>JANAVB010009400.1:1167139-1767139 GCA_029216955.1 Iris pallida
TTTTTGGTTATATATGCCAAGTTTGGTCCGATTCTGAGAAGGTCGACCGGAACGCTATTTTGGCGGGCCCACGACCCCATCTAACTGGCAAATTTGTGCACGGCCTACCGAAATCCAATTTTGGACATACGGTTGGGTTTGTATCATCAAATCGGATCCATAGACATATATTTTGATGACTTTAGAGACCGTAGGTACTGACACACTTTTCGGTGCAAAGCGGGTCCAACGATGGATATCGTTTTGGCCAAAAATTACCGTTTTGTCCCTGTATCCAGAATTAGACTTATGGGTAGGCTATTCTAGCTAAGTTGACTTTTCTAAATACGTTGGTAATATCGGTTTCAGCCTCAGGAGACTGTTGTAAGAGTTTTACTTTCATGGCTCGTCGATTGACTGGATAGTGTTGGTTCTACGTGCTACTACCAGGCAAGTATACATTGCTGAACTTATACAATATTTACATGTTTTCATTCCTATTGTATTTCTTTTCATATTGTCACATGCTTCTCATATTCCACTTGGGTTATCATCTACTGCATTCTTGTTTTATAGATTTACGTGCACGTATAGAATATTAGTTGTTTTTATTGATTATTTATTAGTCTTCCTAGTGTTCACCGTGTCTTGTGATAGAGTTGCCAGTTATGTGATTGACTTGACCTGGTCGTGATTGATGGGCTTGGACTTGTCTTGAGCATGACCTGACCTGACTTGACCATTCTCGATTGGGAGTATCTTACATTGTACTACAATTAAGATATACTATAGATTGGGAGTATCTTGTATTGTACTACAGTCTATAGAATTTTACATGACCTTTATATTCTTTTAGGAGATGATATTGATTCCAGGAATGGCTATTCTCGATTGGAATTATCTTGCATTGTACTACAATCGAGACATACTATAGATTGGGAGTATCTTTTATTGTACTACAGTCTATAGGAGTTATTCGATTGATTGTTGTTGAACACTTACAAAAAGAGAAGAATCACAGTCATTTCTTATTAGCGCAAGGCACCACAAATCAAGTACACCCGAGAGATTCTACACTGAGAATTCCCGAGTACAAAAAGAATTCTAAAAAATGGGACTGTCACGCACCAGTACCGAAATACGGAGACGGACTAGGCCAGCTGCTCCATATGAGGTATACAAACGTCATACGGCGATCGTGGCTGTCAAGAGACAAGGGGGTACATGCTGCATTCAAGTCTCGTAGGGTCACACAGAACATCTATGTCTCAATCATTCAAGCAAGAAAACATCAAGTAATGAACATATAAGATAAAGCAGTAAGGCGTCCCTGACGCTTCATCAAAATGATCATGGGGATCTAGCTTTATAATTTAGCTAGCCCAGAAAGTCATAGGTACAAAATTGTATTCAGCTGCAGTCTGATTTAATTATAATTATGCAAAGACAAAATGCCTAGATTATCCGGCTAAACAGGTGCCGGTGGCTAAACGCCAGGACATAAGTAAAGATACTAGAGTGGTGGAGAAGAAACCCACTCGAGCCCCCCGCCAGCCATATTTCTAGTATGCATCATTGACGTCAGGGAAGTAGGTCGGATCCTTAGGCTCTGCTACTTGATCTGGCCAAACAAAACCAGCGGGGTCAGCCCCGAATAGCAAGTACCACAAGGGAGCACAAAAGAGCGAGATAAAACCCAAGCATAAAATAATATTATAAATAATAAACAAAGCTTCCGGTCGTAACCTCGGTCCACAGTCCGCCCTAGCACGGTAGACCAACCCAACAACCAAACAAGGACATGGGTTAGACCACGCACCATGACAGTCCATGTCCCTCGGCTACTAACGGAAGGCTCAAGCACAGTCAAGTCATTTTCCAAACGGCCACTCATTCCTGCGGCTTTCTATATATGGTGGGGTTATCCCCGCGATACTGATTAAAAAGGAATTCTCAGATCGTGTCAACCCAGCACGGCTAGCCAAACCGTAAAACATATAACACTTTGATTATGCACCAGTCCCCCGAAGGGCTACCGCGCTAAAACATTTAACACATAGCACGTAGGAGTCGGATATAGCTATTCGCTATAGGCGAATGAAACCATATCCGTGGCGGCCAACCCGACATGTCAGGTCTGGGCCTGGGGTGGCTAGTATGGCACGATCTCGGGATTCTTCCCACCCAATGCATCTACCAAGTTAGTTGCCTAGTTAAGCCCTAGGTTGTTCTCAGAGATCACATGTCGTGGTCACATGTTCACTCCTCTAGATGTCGTACATTGTACGAGTACCCCAAGAAAGATTTTGTACTGGCTCATGGAGTCATACGTATGTACTCCCTTCTTGGTGTAATGCAACACACAACACATACCACGTCATTGCTACCGACCATTGCTATGTAAACGCTGGACTCTTGGTGGTACTGGCTGGCATCACGTAGGAACACTTAGCGCATAGGATAGCACCTTGGTGCTCACATAGGTTGTACCTTTGTACACACGTAGGATTATCCAGCCATCACATAGGGAGTCAGGTTAGAAATGAGGACTAAGACAACAGAAAACATGCGGCTGAGGCTCATGCGGCCAACACTCATGCGACCAGGCTCATGCGGCTGAGCAAAGAGCTCATGCGGCTCGGGAAGATAGGCTCCTACGGCTAGGGAAGCAGGGGCTCCTACTGCTGAAGGAAAAAGGGGCACATGCGGTTAAGGACAGCATGCCTATGCGGCTG
This sequence comes from Iris pallida, assembly GCA_029216955.1. Lineage (NCBI taxonomy): Eukaryota > Viridiplantae > Streptophyta > Magnoliopsida > Asparagales > Iridaceae > Iris > Iris pallida. The sequence goes on from JANAVB010009400.1 coordinate 1,169,854, forward strand.
GAGGGTGGGGTCTTATGCGGCCAAGAACCATCAAGCATATGCGACAATGACCATGCGGCGAAGGCCTTTACGGCAAGGAATGGAATGGCTCATGCGGCTCAGAGAAGAACCAAGTTCATGCTGCCAGGGTTAAGGAGTCTTATGCGGCTGAAGATAGAACGGACATATGCGGCCAAGAAAAAGAGCATGCGGCGGGGAAAAGAACAGGGCGCATGCGGCTGGTAAAAGCGAGCGTATGCGGCTGAGTCAAGCCATGCGGCTGAGGGAACTCATGCGGATGAAGGACTCATACGGTTGAAGAAACAGAAGTTTATGCGGCTACTGAATATGCGACTGCGATAGACTCATGTGGATGAAGAAACAGAAGTTTATGCGGCTACTGAATATGTGGCTGCGATAGACTCATGCGGCTGAAGAAACAGAAGTTTATGCGGCTACTGAATATGCGGCTGCGATAGGCTCATACGGCTGCAAACTGGTTTATGCGGCCGGAGAAGCTTATGCGGCTGGAAAGCTTATGCGGCTAAGAATACACATGCGGCTGAAATTGCTCATGCGGCAAGGGCACTATTCATCGTCCCTGCCAGAACCAGTGCAGACGAACCTAGGAGATATCCAAATATTGTTTCGGCCATAACTTCCTCCAAACAAATCGAAATCTAACTTTCCAAAGGTCAAAATTGTGTAGAATCAAACTTCCTACAATATAGGACTATTGGTTTTCGAAAATAGCCAAGTTTGATAGAACCAAACCATGAAAACCTATAAAACCCTAGTTTTTAGGAACTCAGATCTACACAAATCTAGCCATTAAAATCAAAATCTTTAAGAACTAAACTTGTAGAGAAAGAGGTGAAGAACAATATAGATAAAACATCAAGGAAAAATCAAGAATGAAAATAAATGCACAAATCTCCACTTTTGAGCAAGTTGTACTTGTCTATGGGTGGTGGTTGAGGGAAATAAATGGAAGATGAATGAGGAGAGAGTGTGAGAAAGAGAATATAAATAGGGGTTGGCTTAAGAAAACCCTAATCCCTAATCTCTATCCATTCCACTAATGACAAGCTTAAAAGCTACATGCAACCATTAATAAATATATACAAAATTATACACATGCTAAATACAGATACCGTATACAGAATCCATGAAGATTACGTATACCGGGATCGGGAAGTGACATCTCTATCCTCTTTAGAAAAATTTCGTCCTCAAAATTTCAGCCAAGACAAAGATAGAGGTATCCGGGCAAGCAAGGTCTAATTACAATCTACGCAAGCAACCTATCATTAGCAATCATTGATTATATATTTCAAAATGGTGCAAAACAAACATGTAAGCAGATTATCAAGGTCTGAGGAGAAACATACCTCCTGAGTCGAACAAGTGCGGATACCAAGATTTAATCTCATCCTCGTGCTCCCAGGTTGACTCTTCCGAAGAGTGATGGCCCCAAGCGACACGGACAAGACGAATAGTCCGGTTCTTGAGCACCTTCTCTCGCCGGTCCAAAATAGACACGGGTTATTCCTCATAAGTTAGGTCGGTACCAATGACTAACTCCGAATGGTCGAGGACATGACTCGGATCCGGGACATACCCACGTAACTGATATACATGAAACACATCATGTACGTCAGATAGCGAGGAAGGAAGGGCAAGCCGATAAGCAACATCGCCTACCCGAGCGAGAATCTCAAAAGGACCAACGAATCTCGGACTAAGCTTTCCTTGGGTTCCAAATCTAATGACACCCCGAGTCGGTAAAATCCGCAGAAACACTTGGTCACCAACACCAAACTCTAGAGGCCTACGATACTGATCTGCCCAGTGGCGGTGTCTGTCTTGTGCGACTCGAAGCCGTTCTCTGATCAACTTGACTGTCTCCACGGTCCGTCTGATCATCTCTGGTCCCAATAATTTTTGTTCTTCCATATCGTCCCATGCCAGAGGGGCCCTGCACTTTCTTCCATATAATGCTTCAAACGGTGCCATCTGTATGCTTGCCTGATAACTATTATTGTAAGAGAACTCTACTAAATGAAGATGATCTTTCCAAGTTCTACCGAAGTCTAAAGTACAAGCCCGTAATATATCTTCCAAGGTCTGAATGGTTCTCTCTGATTGTCCATCCGTCTACAAATGATAGGCTATGCTGAACCACAACTTGGTACCGAAACAATAATGCAAACTTCACCAAAAGTAAGAGGTGAACCGTGTGTCTCGATCTGATACTATGCTGACTGGAATAACATGCTGCCTCACAATCTGCTTCATATACATTTCTGCCAGCTGCTCAGTAGACTGCCCTATTCTGAAAGGAAGAAATGCGCAACCTTCGTGAGCCGATCCACGATTACCCAAACGGCGTTTCGGCCGGTCGGAGATCTAGGTAAACCGGTCACAAAGTCCATCGTGATGTGCTCCCACTTCCACTCAGGAATATGAAGCGATTGTAACAATCCTGCTGGTTTCTGCTGCTCTGCCTTCACTTATTGACATACTAAACATCTGGATACAAACCTCGCTATCTCCCTTTTCATGCCATTCCACCAAAAGTGCTGCTTCATATCTTGGTACATCTTTGTGCCTCCGGAATGAATGGAATAAGGAGAACTATGAGTTTTTGACATAAATTCATATCGAAGGTCTCCACCTGGTACACAAAGATGGTTTCCGAACCTAAGTGTACCATCCTCATGGATTACTAACTCCTTTCTAAGAACTGACTCACACTCCGATCGAAGCTTCTGGATTCACGGATCCTCTGCCTGAGCTGTTCTGATCCTCTCTGCTAGAGTAGACTGAATCTGCAAACTGGCCATAACTCCCGTATCTTGCGGCAAGATTGCTTCAATTCCTATTTCCTGAAGATCCTCCAAAATATGCCTCTGCGTGGTTAGAATAAATGTACCACCTCTCCTGCCCAAGGCATCTGCTACCACATTCGCCTTGTCTGGATGATACTGAAGATTTACATCAAAGTCTTTCAGTAATTCCAATCATCTCCTCTGCCTCATTTCAGGTCCCTCTGGGTAAACACATACTTTAAGCTCTTATGATCAGTGTAAATCTCCACTCGATCCCCATATAAGTAGTGCCTCCAAAACTTAAGAGAAAATACTACTGCTGCTAATTCTAGGTCGTGAGTCGGATAGTTCTTCTCATGATCTCAAAGCTGTCGAGATGCATATGCTATCATCTTACCATGTTGCATCAATACGCATCCAAGTCCTTTCCCGGATGCGTCATAATACACTATAAACCCTTCCGGTCCTACTGGAAGTGTCAAGATCAGGGCTGAGACTAATCTCTTTTTTAACTTTTCAAATGATGTCTGATACTCTGCCGACCAAACAAACGCTACATCCTTATGCGTCAAACGCGTCAAGGGTGCCGAAATCCTGGCGATGTCTGCCACGAACCTCTGGTAGTAACCTTTCAATCCCAAAAAACTATGCACTTCTGCTACCGTCTTCGGAACTGGCCAATTCACTACTGCCTCAACCTTCTTCGGGTCTACTGACACTTCTGCTCCAGAAATAATGTGTTCCAAGAACAAAATATGATCCAACCAAAACTCACATTTATTAAGCTTCGCATAAAGTTGATGCTCCCTCAAGGTCTGCAAAACTGTCCGAAGATATTTCTCATGTTCCTTCTCGCTACTGGAATAGACGAGGATGTCATCTATAAACACTACTATAAACTTATCCAAATAGGACGGAAAGATACGGTTCATCAAATCCATGAATACTGCTGGGGCATTAGTCAGTCCAAATGGCATCACCAGAAACTCATAATGCGCATACCGTGATCTAAATATTGTCTTGGGTATGTCCCGCTCCCGGACTCTCACTTGATAATATCCAGATCGAAGATCAATCTTAGAGAAGATGCAAGCCTTACCCAATTGATCAAAGAAGTCATCAATCCTTGGGAACGGATACTTATTCTTCACGGTTACTGTATTCAACTGTCGGTAATCAATGCACATTCACGTCGATCCATCCTTCTTGGGTACCAAAATTACTGGTACTGCCCAGGGTGATTCACTGTCTCGGATAAACTGCTTTGCCTTCAGTTCTTCTTCGTGCTGGTACAACTTGTCCAACTCTGACTGCGATATCCTGTAAACTCTGCCGACTTTAGGCTCCGTCCCAGGATTCAGCTCAATGCAAAACTCCACATCTTTCACTGGTGGTAAACCTGGAATCTCATCTGGAAATACATCAGTAAACTCTCTGACCACCCTTGGAATATGCTCCTGCTCTGCTAATGCCTCTGCAATAATGCCCATGGGTTGATCCTCCAATGATCGAACAAAGACAAACTCCTCTACGCCAGGTACATTAAATACTACCTTACCTTCCCGATAATCTATCGTCGTATGATTGTCCCTTAACTAGTCTATGCCTAGGACAACGTCAAAGTTGCCCATGGGGAACTTAATCAAAGATACGGGCAATAATCGCCCACTCACTACGACTGGACACGCTAAGCATACTCTGCTAACTCCTACGAGCCCATTACCAGTGAGTATATTCATCCTCTCTGGCAATGCCTCGAATTTCAATCCAATACGTATCGTAAATCGGGCAGATATAAAAGAGTGGGTAGCCCCTGAATCAAACAATGCTATTGCAGGAAAAGAGGTAACAAAAATATTACCTACAACCACGTCGCCTGAAGCTAGCGCATCCTCCAGGGATAAGGTGAAGGCCTGGCCCTGGCCTTACTGAGCTCCCTCCTGCTGCCTTCCTCGACCATGCTGTCGCTACGGCCGCTGCGGGCCTTCCTGATTCTGTGACTGGCGAAACATCTGAGCCTGCGTTGGTAGACGCTGGACTAGCGGCCTGACGACCAATACTGGTCCTCTGTTCGGTGCTGCCCCTGGAGCTGGCAATATCGGAATCTGCTGAACTGGCCCTCCTGGCCTCTGCATCATAGGACAATTGGCAATCATGTGGTCTGGACTGCCATACCTCATGCATAACCTATTAGCTGAATGACACACATCCCTAGTGTGCCCTCCCTTACCACAGTAAGCACATCCAATGGGCGCCCTCTGGCGCTGCTGCTAGTTCCTCTGCTGCAGTTGTCGAACTGGTGCTATTATTTCAGATATCGCCATCATCTACGGTGCTCCTGACTCATGAATACGGATTCCAGGTGCTGGTACCGAGGTTCACTGCACTGCTCCTCCGCTCCTACTCTGGGGATGAGACCTCTTCTGGCCGCCATGTCTTGTCACCAACCTCGGTTGGGTAAGTTCATGCCTCCGAGCTGCCGTTAAAACGACATCATAAGTCTGATAGTCGTGCCCTTCTACTAGCTGTAGAATCTCCAAATGAAGTCCCTTCTGGAACCTCATAGCCTTCTCTGGCTCTGTAGCTACCATCGTCGGTGCAAACCGACTCAGTCTGCAGAACTCCGCTGCATATCCATCCACCGTCTTTCCAGCCTGCTTGAGACAGATAAACCTCTGCTGTAGCTCATACCTTGCTACCACGCCAAAGTACTTGGTCTTGAATCTGGTATAGAAGCTATCCCAGGGAATATGACGCCTCAGTCCAACCTTTTATGATGCCCACCAATCGCGGACGAGATCCTGAAGTATCAGTCTAACCTGATCAACCTTCTCTTCTGCTGGAACCTTAGCTGCATTCAATATAGCCTCAGTATCCTGAAGCCATGCATCCGCCGTAATGGCGTCCTCCGTACCGTCAAAATATCTCGGGTTAAGTGGACAAAACCTCCCCGATGCTCCCGAATCATTCCTGACACATCTCTTAAGGGCTAATTGTAACCCCTGATTAAGTAGTACATTTTGTTCCTGCTGTCGGGTCTGCTATTGCTGATGGGCTGCCACCTGACGCTAGTGAGTGGCCAGGAATCCCCGGATGACCTCCAGGAGTGTTGTAGCATCAGGTACTGTCGTCGCTGCTGGCACCGCTGGGGTGCAGGGGTTTCTAGAACCTGCGGTTCCACTGGCTCTGATATAACTTCTACTCGAATATGGTCAGGAGAATGTATTCCTTCCGGTTGCTGTCCCGTCGAGCCATGCTCTACCGGATGTTCGTCCATGTTGGCCTCGCCAGCTACTGAGAAAGAAGCACCCCTATATGGAAAGGTACATGAAATTAATTATCAGGACGAGGAGGATTCGAGGATGCAATTCAGGTTATCAATCAAGGTGAGGAAAGAAAAATCGAGGGAAGAGATTCAAAGGGAACAAGTTTTGATTGAGACTCCTATAATAGTTACACACCACAAGTCTGAAAATTAGAACTGCATGGGACACCAATAAAACCTTGTCACGCTCCAGTACCGAAATACAGAGACGGACTAGGCCAGCTACTCCATATGAGGTATACAAACGTCATACGGCAATCGTGGCTATCAAGAGACAAGGGGGTGCATGCTGCATTCAAGTCTCCTAAGGTCACACAGAACATCTATGTCTCAATCATTCAAGCAAGAAAATATCAAGTAATGAACATATGAGATAAAGCAGTAAGGCGTCCCTGACGCTTCATTAAAATGATCAAGGGGATCTAGCTTTATAACTTAGCTAGCCCAGAAAGTCATAGGTACAAAATTGTATTCAGCTGCAGTCTGAGTTAATTACAATTATGCAAAGATAAAATGTCTAGATTAGCCGGCTAAACAGGTGCCGGTGGCTAAACGCCAGGACATAAGTAAAGATACTAGAGTGGTGGAGAAGAAACCCACTCGAGTCCCCTGCCAGCCATGCTTCTAGTATGCACTATTGACGTCAGGGAAGTAGGTTGGATCCTCAGGCTCCGCTACTTGACCTGGCCAAACAAAACCAGCGGGGTCAGCCCCGAGTAGCAAGTACCACAAGGGAGCACAAAAGAGCGAGATAAAACCCAAGCATAAAATAATATTATAAATAATAAATAAAGCTTCCGGTCGTAACCTCGGTCCACAGTCTGTCCTAGCACGGTAGACCAACCCAACAACCAAACAAGAACATGGGTTAGACCACGCACCATGAGAGTCCATGTCTCTCGGCTAATAAACGGAAGGCTCAAGCACAATCAAGTCATTTTCAAAGCGGCCATTCATTCCTGCGGCTTTCTATATATGGCGGGGTTATCCCCGCAATACTGATTAAAAAGAAATTCTCAGATCGTGTCAACCCAGCAGGACTAGCCAAACCGTAAGACATATAACACTTTGATTATGTACCAGTCCCCCGAAGAGCTACCGCGCTAAAATATTTAACACATAGCTCGTAAGAGTCGGATATAGCTATTCACTATAGGCAAATGAAACGATATTCGTGGCGGCCAACCCGACACGTCAGGTCTGGGCCTGGGGTGGCTAGTATGGCATGATCTCGGGATTCTTCCGACCCAATGCAGCTACCAAGTTAGTTGCCTAGTTAAGCTCTAGGTTGTTCTCAGAGATCACATGTCGTGGTCACATGTTCACTCCTCTAGATGTCGTACATTGTACGAGTACCCCAAGAAAGATTTCGTACTGGCTCATGGAGTCATACGTATGTACCCCCTTCTTGGTGTAATGTAACACACAACACATATCACGTCATTGCTATCGACCATTTCTATGTAAACGCTGGACTCTTGGTGGTACTGGCTGGCATCACGTAGGAATACTTAGCGCATAGGATAGCACCTCGGTGCTCATATAGGTTGTACCTTTGTACACACATAGGATTATCCAGCCATCACATAGGGAGTCAGATTAGAAATGAGGACTAAGACAATAGAAAACATGTGGCTGAGGCTCATGCGGCCAATGCTCATGCGGTCAGACTCATGCGGCTGAGCAAAGAGCTCATGCGGCTCGGGAAGATAGGCTCCTGCGGCTAGGAAAGCAGGGGCTCCTACGGCTGAAGGAAAAGAGGCACATACGGTTAAGGACAGCAGGCCTATGCGGCTGGAGGGTGGGGTCTTGTGCGGCCAAGAACCATCAAGCATATACGGTAATGACCATGCGGCGAAGGCCTTTACGGCAATGAAGGGAATGGCTCATGCGGCTCAGAGAAGAACCAAGTTCATGCGGCCAGGGTTAAGAAGTCTTATGCGGCTGAAGAAAGAACGGGCATATGCGGCCAAGAAAAAGCACATGCAGCGGGGAAAAGAACAGGGCACATGCGGCTGGTAAAAGCGAGCATATATGGCTGAGTCAAGCCATGCGGCTGAGGGAACTCCTGCGGCTGAAGGACTCATGCGGCTGAAGAAACAGAAGTTTATGCGGCTACTGAATATGCGACTGCGATAGACTCATGCAGCTGAAGAAATAAAAGTTTATGCGGCTACTAATATGCGGCTGCGATAGCCTCATGCGGCTGAACTGAAGAAACAGAAGTTTATACGGCTACTGAATATGCGGCTGCGATAGGCTCATGCGGCTGAAGAAACAAAAGTTTATGCGGCTACTAATATGCGGCTGCGATAGCCACATGCGGCTGAAGAAACAGAAGTTTATACGGCTACTGAATATGCGGCTGTGATAGGCTCATGCGGCTGCAAACTGGTTTATGCGGCCGGAGATGCTTATGCGGCTGGAAAGCTTATGCGGCTAAGAATACACATACGGCTGCAATTGGTCTTGCAGCAAGGGCACTATTCATCGTCCCTGCTAGAACCAGCACAGACGAACCTAGGAGATGTCCAAATATTATTTCGATCATAACTTCCTTCAAACAAATCGAAATCTAACTTTCCAAAGGTCAAAATTGTGTAGAATCAAACTTCTACAACATAGGACTATTGGTTTTCGAAAATAGCCAAGTTTGATAGATCAAAACCATGAAAACCTATAAAACCCTAGTTTTTAGGAACTCAGATCTACACAAATCTAGCCATTAAAATCAAAATATTCAAGAACTAAACTTGTAGAGAAATAGGTGAAGAACAATATAGACAAAACATCAAGAAGAAATCAAGAATGAAAATAAATACACAAATCTCCACTTTTGAGCAAGTTGTACTTGTCTATGGGTGGTGGTTGAGGGAAATAAATGGAAGAGTGAATGAGGAGAGAGAGTGAGAAAGAGAATATAAATAGGGGCTGGCTTAAGAAAACCCTAATCCCTAATCTCTATCCATTCCACCAATGACAAGCTTAAAAGCTACATGCAACCATTAATAAATATATACAGAATTATACACATGCTAAATATAGATACCGTATACAAAATCCATGAAGATTACGTATATCGGGATCGGGAAGTGACAGGGACGATGGAGATCAAGCGTCAGTTGCTTCTTTACTCCGTTGATACTTCGATTTACAAAAGTGGGAGAAAATCTAAGAAAATTGCTAACTCTCGGCTTACTGACAAGTAGGACAGCAATTTGACTCTGAAATGCTCTCTGTTCTGATCATTTCAAGAGGCATATGTCCTCTATTTATAGTCATTTTGTACTGAAACGACTGTTATGAGCACACAGGTGGAGAATATAATGATCTCCCTGTGGGCGCATAGTATTGCTTTGGGCGCATAGAATGTAGGCACATAAGAACTGGATGATCGTGGGTAGATCGTTGGGTTGACGTGGCCACATGCTTCGGTACACGACTGCTCGTGAAGTCTGGCGTAGCCGCATGCCTCGGCCCATGACTGATCGTGGATGTTGACCGAGTCATAGAGCCGTTCTGACTTGGATGCATAGTGTAGGAAGACAACCATGCGTCCACCTCTTAAAATATTATGTGGGTGCATAGAATTTACTATATATGGGCACATATAATTGCTACATATGGGCACATAGTCACTTCTTTATGTGGGCGTATAGTATGGATATTTTTATCCTTCTACAGGACCCCTTTCAAAGTTTTTGATACTCAAACGAGTTTGAAATACTTTGAAAGAAGCATGGAAGACTGTCTTCTTATGGCTCTGTGGGCGCATAATAGACTATCTCTTTGGACACATAGATGTTTCCAGGATGTCAAAGATGACTGTTGAGACCTTCCTCAAAAATCTGAACTGACAGATTCATTGGAACGAAATTTGAAGGGGTCCATCCTTTATTCGATGTCTACGCATAGTCCGCATCAGCAAAATAGTGGGCGCATAGTGTGCAAAGAATGAGTCTTTGCGTGGGTGCATAGACCATGTGGGCGCATAACTTCTCGTTCGTGCCTATAAATAGGCCTTGAGGAGAGAGAAAATTCATTCTCCTCTCTTTTTCTCAAAAACTTCCAAGAGACTTTTTATTTCTTTTCTGTAAGAACATGTCTTCCATGGCTGTCAAGATGTCCACGAAGGGCAAGGAGGCTGTACCGGGCGGTTCTCCTCCTTCGACAACGTCTCCGCTAGTCCAAGACCCTATTCTGGGTGAGGCTATGCTTTAAAACAAAGTCTCGAGCGTTAATTTGCGACACTCGAACCTCTCTGCTTGGGCGCATAACCATTAATATGCGTCCAAAACAATATACCTCTATTTAGCATTCTTATGGGCCCATAAAAATATGTGCCCATACACTTGTTGTGTGTCATGCGCCCACACATAATACTTCTATGTTTGAAAATTCTTATGCGCCTACAGGCTGTTTGGGCGCATACAAACTGGGCACATAGAAATTTTTCGACACTTAGCTCTTTTTCTGTAGATTCTAAGTCTGACTTTTTCTTCTGTCTTTGCAGTTGACATGGTCGTCCCGAAACTCGGTAGAATTCCTCTTAGCTCTGCTCGCCAAGCTCTTGGTTCAAGCCTTGTCACTACCATGATTAGGAATGTTCAGGTTAAGATCAGCCAGAACTAGCCTTTAGTATGAATGATCACTATGCTTGAATAGGATAAGGTATTCCTAAAGCAGATGATAAATGATGAGAAGTTCTTGCTCGGAGGGGCGCAGAGCTTTAAGAGACCGTACTTCTTGTTTGGCGACAGCCTGGGGTTTGAGGACGGCGAGACGATACACCTGAAAGACCCTCTAGTGGTCAGGTTGAACAACCTAAGGATATGGTTGCCGTCCATGGATCGCCAATATCCTCTGTCGGCGTTCACCGATCTAACTGTATAGAGACAGATGAAATGGGACCTAACCCCTGAACTTCATGGGATTGTCTTCGAAAAGATACACTTTAACTCCGGTGACCGGAAGAAAGACACTTTTAAGCGTGTCAAGGGCTCCACGTCCTATTCCACAAGGGGGCTGTACCCTGGTACCGTAATAAACGATATTCCCACCGACCTTCATCCTTATGCTGTCGACACCCTTTCTAATCTGATGATGTCGAAGAATAGGTGGTATCCCGTAGGGAAGCTGTGGATGGAAGGTTGGAGGTACCCCATTTCATTTTGGAGTGACCTTACTGAATGGGTGCTTTCAACCTATGAAGCCACCCTGAATGTTGTCGGCCTTTTTCATGCCATTAGAGCCACTCAATATAGTATAAAGACAAATTGGCCTATGTTTGTCTTTTTGGCGGAGTTGTACAATTATCACATATGTACCTTATTCACTCCGAACGGGGATATGGGTCTGGCTCTTCATGAGATACAGGAGATATCGATGTTTCTCTGGGGAATAGAGCCGTACGAAGAATATGTCCCATGTGATAAAGAACTCTTGGACCTAGAGAGATAAAACTCCGAGATGACGGACGTGTATAAGTAGTTATTCTGTCACTTCCTCATCTGTCACAAGATCACAAAGAAGGGCAAGACTGAGGAGACCAAACCCCATACAAAATCTTGGATGGGATATATTTTTGTTAAAGGAGAAGGAGAAGGTCCGACCTCCTTTTCAATTTGCAAGCCCCTGACGAAGTCCAAGATTGAGGAACTGATGACAGATCACAGGGCAGTAGATACTGATGATAGTGATGATCCCGAGGCGAATTCCCCGATTTATTATTTCTTTCGACAAGCTGAGTTTAAGTTGTCGGAGAAAGCTGTGCTGGCGGCTTTTCTGATGATTTGGATCCGCGACTGTGTAGTCCCTGGTGGTTCAGGGTCTATCGAAAGGATGAGCCAGAGTATGATACTTCCAGCTGTAAAGCTGACATTTGGATATCGGCTTGTCTGCTTCCTACAATGGTCTACACCATCCAACGAGGTCTGCTAGATTTTATTGGAAATGCGGTGACCCCCGAAGGTAGAACAGACTTTGCTAGGACCGAACTCCTCTTTCATTACTTGATGGGATGGCTGGTGCTGTACTGTCCCAAATTGATGAATGTCGGCCTGGTGGCGGACTCTTTGGCAGCAGACGCCTTTCTTCGAAGATTTCGTGACGCAAACTGGGTCGTCACTGGAATGCCTGCTTGTATAAGGGCTCTGAGCTTCCTTCAGAACTACGAGTTCTTCAGAATATTCCCTCCATCTGACAGTGGCAACGTAGGGGACACATTAGTAGATAAGGGAGCACACACTACTAGATTAACCATTGGGACATTTCGTTGGCTCCAGTCTATCAGACCCTCTCATCTGGTGCTCAGGAATAGGAATAACACCTACCTGGAGCCTTAGCTACCAAGTCATTTCGTACGGCAATTTGGATATAACCAGCTTCTTCTAGGCAACCCTAACCATCATCTGGAGTCGATAGGAAGCTTGATTGATGGGGCACGTGCATGGGGTTATTACAATGCCGGATGCACAGGGGCAATTTTTACTCTGCCCGAAGATAAGCCTGAGACCCATCTGCTCTTTGCCGCTACAAAATTTTATACTCAGATTAATACCCTTCATCCTCGGTATGATCGTGAGCAGAGTTTAGTATTGGGGACTAGGCTTGTCCCCATTTATGTTGATATGGAACGAGCCCGAATGCTGTCGAAGGGCAGCAGAAAAGAAAGTATCGCTCCAGCCGTTGAGCCGGCCGCAGCACCACAATAGAGAGCTGCTCTTGAGGAGCCGATTGCTACAGCACCTCAGAGTGAAGATATCGAAGATAACTCTTCTCTCTCTGCTCCTCCTTAAAACATAAAAGCTTCAACTGAACTGGCTCAACAGTCAACTTTTAAAAGAAAGAAGAAAACTGTCATCTTAAGAGGGACAAAAAAAGTCAAGGATGTGGGTGCCGGCTTGCCTCCTCCAAGAAGATCTTCTCGAAAGACTCGCAGAGGTGAAACGGCATCACGGGCTATTACCATTCAGGAAGTAGATGCCTTTCTAGACTCCATAGCCATTTTGGTCAAACCAATACATGTGTAGTCTTCAAATGAAGCTTTCTCACCCTTGTGTTTGTCCTTTGCACAGGACCTTGAAGTTGCGACCGAGGCAGGTGCCTCTTCGTCTGAAGAGGTGGAGACGAAGAGGTGGATGTAACAACGGTGTCCCCCATTCGTCCTCAACCAGCAGACGAAGGTCGGCCTTCCCTAGTCAAAGGGGTTGAGCAAAGGGATGATCAGGGTGAAGGCCCGGACTATGATGGCGAACAGAAAGCCAGTCCCTCCTATGATATCTCTTTAGGGGATATGTCTGAGATTGGAGCTTTAATAAAGGAGTTGGACGAGAATCAAGTCCAATCAGCTCACCCTCCCGCGGGTATGTTATCTTTGTACTTTACTTCGGATGAGATTTTTTGACTTCAATTTTGCGTACTCCTCGCGAGGCTAACTGCCATCGTATATTCCCTTGTAGACAAGGAAATGGAACAATGTACAGAGGTTGCCCAAGACACTAGGGTAGGACAAGAAGTTGTCCCTGGTTCCGCTGGGATTGCTGGTGCGGAGGAATTTGTCAGCAAGTCGGCATCGGCTGCAGAAGGAGAAGTTTAACAGCGTACTAAGGCAGTTGTTACTGAATCTGCTCCCGGTCCAACTGGGGCTATGGAAGATATACAGCTTGATGTTGAAAATGCACGGGGCCTTGACATTGTCACTATTGAGCAACCTGGGCCTGCTCTTGGTTTGTTATAACTAGGGCTGATGACCTTGTTCAAGTGGGTTCTGAGCAAGCAGAAGGTACTAAATTACAACTCTTTTGCACTATTTTTTTTCTTTCCGTTACTGATATATATATTGTTTTATTGTCAGGTTCGGCTTCTTGTCAAGCATCGCTTCCTGGAGCGGAAGATCCCCATCAAGATTCCATTCTCAATGACTTCATCTGAGGATGACGAGATGGCCCAGGAAGTCATAAAAGCTTTCTACTCTATTCTAAAAGTAAAGCTTCCTGGAGTCTCAAACCGGAATGCCGCCTTTGGACCTATAAAGGCTATTGCCGGATGCCAAGTGACGGTCCTTGAAAGCATTGATGTCTATGAAGAGCGGGCAAATGCTCTGAGGAAAGTTCTAAATGACTTGAAGGACCGAGTGGCCAAATTTCGGGAAGCAAGCAAGGAAGCCCAACATTGATGTTTCTTGAAGAAGATGAAGCTTTGGTTGCGACTTTTGCAGAAGAGGAAGCTACTTTCCAAGCAAGAAGGGATGCCCTTGCTAAAGAGATCAGTGAGTCGGCTGATCAATACGAAGAGTTCAACGCTGCGAGTGAGGCTCGTATTGCTTCGAAGAACACGTTGGCTGCCCAGATCACCGAAAAGTATATTCACATTGCGCAGATCCACAATAAGATTGCCCAACTGGGGGCCAACTTAAGAATAGTTGCGTCTGAGCAAAAAGACTATACGGTTCAGGCTGCTATGACTGCCACAGCTTCAGACCAATTAAAAGAACAACTGGTGAAGTTAGAGAGGGAGCACGCAAAACTGTTCCCCTTCAAGGATGAAGGTGCTCGGTAGGAATAAGCGCGTCGTCGTGCCACTGTCAAGTCTCAGACTAAGATTACGGCTTTAAGGGATAACATCAATTGGTTGTGTATCCCTTAGGTTCTCCTTTGTAATTGGCTCATTTAGCTATAAAAACTCTTATATCATTTCCTTTCTCTGCTTTTTGACAGAAGTTTTTAATAAGAATCTTTTGGATTTCGAAACTCATGAATGTACTTTGTGAAATATCAAAACTAGAGGTAATGTGAATGTAGTAGGGATATTTTTGGTGGGTATTCCACTGGGAAATTTGATGTGGACTTATCATCCGTTTTATATTCAAGTTTCTCGAACATAGATAATAAGTTAAAAGAAACTGCTAATAGAGGTAGTGTGGACATAATAGCGAAGGTTGTTCTTTATCTGACCAGAGGCAATATGCACGTGGACAGATATATAACATTAAGTAGGAGTCAGTAGATAATTCAGAGGTAATATGGACGTGATTATCTTTGAAGAGTATTTTGCTCAGAGGTAATATGGACGTAGCAAGACATTTCTTAATTATCCCACAGGAAACTAATTATCGAAAAACAATTCAGAGGTAATATGGACGTGACCTGTCATGACCCGCACCCTGATCAGGGGTACGAGCACGTGGGTACGTCCAGCCTTATAGAAGCATGGAAATGAACAAGAAATCCTATGCGGCTCAAGACCAGGAGAGGTTCATGCGGATCAATAGTTCATTGGAGTTTTCATGCGGCCCAGAAGTTCCCAGCGAGCCACGTGGCCTTATGCGGTTCAAAAAGTCCTTCACAAACCTGTCGTAATTAATTAATGCAACTGGCTCGTTTAATGCCCTGATGCGAAGCGACATCTCTGACACGTAGGTTTGACAGCTCTGTAGCTGCAATGATGACTCTGACATAATGGCGTGCTCCTAGGGAAACAAAGAAAATCCCTATAGCTGGCACGATCCACCAAATTCCAAAGCACTTCATTCCATGCGGCTCTGACACGTGGCCATCCCTATGCGGTTCAATTGGAGGCCACCCCCATGCGGCTGCTACTCCTATGCGGCTTGGATCATGGGGGCCACCCCCATGCGACTGCTACTCCTATGTAGCTCAGATCATGGGGGCCACCGCCATGCGGCTGCTACTCCTCTGCGGCTCGGATCATGGGGGCCACCCTCATACGGCTGCTACCCCTATGCGGCTCAGATCATAGGGCCACCTTCATGCGGCTCAGACTAAAGGATTGCTATGCGGTTCAGGTATGGCCACCCTTATGCGGTTCTGACATGAGGCCACACTCATACGGCCCAACCATGACAGTCCTCCATACGGCTCGCAGCAGTTAGGACACGTGGCAGGAGCTGATCGTATCTCAATAATTCATATTTATTGCAGTCAATGAGGGACACGTGGCGGGAGTTGATCGAATCACAATGATTTATATTTATGACGGACACGTGGCAGGAGTCGATCAAATCTCAATAACTCAGATTTGCTGCAATCAACATAACCGTCCAGATTTGGTCAAATCCTAAACAAATCAGATTTATTGCAATCATCATAATTACCCGGATCAATCCCCAACAAATGATGCAGATTTGTTGTAATCAACATAAAAGCAAGATCATGGCAAATCTTAACAAATCCTTGGCCGCCTTCTGTTTAAAATGCAACCATTGCAAACCCTAATTATCACACCCTACTCCTATAAATAGCAAGGTGCCATTCCCTTACAAAAAAAGAGAGAAAAGTCTGGACAAAAAGTGGAGACAGAGCACAGAGAGCACATAAATATACGCACAGAGCCAGACACAGAGAGGTCCACATTCGAGCAAGAGCATTTCTTCCCCGGAGCCGGAGCTGCGTCCGATCGTCCAAGGAGTAAGGCAGAGCGGCCGTCGCTTTCCCGAGCCTCTACCGTCACCCCCCCAGAAAAAAATAAATAATTGTACTTAGATTGCTGTACCTAGATTTTCGTCCCTAGGCCTTCTTTGTACGAACGAATTTGTGTTGTGAAGTAAAAGTCCAGTCCTCCCATAAAACTTTTCTGTTCTTTTATAATCAATGGCAAACACGATGGCGACTCTGCTGGGGACTAACTTCTCCACGGCTGAGGAGTTGGTGACGCAATCGGACGCAGCCAAACTTGGCTCCACTTAACAAATGCTGGTCGCCTGGTTCGACCAGCAGGCGTTTGAAGAAATGCTCTACGACGGGGGCGCTGGCCCGGTCCAGCGGCGATCCCGCACAAAAAGGCCCGCAGGAAGTGGAGGCCCAAATCATTCGCTCCTCTCCAAGCTCTCGAAGAAGTACTCTCTGTTGCCCAAGATGGCGGGGAAAACTCTCATGCGGCCCCACTATAGGCCACAGAGGACTCTGCTGTCCCTCAGTCCGGCTGAGAAAAACACTACGATGCTGGACTTGCAAGGACAAAGAGGAACTCTATGCGGTCCAAGAAGAAGCCGCATAAAGGCGCCAGCCACATGAAAACTCATACGGCCACAAAAGCCAGCCGCATGCAGGAGGCTCATGCGGCTACGACTGACAGCCGCATGCAGACTTCTTATGCTGCTATCGCTCCTAGTCGCATACAGAAGGGTCATGCGGCCACACATACCAGCCGCATGCAGACAGCCTACACGGCCACCAAACCTAGCCACATACAGAAGGGTCATGCGGCCACATATACCAGCCACATGCAGACTGCCTATACGGCCACCAAACCCAGCCGCATACCATCTGCTCCATGCGGCTCACGGTCAGTCTTCGACCGCCTCTCCGACGATCCTGACACTAGATGCTCTCATGTGCCAGTCTCTATGGACTCTTCCTACTATGCACTCTCAGGTGCTAGAAGAAAGAAGTCTCGGGCAGCGTGGGATCATCGAGCTCAAACAGCTGTCTCAACTTCTGACTATCTGGACGTCCCGCTGACTATTACGCGGGTCCCAGATGGAAAGTTGTATAAAACTATCCGTGTCCAGCCCCCGGCGGCCAACGAACGGGATAGTCATCAAGAATCTCCTAACAATGATCAGGGGCAAGTACTCGTACTACCCTCACATCAGGAAGCAGGCAGGATGCCAACACACTCATGTGCTCAGAACTTTCGGGCCCACAAAATGAGTTACTTGTGCAACGTGATTCTTCACAAACGCAAGGAAAGAGACGAGGACTTGGTGTGCAGAGAGTCCATCCATGGACATCACTGTACTCAAGTCATTATCAACTGCTGCTGTAGCAAGGAGGACACACAAGAGGACCGACGATCCGTCTTCCAACGACTGTAACACCCAAGCTCAGAAGACGAGGCGCTTCTCGTCGCCTCCTGCAATTCTGCTCACAAGATCCCTGGCAGCAGGAGAGGAAAGAAAACAAACGTCTCCAGCCCAAAAATCTCAACCAAGAAACTCTCTTCTAAGCGGTTGTCCACGACCGTTATGGGAGGAGTTTTTCAAGGTACTCGCTCAAAGACGAAATTTGCCACACTTGGAGATTCGTCGTCCACATCTCTAGGAGGCGCTGGAGCCGAGGATAGCACTCCTCCAAACATCCATGACAACCGGTGTTCCAAGAAGATAATCCAGGGGAAACGGTTCCCCCAACGGATACAGCAGATCCCGACGTCCCCGAGGACGTCCACAACTCTTAAGACGAGGCAAGCTCTGAAGCTGGGGGTACCACTCATTCTGAGTCCGAACCATAGAAGAACATTCCTACATACCCTGACGACTCTCTGTACAGGGGTATGACTCAGAGGGCGCGTCCTCCACCATTTCTTCCATCTCTCCTCATGTAAGGACGGTGTTAATGACGGACAACAACCAAGATGGTCCCAGTGATCGCCAACGCATTGACACTCTGGAGGCCATACTGTATACATTGGTCAAGCCTGTGGACGAGATCAAAGCGGCCCTTCCAACTCTGCAAGGAAGAACACTTGGCCAAACAAACGCGGGACCCGCGGTCAATGCAGACTCGAACTCAGCCGCACCAAACTCGGGTGATAATCCTCCTGAAATATCGGCCCCCACTGCTGCAGACAAGGCCAAGAGGCAAGAAGAGAGGTCCAGGAGCTCTGGGCCATGTTTCACGCCCGAGAAAACTGCCAGGACCTCAAGATACGATAACCATATCCTGTTGTAATGAGAGATGTGCCCTTCCCACCAAGATATAGATCATTCAACAACAATCCGTATGATGGGAAGACATTTGCAAGCAGGTACATCACCTACTTCAAAGTCACAACCGACCATCTGCCTCATGACGACGCCATCCTTACACGGTTGTTCATTGGAGCGTTAGAAGGGGTCACCTTCGACTGGTACCATAACTTGTCGGACAACTGCATCCATTCCTTTACTGGTTTCAAACGTATGTTCCTGGAGAGGTTCTATGAAGTAGGACAAGACGCGACAATGTCCACCCTCATGGACGTTGTTCAGGGAGAAAAGGAGCTGACAAGGAACTATATCGAGCGGTTTCGTTAAACCGTGATGAAGTTGCCTTCCGGTAACCCTGATTCCTCCTAAATTGAAATTTGCCAAAAGAGGCTGCTTCCCACAATCAGCCTCTGGATGGGCAAAAGTCGGTTTAAGGATTGGAAGACTTTCATCATCGGTGCCACTAGCGCAGAAGATAAGTTGAAGAAAGCTCACCAACTGGGATTGCACGTATCGGAAGGAGAGGATAAGGGCAAACACCCTAACACCAACATCAACAATTGTGGTAACCCCTCCAACAATCGAGACAATAAGGGAAAATAAGCTATGGTGGCCGACACAGCTCCGAAACCTGAACCGAAGCCGGCAGAGAAGTAGTGGCCTCAGATGACCTATTCCTTCGAGGACGGCCATATCAAGACCATCTTGGACATGCTCATACAAGGAGGTCGAATTCAGCTCCCTCCTCCAAGGCGTGAACCTCGTTTTGCAGAAATGGAGAGCCCCAAGTACTTCTACTACCATCGCTGTGTCCACCATGCTACACAAGACTGCTACCAACTGAAGCGATACATCCAGCATCTCATCGTTTCTAAGGCCTTGACCATTGATTTCGAAGAGGTGACCGTAGCAGCCAACATGGTGTCAGTACAATTCGGCAGCTTCCTTCCGACAAAGACTCAAGATGGAGTAGTGCCCGTCCCCAGAGCAAAGATGGAGGTCGCTAACCTTCTACCTCCCCGAGACCAGGCTGCTGGTCTAGTGCCCCTTACCACATCAAGAGGGAAGATCATGTAGGTCCATCCGGACCTGGTACCTGAAGTGATTCACTCCGCACCTCCCTCCACCAGCAAGAAGAAGAGTTAGAAAGTTAAATCATGCCGCACAATCTTGGCAGAGGTCAAAGAAGTTACTGTTGTTGTTACCCGCTCCGGCGCACAAACCCAACCTCCACCGGGTAACTCGGCTGAAGATCATCAGCCGACAACTGCTGATGCTCCAGGACCTTCTCAGCCTTCTACGACCAATAAGCCTAGGCCGAAGGAGACTCGCTTCGATAAACCGCTCTAAAAAGAGACGCCTTATGGGCTGGAAAGGCCCTACAACTTTGACATCTTGGCGCAATTGGCCAACACACCGGCCAAATTATCGCTATACGAGCTCCTGAGACTCGCCAAAGATGTTCGCATCGCACTTAGCAAGGCACTACAGAATGTCGACGCATATCTGGCTCAGTCGAATCTCAATAGGGAAACCTCGCCTGCAGATCTCCAGGACAGCGCTTGCACATGCACAATGTCCAATATCGTCTTCACTCCACAGGATATGCTTCTTAAGACCAACCTACACGATCGCTCTCTGTATTATACTGGGTACATTGGTGATATCAAGGTGGATCGAATGCATATTGATCCCGGTTCTTCCATAAGTATCATCCCGAAGAGCTTACTATACCATCTGCGCATCCCATTGTATCGCCTGACACCGACTGTCACGCCCCAGAACCAGAATACTGGAGAGCGGGGGAATGACTCAGCCAGCTACGTATTACGGGTAGATGAATACCGTATAATACGATTAATGCTGTCTAAAAGACGAGGGGGTGCATACTACATGAAAGTCTTACTATGGTCACTTCACATCTATTGTCTCAATCATTCAAATAAGAAACAGAAATAGAGAACATGTGAGATAAAGCAGTAAGGCGTCCCAAACGCTCTGTCAAAATGTTCTTGATATCTGGCTTTACAAAACATAGCCAGATTGATGTAGCAAAAGTATACACAATTGTTATCAGCTGTAGCCTGACTTTAGTTACAATTATGTAAAAAGTAAGTACGAGACGATCCGACTAACATGTCGGTGCCAAACGGCAAAGTATAAAGTAGATAACAAAACGAGCGGGGAAGTAAGAAACCCACTCGAGTCCTCCTGCGATCATCCCTCTAGTGTTGACCATCTTGGAGGTAGAAGTAAGCTGAGCCCTCAGGAACCGGCTCTAAATCTGGCCATGCAAAACCAGAGAGGTTAGACCTCTAATAGCAAGTACCACAAGGAAGCACGACATGAGAACTAAAACCAGTAATATGAAATATGATAAATAGATCTCTGCTTGCTACTAGGATTCACATAATATCACGACACTTCGAACCAACCTCCCAACCAAACAAGGACAGAAGTTGGCCCGTCATGTCCTGACATTCTGATCATCCCAGTTAAGTAACAGAGTAGGTACAGTACACAAACAAATCATCTTGAACGGCCAATCAACTACTACGGCTTGCTATTGTGAGTCCCAAGTTATCCTGGAATTATGTAATTAGGGATTCCTCAGTTCTTACTATGTGCGAGCAAGGCTAGTCTATCCAGTCAATCAATTGCGCCAATCATGTAGTTAGACGAGTCCCAGTGGGACGCCCGCCGTTAATATAGCATGTACAATAATAAAAGCAGATACTGTTCCCTGCCCGTGTGACAGAATTACAGTATCTGTGGGAACCAGCCGGTCCGTCGGGCACTTAATAGTCCCAAGGGGGCTGCCATGTAAGAACTCGGGAATCCATTCTCTCCATGCCATCATTATTTTATTTAACTTAATAGTCTCTACGTTGAGTGAAGTTCCATGCCGTGGATCATGGTCATTCAAATGAGTACTTTCGTACGGGATACGATATGCGCAACTCTACAACGATACCCGTGCGGCTAGGTTGTAGGTTTTACATAGCGTGATGCAACAATCAAATCTGACCACGGAGTAATCATGCCTTGACCATAAAGTACACATGCTATTTTTGTAAAATAAATAAATAATTTGAAGCCTATGTGCCTGTATGCCAATATTCGGGATTGGCTAATCGAGTACAATAGTTCATTACATGAACGTGTCTCATTCATTTCATTCAATAAGACGACTAGCTAGTCTCTTAGTTCCAACTAGGAACGCATGATCAATTTAGTCAAGATAACCATTATCATCAATGGTGACAAGGCATGAAAGTCAAATAGTATTCAGTGGAGTCGAGTCTACGACTCTCAGGGTTTAATTCCAGTCAATCGGGGTATCTATAGCTCAATTCACGACACATGGTACATCTCACGTAACAATCTATATTTAACAGGAATATTAACATGTCATGATTATATCAAGTTTATACAAAAAGGCGTAAGGATATAAAATGGACGTTAAACATCTAATAAGATATCAATATACAGGGCTATAGAAGATCCAAGGTAAGCAGGCTACTCTCATGTCAGCCTACGCTCATGTCAGCGTACGCTCATGTCAAGCTACGCTAAAGCCAGCGTACGCTCGGGTCATGCTACGCTCAAGTCAAGCTAGCGTATGCAAGTCATACGCTTCCAAAAGGCAGCGTATGAACTCCATACGACTCCTTACCACCCAAGTCAGCGTATGCAAGTCATACGCTTCCAAAAGGTAGCGTATGGACTCCATACGACTCCTGACCATCCAAGTCAGCGTATGCAAGTCATACGCTCCCAAAAGGTAGCGTATGAACTCCATACGACTCCTGACCATCCAAGTCAGCGTATGCAAGTCATACGCTTCCAAAAGGCAGCATATGGACTCCATACGACTCCTGAGCATCCACGTGAGCGTATGCAAGTCATACGCTCCCAAAAGGCAGCGTATACAAGACACACACTACCTAAAAAGGTAGCGTATGGACTCCATACTGCGCTGCGCTAAAAAGCGCGCACAGCTCAGTGACGCAAGCTAAAAAGCTAGCATACACTGCTCACTGTCTTCTCCAAACAGCAAGAACTCCATGTTTGTACCCTAAAGCTTCAAAAGTCCATAACTTGGTCAAAACAAGTCCAAATCTAACTTTCCAAAGGTCAAAATTGGGTAGAATGAAATCCTCTACAATATGGAACCATCAAATCTTGAAAACACAGAAGTTCGATAGATCAAAACCACCAAACTCCAAAAATAACTCATTTTTAGATCTACAAAAATTAAGACTTTAAAATAAAAAATACCAAGTTCTAAACTCTCTTAGGATCTTGCGAGGAAGATAAATAAACTACAAAAACATGGGTTCTCATGGGGAGCAAGTTGTACTTGCCTACGGTTTGGTAGGTGGAGAGAGTAATAAAGAAGAAGAAGAAGAGTAATGGTGAGAATGAGTAATGAGGAGAGAGAATGGAGATGGTGGCTTTAAATATGGAAGGGGTGGTAGGTGGGAGCTAATGGGCCGGGTCCAATGGGTCGGGTTGCAGGGGGATCCAACCAAGGCCAACCCGAACCCAAAGCCTAGCTAAAGCAGAGAATAAAAACAGGAAATAAAGTGCAGAAATAAAATTACAGAAATATAATTGTAGGAAATAAATTAATATGAAAATTTAAAGAGCAGATTAATTAATTAACATAAAATTAAAGGAATTTAAATACAGGATAATACATGATAAATATTAAATAAATACATAATAAATACTAAATAAATACACATGAGTTGTACATGTATAAAAATACGCATTCTGGGAACGGGGAGTGACATCTCTACCTTCCTTAGAAAAATTCCGTCCTCGAAATTTTAAATCCAAGTAGGATAGGAATATCAAAACTAAACTAATCTAGGTACAAGCAATTCAATCAAGCAATCATTTTACAATGTCCTTAGCAAGTAACACATCTATACTTAACAATCTACGATATTAAGCAATTCTACACATAAGGTGATAAGCATGAGGAATCATGACAATCAAGGTACACAGAAAAAGATATACCTTGTGAGTCAAACAGATGTGGATACCGTGATCGGATATCATCCTCACGTTCCCACGCTGACTCTCCCAAAGAGTGATGACCCCAAGCAACCCGGACAAGGTTAATTATTCAGTTCTTGAGTATCTTCTCTCTTCGGTCCAAGATAGACACAGGCTGCTCCTTGTAAGACAGGTTGGTACCAACAACCAGTTCTGAATGATCGAGGATATGGCTTGGGTCCGATACATACCTTCGTAACTGAGATACATGAAACACGTCATGCACCTCTCGTAACGAAGGTGGAAGGGACAAACGATAAGCAACATCGCCTACCCTATCAAGAATAACAAATGGGCCTACGTATCGTGGGCTCAACTTCCCGCGAACGCCAAATCTAATGACCCTACGGGTAGGTGAGATCCGCAAGAACACGTAGTCCCCAACAGAAAACTCTAGCGACCTACGATGCTGGTCCGCCCAATGACGATGCCGATCCTGCGCAACACGAAGTCGCTCTCTAATTCCCTTAATCACTTCAACCGTCTGGATAATCATTTCTGGGCCTAGCATCTTCCTTTCCCTGATATCATCCCATGCAAGCGGCGACCTACACTTCTTACCATATAGTGCTTCAAATGGCGCCATCTGGATACTGGCTTGATAACTATTGTTGTATGAGAACTCAACTAAGTACAGGTGGCTCTCCCAAGATTCTCCAAAATCTAACGTGCAAGCTCGTAACATGTCTTCCAAAGTCTGAATTGTCCTTTCTGATTGGCCGTCCGTTTGTAGATGGTAAGCCGTGCTAAATTTTAACTTGGTACCCAGACTATGATGTAAGCTCTTCCAGAAATACGATGTGAAACGGGTATCTCTGTCTGACACAATATTGACAGGGACTCCATGCTGCCTGACTATCTGCTGCATGTACAACTCCGCCAACTTTTCTGTAGATTGCCCTACTCTGAAAGGAAGAAAGTGTGCTACCTTTGTAAGCCGATCTACTATCATCCAAATAGCATCCTTACCACTTGGTGATCTCGATAAATCGGTCACAAAGTCCATTGTAATGTGTTCCCACTTCCATCCCGGGATAGGAAGCGGTTGTAATAATCCAGCTGGCCTCTGCTGTTCTGCCTTTACCTGCTGACATATCAAGTAACGGGAAACAAACCTAGCTATCTCCCTCTTTATTCCGTTCCACCAGAAGTGCTGCTTGATATCTTGGTACATCTTGGTCCCTCCAGGATGTATAGAATACTGGAAACTGTGAGCTTCTGTCATAACTTCCTGTCTGATATCTCCACTAGGTACACATAGACGTGATCCAAACCTAAGCGTACCATCTTCATGAATTTGTATCTCCTTTCTGAGTTCTGACTCACATTCTGCCCTAAGCTTCTGAATCCTTGGGTCTTGTGCCTGAGCTGCCTTGATCCTGCCTACCAAGTCGGATTGAACTTGTAGACTTGCCAGAATTCCTACATCGTTAGGAAGTATAACTTCGATGCCCATCTCCTGAAGGTCTTCTAAGATGTGCTTCTGCGTTGTCAACATAAATGCGCTACCTCTTCTGCTAAGAGCGTCTGCTACCACATTAGCCTTGCCTGGATGATACTGAAGCTCCACGTCATAATCCTTGATCAACTCCAACCATCTTCTCTGTCTCATGTTCAGCTCCTTCTGAGTAAAGATGTACTTCAGACTTTTATGATCTGTGTACATCTCCACTCGGTCACCATATAAGTAATGCCTCCATAGCTTTAAAGTAAATACTACTGCCGCCAACTCCAAGTCATGGGTTGGGTAATTCTTCTTGTGGTCCCGAAGTTGCCTAGATGCATATGCTATCACCTTCCCATGCTGCATAAGGACACATCCAAGTCCTTTACCTGACGCATCACAATATACTGTAAAACCTCCGGGCCCAACTGGCAATGTAAGGATAGGCGCTGATATCAACTTCTGCTTCAGGTTCTCAAATGATGCCTGGCATTCTGCCTACCAGACGAATGGTATATCCTTCCGTGTCAAGCGGGTCATGGGTGCTGAAAGTCTTGCAAAATCTGACACAAACCTTCGGTAATATCCTGCCAATCCCAAGAAACTCCGTACATCAGCTACGGTCTTGGGTACTGGCCAACTCTCTACTGTTTCTACCTTCTTGGGATCCACTGCTACTCCAGCTCCTAATATGATGTGACCCAGAAATGAAATATGATCCGTCCAGAACTCACACTTGCTGAGCTTGGCATACAACTGGTTCTTTCTCAAAACCTGCAACACTTTCCTGAGGTGATCTTCATGCTCCTCTTTACTAGCAGAATATACGAGAATGTCGTCGAAAAACACCACGACAAACTGATCTAAATATGGCATAAAGATGCGGTTCATCAAATCCATGAATATAGTCGGAGCATTGGTCAAACCAAACGGCATTACTAAAAATTTATAATACCCATACTTTGACCTGAATGCTGTCTTGGGGATGTCTTCCTCTCGAACCCTCACCTGATGGTAACCTGAACGAAGATCTATCTTGGAGAAGACTCTGGCCCTGCTCAACTAATCAAATAAGTCGTCGATCCTGGGTAGTGGGTACTTGTTCTTCACTGTCGCCGTGTTAAGCTTCCTGTAATCGATGCATAATCTGGACGATCCATCCTTCTTTCCTACAAGTACCAATGGCGCTGCCCATGGGGATATGCTAGCTTGGATAAACTTCTTCTCCTTCAATTCTACTATGTGCTGATACACCTTGGCCTGCTCCGAATCTGCCATTCTGTAAACCCGATCTGATATCGGTTTAGTTCCAGGTGCCAATTCTATACTGAACTCAATATCTCTAACCGGTGGTAGACCTGGAAGTTCTTCAGGAAATACGTCTAGAAATTCCTCAACTACCTTCGGAACTTGAACTTCTTCCATTGCCGCTACTACTCCCTGCTCCTGCTGAGTCGCCTCTGATCTGACTAAGGTAAACCGCTCCATACCTGAAATATCAAAAGATACATTCCCACTACGATAATCTATTATCGTATGACTGTCTTTCAGCCAGTCCATGCCTAAGATAACGTCGAAATTTCCAACAGAAAATTCTATCAACTGGGCGGGTAAGGAATGCCCGTAAACTACAACACTACACGCTAGAATAACTCTACTAACTCCTACGAGCCCATTGCTAGTGAGTATATTCAACCTCCCTGGCAATGCCTCGAACTCCATTCCTAGCCGTGTCGTAAATTGTGCAGATATAAATGAGTGGGATGCTCCCGAATCAAACAATGCTACTGCGGGATATGAGGCGACGAGAATGTTAACTGCCACAACATCTCCCGATGCTAGTGCCTCCTCCAAGGACAGTGTGAATGCCTGCCCTCGACCTCCTTGCTGGTTTCTATATTGCGGCCTAGCCTGGTGCTGCTGCTGGCCCCTTTCTTGATGATGCTGGGGTGGCCTATACTGGTGTTGCTGTATCGGCGGTCCCTGCTGTCGATACATCTGAGCCTGCGGACGCTGTGCCAACGGCCTTACTGCCACTGTTGGTCCTCGATACTGCCCTGCCCCTGGTGCTGGCAGAGCAGGAAACTGCTGCCCTGGTCCTTCTGACCTCGAATTCATGGGACAGGTGGTAA
Organism: Iris pallida; assembly: GCA_029216955.1. Classification (NCBI taxonomy): domain Eukaryota; kingdom Viridiplantae; phylum Streptophyta; class Magnoliopsida; order Asparagales; family Iridaceae; genus Iris; species Iris pallida. The sequence goes on from JANAVB010009400.1 coordinate 1,197,341, forward strand.
CCCGATGGTCTGGATTTCCACATATCAGACACAGTCCATTCAATGTCCGACACACATCTCTAGTGTGCCCCATTTTCCCATAATAAGTGCAGTCCGTCTGGGGTTGTTGGTTCTTCCTCTGTTGCTGTTGCTGCTGCCTGGGTGGTGGTACTGGTCCTCGTATCGCCACATCGTGGATACGAATGCCAGTGGATGGTGCTGTTGTTCGGGGCGCTGCTCCCCCTCCTCCTTCAATCTGACCGTGAGATCTCTTCTGACCCACAGTCCTTATTGCAAGCCTCTGAATGGTGATCTCATGCCTTCGAGTCGCCGTCAATATCTCATCAAAAGTCTGGTAATTGTGCCCTTCTATCAATTGCAAGAGCTCAAGATGAAACCCTTGCTGGAACCTCATCGCCCTCTGGCGTTCTGTCGCTACCATCTCTGGGGCAAACTGGCCTACTCAATCTGCAGAACTCCGCTGCATAAGCATCGACCGTCTTGTCGGCCTGCCTGAGGCTGATAAACTTCTGTTGTAGCTTAAACTGCGCCACAACTCTATAGTACTTGGTCTTGAATCTTGCTGTAAAATCGTCCCAAGCCACAGGACATCTGATACCTACTTCCTCTGATTCCCACCAATCACGTGCGAGATCCTGAAGTAACAACTTCACCTGATCCACACGTTCTTCTGCCGGTACCTTAGCCGCCGTCAGGATAGCCTCAATATCCTTAAGCCATGCATCTGCTGAAATAGCATCCTCCGTGCCTTCGAAACGACGGAGGTTGTACTTGCAAAATCTGGTTGATGCTCCTGAATCTGGCCTCGCCCCTCTTTCCAATGCCGTCTGCAATCCTTGGTTGAGTAGAACGTTCTGCTCTTGCAACTGAGCGTACATGCGCTGCTGGGCTAACATCTGATGTTGTTGAGTAGCTATCATTCCTCTCATGATCTCCAGAAGGGCTGGTGTGTCCACTTGGGTAGGTGGAACTGTTGGTGGTGGTGGAACATCCGGATACTGCGATCCAGCTGCTGGTTCCACGATCACTTCTTCCTGGGTAGCCTTTTGAGTTAGTACCGGCTCTTGTTGCTGACCAACATGGTCAGGTTGTCCATATTGCTGTCCATGTTGTTGCTGTCCAGCTCTGACAGGTGCGGACGAGGTGCCCCTAAGAAAAGGGACATGAGAACAATCAAACGACCGGACATGAAGGATCAATGAAGTCAAAGGATACTGGAATGTCAAGCTAGAGTTGAGAGTAACGAATCATGAGATCAAGGGGAAACATGTGTGATTGAGACATCCTATTAAACACCCCACAAGTCTGAAATCAGACCTGCATGGGCTACCACTAAAATCTTGTCACGCCCCAGAACCAGAATACTGGAGAGCGGGGGAATGACTCAGCCAGCTACGTATTACGGGTAGATGAATACCGTATAATACGATCAATGCTGTCTAAAAGACGAGGGGGTGCATATTATATGAAAGTCTAACTATGGTCACTTCACATCTATTGTCTCAATCATTCAAATAAGAAACAGAAATAGAGAACATGTGAGATAAAGCAGTAAGGCGTCCCAAACGCTCTGTCAAAATGTTCTTGATATCTGGCTTTACAAAACATAGCCAGATTGATGTAGCAAAAGTATACACAATTGTTATCAGCTGCAGCCTGACTTTAGTTACAATTATGTAAAAAGTAAGTACGGGACGATCCGACTAACATGTCGGTGCCAAACGGCAAAGTATAAAGTAGATAACAAAACGAACGGGGAAGTAAGAAACCCACTCGAGTCCTCATGCGATCATCCCTCTAGTGTTGACCATCTTGGAGGTAGAAGTAAGCTGAGTCCTCGGGAACCGGCTCTAAATCTGGCCATGCAAAACCAGAGAGGTTAGACCTCTAATAGCAAGTACCACAAGGAAGCACGACATGAGAACTAAAACCAGTAATATGAAATATGATAAATAGATCTCTGCTTGCTACTAGGATTCACATAACATCACGACACTTCGAACCAACCACTCAACCAAACAAGGACAGAAGTTGGCCCGTCATGTCCTGACATTCTGATCATCCCAGTTAAGTAACAGAGTAGGTACAGTACACAAACAAATCATCTTGAACGGCCAATCAACTACTACGGCTTTCTATTGTGAGTCCCAAGTTATCCTGGCATTATGCAATTAGGGATTCCTCAGTTCTTACGATGTGCGAGCAAGGCTAGTCTATCCAGTCAATCAATTGCGCCAATCATGTAGTTAGATGAGTCCCAGCGGGACGCCTGCCGTTAATATAGCATGTACAATAATATAAGCAAATACTGTTCCCTGCCCGTGTGACAGATTTACAGTATCTGTGGGAACCAGCCGGCCCGTCGGGCACTTAATAGTCCCAAGGGGGCTGCCATGTAAGAACTCGGGAATCCATTCTCTCCATGCCATCATTATTTTATTTAACTTAATAGTCTCTACGTTGAGTGAAGTTCCATGCCGTGGATCATGGTCATTCAAATGAGTACTTTCGTACGGGGTACGATATGCGCAACTCTACAACGATACCCGTGCGGCTAGGTTGTAGGTTTTACATAGCGTGATACAACAATCAAATCTGACCACGGAGTAATCATGCCTTGACCATAAAGTACACATGCTGTTTTTGTAAATAAATAAATAATTTGAAGCCTGCATGTGCCTGTATGCCAATATTCGGGATTGGCTAATCGAGTACAATAGTTCATTACATGAACGTGTCTCATTCATTTCATTCAATAAGACGACTAGCCAGTCTCTTAGTTCCAACTAGGAACGCATGATCAATTTAGTCAAGATAACCATTATCATCAATGGTGACAAGGCATGAAAGTCAAATAGTATTCAGTGGAGTCGAGTCTACGACTCTCAGGGTTTAATTCCAGTCAATCGGGGTATCTATAGCGCAATTCACGACACATGGTACATCTCACGTAACAATCTATATTTAACAGGAATATTAACATGTCATGATTATATCAAGTTTATGCAAAAAGGCGTAAGGATATAAAATGGACGTTAAACATCTAATAAGATATCAATATACAGGGCTATAGAAGATCCAGGGTAAGCAGGCTACTCTCATGTCAGCCTACGCTCATGTCAGCGTATGCTCATGTCAAGCTACGCTCAAGCCAGCGTACGCTCGGGTCATGCTACGCTCAAGTCAAGCTAGCGTATACAAGTCATACGCTTCCAAAAGGCAGCGTATGAACTCCATACGACTCCTTACCATCCAAGTCAGCGTATGCAAGTCATACGCTTCCAAAAGGCAGCGTATGGACTCCATACGACTCCTGACCATCCAAGTCAGCGTATGCAAGTCATACGCTCCCAAAAGGTAGCGTATGAACTCCATACGACTCCTGACCATCCAAGTCAGCGTATGCAAGTCATACGCTTCCAAAAGGCAGCGTATGGACTCCATACGACTCCTGAGCATCCACGTGAGCGTATGCAAGTCATACGCTCCCAAAAGGCAGCGTATGTAAGACACACACTACCTAAAAAGGTAGCGTATGGACTCCATACTGCGCTGTGCTAAAAAGCGCGCACAGCTCAGTGACGCAAGCTAAAAAGCTAGCATACACTGCTCACTGTCTTCTCCAAACAGCAAGAACTCCATATTTGCACCCTAAAGCTTCAAAAGTCCATAATTTGGTCAAAACAAGTCCAAATCCAACTTTCCAAAGGTCAAAATTGGGTAGAATGAAATCCTCTACAATATGGAACCATCAAATCTTAAAAACACAGAAGTTCGATAGATCAAAACCACCAAACTCCGAAAATAACTCATTTCTAGATCTACAAAAATTAAGACTTTAAAATAAAAAATGCCAAGTTCTAAACTCTCTTAGGATCTTGCGAGGAAGATAAATGAACTACAAAACATGGGTTCTCATGGGGAGCAAGTTGTACTTGCCTACGGTTTGGTAGGTGGAGAGAGTAATGAAGAAGAAGAAGAAGAGTAATGGTGAGAATGAGTAATGAGGAGAAAGAATGGAGAGGGTGGCTTTAAATATGGAAGGGGTGCTAGGTGGGAGCTAATGGGTCGGGTCCAATGGGTCAGGTTGCAGGGGGATCCAACCAAGGCCAACCCGAACCCAAAGCCTAGCTAAAGCAGAGAATAAAAGCAGGAAATAAAGTGCAGAAATAAAATTACAGAAATATAATTGCAGGAAATAAATTAACATGAAAATTTAAAGAGCAGATTAATTAATTAACATAAAATTAAAGGAATTTAAATACAGGATAATACATGATAAATATTAAATAAATACATGATAAATACTAAATAAATACACATGAGTTGTACATGTATAAAAATACGCATTCTGGGAACGGAGAGTGACACCGACAAGCACCGCCATCAGCAGTTTTAATTCAGGCAGAAGCTATCCGGTCGAGAAGATTCGTTTGAAGTGCCAAATCGGCGACCTTCAGTCACAAGTGACCTGTTATATCATAGATGCGGATACTTCCTACAATATTCTCCTGGAGCGTCCTTGGATGCACGATTACATGATCGTGCATTCCATACTGTACCAGTACTTCAAGTACGTCGACAAGCACGGCTTTGTGAGGACAGAATTTGTCGACATCGATCCCTTTAAAGGGGTCGAATCCTGCTACTTAGATGCATGCTTGTACAAAAAGTCGAAAAAGTACCTTATCGAAGGAGATACTCAAGCTCAAACTGATACGGCTGCTGGACCAGAAGAACCTCTGACAATCCACCTCCAAGCCCACAAACCTGGCAGAACTGCGCCCCTTATAGCTACTCTGCGTAAGGATGCAATCAGCCTCTCTGCACAAGAGAGGCAGATGATAATCCGATTGCCAAGGTCTGGCCAAGCGCCAAGACCCACGACAGAGTACTGACAATCAGGCTGCCTAGAGCTAGCCAACAACAAACAGAGGAGCTCAATCCCTCTGTCAAGCCGATGACGATTCGTCTTTCCAGAATGAATCGGCAGCCGAGCGCTAAGCCGGGGACTGCTAGCCAGCCAACAACTCCTCGTCGAGTACCGAGCACCAAACTGGAGGTGTCTAGTACGCCAACGACTCTATGTTCTGCTCCATCTATGGATCCTCTGATGATTAAGCTGCCCAAGTCATCCTCTAAGTCTCCATTTACACAGGGGGTAGCCGAAGAAGAGTCAGAGCTGGCCAAGTATGTGGCTGCTCACACTGATGTTCCATCCGTAGATGATGTAATCCTACTAAAAAAGATACCTTATTTCATCAATAAAGGGCTATCTTTGAACTATCTCAAGCTTAATAAGCTTTGTACAATGTATGCTATGGAACATGGTATAGGCACCCACCTACATACACAGGTGACAAATGTCTACACTGCAAACCAGCTTACTCCAGTGGAAGATGCTTACCACATAATTGAGGAAGAGGATCATCCAATCATCTTCGGCCGGAAGAATGATCCACAACCCTTCAGGATAGAAGAAGTTGATCTCGAACCCGACACCGGAAGACTGCCCCTGTATCTATATAGTTCCCGATCCAAGTACCTCATGCAAAGCATGAATATGATCTGGAAACTACACCAGGCTTGAACTACGGCACTGGACGGCAGTTATCCTTGTAATTGCTGGTCCCGACTGGGAAACCACGAGACTATTACAACAAAACCAGATGTGGGCTAGATTATGTTACACCGGCAACGACCCCTGAAAGCTCAGATAAGGAATGCGACTGGAATTTACACTCAACCGGATCACCCACTTTCGATTCGGATGTCAGCATTGGGGACATGCTCAGGCAAGTCTGGTCCGTCAATATGGCATTTGCCGATGCCTCTGAAGAAGATGAAGACATTCCTGAACTTCTTGAGTTAGAGCCGTAGGCACAACAACTAGATACGCAATGGGAGAAGTGATTCGAACAAAGAGAGCCTCCCACCGAGGATGAGGTTGTGTAAGTTGATCTCGGTGATGAAACCTCTCCAAAGCCCATCTTCGTCAGCAAGAATCTGACAGACGAAGAGCAAGAATCGCTACTGCAACTCGTCAGAGAATATATCGACGTGTTCGCCTGGAGCTATGAAGACATGCCAGGACTGAACCCCGAGGTTGCACTCCACAAACTCAATATTCGTCCGGACGCAAAACCGGTCAAGCAACAGCAACGACGGTTCCGTTCCGATATCATGAATGCCATTGAAGCTGAGGTCAATAAACTGATAGCCAGTGGCTTCATCCGTGAGGAAGGGCATCCAGACTGGGTCGCCAACATAGTACCAGTCCTTAAGAAGAATAAAAAGATTCGAATCTGTATCGACTTTCATAATCTGAATGAGGTGTATTCTAAGGATGAGTTCCCTCTCCCTATCACAGACATCATGATTAACAACACCTGCGACTTTGAGTATATGTCATTCATGGATGGTTTCTCAGGGTACAACCAAATTAAGATGTTCCCTGATGACGAAAAACATACATCATTCCGAATACCAATTGGCACATACTGCTGCACAGTCATGCCTTTCGGTTTAAAGAATGCTGGCACCACCTATCAGAGAGTTATGAGCGTCATCTTTAGAGACCACTTGCGCAAGACAGTGGAATGCTACGTCGACGACATCGCCGTCAAGAGCCACTCTAAGGGAAACCATCTGCATGGTTTGAGAACGGTATTCGACCTGATACGAGCGCACAATTTGAAAATGAATTCCATGAAATCCTTCTTGGGCGTATCCAGCGGGAAGTTCTTGGGTTTCATTATTACTTCCCAAGGTATCCACATAGACCCCAAGAAATCTCCGTGAACTCAGAGGTCTTCAAGGGAGGCTAGCTTACATCAGGAGGTTTATCTCTAACCTCTCCGGATGTTGTCAGCCATTCACCCACCTCATGAAGAAGGGCATTTCATTCGTATGGGATGAAGAATGCTAGCGCGCCTTCGACAGCATCAAAGAATATCTGTCGAACCCTCCAGTCCTGGTGGCCCCGGTTGTTGGAGAACCATTTTTACTCTATGTACGAGCAATGGAGCTTTCTTTCGGTACTTTACTAGCACAAAACAACGATACAGGCCATGAGCAAGCTATATATTGCCTCAGCCAAATGATGATGGGGCCGGAGCATCGATACACTGCCGTAGAGAAAGAATGCCTTGCTCTGGTTTTCGCCATTCAGAAGACGCGACACTACGTCACAGGACAAACCATCCATGTCGTATCAAGAGTCAACCCCCTCAGGGTCCTCATGACTAAGCCAGGTGCACTCAGCTCTCGCTTCGCTATCTGGGCGATGTTACTGTCCCCCTACCACATGATCTTCGTCCCATAGAAGGCTGTTAAAGGTCAAGCTCTGACAGACTTTTTAGCAGCTCATCCAGGTTTGGAGTCAACCAAAATAGACAAAAAGATTCCAGATAAGGTTGCCAATTCAAATGTGGCCTCTCATGATGCCATATGGCGAATGTTCTTCGACGGCGCTTACAGAATGGGGCCCAAGGGCAACATCGTCGCTGGAGTCGGAGTGGTACTGATTTCTCCCTCCGGGCTGGTGATCAATCGGGCTTACTCCCCCTCGGAGCCCTGTTCGAACAATATGGCAGAGTACAACGCTTTGGTCATTGGCCTCCGACTTGCGAAAGAGCTGGAGGTACAGCACCTTGAAGCATACGGCGATTCGCAGCTAATCGTTAACCAGATCTGGGGCTCATACGAAGTGCGTCATGAAGACATGATCCCCTATCACCAAATAGCGATCGACATCATCTCATCCTTGGAAGGGTTCTTCATAGAACACGTTCCCAGGCTCCAGAACATCGAAGTCGATACCCTAGCAGGCCTTGCCGCTTCCTTAGCAGTTCTGAATCATGATCACCACTTGGTTGACATAATAGGCCGTGAATTGGTCTGTTCCAAGGACAATGTTCAATGTGTTGAGAGTTACTCCGCTCTGACATTCGACGAAGCACCTGACTGGAGACAACCATTCATCGATTTCGTAGTCTACGATATCTTGTCGGAGAATCCGAAGGAAGCCACTTCTATCAGAAGACGTTCCCTCAGATTCTTCTATGATATGGAGACAAAAATGTTGTATCGACGATCATACGATGGATTACTGCTTCGATGTCTGTCAAATACAGAAGCCAAGGAAGCTGTACGCGAAGCTCACGACGGCGTCTGCGGGGCCCATCAGCCTGGCCCAAAGTTGTAAGATCGCCTTCGTCGAATGGGCTATTACTGGCCCACGATGGTTGCAGATGCGATAGATTATGCAAGAAAGTACAAAGCCTGTCAAGTCCATGCAGATTTTATCCACCAGCCAACCGAGTTTCTACATCCGACGGTGGCATCCTGGCCATTCGAAGCATGGGGAATGGACATCATTGGTCCAATCACTCCGCCTTCGTCCCGAAGACATCGCTTCATACTCGCAATTACAAATTACTTCTCCAAATGGGCGGAGGCTATTCCGCTGGCAGAAGTCAAGACTTCAAACGTGATCAGCTTCCTCAAGCATCACGTTATCTACCGCTATGGACTGCCCCGAAGGATCATCCACGATAATGGTCTACAGTTCGCAAGCCATGCCTTCTATCGATTTTGCGACAAACATTGAATACAAAATATTGCCTCAACACCGTACAATCCGGCAGCGAATGGGTTGGCAGAGGCATTCAATAAAACTATAATCAAGCTGCTCAAGAAGTTCGTGTCATCAAACAAATATGACTGGAATAAAAAGCTCGGCGAATGCTTATAGGTGTACCGCACTACAGTATGGACGGCCATCGGAAACACACCATTCTTTCTGGTATATGGGAGTGAGGCAGTTCTACCGTTGGAGACTCAAATCCTTTCACTCTGCGTAGCTCTCACCTATCGACCGACGACAGATGATAATCACCATCGCCGACTACAAGAGTTGAAGGCCCTAGATAAGAAGCGCCTGTTAGCTCAACAACGAATCAAGCTGTACCAAGCACGTATATCCGAAGCCTTCAACAAGAAGGTTAAAATCAGAACATTTCAAGTGGGCAATCTCGTTCTGGCAGTTCGGAGGCCGATGGTTATGACTCACAAAACCGCCGGCAAGTTCCAATCAAAGTGGGAAGGCCTGTTCATCATCGAGGCTGTATTCTCCAATAGAGCTTACCGCCTCACAAAATAAAACGGAGACTTGCTCATGTTGTCCATCAACGGCAAGTACCTGAAGAAGTATTATGTCTGAAATAACATCCTCCAAATATCCCAGATTGTTGAGTTATGTACCCTTTGGTACCGCTGAACCTACATTCTGACTCCAAATATCCCAGATTGTTGAGTTATGTACCCTCTGGTACCGCTGAACCTACATTCTGACTCCAAATCTCCCAGATTATTGAGTTATGTACCCACAGGTACCGCTGAACTTATACTCTGGTCACTACAGATGAATCTATATCGCATCTTTTAGGTAGTAAGTCATGTATGATTATACCTCTGAACTTTCTGCCTAAAAGAGCTCCCCCTTATGATCCAATACCCGCACTTTCAGTGCACAAAAAGGGTAACAGATCCACAAATTCTCCGAAACAACAACGTCGATGTTACCTCTGAGTTGTTTTCCTTCCATCAAAAATAAACCACCCCTCACATAGAACTTCCACGTCCTCGTTACCTCTGAGTTGTTCTATGTACCCTTCATAGAGCCCACTCCTGCCATGTTCCCATTACCTCTGAGTGGGAAGGCTCCATCGAAGAAACCCTCATATTTACCATGTCCTCGTTACCTCTGAGTGGGAAGGCTCCATCGAAGAAACCCTCATATTTACCATGTCCTTATTACCTCTGAGTAAGTATGTTGGTTTTTCTCTCGACTTATTATCCGTACCCACGACCGGAGTACGCCAAGGATAATAGGCCCACAAATGTCCTCTGTTGACCACAAATGTCCTCAGTTGACCACAAATGTTGTACTAAGTTTTCTAGTACATGCCCCTCATCATGCCCCGGAAGCCCAGCCGTTCCATGGCATTCTTTTCCCTGATATCAGGAACGTCCATGGCCACCTTACTATGGAATTGTTCTAAGTATCCCCATCAAACTTGTTATCCGTACCTAAAACCGAGGTATACCAAGGGTAACAAGTCCACAAATAGTCCTCCAGTGGGGCAAATACCACAACACCAGAAATGCAATAAGCAATACAAATGAAGGGTGAAATAAAACATACTTTTTATTTGAAAGTCAAAAGTACCACATGTTCTGGGACCACATCCCTCTCAAAAAAAGAAGAAAAAAGAACATGAACAAAAAAGAAAGAAAAGGCCGACTATGGTTCGGCGATACATAACTCCATGAGACGGTCCCTCAGCAAGACAGTCGACCGCTCAAACTTATGCTTGGCCCGGCGCTCGGCTTCCTGAGTCAGCCGCTCTACATCCACCAGATGCGCATGAGCCCGCCAGCCATTCTCAAGCTTCTCAGAGCACGCTCCAGGCTAGCAGAAGCTCAGAAGAACTTTTCGGCCTCCTGAACGATCAGCTCTTTATCTGTACGGGAAGCTTCGAGCTCAGATTCCAGGAAAGCCAGCTTCCTTTGGAGCTCGAGGATCTGCTCCCTTGTATCGACTATTCCGCGGGAGGTGGCCGCTTCTCGGGCCATGCAATCGTCGCTCCTGCGGTTCAGCTGGTCATACTGGAGAGATAGGTCACCGAGGTCCTTCATTATTGTCGTCTTAGACTTATCTTGGGCAGCCCTTACCTTCTTCAGGACAGTGGTGAGGAAGTCACGCTCCTGATCTATGGCTGCAGACAGATCAGCTTGCCGTAGCACTTGATACTGGGCCACGAGCTGATCAGCCTATAGCAGTTTGGGCTCCAGAAGCACAACTATCTCTGTCCCACCAGGGAGGGCTTTAAGAATTTCAATTTGCCTACGAGCGCATTATCGGGCCAAGGCAAATAGGGTCCCCCGCTCCACAGCAGCTTCAACCCCTCTCTTCAAGTGGCTGTAGAAACTGTCAACCACATCCTGTGATGCCTCATCCAGAACTTTCGTAGAGGACGACGTCAAAGGAAGTGTAGCTGGCAGTGTCGAAGGAGACGCACCAGAACTTGCCACCACTGCTACCAGGTAAACAAATTCTGAGCGAAAAGGCGCTTGGATAGCAGCTAACTCGTCCTCCGCGTCAAGAAGGACCTGGATACTCGGCAAGGCGGAGAGGTCGACCCCCGAAGATACATAAGCAGAGAAGGACGCAGGGACCACGGCTCATTGCCCCGGCTGTGCCGCCATCTGATCTCCCGAACTCGATCCAGTGGGAGGCCCCTCAATATAAGTTGGAAAGGGAGGGGCACACTCCCTCCCACCAGATTCCTGCTGGTAGAGCCTTTCCTGACAATATTCATCATTGGCAGTGAAGAGGCAGGACCTGTATGTCCAGAGCAACCATCAATCAGTATAACCCGAAGGATGTGATGATAGAGTAGATGAGCCTCCTCACTAGTCAAGATTTGGCTTATCTTACCAGGGGAGGATTGTGGAGGCTGAGGTTCGCTCACAGTCGCCATAGTCCCCTCACCAGCGACCTCCAAGCCGAATTTAGCTGGCTCTTCTGCCCCAGCCGCCCCGGAAGGACATACGACTGGATCAGTGTCACCCTGCTAAAATTTAGCAATCTCGGGGATGGATTTAGCGGAGCCCCCGTCGCCCTGGGTCGAGACCTCAGCAATGTGAGATCCTTCAGCCGCTGCCGAGAGAACCACCGTAGAAATAATCTCGGCACACATGTCACTAATCAAAGTATTCAGGGCCGGATTGACTTCAGAAACAGTGGTCGGTTCTCGAGAATCCGACTCTTCTGATGCCTACAGAGAAGAGAAAAATTATTAGGTCATTGTTCAGGAAAATAAAGTGCTAAAGAAGAAGATGGTCGCAATTCAATTCACCTCCGAAATGGCGTCGTCACCTTCGCCCCTCTACTTAATGAGCAGCCCGCAGCGTCTTACCGTAGCCCGCTTGACGGAGAAGGTTACGCCACTAAAAGAATCATGCCTGCCTCGCTTACGTGATGGGCCAGGCACAACAGGCGGCTGATCCACCACCATCTCATCTGGCACGACAGGCGCTGATCTGTCCCAACATCTTCCACAGGAGGGGAAGAGTTATCTGCATCATGCTCGTCATTCTCTTCGTCTGCATTAGTGGACTCTGTGTCAGGCACAGGAACGGTGTTCGCCCTTCTTTTCCTCGTCTTAGACCCCTTGGGCTTCTCCGCTAAGCCAGTACCCACAATGAAGCTGGTACTCGGGTCAAACTTAACGGAAGGCTTGCTCGCCGTAACATGGTACAGGGCCTCCATATACAAAATCTCCCCTGGCGCCTCACCATCAGGAACTGAAAAGGTGGTTCGGGTATGAATCGTGTCGTAATAATGCCATGCCCTGATACCGTCCATGACGCTACCTTCAAAGCCCAGACAAGAACTGTGACTGTTAAAGAACAACTGGCTATACCCGAACTGGCGGAAGAACCTACTGGGTAAGTAGGGCTCCAGGTAGACGTTGTTGTGGTTACGATATACTAGGTGCGCTGGACGGATATTATGCAGCCAAAGGAGCATTTTCTCAGACAAGAGGTGAGGTGGTCCGGTACCATCAACATGTACGTCCCTCACTTCTTCAGCGGTAAAACGAGGAACGGACACAAAAAAGTCGTATTCGTCCACTCACGCCAGCGCCCTCCGACAGGCTGGCATGGTGCTGTACTCCCAGGGCTGATGGTGGAATCAGAAAATGAAAGCATCATCAGCCATAATGCTGTCTTCTGCTCCAGGCCTCATCAAAGATCGACAGTACATTAACAGCCACCCCATCAGATAATGGTATGGCAGCTCTATGCGCTCAAAATCCATCGCCGTGTCACGGGCGATGACCTTGGACGAAAAGGCATGAAGGCCGTGGTGTATGTTGCACACCATGACTGGAAGAAGGGCCAGTCTGGCCCCAAAGACCAGCTTTACGGCAGGGAGGATAAAGTGGCGGCTGATCCTCTCAATAGAACCCGCCCCTCCTGAGACTACACAGTTTCGTAGCCACACCATCAGGAATCCTGCAAGGAGCACCTTCTTCGGCAGTCGCTGAGTACCATGATAAAAATAACTAAAGGAGTCAGTTTGACTCCCAAATGTGTCGCCCGTGGACCTCGATCTCTTGGCAGTCGACGCCAGGTTTTGTACCTCCTCCTGGGTTTGAGGATCTCGGGAAGAAACCCGGCCTGAGGTGCCTAGTATGAAAAGGTATGAGACCCAGGACGTGGTGTGAGGAATGCTCCCTTCCGAGCTACCATCCTTCTTGATGGCCATCTGGTGATAGGTACTGTGGTGACATAACAATTCCCGATATACAATAACAAAGCCCGGGAACTGTCGATCCAAATCCTCGAGCTCTTCGCTCGTAGGGTGTACACTTCAAAGACTTCTTTCCCCCAGGGCAGCTTGGAAATGACGTACATCTCGTGGAGAGCGAGTCCCAGCTCCCCTCAAGGCATGAAGAAGGTTCCCGTACGCCGATTGTACATCTCCAGGAGAGCCATGAACAACGGCTTATTTATGGGTAGACCATGACAGGTGCCCCGAATAGCGTGGTAGAGGCCGATCTCACGCAGGGGAGTCTCATACTTTCGTAGAATCTACGTAGTCAAGTTGGCCCACGCAGGGATAGGGTTTATCCAGTTCAGCAATGCCAACCGGCCGACAGGATAGGACCCCTTTCGAGCAAGCTGGTTCAAGAAGGTATCAGCTTGAGAGAACGTAAAATTGGAACCCGATACGTTTATGAAGGTACCCGGAGCCAGTCCCATCACGTACCGAATGACCGGTTCCCTTCCCGCATACGCTGACCCCAAATTTTTGTTGTAATGGATGTTTCCCACATTCATCCTCGACCTGCATGGAGTCAAGGAGTCCACCATTTTTCTGTCCAGCGATAATATGTTAAACCATGACAGAGGAAAATGATGCTCTATCGGAGGGATATGGATTTCTACCCCGTCAAGAGTAAAGTCCCAACTCTCGGATATATCCAGCACTCGGGGGTTCTTTACAGACAAAGCATCCCCAAAGAGGAACGTCGGCTTCAGGTATTTCCCCTCCAATTGCCCCGAGTTCATCATGGCACAGAGAAAGTAGAAGGGCTGGTTCTTGATAGCATTCAGCCTCTCCAAAGGCTCATCTGTGGGAAGCTGGTTTGTCACATATTGGACTAAGTGGTCGAATCGCACACCTATAGCAGACTGGGCACGACCCACCATAGGCTCTTTCGTTGGATTGACGGGCAGATTCACTGGAGAAAGATAAAGAGAAACAAGATTAAAAGATGGCTAAACAAAACCACCTAGTGTTTTTAGGCTTATGCGGCCCAGTCCACATGAGCTTATGCGGCTCTGTTTAAGCGCGAACTTATGCGGCTCTGTTTGAACATGAGCTTATGCGGCACTAATTAGCGTAAGCTTATGCGGCTCTATTTAGCATGAGCTTATGCGGATCTGCTTAGCGAAGCATTATGCGGCCCAACTCAGAGGAGCTTATGCAGCTCGGTTTAGCGCAACCTCATACGGCCCAGTCCAGATGGGCTTATGCGGTCCTGTTTGATGGGGCTTCATGCGGCTCCATTCAGAGGGGCTTAGGCGGCTCGGTTCGATGGGTCATTATGCGGTTCAGTTTGCGAAGTATTTATACGACCACTAGACAACTCTCATACGGCTCGGACATGGGGTATACCCCCCATGCGGCTCGGACATAGGACGTACATACAGCCCATACAATTTGAAAAGTTCGATGAAGACGAAGGATGCATTAAAGGCTTGTGCATAAAACATACAACAGAGCCATCTTTGTTAGGGTTTATGAAGCATATGATCCTCCCAAATCCTTACCAGCAATAGTGGGGTGGATGTCGGGATGAACTTCAGGCGCCGCAGTCGACGTAGAAGCCACTCCCTTACCCTTCACCGCAGCCTTGGAAGTCTTGGGGGCCATCGTTGATCAAAGAAGAAGATGAAGAAGACGGCAGCCTAGGGCAAGAAAGGTTTAAGTAAAAGAAGAAAGTAAAGAGTTTCCATAAGAAAAATACTCCTATTTATAGGCAGACAGGGGCTTATAAACCGATGGACGCTTCGATTCGCGTGCCGCCCAAAGAACAAAATTGACGCTTCGGTCATCGAGGCAAATCTGACCCTTGGGATCCTGCCCCCAAAAGACAGCTTCAAATCAAAACGAATCAAGAGAAATTAATGACGCCTACGTGGTAGAAAAGACAGTATGCGGCCAGAGCGGTCCATGCAGCCAGAGCGGTCCATGCGGCTAGGAAGTTTATGCGGCCAGGCGGGTGGGAGCTGATCGAATCTCAATAATTTATATTTATATTTATGAAGGACATGTGGCAGGAGTCGATCAAATCTCAATAACTCAGATTTGCTGTAATCAACATAACCGTCCAAATTTGGTTAAATCCTAAACAAATCAGATTTATTACAATCATCGTAATTACCCGGATCAATCTCCAACAAATAACAGATTTGTTGCAATCAACAGAAAAGCAAGATCAGGGCAAATCTTAACAAGTCCTTGGCCGCCCTCTGTTTAAAATGCAACCATTGCAAACCCTAATTATCACACCCCACTCCTATAAATAGCAATGTGCCATTCCCTTGCGAAAAAAAGAAAAGAAAAGTCTGGACAAAAGTGGAGACAGAGCACAGAGAGCACAGAGATATACGCACGGAGCCAGACACAGAGAGATCCACATTCGAGCAAGGGCATTTCTTCCCCAGAGTCGGAGCTGCTTCCGATCGTCCAAGGAGTAAGACAGAGCTGTCGTCGCTTTTCCGAGCCTCTACCGTCACCCTCCAGAAAAAAATAAATAATTGTACTTAGATTGTTGTAACTAGGTTTTTGTCCCTAGGCTTTCTTTGTACGAGCGAGTTTGTGTTGTGAAGTAAAAGTCCAGTCCTCCCATAAAACTGTTCTGTTCTTTTATAATCAATGGCAAACAAGCCTATGCCGCAGAATCGACGGCAGAACGCTGTATAGGTATACTAGAAAGTATAGCATCTAGACACAATATATATATGTACCTGTCATCTCCGTATGGAGGTATATAATCTCAACTCAATCACAAGACATCTAAAAAAGATAGGTACGAATATCATAAAGATATGATGGAAATATAAGAACTAAAAAAGATGCGAAGTCACAACACATTTTAGGATTAAAGATATAACACAAGAATCTGAAAATATAACATATAACATAAGTCCCAATACTAGCTGGAACGCAGTCCAGGCAAACCTATCTAACATTCTAAGCATGAGGTAAATCCTCTACTGGCACCAAGGGTAATGTCCCATCAAATCTCTATCCTGGCCATACCTATAAAAGGTAGAGCAATCATCCAACATGCCTTCTGTAAACATCAACAGTTATCCTGTCAAGAAAATGAGCAAGTACACCTCCAACAACAGTTCTATAGTATTGACAAATGCTGTAAGAGACAATCATAATAGAATACAAGATGATATATCAAGATTATAAGTAAAATATGATATATAAACTGGAAATCATGTCAGGGTGTAATGTACAAGAAAGTAGAACAGTACAGGAATATATGATGTATAATGTAAACATAAAATATACCTTGAGATATTAGAGCATTATGTGATCGGCTTGGGTCAAGATAAAACTGTACCATCTGACTAGCTTTGAACAAGAACAACAAGAACTCTGGGTCAGGCCGGCCAGCATGGAAAGCTATGAACAAGTAGGGCGGGCTTTACCCTACGTGAAGTAAGGGTATAGCTATAAACATGTATGGTATTGATCACATAACCACTAACAACTCCCCATCCTCGAGTAGTATCACGGATCCGGACATGGTACGTCATGACACAAGATTCTCCAAAAGGGTAGTTAATCTCCCTCGGAAATTGGTGTCTATACAAGTACAAAAGACAAGATCGAACAATATACCAATATACCAAGAAAGTCCAGGAATAACATATCATGCCAGGATCCAACATATACTAGTCCGTGCACCATCGTGACAAGAATCAAGTAAAATACTATAACTGAATCGGATACAGAAGATATCAAGACAAGGAACTACTATCAGAGAATGTACTCGCCTGCAGTCCTAAGCTGTCAAATGTGGTCGATGCTCAGAATGATGTCACAAACCTAAAGATGAGATATATATATAAGCTAATTAGGGTTCAACAGTGTTAGACATGATTATATAGTATAAGCTATCTAATCTAGGTCAATCTCAGTCCAACTAAGTCAAACTAGGTCACACCGAGTCAAAGGTTGACTTACAATTGACTTTTGATCAACCGGTCAACTCTGGTCAACTCTAGGTCAAACTAGGCTAATGTTAACTAACAGTTGACTTGTCAACTGGTCAACTATGGTCATGTTCTAGACATTTCTAGGCCAAGTGTTGACTGATAGTTGACTTTTGGTCAAAGCAGTCAAACATGGTCAACCGAGGTCAAAACTAGCCTAAGCATACTATTCCTAATATTTACCTACCAAGATACCATATATCTTGGTCAAACATGATCAACTCTAATCTAAGAATTAAAATATCAAGTTGTACCTCGTTATTCGTACATCAAAACCTACAATACGTAAATTGAGATAAGATAATTAATGTTAAGGCTAATAATCTAATCATAGTGATCCATATGGTCATCTTGTCAATTTCAGCGATGTGAGATCACTGGAATCGACTGATCTCAGTTTTGTTGCACTAATTCCGAAATACGAACATAATAAGAATTAATTATAGAGAAATATCTACAAACATTGTTGGATGATGAAACAAACATCACCAACGTGTCCAGAATGGCCAAATTAGCTATGATAGCCTATCCATAAGTCCAATTTGGACACAGGGGCAAAAAGATAATTTTGGATCAAAACGATGTCAATGTTGGACCCGCTTTACACCGAAAAATGTGCAAGGATACTAGTCCACTGAACCCAAAAAATTATATGTCCACAAATCCAGAATGACGATACGAACCCAACGGTATATCCAGAATTGGATTCCGTTGACCCGGTCTCAAATTGGTCCGTTGACCAGGACATTGAAATTTCGATTTGCACGAAAAAGTATGTCGGAGACAATGTGCTCAAAACTTAGAAAATTTTATGTCAACGAGTCCAAAATGACGATACGAACTCAACGGTATATCCAGAATTGGATTCCGATGAGCTGATCTCAAAATGACCCGTTGACTCGGACTGTGGGCCCCGTTTTGCACCAAAACGTGAGCCAGGACCTACGTCCTCCAAATTTAACAAACTTTACATAAATTTGTGCAAGAACGATGTCACGAATCTACTGGTGGTGTCGAAATTGAAATCCGGAGTCCCAGGTTCAAAAATAGAATTTTACAAGTTAGAAATTATAAATTTGGATGGCCAACTTTGGCATTTAAATCAACCAATCAAACGTGCTCACAATAAAACAAAACTTAAGGAGGACAGGAAGAGGGTTATACCAGCTGCACATAGGAACCAGTGGCACGCCAAACATAGCTGCGAAGGAGGAGATACGACTCGACGAAGTTGGCTCCGCAAAACTGCCCAAAAAGTTTACAATTTAAACGGTCAACTTGGAGGCCGATTTTGATGTGTTAAACGACAAAATTAACAGATACAACTTGAGTGGGGTGAAGGGGTATATAGCGAGATTGAGATGGAAGAAACGGTTCGACGATCCAACGGTCAGATTTTCCAGAATACACGTACGAAGTCGCTGCGACGAGGCGCATATTCTAAAATCCGTCCGCATGCACATCGACGGGATTCCATACAAAATGCACGAATCGGGCATTTCTCTCGCCGGGGAGGAGGGGACGCACCATGGAGGCCTGCCCGAGGGTGTGCCCGACCAAAGGGCCGACCACGGTGGCGACGGCACACGGTTGGCCGGCAGTGGCACGCGACTGCTGCTGCCTTGGTGCTGCAGCGCTGCTGGCGTTTGCTGCTGCTGCTTACGTATTGCTATAGCCGCTACAGCCACTCGAAGGAGGAGGAGGAGGAGGAAGTGAAGAGTGGTGGTGGCTAGATGGTGCTCGGGTTGGTAGTAATGGTGTGGTGGTGGTAGAAGAAGATGGTGATAGAGTTTTATAAGGAGATGGTGATAGAGTGGGTCGGCCATGGAGGCTGTTGGTGATGAAGAAGGAGAAGAGAATAAGGAGTTTCGTGGTGATGTTCGATGGGGGCGGTGGTGTGCTTGTGGGGGTGGTGTGTGTGATTAAAAGAGAGAGAGAGAAAAGAGAGTGATTTATTTAGAAAAAAGGGAGAGAGAAAGAGATGTATGTGAGAAAGAGAGAGAAAAAGTAGAGAAAGAAAGAGATATTCTCTACATGGATTTTAGGGCCGGCCAAGGGAGTGGGTTTTGTGTGAGTGAGTGTTGTTAGGGAAATGGAGGGTTGGGATTGTTGGAGATAAGATCAAAGGCTAGGATTAAACAGGGATTAAGTTATTCTTTAGGAAATTTAATCATTGGAGTTGTGCAATGAATATTTGAATGGATATACTAGGTGCTTGATATTTTATAGGGAAAAAGAGTGCGGATATTCACCAGGGGTCAACATGAAGCTTGGGTTGGGTTCGGTTGAGCCGGATCGGGTCAAAACAGACTTGGTACAATAAATGGATTAATTTTAGGTATTTATGATCATGGATAAATAAGTAGCATGTGGGGGCTCAAATGAATGGGACACAAGTGTCATGTAGGTAGTAGACTTTGTATGGGCCATGTCCATATTTTGGGTTGACAGGTTTGGGTCGAAAGGGTGTCCCCAATTCAAGTCAAAAATAAATGTGACTCCGTGGGACGAATTAAAATTGGGTCTTGTGTCAGGAAAGTTGTACGAAGCAAATGAAGCACAAAATAGTGTGTCTGAATGAGACATGAAAGTCATGGGTGTAGGGCATCTCAAGATCATGCAAGAGAAGTTGGTTCTGAGAAAATGACTAGTCTTGTGCTCCTAAATTAAAAGTCATGGTAACATACATATAATGATCAAAGAATAAAGTGGGAATTTAATTAATAATTATTTAATGATCAAATGGTCTAATTTGACCCGAAGTTATACGAAGCAAAAAGAGTACAACGAAACAAGTTTGAGTAGGACAAGATATATCAAAATGAAGATAATCTTGTCTACTACAAACTAATGAAGAGAGTTTCCAGAGATTGTCATCCCTGACGCTCCAGAAGTCAAAGTCATGAAAATGAAGATTAAATAAAATAATAATCAATTAACAATATTTATTCAAAATAATTAATTTAGAAAATTAAAAAAATAAGCCCAAAATTCAGGGGGCTTACATCCTACCCACCTTATAAAAATTTTGTCCTCGAAATTAAAATCATCCAGTAGGTTAAGCTAAGGTATGCATCTGCTATGGCTACAGTACTCAATCTGCTACCCTTGTGATCACCTACCCACTTTAGAATATTCATATCAATAAGAACCTTTACGTATATTCTAAAATATAGGTCATCCTCGAGATACGTATATATATATCAACAATGATTGGCCATCAACCAAAATTCCAATCTCAATAGCAATTTGTTTGTTTTCTTATCCTATATCATTCCACGTATCGATCTACCCTCCAATCTTATGTAAATAACTTGTAGTTAACCTATAATCACTTGGTCATTAGGGTCCCATAATGCTCAACCCTCGAACCTAAGCACATGGTTCTAATCCTTAATCCGTAGTCACAATAATACAATACTCATTACTCCATCTAAGATACCTTATAATCAATCTATACTATCAAACTAATCATTCTTAATGGTTTCTAAGTCCACTATAGTCAGTCACTCATATCTGTCCTATAAGCTTAACCTAATAAATTCCCAGGAAAAATATACTCATCACAACCACACATTAACATATTATAGTTACACTACATAATCTGTTAACAAGTATAGGATCACAAATATGGTATTGATCACATAACCACTAACAACTCCCCATCCCCGAGTAGTATCACGGATTCGGACATGGTACGTCATGACACGGGATTCTCCAAGAGGGTAGCTAATCCCCCTCAGAAATCGGTGTCTATACAAGTACAAGAGACAAGATCGAACAATATACCAATATACCAAGAATGTCCAGGAATAACATATCATGCCAGGATCCAACGTATATTAGTCCGTGCACCATCGTGACAATAATCAAGTAAAACACTATAACTGAATCGGATATAGAAGATATCAAGACAAGGAACTACCATCAGAGAATGTACTCGCCTGCGGTCCTGAGCTGTCAAATGGGGTCGATGCTCAGAGTGATGTCACAAACCTAAAGATGAGATATATATAAGCTAATTAGGGTTCAACAGTGTTAGGCATGATTATATAGTATA
This sequence comes from Iris pallida, assembly GCA_029216955.1. Classification (NCBI taxonomy): domain Eukaryota; kingdom Viridiplantae; phylum Streptophyta; class Magnoliopsida; order Asparagales; family Iridaceae; genus Iris; species Iris pallida. The sequence goes on from JANAVB010009400.1 coordinate 1,218,777, forward strand.
AGCTATGTAATTTAGGTCAATCTCAATCCAACTAAGTCAAACTAAGTCACACTGAGTCAAAGGTTGACTTACAGTTGACTTTTGATCAACTAGTCAACTCTAGTCAACTCTAGGTCAAACTAGGCTAATGTTGACTAACAGTTGACTTGTCAACTGGTCAACTCTGGTCAAGTTCTAGACATTTCTAGGCCAAGTGTTGACTGATAGTTGACTTTTGGTCAAAGCAGTCAAACGTGGTCAACCGAGGTCAAAACTAGCCTAAGCATACTATTTCTAATATTTACCTACCAAGATACCATATATCTTGGTCAAACATGATCAACTCTAATCTAAGAATTAAAATATCAAGTTGTACCTCCTTATTCGTACATCAAAACCTACAACACGCAAATCGAGATAAGATAATTAACGTTAAGGTTAATAATCTTATCATAGTGATCCACATGGTCATCTTGTTAATTTCAACGATGTGAGATCACTGGAATCGACTGATCTCAGTTTCGTTGCACTAATTCTGAAATACGAACATAATAAAAATTAATTATAATAAAGGGAGATACATAGAAAAAAATTTATAAACATTGTCGGATGAAGAAACAAACATCACCAACGTGTCCAGAATGGTTAAATCAGCTAGGATAGCCTATCCATAAGTCCAATTTGGACACAGGGACAAAAAGGTAATTTCGGATCAAAATGGTGTCCGTGTCGGACCTCCTTTGCACCGAAAAACGTACAAGGATACTATTCCACTAAACCTAAAAAATTATAGGTCCACGAATCCAGAATGACGATACGAACCCAACGGTATATCCAGAATTGGATTCCGTTGACCCGATCTCAAATTGGTCCGTTAACCAGGACATTAAAATTCCAATTTGTACAAAAAAGCGTGTCAGAGCCAATGTCCTCAAAACTCAGCAAATTATATGTCAACGAGTCCAGAATGACGATACGAACTCAACGGTATATCCAGAATTAGATTTCGATGAGCGGATCTCAAAATGACCAGTTGACTCGGATTGTGGGGCCTAAATTTGTACCAAAAAATATGCCAGGGCCCACGTCCTCCAAATTTAACAAAATTTATATGAATTCATGCTAGAACGATGCCACGAATCTACTGGTGGTGTCGGAATTAAAATTTGGACGGCCAACTTTAGCATTAAATTCAAACAATCAAACGTACTCACAATGAAACGAAACTTGAGGGGCAGGAAAAGGGTTATACCAGCTGTGCATAGGAACCGGTGGTACGCCAAACGGAGCTACAAAGGAGGAGATACGAGTCGACGAAGTTGGCTTCGCAAAATGCCAAAAAATTATATAATTTAAACGGTCAACTTGGCGGCCGATTTTGATGTATCAAACGACAAAATTAACGGATGAACTTGAGAGGGGTGAAGGGGAATATACCGAGATTGAGACAGAAGAAACGGTTCGACGATCCAACGGTCAGATTTTCTAGAATACACGCACGAAGTCGCTGCGACGAGGCACACATTCTGAAATTCGTCCGCGCGCACGTCAACGGGATTCCGTGCAAAATGCATGAATCGAGCGTTTCTCGTACCGGGGACGAGAGGGCATACCACAGGGGCCTGCCCGAGGGTGCGCCCAGCCAAGGGGCCGACCAAGGTGGTGGCGGCAACCTCGGTGGCGCACGGTTGGCCGACGGTGGCGTGCGGCTGCTGCTGCCTTGGTGCTTCTGTGCTGCTGGCGTTTGCTGCTGCTGCTTGTGCACTGGCATGGCCGCTGCAGCCACTCAGAGATAGAGAAGGAGGTAAAGAGTGGTGGTGGCTGGATGGTGTTCGGGGTGGTGGTGATGGTGTGGGGTGGTAGAAGAAGATGGTGATGGAGTTTAAGAAGATGGTGATGGAGTTTAAGAAGATAGTGATGGAGTGGTTCGGCCATGGAGGCTGTTGGTGATGAAGAAGGAGAAGAGGAGGAGTGTCGTGCTAGTGTTCGGTGGGGGTGGTGGTGTGCTGGTGGTGGTGGTGTGCTGTAATAAAAAGAGAGAAAGAGAATAAAGTGATTTATTTAGAAAAGTGGAAGAGAGAAAGAGTTGTATGTGAGAAAGAGAGAAAAAGTAGAGAGAAAGAGATATTCTCTACATGGATTTTAGGGCCGGCCAAGGGAGGAGGTTTTGTGTGAGTGAGTGTTGTAAGGGAAATGGAGGGTTGGGATTGTTGGAGATAAGATCAAAGGCTAGGATTAAACAGGGATTAAGTCATTCTTTAAAAAATTAAATCATTGGAGTTGTACAACTAATATTTGAATGGATATACTAGGTGTTTGATATTTTGTTGGAAAAAAGAGTGTGGATATTCACGAGGGGTCAACATGAAGCTTGGATTGGGTTCGGTCGAGCCGGGTTGGGTCAAAACAGACTTGGTACAATAAATAGATTAATTTTAGGTATTTATGATCATGGGTAAATAAGTAGCATGTGGGGGCTCAAATAAATAGGACACAAGTGTCATATAGGTAGTAGGCTTCGTGTGGGCTATGTCCATATTTTGGTTTGACAGGTTTGGGTTGAAAGGGTGTTCCCAATTCAAGTCAAAAATAAATGTGACTCCGTGGGACGAATTAAAATTGGAACTCGTGTCAGAAAAGTTGAGCAAAGCAAATGAAGCACAAAATGGTATGTCTTAGTAGGATATAGAAGCCATGGGTGTAGGGCATCTCGAGTAGATCGTGCATGAGAAGTTGGTTCTGAGAAAATAACTAGTCTTGTGCTCCTAAATTAAAAGTCACGGCAACGTGCATATAATGATCAAAGAATAAAGTGGGAATTTAATTAATAATTATTTAATGATCAAATGGTCTAATTTGAATCGAAGTTCTACGAAGCAAAAATAGTACAAGGAAACAAGTTTGAGTAGGATAAGATATATCAAAATGAAGATAATCTTGTCTGCTACAAACTCATGAAGAGAGTTTCCAGAGATTGGCATCCCTGACGCTCCAGAAGTCAAAGTCACGAAAATTAACATTAAATAAAATAATTATCAATTACAATATTTATTCAAATAATTGATTTAGAAAATTGAAAAAATAAGCCCTAAATTCAGGGGGCTTACATGACCGCTTTCATAAGATCGAGTTTGGACAGAGTTCAAACGAAGATAATTCTACTGAGGAATATTTTTAGAGGACCTATTATCCATGGCGTATTCAAAACTCTTGAAATACGGATAATACTTAGATGATTTTTTGAATCACATAAACATTGTATTGTACATTTACATGATTAAAACAGAGTATCTGTGAACTCTGTATATGAAGGTTACATATAATATTTCTTCAAGAACTAGACGTTGATCGGCATCATGAGCAAGTCACCATCATGCTTGGTTAGTCGATACGCACCGTTAGAATATACCGATTCTATAACGAAAGGACATTCCCATTTAGGCTAGAATTTTCCTTTTGTCTTGTGCATTATGACCATTGGTCTTCTCACTGCTAAGACCAGATCACCAACTTGAAAGAATCTTTCCTTCACCCTCTTATTAAAGGCTCTAGAAATACATGCTTTGTATAGCACAATACGCTGTTGAGCTAATAAGCATTTTTCGTCTAGCACTTTCAACTCTTGTAGTCGCAGACGGTACCTTTCTTCGGCAGTCAACTCACTGGCTAAGGCTACCGGAAGAGGAATCTGGATTTCTAGAGGAAGAACTGCTTCACTTCCAAAACCAGAGAGAATGGCGTACTGCCTGTTGGAGTCCGAACTGTTGTGCGGTAGGCCCAGAGACATTCATCGAGCTTCTCATTCCAATCGTGCTTGTTTGAAGATACGAACTTCTTGAGAAGTTTGATGATAATCTTATTGAAAGCTTTTGCTAATCCATTAGCTGCTGGATTGTAAGCGGTAGAGGCTACATTCTGAATTCAATTCTTATCATAAAACCGATAGAATGCATGGCTCATAAATTATGGACCATTATCATGGATGATCCTGCGAGGTAGGCTAAAGCGATAGATGACATGATGTTTGACAAAACTGATCACATTTGATGTCTTTACTTCGATGAGCGGTATAGCTTCCGCCCATTTGGAGAAGTAATCAGTTATAGCTAGGATAAACCGATGTCCTATATAGGATGGCGGGATGATTGGATCGATGACGTCCATACCCCTGGCTTCAAAAGGCCAAGATGCCGTCATCGGATGTAGAAACTCCAAAGGTTGATGAATGAAATCAGCATGGAATTGACAAGCCCTATACTTCTTTACATATTCAACAGTATCTGCTATCATCGTGGGCCAATAATAACCTATTTGTATGAGGCGATCTTGTAATTTGGGGCTTGGTTGGAATGTACCGCAAATTCTATTGTGAGCCTCACGTAGTGCATGTTTGGCTTCTGTATCTGGTAAATATTGTAACAGTAACCCATCGTAAGAACGTTGGTACATCATTTTGGTAGCTATATCATAGTAAAATCTGAAAGATCGTCGTTGGATAGACACTGCTTCCTTCGAGTCATCCGGAAGGATTTCGTAGACAGCGTAGTTTATGAAAGGAAATCTCTAGTCTTTGATGTCGAAGTTCGTCTCTACTGTATAGCTATGATGAATATGCAAGGTATCTTTTGCACAAAACAACTCTCAACCAGACATTATGATCGAATGTTGAGTGTTGATAGGAACAGTCAAGGAAGCAGCCAGACTGGCTAAAGCATCTGCTTCTATATTCTGTAATCGAGGTACGTGATCGATGAAGAATCCAGCGAAGGTAGAAGCCAACTCAATCGTTGCTTTATGATATGGGTGTTTGCCACGAAATATAAAAGAGCAGAACAATTATCGGAGGACTGGACTTTTACTTCACGTTACAAACTCGCTTGTACAAAGAAAGCCTAGGGACAAAAACCTAGGTACAGCAATCCAAGTACAATTGTTTATTTTAGATTCTGGGGGGTGACGATAGAGGCTCGGGAAAGCGACGACAGCTCTGCCTTACTCCTTGGACGATCGGTATGCAGCCTTGGCTCCAGAAGATTGCTTGGCGTTGAAGAAATACTCTCTTTGCTCTCTCTCTGCTTTTTTTCTCTAAGTATTCTGGTGCTCTCTGATCTCAAAAAAGGATCCTCTTCGCAAGGGAATGGCACCTTACTATTTATAAGAAGGGAATGCCATCAATAGGGTTTACAATGATTGTTCCTTAAAGTGGCAGCGTCCTGTTGATTGATCAATCTGGGCCATTAGTTTTGAGTGTAATGAATCTCGGCCATTAATGTAGATTGTGTCAAATCCTCTCAGTAATTAATGCTGATTGAAATAAATCTCCCTTATGATGATCTGCTGATGTCTGCAAATCTGAATGAATAAGTTTAATTCATTCTCCTGCCACGTGTCCTAGATTATTGGGATTTGACCCAATCTTCGATTGCAGTAAATCTGGGAAATTGATTGGCTTTATGACATGTGTCCTGGGAGCCACTGAGGGAATCTGAGCCGCAGGAGGATTGAGCCGCATAAGCTTGGCCACGTGTCAAGGCTGTTGGGGAGTGGCCCCCGAACCTTCGAATCACATGATAATTTGGACCGCATGGACGTAGGTGGCCGCATAACGGGTAACTCCTTCGTGAGCCGCATGGAGATGGTCCTCGTGAGCCGCATGGGGGAGCGTCTGCTTGAGCCGCATAGGGGGAGCCTCCGCTTGAGCCGTATAGGGTTGTTTCGATCTGGGCCGTATAGGGCAACTTCGGCCTGAACCGCATGGGGAGTCTCCGCTCGAGCCGCATATGACTGTCCATGAGTCTAGGCTGCGTGGCATTTTCTGGATCTCGGAAGATTATGTCAGAGATCTCCTTCATTTCCCTAGGAGCCTGTCATTATGACAGAGTCATAATTACATCTTTGTGTCAGGGCTGTCGTCTTGTCAGAGTTGTCAGCCGTCAAGGCAATTAATACAGTAAGGGAAGAGTTATTTATATGCTACGTGGCATCTCTCTGATCTGCATGGAGATCACAGAGCCGCATAGACGCGTTGAGCCACATGGGTTCTCTGAGCCGCATGGGCTTTCTGAGCCGCATGGGATTTCCTGGCCGTATGGCTCTTTCTTTATTATTTTCTATGCTTCTACAAGAACCTCTTCAAAGTTTTAAGTTGCAAAATTGAAATACTTTGAATAAGAAGCATGGCTGTGTGCAAGCTCTTTCTAGCCACATATGAGGTCCTAGCCGCATAGATGTCTTGGCCGCATGGAAGTTTCAGCCGCATGGATGTTTCAGTCGCATAGATAGTTCAGCCGTATGGAGTCGGTTTTGTCTTTATACGAGGCGATTTATTACTCTACGTGTCTTCCCCCTCTCGTCCTCCTATAAATAAGAGGAGTTGAGAGAGAGAGAGATGACTTCTTTACTTCATCTTTTACTTCGAATCTTCCCCTATCCAGCTCTTCATCTTCTTCTTGATTGATAATGGCTCCCAAGAAGACCATTGCAGCGAAGAAGACAGCGTCTTCGTCGACCGCGACGGCGAAGGGCAAGACTACTTCTACTTTGACTGCGGCCGCTCCTCCACCGATCGTCGTCCCCGCGGCTCATCCTGACATTCATCCCCCCATTGCTGGTAAGGAGATTGCACGGGTTAAAGAACCCTAACTGCTATGGCTACGTCGCATGCTTTATGCACGAGCCTTTGTTAGCCGCATATTCGGCCTATGGCCGAGCTGTGAGCCGCATAAGAATAACTGCTGTGACCGTATACGCGCTTTGCCAACTCAGCCGTATGAGCTATGCTGAGCCGCATGGATTCGCACAAATTTTGTCTGTCAAGCGGTCAGTACGAATTTTGTCCGAACCCTGAGGGCCTTATGAGAGCACTGCCGCATGAATTTTTACTGAATAGGGCCGCATAAGTGTTCCTCTGAGATTAAGCCGCATAAAGCTTTATTAATTTGGAGCCGCATGAGGCTCTGTTGAGTTAGAGTCGCATAAGCTTGATAATACCTTATCAGTTCTTTTGTCCATCTTTTTTAACTTATCTCTTTCTGTCTTCTTCTCAGTGAATTTGCCAGTTAATGCTGCTGGGGAACCCTTGGTGGGTCGTGCCCAATCTGCTCTGGGCTATAGGTACGACCATATAGTTAGGCGTGTGGCGGACCAGTTTTCTAGTGACGAGCCTCCGGCGAGATTGAAGGCCATCAAGAACTAGCCTTTCTATTTTCTCAATGCTATGATAACCTCGGGGAAATTCGAAGGGGAGTACCTGAAGCCTGTATTCTTCTTTGGAGACGCCTTGACTGTGAAGAACAGTCAAGTTCTAGAGGTGTCAGAGAACTGGAGTTTTGTTTCTAACAGGATGGCGATCCGTATCCCCCAAATGGAGCGTCACTTCCCATTATCTTGGTTCAATATACTCCCACTGGACCGGAAGATGGAAGAATCTTTAACTCCTACCCGAAGTGGGATGTTCGTGGGAGACATCCATTATAACAACAGTCTGAAATCGGTGTGTGCGGGCAAGGTGCATACCAGCTGTTGAGATTCTGGATCGACGGAAGAAGGCATTGAGGAACCAGATGATACCATTAGTTCGCGTCGCATGGAGGCATTATTCTCTAGGAGAGTCCACGTGGGAACGGGAGGATGAGATGCGCGAGCGATACCCTTATCTATTTGCACCATGAGGTATGATTTTCTATCATTCTCATCAGTTTCAGTTTCGTCTTAAAATTTTGAGGACGAAATTATTGTTAGGAGGGTAGACTTGTAACATCCTGTTTTCTGAAATTGGGATATTTTTGAAAATTTATTATTTTTATTATTTATTAATGGTGTTTTAGTCATGATATGATTTTTGGTGATTATTAGTGTAATTAAAACTATTTCTAAGTCATGACTTATGACTTTGTGATTTTACTAGTATAACCCTAGTGTAAACCCTAGTTATTCCTTAACCTAGAAGTTGCCATGACCATGTGAGCCTAGCTATAGGCTTAGAACATCAAATTAGTGATTTTATCCTAAAAGGGATTTTTGGTAATTTACTAGATTATATTGAGATTATATGTTTTTAATATTATTTAATTGTTGTTAAGTACCATAATTAGTCCCTAACCTATCTTACCCTAATCTAGAGGTTAGCTACTAACCTAGAAGCTTGAGGATGGATAATTATTCAAGGGTTAAAGTAATGTAAATATCTAGATATTTACATAATTGATATTTTGCTTAAAACCCTCAAAATATCTCAACTTTGGTACCAAAGTCTTTGCCTTCACCATGAAGGAAGGCCAAGGACACCCCCCTTGCCATGGCCGGCCATAGGGCACCCCCTAGCACTACACCATTCTATATAATCCCATTATATTCATTCATGATCAATTTACATGAATTTTAAGCCTACAAAATTCTATTTCCTTCAAACCTCCATAACTTGATCATTTTTGATCCAAATCACCTCTAGTCTTTTGCATTGGGACCCTACAACATCAAGGGTGCTAAGGGAGGCTAGCAATCTAGAATTTACAAGCTTTGGACATCACCAAGTTGAAGGACAAATACCCCCCTCTCTTTGATTTTCTATTGAAATTGCGCAAATAGGTAAATACCCATAAACCTTGCTAATATTCTGTTTTTTCTTCATAAATACATGCATATAGGTCTACCCTAACTGTGGGTCAAGTTTGGTAAAATTTATGGTTGGTTTGGTGTCCGTATCGGACACGTATCCTAGGCTATTAAACCTTGTTTGATGAAATACCACAGGATTTGATTTTGTTAAAATATAAAACTAATTATATTTCCTTATAGCCCTAGACTAGTAGAATATATACCTAGTTGACTGAGCACAATTTGGATTCTTTTTCGTGTCCAAATCTGACACGAACCTACGGTTTTGCACTGCACACTGACACAGAAAATCCCCTGCTACTCGACCCTGTTTTCTCTCTCCTCACGCCACATGGACACGTGCCATTTGGCACAGAGGTGGGGGCAACCTCTAACAAGCCCCTCCTCGAGTTTGAGACACCCTCGTGTCGTATCGAGGACACGAGGACACGTGCACTGATCGTGCACTAACAGTGCACACGCGCGCGGGGGCCAACTTCGTACGTGTCGTGTCGCGCGGACACGACACTTGGACACCTCGTGGTTGCACGAGTGTGTAGCCCAACATATGGGCTACACGTGGACATGACCACATGGCCCCACGTGGCGTGTGTCGTGTCCACGAGACACTAGAACACACGTACGACACTGTCTGAAACAGTGTGTATCAGTCGAGTTTTCTCGACTGATACGGTGTTCGTGTCGTGTCCTGGAGTATCGAGGACACGGGGCAGGAACTTGGACACGTGCACAACACCCAGGCGCACCTTCGTACACGAGCACGAGACACGTATGTGTGTGTCTCGTGTCCTAGACTGAGTTGTACGCGTTCACGACGCTGTGTGTTTGTGTGTATGTGTCAGTATTTACCCGATTGGGTTTCCAGTGAGTTTGACACGTCATGTCGTGTCTAGACTTTGTGTCAGGCACCTAGGACACTAGAGGATACCTAGGGCTAGTCTTACCTACCTTGGGTTTCGAGCCTTAGCTCGGTTTGGATCGGGTATCGGGTTTACCCATTTTTCTGTGAACAATGATTCCTGGATTTCTGATTTTTGGTATTTTTCCAGTTAGTTAAATCCAATTTCAAAATGATTTTTGATGTTATTTCTTTATATAAATATCTGTGTATATAGGGTATATACATAGTGTATGTGTTTGTGTGTGTAGGTGGAATTTAGGGGTATATACATATGTGTATATATGTATATACATATATGTATATATATAGGTGTGTGTGTGTGTGTTATTGTATGTGTGTGTGGGTCTGGTTCCAGTTCAGGAAACTGGAACACCCCCTCCCCACTGTTCAGTTCTCTCTCTCCTTTCCTCTCTCTCACTCTATTACACTACTCTCTCTCTCATTACTCCCTCTATATATATGTATTATATATAAGTTGTATATATATATATATATATATATGATATATATGTATTTGTATTAGATTATATATTGTGTCTATATATATATATATATATATATATATATATATATATATATATATATATATATATATATATATATATATATATATATATATATATATACTATATGAGATATGAGATATGAGTATTACCTAGTCTATAGGCCTATGGAGAATGTTTGTATATAGGCCTATAGGCCTATACTATATGAGATATGAGTATTACCTAGTCTATAGGCCTATGGAGAATGTTTGTATATATATAAAGTTATATATATGTGTATATATATATTGTATAGAGGTAGATACCTATATGAATTTTGCCTATGGTCTAAGTTACTAGCCTATGGCCATTAGGGGCAAACCCTAATTGACCTAATGACCATTGTTTGACTAGAGTTGACCAAAGTCAACCTTAGGTCAAACTTGACCTAATTAACCTAGATTGAACTTGAATTAACCTAGTTTAACTAGTTTGACTAAAACCCTAACTAGTTTGACTATGGTTGACCTAACTTTGACTAGTTTGACTTTAGAGTTGACTTTTGACCAGATTGACCTAGAATCATGTAGTATGTATAGTAAACCTCATTTTTACTATTTAGAATACATTGTGACTTGTGTTGCTCTGATCAGGAGCCAGACACCTCTCCTCAGACAGCATATTCTCTTCAGACATTCATACAGCATGCGAGTACATTCTCTGACCGTTTCATACTTGTTCAGGCTTTACTTTCTCGCTCTAGATTACTTTACTTGATGTTGTCACGTTGGTAACACGGATTGGTACTATATGGATCTTTACATGAGATGTTATCCCCCTCGGGAGCATCGGGTACTTCATGTTACGTGTGTTTCACTTTCATCATGTACTCCTATGCTTCCATCATACATGTGCACTCATGTGATCATGTACTCTCATGATTCACTGAGCCCTCATGTATAACTTCACGTATACTCATTTATGAGCCTCATGTGATGTAATGTATAATAACGTAACTTGTCTCGATCCTTGTGTATTGATTGGGGAAATGGGGGAGTAGAAGTAGACATGTGAATAATTCCAAAGTAGTATAATCATGTGCAAACTCAGTAGTTTAATCATGTATAAATTCTAGCCATTCACATGCCTATCTTGTACTCTACATCACTAGTCACTTACAGTTCTCTATATACAGTAGATATTTTCTTACAGCTATCTCTTTTACAACGTATATTTCCTTTCAGCATTTCCTGTATTTTACTCTATTGCCTGTATCGTATTTCCTAACCTGATATGAACTGTGTGAGATGTATTGTGCTTGTTCCTGTCCTGATTGGACCTGTTGAAAATATTACAGAGGATGAGGATGAGGCATGGGTGACTACATATTATGGAGCAGGACTAGATGACACTTGTGTTGAGGACCCTCAGCAGGATCCACCACCAGCTGAGGATGTTGCTCCAGTAGTCTAGACCAGTTTAGCTAGACAATCTTTTCTACTTGTATTTTGTCTCACATTCTGAGTTGTATTTTGAGATGTTGAGATGTATAGACCCTTAGACTTATTGTATTATGAGTTGACATTCTGGATGTTATGTATCCTAGACACTTAGACTTATTTCATCTATGCTACTGTTCTCCTTGAGTTACTATCTATCTATCTGTCTTTCATTCTTCTACCTTAGATGTGATTGAGACTGTATATTGTGATGTCACCTCCATTCGGAGAGTATAAACTGTACAGGTACCTTTATATTGTAAGATGATTGACCTAGGACAGCGTTCTGCCGTCGACACTGCGGCATAGGCTGGACGTACCCACGTCTCGTGCCCTTACTCTAGGGTGCGAGTCGTGACACATTTTTAGTGGTGGCCCATGCAGGTCGTATTTATGTGGTGGTAGTCGAACTAGAGTATCGCCACAGCCTGCGGTAGGAAATAGGATGTATGAGGTACCCAATCACATTAGGAAAAAAGAACTCTTATCTAAATCTCTGCTATCTAAATTCTTGTCGATATTGTCTTTCTTTTGAAATAAACTGTCCCCTTTGACTATATCGTTTCTTTTCCGTATTGATTTTCTTGTTGATCTATCTTCAGGATGGTGGAGACACGATCGCAGCGTCTCGGTCCAGGTGACACCACTGAGAGGTCTGCCACCTCTCGTCCAGCTCACCAGGACCCGGGAACTTCAGCTCCCCTTACTCCAGCTCATGTGGGAGCTTCTGCCACATTTGGAGGTGCACCTCTACTTATTCGGGGGACCATCCCAGCTACCCCAGACATGCCTCCCCCGCAGTTTTGTCAGCCACAATTTCAGCAGCACCAGCCGCAGTTCCAGCCGCCGATGCCATCTGGATTAGTGGATGCTGCACAGACGTTTTCATACTTCCAGCAATTCCTAGAGATGCAGCAGGCCCAGCAGCAGCGTCAGACAGCAGAGTTTACCAGGGGCATAGATAAGGCCCATCAGCTGGCTAGAGCGACGGTGGAGAGGTTGGCTGTCCAACCACAGGAAGGATTGGGACAGCCGCGACAGCAGAGGATTCCGGGCATTCAGGACTTCAAGAAGATGAACCCTAGGGACTTCTTGGGAACAGAGGGGATTCTTTATGCTGATGACTGGATTGAGCACATTGAGGAGATCTTTCGACTGGCGGAGATACCAGCCGGACTCCAGATAGAGGCAGCAGCCAGCCAGATGCGGGATCTTGCCCGTACCTGGTATCAGACGGACCCGAGAGTAGGCACTCCAGGGCAGACATGGGGAGCTTTCAAGGAGCTCTTCAAGGAGAAGTTTTTCCCGGATCAGGCAGTCGGTGCTTTGGAGACCCAGTTCGAGAACTTGGTTTAGGGGAACCAGACTGTAGATGAGTATTCTGGTGAGTTTTGCCGATTGAACAGATTCGTGGAGGGCCTTAGCGAGACAGCGAAGGCGAGGAGGTTCAGAAAGGGCTTGGTCAAGGAGGTCAAGTCCTTGACCAAGAGTGACAGAAATGCCACTTTTGAGGAGATTCTGGCAAGAGCGATGGCGGCTGAGGACGATCTTGTGCTGAAGCTCAAGAGGGGCCGCGACACTCAGGAAGCTGGCAGCAGTAGAGGGCAGGCCAAGAGGCCTCATTTTTAGCACCAGCAGCAGAGGCCATTCCAGCAGCAGAGGCCGTTCCAGCAGGTGCAGCAGCAGCCGAGGCACCAGCAGCAGGCACCCAGACAGCAGGTCGTCAGTTGGACTTTCTGCAAGAAGCAGGGTCATAGATGGAATGACTGCAGAAAGAGGATTGGCAGGTATCTACTATGTGGTTCCGGAGACCACCAGCTGAGGGAGTGTCCCATGTCTTCGGGACGACCAGTTCAGGGAGGCGGAGCCAAGGCTCCGGCAGGGCAGCAGAAGGGACATTTGCCGACTCAGCAGCAGAGGTTCACCCAGCACCAGCATCAGGCCAGGGGTGGACAGCAGGGGCGAGCCTATGCTATGGCAGCAGAGGATGCTGAGGTTACTGGAGAGCTGATAACAGGTTCTATTCTTCTCGACTCTACTCCAGCTTTTGTATTGTTCGATTCTGGGGCTTCACATAGCTTTGTATCAGTATCTTTTGCGATTAGACATCATGTTATATCTGAATCGTTGCCTAGGACTTGCAAGATCACGACTGGGGGTGGCATTATCCTCGTTCATGATGTTTGCAAGGGACGGAGAGTAGTTTTGGGAGGCCGAGAGTTGGATGTGTGTTTGCTCGTAATGCCACTACCGAACTACGATATTGTACTCGGTATAGATTGGTCGAGCATGCACCATGCCAGCATAGATTGTCGCGGGGGTAGAGTTCTGTTCAGAGCGCCACGAGAGCCAGATTTTGTATATTCCCGACGGCAGGCAGAGCAGTCTTGCAGAGTTTTCTGTGAAGTTTCGGTCGAGGAGCAGCCAGCCCCACATCCATTGATAGCTGAGTTCATGGACGTATTTCCAGAGGAATTGCCTGGGCTTCCATCAGACAGAGACGTTGAGTTCTCGATAGACTTGGTTCCAGGTACGGAACCCGTTTCTCAGCATGTCTATCGAGTGAACAACAGCGAGTTGGTAGAATTGAAGAAGCAGATGGATAAGTTGCAGGACAAGGGCTTCATCCGCTCTAGTTCTTCACCATGGGGTGCACCGGTACTCTTTGTACCGAAGAAGGATGGGTCGGTACGGATGTGTATCGACTACAGGGCACTCAACAGTCTGACGATCAAGAACAGATATCCACTACCGCGGATCGACGATCTCTTCGATCAGTTGAGCGGAGCTCGGATATTCTAGAAGATCGATCTGAGGTCAGGCTACCACCAGGTAAAGGTAAAGAGGGAGGATATCCCCAAGACGGCGTTCAGGACGAGGTACGGCCAGTTCGAGTTTATGGTGATGCCGTTTGGGTTGACTAATGCCCCGGCGGTATTCATGAACTTGATGAACAAGGTGTTCCACCAGTACTTAGATAAGTTCGTGGTGGTGTTCATCGACGACATCCTGGTGTACTCGAAGATAGAGGAGGAACATGAGGAGCACTTGAGAGTGGTCCTGAAGACTCTCAGGCAGGAGCAGCTTTACGGTAAGCTCTCGAAGTGCGAGTTCTTCTTGGACAGAGTTGACTTCCTGGGTCATATGGTGACTGGAGATGGGATCTCAGTCGACCCAAGGAAGATATCAACAGTTGAGGCTTGGACAGCACCGACGTCAGTAGCAGATATCAGGAGCTTCCTAGGATTGGTAGCTACTACAGGAGGTTCGTCCAGGATTTCTCCCGGGTTACAGAGCCGTTGTCTAGGCTGACCCGGAAGGACGCAGAGTTTGTCTGGTCAGAGGAGTGTCAGGCCATTTTCGATGAGTTGACGAAGCGGTTGACGACAGCTCCGATTCTGACATTGCCATCAGGATTAGGCGGGTTCACTATCTACAGTGACGCCTCGGGAAGGGTTTGGGTTGTGTCTTGCAGCAGCATGGGAAGGTGATTGCCTATGCTTCCAGGCAGTTATGTCCCCATGAGAAGAACTACCCTACCCATGATTTGGAGTTGGCGGCAGTTATCTTTGCTCTGAAGCTGTGGAAATACTATTGGTATGGATAGCGCGTAGAGATATTTACAGACCACAAGAGCTTGAAATACGTGTTTACGCAGAAGGAGCTCAACATGAGGCAGCACAGATGGTTGGAGCTGATGAAGGACTTTGATATTCTGCTGCAGTATCACCCAGGGAAGGCCAACGTAGTTGTCGATGCTTTGAGCAGATATCCGACAGCTATGTGTTTGACGATGGATCGTCACTTGTTAGCCGACTTGGAGAGCATTGGGATCGAGGTGATTGTGCCGGAAGTGCAAATGTAGATGTGGGGCCTCCAGATTCAGTCGGACTTGATTGATAGGATCAAGTCGGCTCAGTTCGATGACATTTCTCTACGATGCATCAGGGAGCAGGTCATTGCAGGATTTTCGGACGATGAGTTCACTCTTGCAGGGGATGGCGCATTGAGGCACGGTTCAAGACTGTGTGTGCCCAGTGGAGACTTTCGGGAGCAGGTTATGCAGGAGGCCCACCATTCTCAGTACTCTATACATCCGGGAGCCAACAAGATGTATAGGAATCTGAGAGAGCATGTATGGTGGAGTGGGATGAAGCGCGAGGTGGAACACTTCGTAGCCGGGTGTTTGATCTGTCAGCAGGTAAAGGCAGAGAGGCAGAGGCCAGGAGGACTGTTGCAGCTATTGTCCATTCCAGAGTGGAAGTGGGAGCACATCACGATGGACTTTGTTTCAGGATTGCTGTGTACTCCTGGAGGAAAGGACGCGATTTGGGTCATCGTCGACATGTTGACCAAACCGGCCCACTTTTTGCCATTCAAAGTGGGTTTGTCTACCGAGAAGCTATCAGAGATGTATATGAGGCAGATAGTCAGACTTCATAGAGTTCCAGTGAGCATTGTATCGGACCAGGACAGTCGTTTCACTTCATATTTCTGGAGGAGCTTGCATATTAGCTTGGGCACTCAGCTCAAGTTTAGTACTGCATACCACCCTCAGACAGACGGACAGTCAGAGCGGACCATTCAGACACTTGAGGACATGTTGCGGACTTGTGTCCTGGACTTTGGAGGATCTTGGGAGAGTCACCTGCACTTAGTAGAGTTTGCATACAACAACAACTTTCAGGCCAGTATTGAGATGTTCCCTTTCGAGGCACTGTACGGACGTAGATGTCGTACACCCTTGTCTTGGGATGATATTGGGGAGCAAGTTTTATTGGGGCCTGAGATAGTTGTGGATACAGAAGAGAAGGTGAAGCTCATCAGAGATCGACTTCGCGTGGCGCAGGACAGACATCGGCATTGGGCCGACAGCCACCGCAGACCTTTGGAGTTTGAGGTACAGTTTAGAGATAGGATTAGAATTAGGTTATCTTGTTTGTGTTTTGTTAACCATGTTGATTATCATAATTAAATTGAGACCTTGCTTGTGATTAGGTTGGAGACCAGGTATTTTTGAGGATATCTCCGACACGTGGCACGATACGTTTTGGTGGAGGTGGGAAGCTTAGCCCGCGTTTCATCGGCCCTTTCGTTATCAGCGGGAGAGTCGGTGACATGTCTTACAGGCTAGACTTACCACCAGCATTGGTAGGAGTCCACAACATATTTCACGTGTCGCAGTTGAGTCGATACGTGGCAGATCCTAGCCATGTACTTGATCATTCCGAGATCGAGGTGGGTCCTACTCTTCGTTATCCAGAGCGGCCTGTTGAGATTCTGGATCGACGGAAGAAGGCATTGAGGAACCAGACGATACCATTGGTTTGCGTCGCATGGAGGCATAATTCTCCAAGAGAGTCCACGTGGGAACGGGAGGATGAGATGCGCGAGCGATACCCTTATCTATTTGCACCATGAGGTATGATTTTCTATCCTTCTCATCAGTTTCAGTTTCGTCTTAAAATTTCGAGGACGAAATTATTGTTAGGAGGGTAGACTTGTAACACCCTGTTTTCTGAAATTGGGGTATTTTTGAAAATTTATTATTTTATTATTTATTAATGGTGTTTTAGTCATGATATAATTTTGGTAATTATTAGTGTAATTAAAACTATTTCTAAGTCATGACTTATGACTTTGTGATTTTACTAGTATAACCCTAGTGTAAACCCTAGTTATTCCTTAACCTAGAAGTTTCCATGACCATGTGAGCCTAGCCATAGGCTTAGAACATCAAATTAGTGATTTTAGCCTAAAAGGGTATTTTGGTAATTTACTAGATTTTATTGAGATTATGTATTTTTAATATTATTTAATTGTTGTTAAGTACCATGATTAGTCCCTAACCTAACTTACCCTAATCTAGAGGTTATCTACTAACCTAGAAGCTTGAGGATGGATAATTAGTCAAGGGTTAAAGTAATATAAATATCTAGATATTTATATAATCGATATTTTGCTTAAAACCCTCAAAATATCTCAACTTTGGCACCAAAGTCTTTGCCTTCACCTTGAAGGAAGGCCAAGGACACCCCCTTGCCAAGGCCGGCCATAGGGCACCCCCTAGCACTACACCATTCTGTATAATCCCATTATATTCATTCATGATCAATTTACATGAATTTTAAGCCTACAAAATTCCATTTCCTTCAAACCTCCATAACTTGTTCATTTTTGATCCAAATCACCTCTAGTCTTTTGCATTGGGACCCTACAACATCAAAGGTGCTAAGAGAGGCTAGCAATCCAGAATTTACAAGCTTTGGACATCACCAAGTTGAAGGACAAACACCCCCCTCTCTTTGATTTTCTATTGAAATTGCACAAATAGGTAAATACCCATAAACCTTGCTAATATTCTGTTTTTTCTTCATAAATGCATGCATATAGGTCTACCCTAACTGTGGGTCAAGTTTGGTAAAATTTAGGGTTGGTTTGGTGTCCGTATCGGACACGTATCCTACGCTATTAAACCTTGTTTGATGAAATGTCACAAAGGATTTGATTTTGTTAAAATGTAAAACTAATTACATTTTCTTGTAGCCCTAGACTAGTAGAATATATACCTAGTTGACTGAGCACAAATTGGATTCTTTTTCGTGTCCAAATCTGACACGAAACCAAGTTTTTGCACTGCACACTGACACAGAAAATCCTCTGCTACTCGACCCTGTTTTCTCTCTCCTCACGCAACGTGGACACGTGCCATTTGGCACAGAGGTGGGGGCAACCTCTGACAAGCCCCCCCTCAAGTTTGAGACACCCTCGTGTCGTATCAAGGACACGAGGACACGTGCACTGATCGTGCACTGACAGTACACACGTGCACGGGGGCCAACTTTGCGCGTATCGTGTCGCGCGGACACGACACTTGGACACCTCGTGGTTGCTCGAGTGTGTAGCCCAACATGTGGGCTACACGTGGACATGACCACATGGCCCTACGTGGCGTGTGTCGTGTCCATGAGACACTAGAACACACGCACGACACTGTCTGAAACAGTGTGTATCAGTCGAGTTTTCTCGACTGATACGGTGTTCGTGTCTTATCCTGGAGTATCGAGGACACGGGGCAGGCACTTGGACACGTGCACAACCCCCAGGCGCACCTTCGTGCACGAGCACGAGATACGTATGTGTGTGTGTCGTGTCCTAGACTGAGTTGCACGCGTGCACGACGCTGTGTGTGTGTGTGTGTCAATATTTACCCGATTGGGTTTCCAGAGAGTTTGACACGTCGTGTCGTGTCTAGACTTTGTGTCAGGCACCAAGGACACTAGAGGATACCTAGGGCTAGTGTTACCTACCTTGGGTTTCGAGCCTTAGCTCGGTTTGGATCGGGTATCGGGTTTACCCATTTTCCTGTGAACAGTGATTCCTGGATTTCTGATTTTGGTATTTTTCCAGTTAGTTAAATCCAATTTCAAAATGATTTTTGATGTTATTTCTTTCTATAAATATCTGTGTATTTAGGGTATATACATAGTGTATGTGTTTGTGTGTGTGTAGATGGAATTTAGGGGTATATACATGTGTGTATATATGTATATACATATATGTATATATATAGGTGTGTGTGTGTTATTGTGTGTGTGTGTGGGTCTGGTTCCAGTTCAGGAAACTGGAACACCCCCCCCACTGTTCAGTTCTCTCTCTCCTTTCCTCTCTCTCTCACTCTATTACACTACTCTCTCTCTCACTACTCTCTCTATATATATGTATTATATATAAGTTGTATGTATATATATATATATATATATATATATATATATATATATATATATATATATATATATATATATGTATATATTTATTTATATATATGATATATATGTATTTGTATTAGATTATATATTGTGTCTATATATATATATATATATATATATATATATATATATATATATATATATATATATATATATATATATATATATATACAATATATAATCTAATACAAATACATATATATCATATATATATATATATATATATATATATATATATATATATATATATATATATATATATATATATATATATATATATATATATATATATATATATATATATAGATATAAAATATATATATATATATATATATATATTTTATATATATATATATATATATATATATATATATATATATATATATATATATACACTATATGTATATGAGATATGAGTATTACCTAGTCTATAGGCCTATGGAGAATGTTTGTAAATATATATATATATATATATATATATATATATATATATATATATATATATATATATATATATATATATATATATAAAGTTATATATATGTGTATATATATATTGTATAGAGGTAGATACCTATATGAATTTTGCCTATGGTCTAAGTTACTAGCCTATGGCCATTAGGGGCAAACCCTAATTGACCTAATGACCATTGTTTGACTAGAGTTGACCAAAGTCAACCTTAGGTCAAACTTGACCTAATTAACCTAGATTGAACTTGAATTAACCTAGTTTAACTAGTTTGACTAAAACCCTAACTAGTTTGACTATGGTTGACCTAACTTTGACTAGTTTGACTTTAGAGTTGACTTTTGACCAGATTGACCTAGAATCATGTAGTATGCATAGTAAACCTCATTTTTACTATTTAGAATACATTGTGACTTGTGTTGCTCTGATCAGGAGCCAGACATCTCTCCTCAGACAGCATATTCTCTACAGACATTCATACAGCAGGCGAGTACATTCTCTGACCGTTTCATACTTGTTCAGGCTTTACTTTCTCGCTCTAGATTACTTTACTTGATGTTGTCACGTTGGTAACACGGATTGGTACTATATGGATCTTTATATGAGATGTTATCCCCCTCGGGAGCATTGGGTACTTCATGTTACGTGTGTTTCACTTTCATCATGTACTCCTATGCTTCCATCATACATGTGCACTCATGTGATCATATACTCTCATAATTCACTGAGCCCTCATGTATAACTTCACGTATACTCATTTATGATCCTCATGTGAAGTAATGTATAATAACGTAACTTGTCTCGATCCTTGTGTATTGATTGGGGAAATGGGGGAGTAGAAGTAGACATATGAATAATTCCAAAGTAGTGTAATCATGTGCAAACTCAGTAGTGTAATCATGTATAAATTCTAGCCATTCACATGCCTATCTTGTACTCTACATCACTAGTCACTTACAGTTCTTAATATACAGTAGATATTTCTTTACAGCTATCTCTTTTACAGCGTATTTTTCTTTTCAGCATTTTTTGTATTTTACTCTATTGCCTGTATCGTATTTCCTAACCTGATATGAACTGTATGAGATGTATTGTGCTCGTTCCTGTCCTGACTGGACCTGTTGAAAATATTACAGAGGATGAAGATGAGGCATGGGTGACTACATATTATGGAGCAGGACTAGATGACACTTGTGTTGAGGACCCTCAGCAGGATCCACCACCAGCTGAGGATGTTGCTCCAGTAGTCTAGACTAGTTTAGCTAGACAGTCTTTTCTACTTGTATTTTGTCTCACATTCTGAGTTGTATTTTGAGATGTTGAGATGTATAGACCCTTAGACTTATTGTATTATGAGTTGACATTCTGGATGTTATGTATCCTAGATACTTAGACTTATTTCATCTATACTACTGTTCTCCATGAGTTACTATCTATCTATCTGTGTTTTATTCTTCTACCTTAGATATGATTGAGACTGTATATTGTGATGTCACCTCCATTCGGAGAGTATAAACTGTACATGTACCTTTATATTGTGAGATGATTGACCTAGGACAGCGTTCTACCGCCGACACTACGGCGTAGGCTGTACGTACCCACGTCTCGTGCCCTTACTCTAGGGTACGGGTCGTGACAACTTGCACTCCACGAAATGCACGCGGTCTCCAAGCTTCCTTGGGGGGACGAAGCTTTTGAGGCATATACTCCTACGAACGAGGAGTTTGACGATTTGGAAAGACAGTATCCAGGCTTCGTGGCTCTTTACCAAGAGATATTGTGCCACTATAGCATATGTCATTAGATAGCCAAAAAGGAAAGCAGCTCGGAAGGGCATACTCCCTATACCAAGGACTGGATGGGCTATCTCTTCCGGACAGATACCTCCGGTCAAATTACTTCCCGACGTCCTCGGTCCCTAGAGGCGGTCAAAGCCTTAGTGTCGTCAGCTAAGAGGACGACCACCACTAGTGATACATTCGGGAGCAAGACCGATTCTTTTGGCTATTTTTATCATGATACTCAAGAGTTGTAGGAGAAGGTGCTCCTGGCGGGATTCTTAATGATATGGCGGCAAAACTGTGTAGTCTCGGGCGAAGCAGGTTCCATCGAGAGGATCAGTCGCAATTTTATCCTTCCGGCTGTGAAGTTAGTTTTGCGGGTCCGGCTAGCTCTCCTCCCGGCCATGGTGTGCAGTATACACCGTGGCCTTCGTACTTTCACATCCAAGGTTATTGCTCGCGATGTGACGAAGGATTTTGAACGGACCGAGCTGTCTTACCATTATTTGATGGGGTGGCTGTTGATGCATTATTCGTCTTTAATGAGACCGGGCTCTGAAGACGGTGTAACTGATGACGACGCTTTTATCTTCTACTATCGTAATGAGTCTTGGGAATTTGAGACCATGCGTGCTTGCCGGATGGCACTGGCGAGGGCAGACATGTATAACATTTTTGCATCTGTCCTTCGTTTTACTGATGAGGAAGTAGCGGCTGTCCATCTTGACGGTATTGGCCCCCCTCAACTTCTAGACGGCCAGATGCTTCTGTGGCTGCGAAATATCCGCCCCGCTCATCTGATGTATCGCAACCGTAACACTGTCTTTCTGGAGCCCTATCTGTCTAGCAGGTTTGCTCGACAATTTAGGTATAGTCAGCTTTTTCTATACAGCCCCAGCTCCTGTCTGGGCTTTGAAGGTAGCCTTCTAGACGGCATCCGGGCCTGGCATTACTATGACACATTCCATACTCGTGCCATTTTCTCAGTTCTCGCTATCAAGGCATCAGTAGATATCTTGTATATGGCGGCTCTGTACCACGTCATGGCGAACAAGCTCCCTGTTGGTTTTAACCCATGTACTAGTTTCATCGTTGGGACCGGCCTGGATGAGGGTTCCCAGGGGGCCAAGACAAGGAAGAGGATGAACAGAGTCGAGGTGCCGGATTCAGACTCTGATGCTGCAGGTGACGAAGACGACGAGCCTGATGGAGATGGCCCTTCCCTTCCGGCGACAGATGTAGGGACGGATCAGCCGCCTGTTTTGCCAGATGAGATAGTGGTTGGTCAGCCATCAGTTGCGCCCGGTCTTACACGAAAGCATAGCAGGCGACTTTCTCCTGTCGGCGGCATTTCTCGCTCTCGGAAACTGGCTGCAACCAGACACCGCGGGCTAACTATAAAGGAAAGAGGCAAAGAAATCGAACACGCCTCAGAGGTAAATAAGTTACTACCGGTCCTTCCTTTCTTTTAGCTTTGATTTTAATCATCTTCCTTCCCTCTTGTAGGTGTCAGAAGAAGAGGACTCTCGAGTAGCCGAGATCGTGACTCGTCATGACGGGGGCTCCGGTGAGTCTGCCCCTGGAATTGCTGAATTCTGTCCAAATGACGCTGATCAGGTTGCCTCTCTCTCTCTGAGGTGGCCGGGTCAGGGGAGCTGGCCGGATTTAATTTGGAGATCGCGGGTGAGGAGACCCTGCCAGCTACGAACGAGCTGCAGCCTCGATGCTCCTCTTCCGGTAAGATAAGCTGAATCTTAACTTACGAGGAGGCCTATCGGCTCTATGATCAAATCCTTCGGGTCACGTCGATTGATCATTGTCTTGGACATGCAGGTCCTGCCCCTTCCGTGTCGAGGATGGACCTTGTTGAGACAAACTCTGCCGAAGGGGTATTGGCGAAGAGGGGCATACCTTTTCTCCTCTGGCTCATTTTGATGGTTCTCTTGCGGGCTCGAGTTCGACAAGTCCAGTGATAGGACAATCGGGACAGGGGACGATGGTCCTCGTATCTTCCTCTGCTCGGGCATCCCAGAGAGTCGACCTCTCCGCCCTGTCAAGCGTCCAGGTTCTTCGGGTGGCAGAGGAAGAGTTAACCACTATCCGTGCGTCATTTTGCTCGGAAGTCGCCTCATCGGTAGCAAGTTCTAGCACCACTCCTTCGATGTTGCCGGCTACGCTCCCTCTGACGCCGTCCTCTACAGAGGTCTTGGATGAATCGTTATAAGACGTAGTCGACAGCTTTCATCGTCACTTGAAAAGGAGGATAGAAGCTAATGTGGACAGAGGCACCTCTTTTGTTTTGGCCCGACAATGCGCCCAGGGTCAAATTGATATCCTTAAGACTCTTCTTGGTGGTGCAGGGCTGGCTGCGCTCTGGGAGGCGAAGTTGTTGGAGACTGAGCAGCTGGTGGCCCAGCTGCAGGTGTTGCGGTAGGCTGATCTGTCTGCGGTTATAGATCGGGAGCGCGGTTCTCTCACCGCTACTATAAAGAAGACAAGGGCTGCTCGAGATAAAACCAAACCGGCTGTACTGAAGGACCTTCGCGATCTGTCTGATCGATATGATCAATTGAGCCACGAGAGTGAAGATGTCACGGCTCGGGAAGCGGCTGCCTCCCGTGGGATTACTGACACACGGGAGCAGATCCTTGAGCTTCAGAGGAAGTTGACTTTCTTGGAGTCTAAACTTGAGACTGCTCGTATTGACAGGGAGCTGATTATTCAGGAGGCTGACAGAGTCAATCAAGCTTCGATCGACCTAGAAATTACCCTGAAGAAGTTGGAAGATGGCTGGCAGGAGCTCATGGGCTTAGATGATGAAGAGCAGTTATCCCAGGAGGCTGAGCGTCGAGCTAAACAGCGGCTCGAACAGGAGGCCATCTCAGTGAAGAATCGCCTTTCGAAATTGTGTAATGCCGAACTATAGTCGGTCTTTTTTTCTTTTGTTTCCTTTTTCTTTTTTTCTTTTTGAAAGGGACGTGGTCCCGAAAGATGTAATGCTTTTTTCTTCTTTTAAATAAAGAGTACTTTCGATTATACCCTTCATTTGCATTGCTTGTCGTACTTGTGGTATTGTGGTGATGTTTGCCCCGCATGGGGGACTTGTTTGTGGACCTGTTACCCTTGGCATACCTTGGTTTTAGGTACGAGTAACAAGTTTGACTGGGGATACTTAGAACAGTTTCACGGCAAGGTGGTCGTGGACGTTCCAAATATCGGGATATAGAATGCCATGAAGCAGCTGGGCTCCCGGGGCATAGTGAGGAATGATGGGTCTGTACTAAGAGACTTAGTAGAGGACATTTGTGGGCCTATTATCCTTGGCGTACCCTGATTTAGGATACGGATAATATGATGAAGGGGTACCAACACACTTACTCAGAGGTAATGAGGACATGGCAAGTATGAGGTTTTTGCAGTGGAGTCTTCCTACTCAGAGGTTGTAAAACCCCTCAAATTTTTATTTATTTATTTTATTTGTTACTAAATTTTGTTTTTTTTAAATAAATGTTAGTATACTAATTATTAATTATTTATAAAGCTTGGATATATGTATATATATATATGAAAGTGTTTGTGTGTGCACTGTATTAGTAACTCTAATTCATTTAGTTTATTTATTAGATTATATATATATATATATATATATATATATATATATATATATAAATATATATATAAAATATATATATATATATATATATATATATATATATATATATATATATATATATATATATATATATATATATAGTGTTACTTTTCAATTGGTATTATTATTAGATTATATATATATCTATACTTATATAGATATGGTGTTTCAATTCAGAGCAAACCCAAACCCATTTCATGTGTCCCAACCCTAACCATAGCTCAGCCCATGGGCCATCTACCCTCACCCTAACTTAGGTTCAAACCCATTAGGGTTTCCTAACTTGTGGATCTAATATATATATGTATCATCCAACTAATCTCAACCCTAACCCTAACTTCACACAACTCCATCTCTTCCCATCCTCACCGCCACCCCTAGCCGATCCCGGTGACCCTTCCTTCCGCCTCCTCCCCCGCCGTCGGACGACGAGAGCACGGCGTTCCCCGCACGCCCGTGTGCTGCAGCCGGCCCGCGCCGCGTGCTGTACCGGTCGCCCGCTGATCCCGGCGACCCTCCTCGTCGGCGTGACCCCCTCGTCGGTGAGCCACCCCCCCTGCGGCGTGGCCAGGTAACCCCGACCCCCCCCCCCCCCCCCCGTGGCGCTGTCACGTGGGAAAACCCCCCATGCATGCTTTAAATCTAGTTTTAGGGATTAAAATCTGATTATTCAGTTTATTATAATGATTGTATTTGTGTATAAATTAATGATTAATTAGATCTGAATGTAGGAAATCATTGGTAAATAAGTAGAGGTTCTGCCCTAATTTTTGTGGAAATTAATATTAATTATTGGCATTTATTTTTAATTAATTATAAGTTCTCGATGCTAGTAATTATATAATTGTGTTTGCTGTTTTAATCTTTAAGTGATACTTTTATCATGAATTAAATAAAACTTTGTAGATGAAAAAGTTTATAAAATTAATATAGTATTTTAAAATAATTTTTCCAGAATTTATAGAATTTAATTTATAATTATTTTATGTGAAAAACAGTAAATTTAAATTGTTTATTTAGTTCTGTTTGATTCATATTATTTAATTAGTAAATAAATAAATAATTTAATTTATATGGAAAATATAGATTTAAATATAAAGTATATTATGGAAATTTTTTCAATATTTTATTGGTTTTTAAAATATTTTATTTAGATTTATCTTGTGAGTTTTGTATTAATCAAATCAATTTTTAAATACTGTTTTCAATTTATATTGTTTATTTGGTTAAGTAATTAAATAATACTTATTGAATAGAAAATGTTTGTAAAAATATACTCTTATGTATAAAAATAATTACAATATTTAATTATAGTTATTTATAATTATTTAGATTTAGTTGGGTAATTTTTAGAATTATTTAATAAATTAAATATATGATATAATTAATTGTTATTAATTATATAAATATTGTAATTTTGTGAAGTGATAAGATTCTGTTAGAAATATGTAATTATGATATTTAGGAAATTGTTTTATGTATTTTATATGTATTTACAAATTTTAAGATTTAAAAGTAGTTTTAGATTCATTTTAGGATTACGTATTAAATTGTGTAATAATTATTTATTAATTTAAATAATTATTAATTATGTGTTACTATTGTATAGAATAGTGAAATTAGCTTTAATGGTTAAATTTAAGGTTTGTGTTGATTTTTAGGATTTATTTAGAATTATTAAGTACTTATTTTTATTTTTAACTATTTATTTAATAAATAGATATAATGGTAATAATTCATTTCTGTAAAAATATATATATATACAATATATTTATTATTCTGATATCATTTAGTTTATTAATAAAATAGACTAAAAATGATTTTCAGGATTTTGTTACTATTTTTGTTAGTATTATTAGGAATTGTGTATACCTGTGTGTATTAAATTGGTTGGTTAATTAATTATAATTAATTAATTAATTAATTATTAGATATTTGGTTATATATAAATTTCAGAATATAAATTGTATGATAATAAGTATATTTTACATACTTATTATTGTTCATAAATAGTGATACTAGTTAGCTAGTAATAATAGATTAATTTAAATTAAAGATTACTTAGCAATTAAATGAATTGTTTAATTTGTTTAATTAGTAATTAATTAGAGATAAATCTTGTTTAGGATTATTTGCTTCTCGGGACTCGGACTCTACTTTGGACCCGGATACTCAGTTGCTGGACACAGGCAAGTATACCTTGCTTGACATTTACTATGCAGTATTTACATTTGCCAGTTATTACTATCGTGTGCACTCGTCTCCATTGATGACTACCTTGTATAGAGTTAGTATAAACTTGACACTGTCTCAGACACGTATCACATATGAGTGAGTTGAGTGCAGAGGTTCTGTGTTGACTGGCCATTAACATATGATCTTGAGTCTGTAGCAGTTTGGTTTAGTTATACTATAATTACTATGACGTCATGCATATTGTTCGTACAACGTATAAGGTATGAGTATATTGGGTGGGGAGAGTCTACTAGTGGTGTATGAGAATTTTTGTTTCCAATGTACGCTGGATGCTCGTAGCCCCTCGTTTCTCAAACCGTAGAACGCTTGGTGGCAGTTTCTTCTTCTTCTCCCCCTCTCATGTGCCACTAGAGATGTCTCGAGTGCATTTACACATAGATGGTTAGAACACCTTATTGCTTCCTTGTATTTCCTGTCCTTGTTTGGTTAGAGAAATACTGGGTGGCATTCCTATTCGTTACTTTTACATTACTGCTCAGTATATTCATGCATGTCATTTTCCTGTGTATTTGTTATGTCCCTCTGAGGACCTGGTATCTTTTCCAGAGTTTGACGAGCACTTATTCCCGGCTGATTACGGAGTAGAGGGACTTGTTGACGACGACTTTGAGGTGGAGTCGCAGCCTTGATCCTCTGGAGGCTAGCTACATCTTCAGACGTGGGTTTCATTTCCAGTATTCCGTTCATTTCTATTTGCTACTTCATTTTCATTCCAGATGTACTCATTTACTTATTTAGTGGATTGTTCTCCTCTAGCCATAGTTGACATTTGGATTCTGTGGCACTGATTATTTTTTGTTCAGTTATCTATTACTTTATTTTATGGATGAGACTAGTTTACCTGCCTGTGATGTTACTTTATTAGTTATACTTCAGCGTACTACAATCAGATCATAGTCCATTAAACTGGGTTTAGCTATGCTTGGTTGTACAGCTGGCATGCCACGTGTTCCCGATCCGATTATTTGGAACTGGGGCGTGACAGAGGTAATGAGGACATGGCAGGAGTGGACTCAACGAAGAAAATTTGTGGTCAACAGAGGACATTTGTGGACCTATTACCCTTGGTGTACCCTGGTTCAGGGTACGGATAATAAGACGAGAGAGGACCAACATATTTACTCAGAAGTAATGAGGACATAGTAAGTACAGAGGTTTTACCGTGGAGCTTTCCTACTCAGAGGTAATGAGGACATGGCAGGAGTGGACTCAGCAGGAAAATATTGTGGACCTATTATCCTTGGCGTACTCCGATTGTGGGTATAGATAATAAGTCAAAAGGGAGTCATCATACTTACTCAGAGGTAATAAGGACATGGCAAGTATGAAGGTTTTTTCGACGGAGCCTTCCCATTCAGAGGTAATAAGGACATGACAGGAGTGGGCTCAATGAAGGAGGGTACATAGAACGACTCAGAGGTAATAAGGGCATAGAAGTTCTATACAAGGGGTGATTTGTTTTTGACGGAAGTGAAACGACTCAGAGGTAATGAGGACATGGCCGTTTTGGAAATTTGTGGATCGGTTACCCTTTTTGTGCACTGGGAGTGCGGGTAGTGGATCATGAGGGAGGATCTCTTCCAGGAAGAAAGTTTAGGGGTATGATCATACATGACTTACTATCTGAGAGAGTGACCGGAATGTGAGTTCAGAGGCACCAGCGGGTACATGACTCGGTAATCTGGAATGTTGAAATGTGAGTTCAGCGGTACCAGTGGGTATATGACTCGATAATCTAGGATATTGTGGATGTGAGTTCAGCGGCACCAGCGGGTACATGACTCGATAATCTGGAATGTTGTGGATGTGAGTTCAGCGGCACCAGTGGGTATATGACTCAATGATCTGGAATGTTGTGGATGTGAGTTCAGCGGCACCAGCGGGTACATGACTCGATAATCTGGAATGTTGTGGATGTGAGTTCAGCGGCACCAGCGGGTGCATGACTCGATGATCTGGAATGTGTCGTTCAGACATAATATTTCTTCAGGAACTTACCGTTGACGGGCAACATGAGAAAGTCTCCATTTTGTTTTGCGAGGCGGTAAGCACCGTTGGAGAATATAGCCTTGATGATAAATGGGCCTTCCTATTTTGGCTGGAACTTGCCGGCGGTCTTGTGAGTCATGACCATCGGTCTCCGGACCGCCAGAACGAGATCGCCCACTTGGAATGTTCTGATTTTAACCTTCTTGTTGAAGGCTCCAGAGAAGCGCGCTTGGTATAGCTCGATTCTTTGCTGAGCCAGGAGGCACTTTTCATCTAAGGCCTCTAACTCTTGTAGTCGGCGTTGGTAGTTATCATCCATCGTCAATTGATAAGTGAGGGTGACGCAGAGTGAGGGTATTTGAGTCTCTAATGGGAGAACTGCTTCACTCTCGTACACCAGGAAGAATGGTGTGTTTCCAGTAGCTGTTCGGACTGTAGTACGGTATGCCCATAAGCATTCACCAAGCTTCTCGTTCCAATCGCGTTTGTTGGACGATACAAACTTCTTGAGTAACTTGATGATGGTTTTGTTGAATGCCTCTGCCAACCCGTTTGCTGCCGGGTTGTACGGTATCGAAGCAATATTCTGGATGCGGTGCTTGTCGTAGAACCGATAGAAGGCGTGGCTTGCAAACTGTGGACCATTATCGTGGATGATCCTTCGGGGTAGTCCAAAGCGATATATGACGTGATGCTTGAGAAAGCTGGTCACGTTCGAAGTTTTGACTTCTGCAAGCGGGTCAGCTTTCGCCCATTTGGAGAAGTAATCTGTGATTGCGAGTATGAAGCGATGTCCTCGGGAGGAAGGTGGAGTAATCGGACCGATGATATCCATTCCCCATGCTTCGAACGGCCAGGACACCACTGTCGGATGTAGAAATTTGGATGGCTGGTGGATGAAGTCCGCGTGGACTTGGCAGGCTTTGTACTTTCTCGCATAGTCTATCGTATCTGCTACCATCGTGGGCCAGTAGCAGCCCATTCGGCGAAGACGGTCTTCCAAATTAGGGCCAGGCTGATGGGCCCCGCAGACACCGTCATGAGCTTCTCGTACGGCTTCCTTGGCTTCTATTTTTGACAGACACCGAAGCAATAATCCATCATAGGATCGGTGATACAGCATTTTTGTCTTTGTATCGTAGAAGAATCTGAGAGAACGCCGTCTGATGGAGGTGGCTTCCTTTGGGTTCTCGGGCAGGATATCGTAGACAACAAAGTCAATAAATGGTTGTCTCCAATCTGGGACATCGTCGATCGTCTGAGCGGAATAACTCGCCACGAATTGAACGTTGTTCTTGGGGCAGACTAGTTCGTGGCCTAACACATCTACCGATTTATGAGTATGATTTGGCACTGCTAGGGAAGCGGCCAGGCCTGCTAAGGCATCGGCTTCGATATTTCTGAGCCTGGGGACATGCTCGATGAAGAACCCCTTGAATGATGAGATGATTTCGATCGCTATCTGGTGATAGGGGATCATGTCTTCATGGCAAACTTCATATGAGCCCCGAATCTGATTGACGATTAACTGAGAATCGTCGTATGCTTCAAGATATTCTACCCCCAGCTCCCTTGCAAGTTGGAGGCCAATGACCAAAGCGTTGTACTCGGCCACATTGTTAGAGCAGGGTTCTGTGAGAGAATAAGCACGATTAATCACCAATCCGGAAGGGGAGACTAGCACCACCTCGACTCCGACGACGATGTTGCCCTTGGGTCCCATTCTTGAAGCACTATCGAAGAACATTCGCCATTTATCATCGTGAGAGGTTGCATACGAGTCGGCGACCTCATCTGGGATCTCTTCATATATTCTGGACGACTCCGAACCCGGGTGGGCTGCCAAAAAGTCTGCCAGGGCCTGACCTTTGACCGCCTTTTATGGGACGAAGATCATATGATAGGGGGATAGCAATATTGCCCATGTAGCGAGGCGAGAGCTGAGTGCTGTAGGATGTGGAAAATTATGACACGCTGTCTTTTTTCATCCATACGCTTAAAGACAGATGACAGTTGAAGACCATACGCTCAATTCAGGGTTGTACGCTCATTCAAAAGCCATACGCTCAGTAAATATTTTATTATTTACTGAAGTGACAGCACAGCATATGTTTAAATGAGGAATGAATCTGATACTTCATCTTTCGTGCAAAGACAGCTGTCACGAGAAAAGTAACCGTCGTATAAGTTTTCGAAGAGTCGGTTTTGTCTTTTACGAGGACAACTCAGCAGCCTTCATAAATGCAAAAGCTATCATTCCTGTCAGTTTTGACAGTCTGTCAGCCGTCAAATCCGCAGTCACGACGCTCGAGAAGATTTTGTCAGTTATGGGAAGATATGGTGTACCAAAGAAGATTGATGATAGCCACGTGGCCACTTCTCCAGTGAGCGTATCAACCTCACATGACTCCTTCTTCACATAGTCAAGTGAGCGTATGGACCTCACATGATTTCTTGCTAAATAAGCGAGCGTATGAGCTCACATGACTCCTTGTCCACAAAGTGAGCGTATGGATTTCCTATGGCACTACGCTGTCCAAGTCAGCGTATAAACTCTTCTTCAACGAGGCAGCGTATTACAGCAACCATAACCAGGATTACAGTCAACACACGTTCTCACGTGTCCTGTACCAGTTATCCACTTCTCTAGAAGTTATGCAATGTGGCATCCAAGCCATCAATCTCTCCTGAACATGCTTCACTACTTTCAACCGCACGCTAATGTGTCTCCATCAGAATTCGCCACGCGTCCCTGCAGTTATGCACACGTCAAGTAACTACCTGAGCATATGCTTAAGGACAGTTATCCTGAACTCTATAAAAAGAGTTTCTTCACATTCATCAGAGACTACAAGTCATTTTCAGAGAGAACAGAGAGATTGCCCAGTTGCTGTCCAAGTTCTTCGAAGTTCGAGTTTTCTTCATCGCATCGTCCAAGGGATAAAGTAATCGTCTTCTAGATTAGATTCCTACAGTTGTAATTTTCTCAGATACAAAATAAATAAAGTGAATTTATTTATGGAAAACAAATTGGCGACTCTGCTGGGGAAAGCTGTCTCCTCCAATGAGATAGCAACAACTCAATGCGATACTTCGTCGATCGGTTTGACGAAGAAGACGATGGTTGTACAATTCGACCAATCGGCTTATGAAGAAATGCTCAAGGCGAAGGAGGGCCGCACTGCTTCCTCCGCTCTTCCTGTTGCCAAGAAGAAAGGACACTCCGTCTATGTCCCTAAGTCTTCTGCAGCAATTTGAGACACTTCTGTCACTTCTCATGCTGACAAGAACACGTCTTCAACTTCCATGAAGCACACTTCGGCTTCTCTGAACACGGCAACAGTGGTTTCCCCTAGTCACGCTGACAAAATTGGTTCTTTAACCAAGTCAATGTGTTCAAAGAAAACCATCTCTTGACATGTCAAAGTCCCTTCTCCTTCTATTCTTACGACAGCAGTCGGCTCTTTAGCCATTGATGACTCTGAGCGTATGGCATTCAAAGGGCAGCGTACGGCAAAGGCAGCGTACAAAAGCCAACATCAGGCAGCGTACGCTGAGCCAAAGCCAGTGTATGCTAATAAAAAGGCAGCGTATGACCAGAAGTCCAAACTGAAGTCAGCGTATGCTAACAAATACAGTCCTTTAACTATTTCTGAAAATCAGATTGGGGGTTCTCTTCTACAGAACATACAAATGATTCCCCCTCAACTTGCACATCTTGTGCCAACCAAGGAGAAAGACTCTTTAGTCAACTCCTCTACTCCTAAGGTCTTTACCTCTGGAGTTAATTTGACTAGTACTCTTACTAGATCAAACAAAGGAAAACGCCTTTTGGCTAATTCCTCCAAAGATGGATTATTACCGACTCCTAGTCGGAATAATACTCATCTTCCTTCTCTCAAAATTTCTCGGTCTGAGAAAGGCAAATTACAAGTATCCAAGACTGATATTAGAGTCAAATCTCCCACGGATCTTCGTAATAAGCTTAATCAGAATCGGTTCGGTTCCACTGAGACAAGTATATTAGACCCTGATGCAGAATATGCCAAGAACTATGTGGCTCAAATTAATCAGTCTTTATACACTCAGGAACCAAGAAGACAGAAGAACAAAAGACAAGTTTCTACACAGAAACTATCTTCAAATACTTCCCAATCTGTTCCTACAGATCTTCGAGAATATTTGCAAAATAAACAGAGAATTGACACTCCATCTGGCTATGACATTGCCCATATTCGCCATGAAAAGCATGGTTGTGACTTCCAACCTCGGATTGTCATCCAATGTTGTTGTTCACCAAAAAGACAATCTGTTTTCGAACGGATTCAATATGAACCAATGTTGGATGAAGATGAACCTCTTTATGCTTCTGTCAACATGACTTCCATAAACATTGGGGGTAGCATACGGTCTGATGCTATATCAGACTCTGAAGATGGTGTTTATCTCGGCACTCGATCCAGGACCGGAGCCTTGACCAGAGCCTCTTCTTCTTCTCATCCAAGTGGCAATCCGGAGATCACAGAAGACTTCCTTGGAGAGTCTAATTTTCCAGTATTGACTCCTATAAAAAGCCCTGGGAAAGATACTGATTCACACAGTGATGATTCAGAACAGACTGTTTCATCATCTATTCCTCGAATGATTACCACTTATATGGCAGAAAGTGATCATGAACCTTCGACTAGCAATGAGGCTCATGAACAGAGGATTTCTTCTTTAGAACAACAATTGCGAGCTATGGCAGATACATTGAGTGCTATGCACACTCTAATGCATGCTCAACAACAGACAGCACCACCAGTGGTATTGAATACCCCTGTTGTTCCAAACCCTGAACCCTCTACTATTCCGGGGGTACAATCTAATGTCCCTGTACAAACCACACCAAGTCACTCTGGAGCTGGGGGTGGTACATATGCTGCAGTCCCTCCTCCCAATTACACTCTACAAGCCACAACTTCACAATCTTCGGGAGTTGTCTCTGAAGAATTGAAGAATCTCAAAACTCAATTCGAGGCATTCAAACAGAAGGATGGTTTACAAAGGTTAGGCATCAAACAGCCTTATCCGATAGAATGGAAGCAGGTATCGTATCCACCAAAATACAAACCTCCGACCATCTCTTTCTATGATGGGACAACCTCTCCAAGTCAGTTCATTAATCATTTTGAAGTAATGACTGATCAATTGCAACCAAGTGACGCCCTCCTTACTCGGGTGTTCATTGGATGTCTCAAAGGAACGGCTTATGAATGGTATAGAAGTCTCCCTGATGGGTGCATTACCTCATTTGCCGGATTTAAGCAAATGTTTCTTGAACGATTCTACGAAGGGCTCAATGATATGACCATGTCGGCCCTCATAAGAATCAAACAGAAGAATAATGAGACCACTGAGGAATTCATTAAGAGATTCAGAAGAGAAGCCCTCAAAATGCCTCTTGGAACTCCCGATGCTGTTACGATCGACACTTGCAAGTCGAACCTCTTACCAATTATCAGTATGTGGACAGGGTCCACTCAGTTCCAAGATTAGCCTTCTTTCATTGTCAGTGCCAAGGCTGCTGAGGTCAGTGCTGAGACTTTCAAGGGTCTGGGGGTACAAATGGCTCCCAAAGAATCAAATCAGAGTGCTAGCAATAGTACTCGACCCAATAATCGCAAAAGGAAAGAAGCTCTTGAAGTCAATCTCCAAAACAGTAGTCAAGAGTTAAAGACTACCCAAGCTACTTCAGCTCCAACAAATCAACAATAGAGATCTCCTCGGCCGAAAGAAGAATATTCTTTCGATAATGACGATGTTCAGGGTATCTTTGAATGCTTACTCAAAGGTAATAAGATTCAATTGCCAGAAATTAAAAAGCCTGATGAAGCCAATAAAACAGATCATCCAAAATACTGTCCATATCATAGAATGCTGGGTCATACAATCCGGTCTTGCTATGTATTAAAAGGGAAGATTCAAGAGATGATTAAATCAGGGGCTGTGACATTAACACCCAAAGACAAAACAGTCACAGCAAATGTAATTTCAATGCAGTTCGGTGACTTCCCTTCTTTAATGGTGGAAAGTGGGATTGTTCCTATCCCCAAAGCAACTCTCGAAGTTATAAACATCCCACCAACACAGAATGACGGACTTGTTCCTGTCACAACTAAGAAGGGAGAAATTATGTGGATTCACCCAGACTTAAAAACAAAGTTTGAGATGTCTTCCTCTTCTCCTCGGAAGATTTCCTCATCTAAAAAGAAGTTCGGGAAGACTAAGTCATGCAATGTGACTTCTAGTTTCACACCCAATTTTTATCTAACCTCTACTTTCATCTCAGCAGGAAATTCACTTTCTACGAAGATAAAATCTGTACCTCAAATTGAAGATAGGTACAAACCTGCTTTTCATTTATACAGTTCACAATCTCGTGAATTGATGGCGAAAATAGGTTATGATCTAGCCACTGCCCCAGGTTTGAACTCAGGCAAGGGACTCCGAGCACCTTTGGCCATCACCATGAGACATAATCAATCTCGTGTTGGCCTTGGTTTTTGGAATGAAGCTTTCATCAAACATAAAAGAACCAAGAGCAAAATAAAGAATTGTAGCATGGTTTCCATAGACCTTGAACCAGAATCTGAAGTTGAAGTTCATGCTGGAACTCGCTCAGGAAAAGTATATTTGAAAGATTATGCTGAAGTTCCGGAAGAAATTTCTGACGTTCCTCTGGTTACAGCTTCAACTCCAGTCTCTACTGAAGAACCTTTAAATGTTCCTGTTGAGACAGTTCCTTCTAAACCAACAGCAGCTGACAAAGGCAAACAACAAGTCCGCTTCGACAAACCATTGAAGAAGTCATCTCCTACAGGACTTGAAAAGCCTTATAATTTTGATATATTGGCTCAACTAGCCAATACCCCAGCTAAATTATCAATCTTCGAGCTCTTACGCCTCTCTAAAGAGACTCGAGAAACTTTAAGTGAAGCACTGCTGCAAGCAGAAACCTGCTTAACTCTTCTCAAGAAGTTGGAAATAGGACCTGTTTCTCATTGCCATAATGTATTGGAATTTATTCCAAACATTACTTTTACGCAGGACGATATGCTGCTAGAGGATAATCGACATGATCGTCCTTTATATCATACATGATATATTGATTCTATGAAGGTTGATCGTTTACTGATTGATCCAGGATCCGCTCTCAGTATTATGCCAAAGGCTATGTTAGATGCATTGAAGATAGCTGTGTATAGTCTCTCCAGCACTATCACTACCATCTTGGGATTCAATCAAGGAAAAAGTGAGCCTTTAGGCAAGATTCGCCGTAAATTTCAAATAGGCGATCTTCGTACTAAGGTTACTTTTTACATCATCGACAATCATGGTTGCTCATACAATGCTCTATTGGGGAGACCTTTCTTGCATGAACATAATGTCGTTCCTTCAACCCTTCATCAGTGCTTCAAATATGTTGATGATAATGGAGAGGTTCAAAAAGAAGTGGCAGATCTTTACCCATTCAAAGGAGTCGAAGCTTACTTCAATGACGCTCGCATGTACAAAGATGAATACTCGAAAGTCTTACAAGCTATGGATAATGAAGATGAGATATCCAAAGTTGACACTTTTGTTATTCCTGTAAAAGAACGTATCACTCCTCCACAGTCTGTTAGATCATCCGAAGAAGGCTCACTGATAATTCCGGTCAGTGGACGTACTACTTTATCATCTGCCCAGGGCTCACTGATAATTCCTGTCAGTGGATGCACTACTGCACCATCTTCCCAAGCTTCACAAAATTCGCTGATCATTCCTGTCAGTGGACTCATCACTCCCCCTCCATCTTCTCAGGCTAGATCAGATACTCTAGTCATTCCAGTCAGTGGACGCATTACTTATCCACCGTCTTCTTCAAGGGAGCTCACCTCTCCTGAGCCTTTTGTTATCGATCTTAATCGAAACAAAAATTCTAACTGTTCTTCTTCCTCCCCCTTTGTCATTAATTTGACTAAGTCTGATAAGGCTCAGCCTTCTGTTGTAAATACAGCATCTAGTATTAATGAAGCATCTCCTTTGCAGTATATTGACGTTTGTGGTTATGTACAAAGTTATTTACAATTGCTAAATAGCTTAGAGCCACTAACTATAGAGGTTGTTCAAGCTCTTCATACAGACGTATCATTAGACTCTATACAGAAATCATACTTTGTGGTCCCCAGTCGAAAGAAGGGAGAAAATCCAATATTTTTCTATAAAGGACCTCAGAATCCTCCTAACTTGGAAGAAGATGACATAAACGATGATACTGGAAGGTTACAACTGCGTCGCTACAGTCAACAATCCAAAAATATCATCAAAAATATGGGTTATGACTTTAGAATCAGTCTCAATAATGGAAAAGGAAGAAGAATGCCTGTTCTAATTCCTCCATTAAAATACGGAAGGACAAAATGTGGTTTAGGTTATATTGCTCCTACTTCTTTTATCAACATAATCCATGAAGAGTCAAAATTCAATAAAGACGAACAATCTGAAGATGAACGATCTGAGTCTTCTGATTCTCTCTCTTGGGATTCTGACACGAGTGTTGACGATCTTCATCGCTCTATTCTATCCATCAATATGGTCTCTGTTGATGGCCCACAAGAAAATGATGAAGATGAGGATGATTTTGAAATATCACCTGAATCAGAACAATGGGCTCAAAGATTAGATGATCAATGGGAATTCAGGTTCGAGCAGAGGGAACCTCCTACCGAAGATAAACTGATCCAAATTGATATTGGTGAAGAAGGTTCCCCTAAACCAATATTCATCAGTGAGAGTCTTTCAGAAATAGATAAGCAAGACATGATCAAGCTTATTCGTGATTATGTCGATGTCTTCGCCTGGAGCTACGAGGATATGCCAGGACTAGATCCGAAGATCGCAATGCACAAACTCAATATCATGCCAAATGCTAAACCGGTCAAACAACAACAGCGACGATTTCGTCCAGACATTATGGATGCAATTGAAGCTGAAGTCAACAAGCTTATGGCTTCTGGATTTATTAGAGAGGAACAACATCCTGAATGGGTGGCTAACATTGTTCCTGTCCTTAAAAAGACTGGCAAGATCCGAGTCTGTATAGACTTTCGCGATCTCAATGCAGCTTGTCCTAAAGACGAGTTTCCTCTTCCAATTACTGATGTCATGATCGACAATACATGTGGTTTCGAACGAATGTCATTTATGGATGGGTATTCGGGATACAACCAGATCAAAATGTTTCCAGATGATGAAAAACACACTTCCTTCAGAACGCCGATCGGTACATACTGTTATACGGTGATGCCGTTTGGTCTCAAGAATGCAGGAGCAACATATCAGCGAGCAATGAGCACTATATTTCGCGAACATCTTCGAAAAATAGTCGAATGCTATGTTGATGATATTGCAGTCAAAAGTCGACGAAAGGAGGATCATATCCAAGATTTGAAGACTATCTTTGATTTAATGCGTCAGCATCAACTTAAAATGAACCCTACTAAGTCCTTCCTAGGCGTCTCTAGTGGTAAATTTCTCGGCTTCGTCATTACCGCTAAAGGTATACACGTGGATCCCGAGAAGATCAAAGCCATCCAAGAGATGCGTCCTCCACGCACCTTAAAAGAGCTACGAGGATTTCAAGGAAGAGTTGCTTATATCAGGAGATTCATTTCCAACTTATCAGGACGCTGTAGACCATTCAACAAACTTCTGAAGAAAGGTGTATCTTTCATCTGGAATGAAGAATATCAAAAAGCATTTGATGACATCAAACAGTACCTCATGAACCCTCCAGTTTTGGTACCTCCCGTCTTGGGAATGCCATTTCTTCTATATGTTCGAGCTATGGATCATTCTCTTGGTGCATTACTCGCCCAGAAAAATAAAGATGGTCATGAACAGGCCATTTATTATCTCAGTCGCACAATGACAGGTGCTGAACCGCGTTATTCTCCAATCGAGAAAGAATGCCTAGCATTAATGTTTGCTGTTCAGAAAACGCGACATTATATTATCGGTCAAACAATTCATATCATTTCCAGAGTGAATTCCATCAGGATTATGATGAAGAAACCTGGTATTCTCAACTCCAGACTAGCTAATTGGGGAATCTTGTTAGCCCAATATGACATACATTATATTCCTCAGAAGTCAGTTAAAGGACAGGCTCTTGCTGATTTTCTAGCAGCTCATGCAGTCCCAAAAGATTCTAAATTATATGATGAGATTCCCGATGAAGTTCTGGATTCAAATCTGGTTTCTGAAGAAGTTCCTACCTGGCGTCTATTCTTTGATGGAGCATCTAGAATAGGTCCTAACGGCGATATTGTCGCCGGAGTTGGAATTGTTCTTGTATCCCCAGAGGGATTAACTATTCAGAAGGCTTATTCTCTGGATCAATCATGTTCAAATAATGTTGCAGAATACAATGCGTTGCTCATTGGTCTTCAACTCGCTAAACATCTGGATGTTCAATATTTAGAAGTTTATGGAGACTCTAAGCTTATCATTAATCAGATCAGAGGAACGTATGAAGTTCGTCATCAAGATTTGATACCTTATCATCGAACAGCACTCTCTATGGCCTCCTCCTTTGAAGGTTTCTTTATTGAACATGTTCGACGAGCCTATAATGCAGAAGCTGATGCTTTGGCTAATCTTGCTGCTGTATTAGCCATACCAATCAGACGTCAGCAAGTGATAGTGGTTTATAACCGAGAACTATTCTGCGTCGAAAATAATCTGGCTTTGGCTTTTCCCCATAATCCAGATGAAGATTCTCTCAACTTTGATGCTGAATTAAAATTTGACAAAGTGTCCTTGTCTTCTTCCGATTCTACTATGGAATATGTCTTTTCCAACAAAATAGACACCGTAACTGAAGACTGGAGACGTCCGTTTCTAGACTTTGTGTTGTATGACATACTTCCTGATAACCCGAGTGAAGCAGCATCTATCCGGCGCCGGTCTCTCAGGTTCTATTATAATCATACTACGAAGACACTATATCGTCGAGCCTATGATGGCCTTCTCCTTCGATGCATCGCTGGTGAAGAAGCACAACAGATAATCCATGAAGCACATGATGGCGTCTGCGGAGCTCACCAGCCAGGTCCAAAACTTCAAGATCGTATCCGACGTATGGGTTATTATTGGCCCACGATGGTAGCTGATACCATTCAATATGCTCGGAAATGTAAAGCCTGTCAAATTCATGCAGACTTTATCCATCAACCATCAGAGTTCTTACACCCAACAGCGGCATCATGGCCCTTTGAAGCTTGGGGCATGGACGTCATCGGTCCTATCAATCCACCATCATCAAAAGGACATCGGTTTATTCTAGCAATAACTGATTACTTTTCTAAATGGGCTGAAGCAATCCCGTTATCTGAAGTCAAGACTTCTAATGTTATCAACTTTGTCAAACATCATGTCATCTATCGATTTGGTGTTCCTCGGTGCATTATCCATGATAATGGACCACAATTCGTCAGCCAGAAATTTACTCGATTCTGTGATGATCATCGGATTAATAATCTGGCTTCTACAGCATATAATCCAGCAGCCAATGGACTAGTAGAGGCTTTCAACAAAACAATCATCAAACTCTTGAAAAAGTTCGTTTCTTCCAACAAACGTAACTGGAGTGAAAAGCTTGGTGAATGTTTATGGGCTGATCGTACCACAGTTCGTAATGCGACCGGATGTACACCTTTCTCTTTGGTATATGGGTGTGAAGCTGTTCTTCCCTTAGAGATTCAAATTCCTTCTTTAAGGATAGCAATCGCTAATGAACTCACTGCAGAGAACAATGATCGTCTTCGACTTCAAGAGTTGGAAGCTCTAGATGAAAAACGATTGTATGCGCAACAAAATATCGAGCTGTATCAAGCCCGAATCTCAAAAGCTTTTAATCGAAAAGTCAAAGTCAGAACATATCAAAAGGAAGAATTGGTCCTTACTGTCAGACGTCCGATGACCATGACACATATGAGCAAAGGTAAATTTGACGCGAAATGGGAAGGCCCATTCGTAGTAAACAAAGTCTTCTCTAATGGAGCATATCAGCTTGCCTCTATGGACGGGAAAGTCACAATGATGCCTATCAATGGCAAATTCTTAAAGAAATATTATGTATAAATAATATTTTCATTACTCCCCGGCAAGTGTAAAATCAAAAATTTATTTCTTCTCTACAAAAGCTATTTCGATGTCATTTTCCCCAGTGGAAACTGATATTCTACCATGTATCATTTTCCCAGAGAATTTGATATTTTGTCTTATTAGATTCCCAGTGGATTTAATAAAGATCTTGTATAGAAAATCATGTCCATATCACCGCTGAATTTTCTATCTCAGAAAATGATATCCCATCCTTTTGATTTCTGAGTCTAAAAGATCAGTGAATAAAGGCAAAATAATATACAGCAGGAAGGATACATCATAAACAAAGTTTCCTTAAACAAAGTTTATTTGAGACAAATTCTTCAAGAAGTACATCATCATGGAAGATCACTAGTATCCCTTTCATACTTGGGACGAGGACCACATACATAATTAGCAAAAGAATTGAATACATCATTTCCTGACCGCATCAAGAACTGACAGGCAGTCAGCCTCATTGCTTCTTCTTCTTCGGTTTCTCCTTGTTCGACCAAAAAATCCAAGATATCTTTCGGCAGCTTGGGAGCAGACGAGCTTTCGCCCGTCTCCTTCTTTTGTGAAGTCGAATGCTCTTTAGCATTTTCATCAACTTTGGAGACGACTTCGCCTTTCTTCGTGTTCTCTTCGGAAGTCATTTTTGAATAAAAGAGAATAATGTGTGATCCTTCTACTCAAAGAGATGCTCTATTTATAGGCATATATTTGCCAGGATCGAAGGGACGTATTCTTTCCCAATATTCAGTTCATCCATTCATTTCTCACATTCATCCGACGTTTCACATGTTCATTAATACTTGACGGTTCGTCCGTTCATTTATTACATTCACTCGACAGTTCATCTGTTCTTCATTTCCTGACGGTTCATCCGTTCATAATCTTCTATCAGTTCATTAAGTGGGGATTCGTTATTGATCACGTTTTCATAACCTCTGAATCAATTCCGAATCTACTTACTCATTTGTCATGTTTTGACCTCTGCATAGACATCAATCTATTTTCTTTCGAGTTCCTATATATTATCATGTCCATAATACCTCTGATAATATCATATACTCTAAAACAGAAAAGATGATTTTATTATCTATCATGTCCATAATTCACCCACAAATACAAATCATTGAGCATAGAAGAATTGTCATTTCCATTCCCATTTTCATAAAAAGTCTATTACATTTCTTAGACTTTCCTACAAATCATAATGGAAATCTATTACAAATCTTAGATTTTCATTCTATGTACAACTGAGATCTATTTCTTCTTGGATCTTCTCTGGCAATCTCGTTGTTTGTGGCAATTCCTGGGTGTCCAGCAGGAATCAAACTCTGGTCTTATCTCTCAGACGAGAGGAGAACCACAGAGTATGGCAACACGATGGCGTGTTGCTGCCAATACAGCGCGTGGAGGAACGGCGGCACCTCAAGCAGATAGGAATGTATCCAAACCTTGGAATACAATTCCTAGTTCTGCCGTGAAAGGAACTCTACTACCCGATTTCTCGGGGTAGAGTTGACTCCACCATCCAACTCTCGTGTATAAAGGCTCTTCCTACCATCTGAGGAAGACCCTTCTATCTCACGAAGAGTTCTGAGTTGTCTGATATACGCGTCAAAAGCGTATGAGCTCCCTGATGTAGATGTCAGAAGAACATTGTCCACAGCATCCATATCACCAATGCCAGTTCTGAAGAAGGTTTTCAGCCAAAACTCTGCAAGAAACAGTAAAAAAAAATCAGTTAACAGAAA
Organism: Iris pallida; assembly: GCA_029216955.1. Taxonomy (NCBI): domain Eukaryota; kingdom Viridiplantae; phylum Streptophyta; class Magnoliopsida; order Asparagales; family Iridaceae; genus Iris; species Iris pallida. The sequence goes on from JANAVB010009400.1 coordinate 1,262,107, forward strand.
CTGGCCAAGCAAAGACAGATGCATTCTGTTCATTTCAGGAAGATGAATTTGTCCTTAGCAAACAAAAATTTCGATGCGTGTATATTGAACTTACCGCTGAGTTTGCTGCTAAGGATTGACAGATCCATGTCTGATAGCGTGTACAGAGATTTGACATCAGACGACATGGCTTTCCTATTTTATTTTCATAGAAAATTCATTCTCAGAAGAGAGGAAGAAGAATGGGAAGATGAGTTTGCGTGGAGTTCATCCATCTATTTAAAGTATGGAGCATGAACCTATTCTTGGAAAGGATTCGCATGAATAGCGCTCATAAACGTGGAATGAATGACACGTGTACTTTGGAAACCAGCACAGCCTTGGAAATATTCAAAGAGTGCTTTCCAAAACGTTGGAAGATAGCGTAACTTACGGGCTATTTATTGGTGCACGCTATTCATTGGTATACGTTATTTAACGTAAATCACAATGTTAAAGGACAGCGTAATTTATAGCGTAACATACGCTGATATACGCTATTCAGTGGCATACGCTATCTAGCGTAACTTACAATTTGGAAGACGGCGTATTCTACAGTAATTCATCAGTGCATGTTGGTTTTTAACACAAAATTATACTAAACAGAGAATTCTTGAATATTCATTTTCATTAAAGGCACTGATGGCCTTACAAAACAAAAAAAAAGAGGGAAAGAAAAGGGTGCAACAAAGTCACGCTCTATTTTCCAGAGCGACTAAGCTTGACGCCTAACTCTTCTACGCTTTGGACCCCCATGCGGTGTAACAGAGCAACGAACATTTTGCGCTTCTCTGCGAGGCTCTGCCCATCAGAAGAAGAGGAGCCGTCCAGACCAAAGTAGCCCAAGAAATTCTTGACTAAATGCATAGGGTCGTCCTTGAGCTCGATGACGATAGGTTCGGGTTCTTGGCCCCCAAAAGTGGGGTCACCATGGGAACAGAATCCCAACTTACGTGCTTCTTCTTCAGCAGCTTCCTTTGGAGTCATGGTTGCAAAAGATGAAAGTCAAAAATTGAATTCTCTCGGTTTATATAATAGAGCTTGCTGGCTGTTCATATTCTTCTGTTAGATTCAATCAATCTCGAAAAATGAAGAGTCATCATGACATTTAATGAACTCATGCCAGCGTGTCAGGACTCATTCCCACTTTCTGTTCAAAGTAATTTCGAACTTTTGAAACTCATAAAGTTCGAAGACTTTGAAGGGGGTCTTGTAGGATGTGGAAAATTATGACACGCTGTCATTTTTCATCCATACGCTTAAAGACAGATGACAGTTGAAGACCATACGCTCAATTCAGGGTTGTACGCTCATTCAAAAGCCATACGCTCAGTAAATATTTTATTATTTACTGAAGTGACAGCACAGCATATGTTTAAATGAGGAATGAATCTGACACTTCATCTTTCGTGCAAAGACAGCTGTCACGAGAAAAGTAACCGTCGTATAAGTTTTCGAAGAGTCGGTTTTGTCTTTTACGAGGACAACTCAGCAGCCTTCATAAATGCAAAAGCCATCATTCTTGTCAGTTTTGACAGTCTGTCAGCCGTCAAATCCGCAGTCACGACGCTCGAGAAGATTTTGTCAGTTATGGGAAGATATGGTGTACCAAAGAAGATTTATGATAGCCACGTGGCCACTTCTCCAGTGAGCGTATCAACCTCACATGACTCCTTCTTCACATAGTCAAGTGAGCGTATGGACCTCACATGATTCCTTGCTAAATAAGCGAGCGTATGAGCTCACATGACTCCTTGTCCACAAAGTGAGCGTATGGATTTCCTATGGCACTACGCTGTCCAAGTCAGCGTATAAACTCTTCTCCAACGAGGCAGCGTATTACAGCAACCATAACCAGGATTACAGTCAACACACGTTCTCACGTGTCCTGTACCAGTTATCCACTTCTCTAGAAGTTATGCAACGTGGCATCCAGGCCATCAATCTCTCCTGAACATGCTCCACTACTTTCAACCGCACGCTAATGTGTCTCCATCAGAATTCGCCACGCGTCCCTGCAGTTATGCACACGTCAAGTAACTACCTAAGCGTATGCTTAAGGACAGTTATCCTGAACTCTATAAAAAAGAGTTTCTTCACATTCATCAGAGACTACAAGTCATTTTCAGAGAGAACAGAGAGATTGCCCAGTTGCTGTCCAAGTTTTTCGAAGTTCGAGTTTTCTTCATCGTATCGTCCAAGGGATAAAGTAATCGTCTTCTAGATTAGATTCCTACAGTTGTAATTTTCTCAGATACAAAATAAATAAAGTGAATTTATTTATGGAAAACAAGTGCCCCTGTTTTAGTCATGAGGACTCTGAGAGGGTTGACTCGTGAGATCACATGTATGGTTTGTCCTGTGACATAGTTCCGCGTCTTTTGAATGGCGAACACCAGGGCGAGGCATTCCTTCTCCACGGCGGTGTATCGGTGCTCTGGCCCAATCATCATTCGACTGAGGTAATATATGGCTTGCTCATGGCATGCATCATTGTTTTGTGCCAACAAAGCTCCGAGGGAATGTTCTATTGCTCGTACGTAGAGCAGGAAAGGTTTTCCAACAACCGGGGCCACCAGGACTGGAGGGTTCGACAAATATTTTTTGATGTTGTCGAAGGCCCGCTGACATTCTTTATCGCATACGAACGAGATGCCTTTCTTTATGAGGTGGGTGAATGGTCAACATCGCCCGAAGAGGTTAGAAATGAACCTCCTGATGTAAGCTAGCCTCCCTTGAAGGCCTCTGAGTTCGCGAATATTTCTCGGGGGACCCATCTCTATGATTGCCTTTGTCTTCTCAGGGTCTACATGGATACCCTAGGCGGTGATGATGAAACCCAAGAACTTCCCGCTGGATACGCCCAGGAAGGACTTCGTATGGTTCATTTTCAAATTGTGTGCTCGCATCAGGTCGAATATCGTCCTCAGATCTTGCAGATGGTCTCCCTTACAGCGACTCTTGACGGCAATGTCATCAACATAGCACTCTACCGTCTTGCATAAGTAGTCTCTAAAGATGATGCTCATGGCTGTTTGATATGTGGCGCCAGCATTCTTTAAACCGAAAGGCATGACTGTGTAGAAGTACGTGCCAATCGGTGTTCGGAATGATTTGTGCTTTTCATCGTCAGGAGACATCTTGATTTGGTTGTATCCCGAGAATCCATCCATGAATGACATGCTTTCGAAGTCGCATGTATTGTCGATCATGATGTCTGTGATAGGAAAGGAGAATTCATCTTTGGGGCATGCCTCGTTCAGATTGCGAAAGTCGATGCAGATTCAGATCTTTCCATTCTTCTTGAGGACGGGTACTATATTGGCGACCCAATCGGGATGTTGCTCCTTACGAATGAAGCCGCTGGCTATCAGTTTGTTGACTTTGGCCTCGATCGCGTCCATGATGCCCGGGTGGAAGCGTCGCTGTTGCTGCTTGACTGGCTTAGCGTCCGACCGAATATTGAGTTTGTGAAGAGCAATATCAGGATTTAATCCAGGCATGTCTTCATAGCTCCAGGCGAATACATCAATATATTCTTTGACAAGTTCCAGCAACGATTCTCGCTCTCCGTCTGTTAGGCTTTTACTGACGAAGATCGCTTTTGGAGAAGACTCGCTGCCGAGATCCACTTGTATGACCTAATCTTCAGTAGGAGGTTCTCTCTATTTGAACCGCTTTTCCCATTGTGCATCCAGCTGTTGGGCCCACGGCTCTAGCTCGAGGATTTCAGAGATGTCTTCGTCCTCTTCATAAGCGTCGGCGAATGCCATGTTGACTGACAGGACTTGTCTGAATATGTCTTCGATGCTGGTATCCGAGTCAGAAGTTGGTGACCCGGTCGAATGTGAATTCCAGTCACATTCTTCATCTGAACTCTCAGGGGTCATCGTAGGTGTAACATACCCTAATCCACATCGAGTCTTGCTATAGTAGTCCCGTGGTTTGCCTGTCGGAACCGGTGGCTTCAAAGGTAATCGTCGTCCAGTACCGTAGTTCAAGCCTGGCATTGTCTCCAGATCATACTCCTATTTTTGTATGAGATATTTAGATTGGGGGCTATAAAGATACAGAGGCAGTCTCCCGGCATCTGATCCAAGGTCGACTTCTTCTACGGTGAAGGGATACGGATCGTCCTTCCGGCCGAAGATGATTGGATGGTCCCCTCCCTCGATTATGCGGTAAGCATCTTCTACTGGAGTAAGCTGGATTGCGGTGTACACATTTGTCACCTGTGTGTGTAGGTGAGTGCCTATACCGTGTTCCATAGCATACATTGTACAAAGCTTATTAAGCTCGAGGTAGTTCAAAGATAGCCCTTTATTGATGAAGTAAGGTATCTATTCTCGAGGGATTACATCATCTGCGGAGGGAACATCAGTGTGGACAGCCACATACTTGGCTAACTCTGGTTCCTCTTCGGCTACCCCCTGTATAAACGAAGACTGAGAGGACGACCTGGGCAGCTTGATCGTCAGCAGTTCAGCTGTTGGAGCAGAGCATGGAGTTGTTGGCAAACTAGCGACCCCCAGCTTGGTACTCGATACTGGGCGGGGAGTGGTTGGTTCACTAGAAGTTTCAGGCCTTGCATCGGGGTGACAACCCTTCTTGGGAAGGCGTATCGTCATTGGCTTGTCGGAGGGATTGAGCTTCTCCGTTTGCGGCTGGCCGACTCTCGGCAGCCTGATTGTCAGTGGCTCCGTTGAGGGTCTTGGCATTTGGCCGGACCTTGGCAGCCGGATTATCATCTGCTCTTCTTGTGCCGAGAGGCTGATTGCGTCCTTACGCAGAGTGGCGGTAAGGGGTGCAGACTTACCAGGTCTGCGAGCTTGGAGGTAGATTGTCAGAGGTTCTTCGGATCCTGTGGCTGTCTCGGTACGAGCTTGCACATCTCCTTCACCAAGATGTTTCTTCGATTTTTCGTACAGACAGGAGTCTGAGTAGTAGGATTTGACCCCTTCGAAGGGATCGATATCAGCAAATTCTGTCCTTACGAAGCCGTATTTGTCGACATATTTGAAGTACTGGTGTAGCGTGGAAGGCATGATCATATAATCGTGTATCCATGGGCGCCCCAAGAGGATGTTGTAAGAAGTGTCTGCATCTATGACATAGCAAGTGACTTCTGATTGGAGATCGCCAATTTGACACTTCAGACGAATCTTCCCAATTGGGTAGCTCCTGTCCGAATTGAAACCGCTGATGGCGGTGCTTATAGGCGTCGGGCGATGCATTGGGATACGGAGATGATGCATCTGACCCTTCGGGATAATGCTTATGGAAGAGCCAGGATCAATGTGCATCCGATCTACCTTTACATCGTCGATGTATCCAGTGTAGTATAACGGACGATCGTGTAGGTTGGTTTTGATGAGCATGTCCTGCAGAGTGAAGACAATATTGGGCATTGCTCCTGTGCAGGCGCTGTCTTGGAGATCTGCAGGCGGGTTCTCTCCCGTGAGGTTGACTTGCGCCAGGTATGCGTCGACATTTTGGAGTGCATCGCTCAAAGCCGTACGAACATCCTTGGAGAGTCTCAGAAGCTCGTATAATGACAACTTGGCCGGTGTGTTGGCCAATTGCGCTAAGATGTCAAAGTTGTAGGGCTTCTCCAGCCCTTATGATGCCTATTTTTGGAAGGATTTGTCAAAGCGAGTCTCCCTCGGCCTAGGCTTGTCGGTCTTCGGAGGCTGAGCCGGTCCCGGAGCGTCAGTTGTAGTGGACTGATGATCTTCAGCCGGGTTGTCAGCCACAGGTTGGGATTGTGTCCCAGACTGCGTGGCGACGGCTGTAACTTCTTCGATATCTGTCGAGATTGTGCGGCAGGACCTAACTTTTCCACTCTTCTTCTTGCAGATGGAAGATGGTATGGGCCGAGTCACTTCCGATACCAAGTCTGGATGGATCCACATGACCTCCTCTCGTGATATGGTGAGGGGCACTAGACCAGCAGCCTGATCTCGAGGAGGTAGAAGTTTAGCAATCTCCATTGTCGCCAGAGGGATGGGGACCACACCGTCTTGAGTTTCCGTCGGAGGGAAGCTGTCGAATTGTACTGACACCATATTGGCTGCTACTGTTACCTCTTCGAAATCGATGGCCAGTGTATTCGAATCGATGAGATTTTAGTTGGTAGTAGTCGTGTGTGGCATAGTGGACGTAACGATGGTAATGGCAGTACTTCGGGTTCTCCATGTCTGCTTGTCGCGGTTCCCGTCTTGGTGGAGGAAGCTGAATTCTGTCTCCTTGTAAGAGCATGTCCAAGATGGGCTTGAGGTGACCGTCTTCGAAGGAGTAAGTAATTTGCGGCCATTGTTTGTCTTCCTGCTTTGGCTCAGGTTTCTGTGTTGTGTCGGCCACCATAGCCTGCTTACCCCTGCTGTCCCGATTGTTAGAGGGGCTACCCCCATTGTCGTTGTTGGTATTAGGGTACTTGCCCTTGTTCTCTCCGTCCGAGATGTGCAATCCCAATTGGCGAGCCTTCTTCAATCGTTCTTCGGCGCTTGTGGCACTGATGATGAACGTCTTCCAGTCCTTGAATTGACTTTTGCCCATCCAGAGACTGATTGTTGGGAGCAATCTCTTTTGGCAGATCTCAATCAAGGAGGGATTCGGATTTCCAGATGGCAGCTTCATTGCGGTTTGGCGGAACCGCTCAATATAGTTCCTTGTCAGTTCTTTCTCCGCTTGGACGACGTCCATGAGGGTGGACATTATGATGTCCTACCCTACTTCGTAGAATCTCTCCAAGAACATACGCTTGAAGCCGGCAAAGGAGTGGATGCAGTTGTCTGGCAGGTTGCGATACCAGTCGAAGGCGACCCCTTCCAATGCCCCGATGAATAATCGTATGAGAATGGCATCGTCATGGGGCAGATGGTCGGTGGTAACCTCGAAGTAAGTGATGTACTGACTTGCTGAGGTCTTTCCATCATAAGGATTGATATTGAACGGCTTATATCTTGGCGGAAAGGGGACATCCCTCCACGCAGCAGGGTATGGTTGCCGTATTATGAGGTCTTGAGAATTTTCTCGAGCGTGAAACATGGCTCGGAGCTCCTGGACCTCTCTTTTCGCTTCGCGGGCCTCATCCACGGCGGTGGAGGCCGTTACTTCAGGAGGATTGTTGCCGGGTTCGATGTTGGTGAATTTGAGTCCGTATTGACTGCGGGACCTGCGTTTGTTTGGCCAGGCGTCCCTCCTTGCAGAGTTGGAAGGGCCGTTTTGATCTCGTCTACAGACTTGACCAAGGTAAGCAATATGGCTTCGAGGGTGTCGATGCGTTGGCGATCACTGGAACCTCCTTGGCTGCTGTCAGTCATGAATACCATCTTCACATGAAGAGAGATGGACGGAGTGGTGGAGAAAATGTCCTCCGAATCATACCCATGTAGTGAGAAGTCGTCGGGGTATATGGAAATGTTCTCCTCTAGTTCGGATTCGGAAGGAACAGTACCCCCAGTCTCCGAGTTCGCCTCATCTTGGGAGTTGTGGACGTCATCGGGGACGTCAGGGTTTGCTGCATCTGATGGGAGAGTTGCCTCCCCTGACTCGTCTTCTTGGAACATCGGATTATTGCGGACGTTCGGAGGAGTGCTACCCACAGTCCCAGCAACCCCCTGTGTTGTGAACGACGAATCTCCCACTGTAGCAAATTTTGTCTTAGAACGAGTACCTTGAAAAACTCCGGTGGTGGGCACCCGCTTAGACGACAGTCTTTTAGTCGTAGTGGTTGAAATCTTCGGGCTGGAAACATTTGCCTTCTTCCCTCTTTCACCTGCGGGGACTTTCTTAGCAGAGTTGTAGGAGGCGACGGGAAGTGCCTCGTCCTTTGAAGACGGCTATTGCAGTCTTTGAAAGACGGACTGCCGGTCTTCTCGCACCGTCGTGTTATTGCAGCAGCAGTTGACGATAACTTGGGTGCCGTGGCGTCCGTGGGAGGACTCCTTGCACCCCGATGCGCCTTCTCTTTCCTTGCGTTTGTGGAGGATGGCCGCACGCAAGTCAGATAGGTCTGGATCGACCATGTTTGCTTCCTGGATTTTGGGAGACTTTTGCGAACCTCTCTGTCCGTTTGCCGTCGGGGGCTGGACTTGAGTGGTCATGTACATCCTCCCATCTGAGGCCCGTATAACGGTATGCGGGATGCTCGGATGGTCAGAGACAGAATCAGCGGACCAAGCTTGCCAGGCTCGTGCTGTCCTAGACTTCTTCGCTCTAGTGCGTAAAGGCACATAGTAGGAAGAGTCTAGGTGATGCTGAAGAGAGTCAAACATATCTTCTTGGGAGCACAAGAGATCAGGACCATAGGAGAGGCGGTCGAAGACAGAGCCACGTGGAGTGGGTGTCATGCGGCTGTCATCAGTAATCTTCATGCGGCTGGCAGATGTAGCCGCATAGGCGTTCTTCATGCGGCTGGGAGTCTCAGCCGCATAAGTTTTCTTCATGCGGCTGGATGATCTGGCCGTATAGACTTTCTTCATACGGCGGGCAGATTCATCCGCATGAGCCTCCTGCATGTGGTTGGCAGATTTAGCCACAGGAGTGGTCGGCTTCTTCTTGGGGCGCATAGAGTCGCTCTTTGTCCCTGTAAGTCCAATATCGTAGTGCTTTCCTCTGCCGGACTTGGGGACAGCAGAGTGCTCTACGGCTCGAAGTGGAGCCGTATGAGAGTCGCCTTCGCCGTCTTGGATAGCAGAGAGTATTCCGTCCAGAGCTTGTTGAGGAGCAAATGATTTTGGTCTCCACTCGCAGCGAGCTTTCTTTGTGCGGGTTCGCTTCTGGATCGGGCCGACACTTCCTTCAGAGAGCATTTCTTCAAATGCCTGTTGGTCGAAACGGACGACCATCTTCTGTTCTATGGAGCCAAGTTTGGCTGCATTCGATTGCGTCACCAACTCCTCAGCCGTGGAGAAGTTTGTCCCCAGCAGAGTCGCCATCGTGTTTGCCATGAAATGTAAAAGAGCAGAACAATTATCGGAGGACTGGACTTTTACATCACTTTACAAACTCGCTTGTACAAAGAAAGCCTAAGGACGAAAACCTAGGTACAACAATCTAAGTATGATTGTTTATTTTAGATTCTGGAGGATAACGATAGAGGCTCGGGAAAGCGACGGCAGCTCTGTCTTACTCCTTGGACGATCGGTATGCAGCCTTGGCTCCAGAAGATTGCTTGGCGTTGAAGAAATGCTCTCTTTGCTCTCTCTCTGCTTTTTTTCTCCAAGTATTCTGGTGCTCTCTAATTTCGAAAAAGGGTCCTCTTCGCAAGGGAATGGCACCTTGCTATTTATAAGAAGGGAATGCCATCATTAGGGTTTACAATGATTGTCCCTTAAAGTGGCGACGGCCTGTTGATTGATCAATCTGGGCCATTAGGTTTGAGTGTAATGAATCTGGGCCATTAATGTATATTGTGCCAAATCCTCTCAGTAATTAATGTTGATTGGAATAAACCTCCCTTATGTTGATCTGCTGATGTCTGTGAATCTGAATGAATAAGTTTCATTCATTCTCCTGCCACGTGTCCAAGATTATTGGGATTTGACCCAATCTTTGATTGTAGTAAATCTGGAAAATTGATTGGCTTTATGACATATGTCCTGAGAGCCACTGAGGGGATCTGAGCCGCATGAGGATTAAGCCGCATAAGCCCGGCCACGTGTCAAGGCTGTTGGGGAGTGGCCCCTGAACCTTCGAATCACATGATAATCTGCACCGTATGGACGTAGGTGGCCGCATAACGGGTAACTCCTTGGTGAGCCACATGGAGATGGTCCTTGTGAGCCGCATAGGGGAGCGTCTGCTTGAGCCGCATAGGAGGAGCCTCCGCTTGAGCCGCATAGGGTTGTTTCGATCTGGACCGCATAGGGCAACTTCGGCTTGAGCCGCAATGGGAGTCTCCGCTCGAGCCGCATATGACTGTCCACGTGTCTAGGCTGCATAGAATTTTCTGGATCTCGGGGGATTATGTCAGAGATCTCCTTCGTTTCCCTAGGAGTCTGTCATTATGACAGAGTCATAATTACATCTTTGTGTCAGGGCTGTCGTCTTGTCAGAGCTGTCAGTCGTCAAGGCAATTAATGCAGTAAGGGAAGAGTTGTTTGTATGCTACGTGGCACCTCTCTAAGCCGCATGGAGATCACAGAGCCACATAGACGCGTTGAGCCGCATGGGTTCTCTGAGCCGTATGGGATTTCTGAGCCGCATGGGGTTTCCTGGCCGCATGGCTCTTTCTTTATTATTTTTAATGCTTCTACAATGAGATGAGATCTTCATGACGAACTTCATAAACCCCTCGAACCTGACTAACTATTAGCTTAGAATCACCTTAAGCTTCAAGATAGTCAACTCCCAGTTGTTTTGCTAGTTGAAGGCCAATCAGAAGGGTATTATATTCGGCCACATTGTTGGTGCAAGGTTCCACGAGAGAATACGCACGGTGTATAACCAGATGATCGGGTGAAACAAGCACGATCCCTACTCCGACCATAATATTTTTTTAGGTCCTATTCTTGACGCACAGTCAAAGAACATTCACCAAATGGGGATTTCCTCAGTTGCAGTGTTAGATTCAACCACTTCATCTGGGATTTCATCATAGAGTTTGGAAGATTCTGGCACTGGATGAGCTGCTAAGAAGTCAGCTAATGCTTGACCTTTTACTGCCTTCTGAGGAACGAACAACATATTGTATGGAGTCAATAGCATTGCCCACGTATCTAAACGGGAATTAAAAGAATTTGGTTTAGTCATGAGTATTCTGAGACGATTGACTCAAAATATGATATGGATAGTCTGTCTAGACACATAGTACGTATCTTTCGGATAACAAATACCAGTACGAGACATTCCTTTTCAACAGGTGTGTATCTGTGTTCGACACCAACCATCGTACGGCTGAGGTAATAGATTGCATGTTCACAGCTGCCTTCATTCTTCTGAGCTAATAGGGCACCAAGAGAATGATCCATAGCGCGAACATATAACAAGAAAGGCTTTTCGACTATCGGAGCCACCAACACTGGGGGGCTTGTGAGATACTTCTTGATGTCATCAAATGCGCTGACATTGTTCAGTCAAGATGAAAGATACTCCTTTCTTCATGAGCTGAGCAAACGGTTGACACCTTCTAGAAAGATTTGAAATGAATCGTCTGATGTAGGCTAACCTTCCTTAAAGTCCGCGTAGCTCTTTGAGATTTCTTGGAGGACACATATCGAGGATAGCTTTAACCTTCTCCGGGTCAAGATGTATACCCTTTGAAGTGATAACAAAACCAAAGAACTTGCCGCTGGAGACTCCCAGAAAAGACTTGGTTGGATTCATCTTGAGTTGGTCTGTATGCATCAGTTCGAATATCGTTCTCAAATCTTGGAGGTGGTTGCCCTTGAGACGACTTTTAACTGCAATATCATCTACATAGCATTCTACTATTTTGTGCAGATGATCATGAAAAATTATGTTCATAGCTCGCTGGTATGTCGCACCCGTAATTTTCAATCCGAAGGACATCACCGTATAGCAGTATACCTCCAACGGTGTTCAAAAAGATGTGTGTTTCTTATCATCGGAGAACATCTTGATCTGGTTGTAGCCTGAGAACCCATCTATGAAGGACATTCGCTCGAAGCCATAAGTATTGTCGATCATTACGTCGGTGATCGGTAGAGGGAACTCATCTTTTGGGCATACAGAGTTCAAATTACGGTAATCGATACAGACTCGAACTTTATCGTTCTTTTTTATAACCAGAATAATGTTAGCGACCCAGTCAGGGTGTTGTTCTTCACGAATGGAACCACTTGAAATAAGCTTTTTGACTTTACTTTCGATGGCCTCCATAATATCTGGTCGGAACAGCCGTTGCTGTTGTTTCACTGGCTTAGCTTTAGACGAGATATTTAGACGGTGCATAGCAACTTTAGGGTCTAAGCCTAGCATGTCTTCAAAGCTCCATGCAAAGACGTCGATATATTCTCTTATAAGCCGTATAAGAGATTGTCGTTCTTCACCAGACAGACTTTTGCTGATAAAGATTGGTTTATGAGATGATTCATCTCCTAAATTAACTTGGACGGCTTCGTCTTCAGTAGGTGGTTCACGTTGTTTTGTGGAGAGTGATGGTCAATGGTGCGGCAATATTAGGACGCTTCTTTTTTATCCAGATTGTGAGAGGCTTTGAAGTACTTTTTGGAGTAGTACATCCTTTGACTCGGATAACCAGGGGACCGTCACTGGCGGATGATTTAACTTCAGCTTCGTTGTCGTCATCCTTGGGAGGCTGAGATTGATAGAGTAACGAATCTCCATAGTAGGCTTTAATACCCTTGAAGGATCGACATCGGAAAACTCTGTCTTAACGATGCCATCACTGTTGACGTACTTAAAGCATTAGTGAAGGGTAGAAGAAACAATAATATTCTCGTGTATCCACGGACGTCCTAACAAGACGTTGTAGGACACATTGACATCGATTACATAGCAAGCAACCTCTGTCCGGAGATCACCAATCTCACACTTGAGACGGATTTTGCCAGAGGATGACTTCTTCCAGCATTGAAATCTATGATAGTTGTATTGGTTGCAGACAGCTTGTGCAATGGAAAATTTGGAGTAATCTTCTAGGGATGATGCTGAGGGAGGAACCTGGATCGATATATATCTGATCCACCTTAATCGCCCTGATATACCCTGTATAGTACAGAGGTCTAGCATGACGATTATTTTTGGGCAGCATGTCCACTTGTGAAAAGGTGATGTTGGGAACCACTTCCATAGTGTTATGGCAATGAGGACAAGAGACCGGTTGTTCAGCGGGAGCTTTGACTTCAGCGAGATAAGAGTCGGCATGTAGTAATGTCTCACTTAAAGCTTTACACATCTCTTTGGAGAGCCGCAATAGATCGAACAATGACAATCTGGCAGGTGTATTGGCCAGTGGTGCCAGTATGTCAAAGTTGTAAGGCCGATCCATGCCTTCGAAAGCTGGTGACTTTAGAGATTTATCAAATCGTGTCTCCTTCTGCTTAGCTTTGTCGGCAGTTGAGGACTTAGATGGACCAGCTTCTGAACTTATGGGGGCAGCAGGAGCTTGAGAAGGCATTACGTCTTCTTGTGTGGGGTCATAGGTCCGCAGGTTAGTCTTGCAGGATCGTGTCTCACCAGATAGGACTTCATAAATAGGAGAAGATACTATATGGCATGGCTTATATTTTTTGCCTCTTTTTGGTTTGGAAGACACTACCCCCTACTTTATTTCTTGTACAAGGTCAGGATGGACCCACAAAATCTCACCACGTTCTGTCGTGAGTGGCACCAGAGTCGATGTTGAATCACGAGCTAGCGGCAGGTTGACGACTTCCATTATTGCCTTGGGAATTGAAACTACGCCGTCTGGAACTTCTGTGGAAGGAAAGTCACCAAATTGAAGAGAGATCATGTTAGAAGATACGACCATGTCTTCAACTTCGAGGTTGATAACTTGGCTATCGACGAGCTGTTGTATCTTCCTATTCAAGACAATGAAATCTTTGGTAGAATGGTGCATGTACTGATGATAGAGACAGTACTTGGGGTCAATGAGTCGGCTTGCCTCATCAGGATGTCATGGTGTAGGCAATAGCAGTTTATCACCCTTCATCAACGTGTTAAAAATGGTAATAACATCATCCTCGTCAAATGAGAAAGTCTCCTTGGGTCTGTCAAGAGCACTCTGAGAATTGGGAGCTCCCTTGGAAGTGTCAACCTTCAAGAATTCTTTTTTTTACCCCTACGGATAGGGATAGTTTGGGGGTACTTGTCTTTGTCTTCAGATTTGGGTGTCTTCAACCCTAGTAGTTCCAGATTAGGAACGTCATTTTCAGCAACATCAGCGGCCCCGATGAAAGCGGGCCATGTATCATACTTATGTATACCCAGACAGAACTTCACTGTAGGAAGAAAGTTATGTCGACAAGTATCCATAAGCTTCGAGTCTGGTATACCAAAGGGCATCTTCAAGGCTAGTCGCCTGAAGCGTTGATAAAAGCAATAATAGTCTCACTCTTCCTCTGCTTGGTCTCGATGAGGGTGGATATACTAACATGCATGCCACTCTCGTAAAACCTATTGAGGAACAGCCTCTCCAAGTCTTTGAAGGAGTTAATGCAAGGCAAACTGCAGAACCATTCAAAAGCTACTCCTTGTAAGGTGCTGATAAATAGCTTTGACAAGAACGCATCGTCTCTTGGTATGTGCAGTGTCTGTGTGTTGAAGTATATAATATTTTGGCGAGGAGAAGTCGTCCCGTCAAACAAATTTAGCATCAATGGCTTGTAGTTAGGAGGACAAGTGGCATTCTCCCATTCAGAAGGATAAAGTTAAGATATCCCCATCTTCTGAAGCTTATTTTTGTGTGAGATGGTATCAAGACGGGCAACAAGAGAATCAATTACATCCTGCTGATTGAGCAAATGTTGTGAAACGACTACTGTATAGTTGTCAAGTGCTGTCGACGAAGGACCACCTCCAGCATTTACGAGATTTAGAGGAGGTACCACGGAATGGTACTCCCTTTGTAGTGAAAGAGGGTTGTAGCTATGAACCGGACTAGCGTATGCTGAGACGTTCGGTTGAAGTGGAAGAACAACCCCAGCAGTCTGGACAGCCATGATGCTTGTAAGCATGTCAGTGATCTTGGCGAACGCCATTTCAAGATTCTCCAGCCGCTTGTTGGATTGATCACTGGCTTCTTCAAGTTCTCTCTATCCGTCATGTACGCAGACATCATGCGAGGATGAATGGAGGAGACAGTACAACTGTTGCTGATGCTATCTGTCTCTAAGTTGAAAAGGCTTTCGTCTTCAGGCAAGGGAGGTAGATAGTCACCGTCGGACTCGAAGAGATCATTGTCATCTGGAAAGCTACCCCCGGCGTGGAGGTCGTCTCCTTCAGATTCTGAGGGAGTACTACCCCAAGCTTGAGATTCTGAGGGAACACCACCCCCAGCTTGAGGGTCCTCGCCGTCTATAAGGGATCTTGTTCTCGATCGAGTACCCATATAGACTCTTTCAAGTAAAACAGCTCGCTGGCTGTTTCCTGGCAGACTTTTTCTTCTCCTGTTTGTAGAATTAAAAGAAAAGGTTGGATTAGTAGTCCACCTTCTTTGATTGGGGCTCCCGTAGGAAGGACCCCATGAAGCCATGTTGGATGAAACACATAATGGCTCTTCATCATCAGAACGCTGCAGTCGTCGAAACACGGACTGCCTTAGAGAAACTTTCGTTGCTTTGGAGCAGCAACAGTTGATGATAATACTAGTGCACGGACGCTCTTAAAGAGGCACCTCATGAGTCGCAGTGATCTCTCTCGCCTTACGCTTATGATTTATCATGTTACTTAAATCGATGGAAGGGAGCTTTCCTTAGAACCCATTTCACATGCATTACCCCACTTTGCATATGGGTTTATAAGGGAAATCGGCACATCCAGACTTAGTTCATGTGCAGGGGCAACCCCCACACCTAAGTTCCGTGATGACCTTGAAGACAGCCCCGTGTTATATGCGTTGGGGTCTGTCTTTTTGTTGTGGGCGCATAGACCCTGGAGCATGCCCTTAGGCGCATGCTTTCTAGAAGTTCTGGCAGCATGCTTGGCCTTCCTGGCTGTGGGCACATAACATGGATCATCAGATCCTGGACGCATAGTGGTAGATACCCTACTGAAGACAGAAGTCTTCTGACCATAGTTATGCGCCCACACCATCCTTTGGGCGCATAGCCCTGGACACATGCTTTGGGAAACAGTATTGTTTTTCCCCAGTTTCGCCCTCTTCATTTGTAAGCTTTACTGAGTTTGCCCAGAGTGTCGAACACTTCGATTCTTGGCATCGTAGTGTTTTCCTTTGCCAAGTCTCGAGGATTGAACACTCTGTTGTTGATTGAACAAGAGAGAAATCGCTGGGCTAGTAGAGCCCTAAATAGTATGCACCTTCTTTGCATTGGGAGCTTATGTGGAAGAGTTATGCACCCACGTGACAGAGTTCCCCTTTAGCCGCACATCTTCTACGGTACTGGCAAGATATGCAGCACGAGCCTTCGGAAGCCAAGTCTTGCGAGACTTATTTTGCTTCACTATTTTTAAGGGAGTAGAGCCATCCCTCGAGAGCATCTCTTCGAACGCTTGTTGATCGAACTTCACGATCAACATCTTCTTAGTGCTCCCCACTTTAGCGGTATCGGATTGCGTCACCACCTTCTTGTCAGAGGAAAAGGTAGTCCCCAGCAGAGTCGCCATTTTTGTAGAACACTTAGAAAAAAAAATCATAATCTTTTCTTATTAGCGCAAGGTACCATAAATCAAGTACACCTGAGAGATTCTGTACTAAAAATCCCCGAGTACAAATTTTTTTTTAAGAAATATGATGATGGAGATCGAGCGGCAGTTGCTCCTTTACTCCCTTGACACTCCGATTTACAAAAGCGAAAAAAAAATCTAAGAAAATTGCCAACTCTCGGCTCACTGGCAAGAAGGGCAGCAATTTGACTCTGAAATGCTCTCTGTTCTGATCATTTGAAGAGACATATGTCCTCTATTTATAGTTTTTTGCACTGAAACGACTGTTATGCGCACATAGGGGGAGAATATACTGATTTCCCTGTGAGCGCATAGTATATTGCTTTGGGCGCATATGATGTAGGCGCATAAGAACTGGATGATCGTGGGTAGATCGTAGGGTTGACATGGCCGCATGCTTCGGTGCACGACTACTCGTAGAGACTGGCGTGGCCGCATGCCTCGGCCCATGACTGATCGTGGATTTTGACCGAGTCGTAGAGCTGTTCTGACTTGAGCGCAAAGTGTAGGAAGACAACCATGCGCCCACCTCTGAAAAAATCATGTGGGCACATAAAATTTACTACATGTGGGCGCATAGAATTGCTACATGTGGGCACATAGTCACTTCTTTATGTGGGCGCATAGTATGGATATTTTCATGCTTCTATAATTGTTTGCCAAGTCTAGTGTTACAATTTTATATGACATGCCATTTCTTAGATGTTCTTCTTGCAACGTTCTTATCCTCTGTACATGTTAATTACTTTCGTATTATTAGGCATGTTTTATGTATCTTGCTAGTCCCCTGAGGACCTAATGATCTCTTCAGGTATTTGTTGAGCGGCTGCATAGAGTAGATGGGTAGTTGATGATTGTGTCTGCAGGAATCAGGTATCAATAGTGGTACTTAATCATTCTTTCTTATTTATATTTATTTCCATGACTTTCTGCTAATATATCCTAGTTTTATAAGATCAGTTATTATTCTTGAGCTTGATTGAACATGTGTGGTATAGGGCGGCCGACTTTATTGCATATTGTTCATTCTTATTATGTTACTCTCTTAGTGAATTGAGATATAGTTTTGACTGGCCATGGTTAGACCTATTATCATAGTCTAGATAGCTTATACGTATTCAAGTTGGGCTGGAGTCCACTTGATACGTAGCTGGCTTGCGCACGCATTCGCATCCCAAAAAGCGGGTGCAAGTCGTAACAAGTTTTTTTGGTGGCCCATGCAGGTCGGAGCATATCGTATCGGTTACGTAACTGTACTGATACGAGACTGCGAATATGACTAAACTATTGGGAATCTCAATCCACACTGCCTTGAAAATTCTCTTAGAAAGTTGTCTACCGTCCTTGAAACTTCGTATTCGCTCTCGATTATTCTTCCTTGCCGTCCCGTACTATTGATTCTCGTCCCTTCCTATTTTGGAGTGACGAATGATCATGCATATTAGAATTTATCAATATTTCCTAGCTAGTTGTGTAAATTAGTTGCTTGTTAAATTTTGGGTTGCTTTGGTAGATATAAAGAATATCTGGGATGTCGTTTGCCGCATATATATATTGGTATTAATTTTAGCAACTAGTGGGAAGGTTATAAAATTTTAGCGACATGTGTTTTGAGGGAGTACTGTGCCCAAAGGTGGGTAGACGTCCTCTAGGTCCAATGTAATTCAGAGATGGTAAATTAATGATTGAAATAATTTATGAACTTATTAGGAATTTAGAAATCTGAAAGAGAAAAGATTGGATTCAATTTAAACTTTGAGGAGGTTATTATAAGTCAGTTTATTATGTTAATATTAACAATCGAAGAGAATTAAGAATATTAATTTAGCTTCAGATGAGTGTCTTAAGGATTGAATTTAAAATTTTAAATATTTACATAGATTTGATTTAAGATATTTACCATTAGAGGATTTCTTAAACTTTGAGGGATGAATCATCAATTAAATGGGGAGGTTAGAAGTTGAATCTAAATTTTGAAGTCTACGAATTTGAAATTTTAAATTTTGAAATATGATCTACTGAATAAATTTTGGTTTACTAAAATTTTAGAAAATTAAGGTAAGAGCGGACTTACTTTTAAATTTTGAATTTTAAGGAATATTTATGAATTTGAATTTCGATGACAAAATTTTTGTAAGGTGGGTAGATTTGTAACCCCTCTTCCCGAAATCTTGAAGATATTTTTATTTTATTTTTTATTTGAATTAAAAGGTGAATTTCTGGAATTTTATAAACTTTTAATTAAATAGTTATTATGATAGAATACTTTAGTCAAGGTTAAGATTTGGAGTACAACGTGACTAGGAATCATGGCACGAATAGTGCAATTGCGTATTTTGGCTAGTGTATTAGCCACGATAGGGAAGGCCAAACCGTAGCGGTGTCCTAACTAGGAAAACCAGGCCATGTTGTGACAAGAACCCTATAGATCATTTAATTATTTATTATTAGGATTATTAACTTTAGAAGATCTAGTTGTACTAATTCGGTCCGAACCTGACCTGAATCCAACCTAGGCCCATGTAGTCATGCAGTGTTTCAAAAAGGTCCATATAGATATATTTTGTCTATATCTTTCGTATTACTTCAATGGTCTATTAAATATTTTTTTTGTAAGCAAACAATTGTTATATATATTTATATATATATATATATATATATATATATATATATATATATATATATATTTATATATATATATATATATATATATAATATTTTGGGAAATAGCATGACAGTTTTCCCCTTTATATTTATTTAATATATATGTGTATTGTATTTAGTGTGTGTATATATATGTGGGTTTTATCAATTGTAAAGGTTCGTAAATGCATATACAACATATGTAGTGGTAGCTTATTTTTAATGGTCTATTATTTATTTTCACGAATAATTGTTATACATATTATATAGAAATTATTGATATTTTTATAGATAACATTTCTTATTAAATACTGGTTTAGGCCCTTAGATTAGAATAACGTATATGTACAGGGGAACATATATATATATATATATATATATATATATATATATATATATATATATATATATATATATATATATATATATATATATAAAGGATCAAGATCCCCACACTTTTTGCATCCCCAAGCATCCCCCCTATTTACATCGTTAGATGGTGCTTTAAGTCATCTAATCTTAACCGTTCGTTTACCAATGGTAAAGATTAGATGACTTAATGAACATCCAACTGTAGGTCCTAAAAATCAAGTTGCACCCTTTAAAAAGCAAAGAAAATCAAGTTGTGCACTCTTCAAAATGAACTACACAGGAGACAGATTGTGCAAGCTGAACTACGCATACATCCAAGCGCGCAAGCTGACGTGGCCTTGTCATCATTATCTGACAGAAAATCAGATCTTCTGACAGCTGACAGCCCGAAGAACGAGGAAACTGTTCATTTCTCGTGCAGCACAGCGCTCGAGGATAGCTGTACATGCAGTGCAAGCTACCAGCCCAATCAAAACGCAATCTGCCAGACTCTCTACAGCGCAATTCAATCTAGCGCAATCTGAAGCCAGCGCAGTTCATGTGGCGCACTCCATCAAGACAACTGACAATTTACACGTGGCCTACATGCCATCAATTACTCACCATGTGGCAAGCGTCTGTACACGACCAAACGTATTTCAATCAAACAATGCCACGCGTCACATAAAGATGGTCCACGATCGAGTAACTGCCAGCGCAG
Organism: Iris pallida; assembly: GCA_029216955.1. Lineage (NCBI taxonomy): Eukaryota > Viridiplantae > Streptophyta > Magnoliopsida > Asparagales > Iridaceae > Iris > Iris pallida. The sequence goes on from JANAVB010009400.1 coordinate 1,282,175, forward strand.
TTCGCTGCTTGTGCAGTCCAGTGTCTGCGCAATCCATCTTGCGCAATTCAAAATAACTAAAAATTAGTTATTTTCAGAACTCTATAAATAGAGTTTCAAATCTTCATTATTAGGCCCCGAATCAGATCAGAGATCATTCAAGTCATCACCAGAGATCAGGAGTTCTTGCCAAAGTGCTGCTGCATTCTTCAGGGGCTACCGTCTTCAAAGTTCACATCGTCCAAGGGATAAAGCGATCGTCTTCAGATCGGATTCCTATAGTTGTACTTTTCCAAAATTCTTGTAATCTTCTTACAAAGTTTGCGAAATAAAGATCAACTTTTGTTTTTGCAAACAAAATGGCGACTCTGCTGGGGACAACTTTCTCCTCCGACGAGGAAGTGACAACTCAATGTGACATTGTGTCTATCAGAAAGACGCAGAAGGTACTGATTGTAAAGGTCAACCAGACGGCCTACGAGGCGATAATCAACTCCAGGACCACCCCTCGCACTGCAACAACTTCTGCCACGAGCAAAGTTCACCCAGTGTGGGTCTCCAAGACTGTTGTGCAGTCTACTACCGCTGCTAAGCCTGCTGCACAGTCTGCTGTATCTGCTCCTAGGACTGTTACGTAATCTGCTGTCTCTACTGCCCAAGCGCGGTATGCTGCTCCCCTTGCCAGTGCACAAACCACTTCCTATGCTGCTCTGTCAATGTGCAAGACTCCTCTTCCCCTGGCGCAGTTGGCTGTAACTCTTCCTGCGCAATCCACCACTCCAGCAACCAAAGTGCAACTCAAGCACTCTGGCATCAAGACTTCTGCTGCGCAAGCCGTCGTGGCTGTGGCCAGAAGACCTTCTGTCAAAGCTCCTCATGCACAACCTGCCAATGCGCCAACAGCCACTTCAACCCCTGCGTAAACTGTGCCAGCACAGTCTAAGAGGGACATCCCTTTGGCTAATCTCTCTTCTTCTTACAGTAAAGGAAAAAACTCTGCTCCTCTTCCCAAGCACCCTGTTGCTCCAGCGCAATCCACTGGAGGTAGTCTGTTGACTATTCTTCCTACTCCTCAGAACAAAGGAAAAGGCCCGTTGGTCTTTTCTCAAACTTCATCGTCCCACGACTTGGAAGACAACAGAGGGAAACGTTCTTTAGCCAACCCTTCGTCACAAAACAATAGAAAAGGCCCTTTGGTCTTTTCTCAGTCTTCCTTAGTTTTTACCGTAGAAGATCAATCTGAACGTGCCTCGGCACCAGTCAGTACAAAAACTCATTCAAACAAGGGTTCTTCTTCCCTCCTTGCCAAAGGGAAATGCACTGATCAAAAAGGTATTCTGCCTACTCCGGTAGCAAAATTTTAAGATCTCCCAACTCTTAGGATATCCCGCTCAAAATAGGGAAAATTACTGGTGTTTCAGACAGAAACCCCTGGGGGTGAATTTGCTGATCTAAGAACTTATCTCAATAGACCAACTTCGGTGAAACGCAAATAGCTAATGCCGAAGTCCAACCAGTATCAGAGGCAAACTTCCAGGATCAAAAATCCTGACACCTATGCTAATAAATGAGTACTTTCCTGTACACTCAAGGGACAAAACATTTGAAGAACCGGAACCATGTTCCGAATGTTGTCAAAGAACATATCCCTCAAACTTCTACTTGTCCCGTCATTGTTTCCGATCTCCGAGAATATCTCAAGCAAAAACGGGACAACATCTCAACGCCTCCAGTGCAACCACTTGGACACCATTGTAATCACAAGGTTGTCATCAAGTGTTGTTGTCAGACAACAAAATGATCTGTCTTTGATCATTTGAATTTTGCAGCATCTGAACCTATGTCGGAAGATGAAGACGAAGTGCTGTACGCTTCCGTTAACGTGACCTCTCGAGACACTGGGGGTAGGAAGTGTTCCAAGCATGGCAAGCCTCGCAAGCCCAGCCAGTGGTATTTAGATCTACTCCAAGAATCTTCTGATGGAGTATTTCGACATACTAGATCCCAAAGCCGAGACACAATCGGTCAAAGGAATCTTCAAGATCCTTCCGGTCATCTCCCTCTTTCTCACTCAGGAGATGATTCTTTCTCCGATTATGATGCATACAGCGAAAGTTCTGAACAGACAGTATCCTCCACTGTACCTAGAGAAGTGACAGCTTATGTTGTCACTGAAGATCGAGATGCTTCTAGTTCGGCTAGTCAAGAACAAAGAATAGCTATGTTAGAAGACAAGTTGAAGACCATGGCTAAAATTGTTGCAAGTATGCATTCTATCATCGTGGCCCAATATATAGTTCCACCGACTGTACCTGTTGTAAATCCTGAGATCATAGCATCGTCGGTGCCTGTCAATGCAGATTCAACCTACCGACTGGCCCAACATACCGCCCGTACAGATTCAACCTACACCCGGTCAGTCAGGTGCTGGGGGTAGTGCTTACCACGCTGTTCCTCCCCCTAACATTCTAATTCAGCCTGCTCCTTCTACATTAGTGGAGAATGCCAATGAAGTTGTCAAACTCCTGTACACTCAATTCGAGGCCTTCAAAGAGAAGGACAACTTACAAAGGTTGGGGATCAAACAACCCTAGCCAGTTGAATGGAAGGAAGTCCCATTTCCTCCAAAGTACAAAATCCCTACAATTTTGTTGTTTGATGGCAGCACTTCTCCCAGTCAGTTCATTAACCACTTTGAGGTAATGACTGTCCAACTTCAGCCAAATGACGCTCTTCTTACCAGAGTATTCGTCGGCTGTTTAGCCGATGTCGCATACGATTGGTACAGAAGCTTGTCCGATGGCTGTATTACCTCTTTCTTGGGTCTCAAACAAATCTTCTTGGAACGATTCTTTGAGGGGATCAACGACATGACCATGTCAGCCCTCAATAAAATCAAACAAAGGCATAATGAAACCGCTGAGAGTTTCATTGAAAGGTTCCGTCGAAAAGCTTTAAAAATGCCTCCTGGAACTCCGGCCGCTGTCACCATAGACACCTGCAAGGCAAATCTTTTGCCTATCATCAGCATGTGGACGGGGTCAACTCAGTTCCATGACTGGCCATCCTTCATTGTTAACGCTAAAGCAGCTAAAGTTAGCGCTGACAAGTTTAAGCAGCTATGGGTACACATGTCTAACCCCGACCGGAAAGAACACCAGACATCGAGTAGCAGTAACTGCCAAAACAACTGTAAGGGAAAAGAGACTCTGAACATTAATCTGAAGAACAAAGAATCTCTGGCGGTCAACGTGGCTCCACCTAGGTCAACTTCTACTCCTTCTGCACCTCCACCAAGGGAACCTCATCCCAAAGTAGAGTACTCCTTTGATGAGAATGACACCGTGAGCATCTTTGATTGCTTGATCAAAAGCAATAAGCTCTAGCTCCCAGACCCGAAGAAGCCTGATGAGGTCGGTAAGACTGATCATCCCAAGTATTGTGTCTATCACAGGTTTATTGGGTATCCCACTCGAGCATGTTACGTGCTCAAAGGCAAAATTCAGGAGCTAGTCAACGCTGGTGTTGTCACTCTGCAGCAAGATGAGAAGATGGTTACCGCGAACATGGTCTCAGTTCATTTTGGTGACTTCCCTCCGCAGATGGTACAACACGGTGTCATCCCTATCCCCAAGGCCACTCTTGAGATCGAGAATCTTCCTCCTCCACGAAGTGAAGGTCTCGTCCCCTTGTCTCTTGATAATGGTGAGATTATGTAGATTCACCCTGATCTTGCTTCGGAGTTCGAAGTTTTCTCTTCCTCCAAGAAGAAAGACCGCTCCAAGGGCAAAACAAAGAGCTGTAATATGGTGTCTTTTGACCCCATAGTTGAAGAGAAAATCCTATTGGGCACCAGATCAGGGAAAGCCTACTTACGGGAACTTTTCGAAACTCGGGACAATCCTACTTCTTCTTCCGAGTCTGCTCCAGTACAACCTTTTTCTACTGAAGACATCCCTTCTGCATCCTCACCGGTTGTAGAACCAACTCCTCCCAAGCCGACGGTAGCTGACAAAGGCAAACAACAGGTCCGCTTCGACAAACCTTTGAAGAAGTCATCTCCCTCAGGACTTGAAAAGCCTTACAACTTTGATATCTTGGCTCAACTAGCCAATATATCGGCCAGGTTGTCAATCTTCGAGCTATTGCACCTCTCCAAAGAGACTCGAGAAACTCTGAGTGAAGCTCTCATGCAGACAGAAACTTGTCTAGCCCTTCTGAAGAAGCCGAAAGCAGAGCCAGTCTCTTGCCTCCATTGTCATAGTGTGTTGGAGTTAATTCCAAATATTACCTTCACACAGGATGACATGCTGATGGAAGACAATAGGCATGACCGTCCTCTATACTATACAGGATATGTCGACTCGATGAAAGTCAATCGTATTCTGATAGATCCAGGGTCTGCTCTCAGCATCATACCGAAGACAATGTTAGATGCACTGAAGATCCCAGTACATAGTCCAGTACAATCACCACCATCCTTGGGTTCAATCAGGAAAGAAGTGAACCTCTGGGCAAGATTCACCTAAAACTCCAAATAGGCAATCTCCGCACAAAGGTGACATTCTACATCATAGACAACCATGGTTGTTCTTATAATGCTCATTTGGGGAGACCATTCTTGCAAGAACACAACATTGTTCCTTCGACTCTCCATAAATGTTTCAAATATGTCGATGACAATGGAGAAGTTCAAAAGGAGGTTGCTGATCTCTATCCTTTTAAAGGTGTCGAAGCATACTGCAACGATGCTCGTATGTACAAGGATGAGTTTATGAAAGTAGTACTGTCTCTGGATACTGAAGAAGAACAAGAAGCAGTGCCCAATGACACTCTCATTATACCTGTCAAAGGGCGTGTTTCTCGTCCTCAATCCTCCAAACCATTGGCTATTCACTTGCCAGTCCAGAAGCAACCAACTGATGGAGGTCAAGATCAAAGGGAGCTCACCTTTTCTGAGCCACTTGTTATCGACCTACATCGTAACAAGGAAAAAAGGTAGCTCACCTCTTCTGAGCCACTTGTTATTGATTTATCTCATAACAAGGACAAAAGGGAGCTCATCTCCTCTGAGCCGCTTGTTATCGACCGCCGTCGTAACAAGTCCAATCCTCCTCCACGTTCTTCTTCTCCCCCTCTTGTAATCAATCTGACCAAGCCTGCTAAGGCTAAAGGTCCTGTTATAAATACAGATGTACAAATCAATGAAAAAGCATCTCCTTTCCAATATACTGATGTCATTTATCATGCTAAGTGCTATTTAGATATGTTAGATAGCTTTCAGTCACTTACAATGGGAGTTGTACAGTCTCTTCAAACAGAAGTTTCACTCGAACATCCAAATGACTCATATCGTATTATTCCTGCTCGAAAGAAAGGCGAGAGTCCGATACTTTTTAGTAAAGGACTGGAACAAAAGTTCAGTTATACGGATGATAGCAAAAGTAACGACACGGGGCACCTTCAACTTCGTCGTTACAGTCAACAATCAAAAGATATCATCCGAAACATGGGTTATGACTTCAAGAATGGCCTCAACTACGGTAAAGGTAGAAGAACTCCTATCTGTACGGCCGTTCCGAAAGAAAAGTCAGAGATGTATTACAGCAGGACCAAAAGTGGTCTCGGATATGCTTCTCCTCCAATATTATCCCCAGTAGTCTCTGAATCTGATAGTGAGGAGCGCTCTAACTCTTCTGATTCCAGATCATGGGATTCTGACACCAGCATCGGCCAAGTTCATCGGCTGATTGTATCTTCTAACATGGTCTCCGTCGAACTTTCAGAAGGCTATGACGAGGATGTTGAAGAAAATCCTGAAATAGATCCTTGGGCTCAACGAATGGATACCCAATGGGAACTCCGATTCGAACAAAGAGAACCTCCTACTGAAGATCAATTATTTCAAATTGATGTAGGAGAGAGCGGGTTACCTCGTCCAATATTCATCAGCAAGAACCTTCCAGAGGCAGATAAGCAAGAATTAATTCTTCTTATTCAAGAATACATTGATGTCTTTGCTTGGAGCTACGAAGACATGCCAGGTCTAGATCCCAAAGTGGCAACCCACAAATTGAATATCCTACCTAATGCAAAACAGGTCAAACAGCAACAACGATACTTCAAACCAGAAATGATGGATACAATCGATGATGAAGTCAAGAAGCTCATCGCTTGTGGCTTTATTCGAGAAGAACAACATCCAGATTGGGAAACCAATGTCGTTCCAGTTCTGAAAAAATTAGAAAAGTTCGAGTCCGTATCGACTTTCGGGATCTTAATGAAGCATGTCCAAAAGATGAATCTTCTCTCCCTATCATGGATGTCATGATTGACAACACCTGTGGGTTCGAGCGAATATCTTTCATGGATGGATTCTCTGGATACAATCAGATTCGGATGAATCCTGAAGATGAAAAACATACTTCTTTCTGCACTTCCCGCGGAGTCTATTGTTGTACCGTAATGCCATTTGGTCTCAAGAACGCTGGTGCAACTTACCAACGAGCTATGAGTACAATTTTTTGAGATCATCTGCGAAAGACTGTCGAATTCTACGTCGACGATATTGCTGTCAAAAGTCGTCTAAAGGAAGATCACATCCAAGACTTGAGAACTATCTTCAATCTAATGCCCCAACATCAACTCAAAATGAATCCCACCAAGTCATTCTTGGGAGTCTCTAGTGGCAAATTTTTCGGCTTCGTCATTACCTCTAAGGGTATACACGTGGATCCCGAGAAGATCAAAGCCATTCAAGAGATGCATCCTCCACGCAACCTAAAAGAGCTACGAGGATTCCAAGGTCGACTTGCATATATCAGGAGATTTATTTCAAATCTGTCTAGACGCTGCAGACCATTTACCCAACTAATGAAGAAGGGTGTATCTTTCATTTGGACCGAAAAATGTCAACGAGCATTTGACGACATAAAATGATATCTCATGAACCCGTCAGTCTTGGTGCCACCAATCTCAGGCATACCATTCTTAATGTATGTCCGTGCTATGGATCATTCATTGGGTGCTTTACTTGTCCAAAAGAACAAAGAAGGCCATAAATAAGTCATCTACTATCTCAGTCGTACTATGATTGGTGCTGAACACCGTTATAGTCCGGTCGAAAAAGAATGCCTAGCTCTTATGTTTGCTGTTCAAAAGACGAGGTATTACATCATTGGCCAAACTATTCATGTCATATCACGAGTTAATCCTCTTCGGGTACTGATGAAGAAGCCTAGCACACTCAATTCTCGGTTGGCTACATGGGCCATTCTGCTAGCCCAATATGACATGGTATATGTTCCTCAAAAGTCTGTCAAAGGTCAAGTACTGGCAGATTTCTTAGCAGCTCATCCTGTTCCAGAGACATCCAAACTTTATGATAAAATTCCAGACGAGACATTGGAATCAAATATGATCTCCGAAGAATTTCCTACTTGGCGTCTATTCTTTGACGGTGCATCCAGGATTGGACCCAATGGTGCCGTTGTCGCAGGAGTTGGAGTTGTCTTTATTTCTCCAGACGGGTCAACTATTCAAAGAGCCTACTCCTTAGATGAACCTTGCTCCAATAACGTGGCAGAATACAATGCTCTACTCTTTGGTCTTCAGTTAGCTAAACAACTGGACATCGAATATCTTGAAGTTTATGGTGACTCCAAGCTGGCTGTTAACCAGGTTAGAGGAACCTATGAAGTTCGCCATCAAGATCTAGTGCCTTACTATGAAGCGGCAATCAATATGGCTACATCATTCAAAGCCTTCTTCATCGAATATGTTCGTCGAGCTTGCAATACTGAAGCCGACGCTTTGGCTAACCTTGCAGCAGTCTTAGCCATCCCTATCAAAAGACAGTAGGTGGTAGTTGTCTCTAATCGGGAATTGTTCTGCGTCGAAAACAATCATAATATTGTGTTCAGAAATCTTACTGAAGCCAATGTTATCAGTAAAGATTGGAGAGCTTCTTTCATCGATTTCGTAGTTCATGACATACTTCCTGAAGATCCAAAGGAAGCTACGAGTATTCGTCGGCGGTCTCTGCGATTCTACGACAATCAGACCACCAAAACTCTTTACCTGCGAACTTATGACGGCTTACTCTTACGCTATCTTGCTGGTGATGAAGCGAAGCAAGTATTGCGTGAAGCTCACGATGGTGTCTAAAGAGCACATCAACCCGGTCCTAAGCTACAGGATCGTATCCGACGCATGGGTTACTACTGGCCCTCTATGGTATCTGATGCCATCGAATATGCAAGGAAATATCGAGCTTGTCAAATCTACGCAGATTTTATTCATCAACCATCAGAATTCCTTTATCCGACTGCTGCTTCCTGGCCTTTTGAAGCCTGGGGCATGGACATTATAGGTCCCATTAATCCTCCTTCTTCTAGAGGTCATCAGTTCATACTGGCAATAACCGACTACTTCTCCAAATGGACCGAAGCTATACCATTGGCTGAAGTCAAAACCAGCAGCGTCATCAACTTCGTCAACCACCATGTCATCTATAGATTTGGTGTACCTCGACGAATCATCCATGACAATGGATCTTAGTTTATCATCCAAAAGTTCACAAGGTTCTGTGACGATCATCGGATTGACAATGTCGCTTCGACAGCTTACAATCCTGCTGTTAATGGCTTAGCTGAAGCTTTTAACAAGACTATCATCAAGCTCCTTAAGAAGTTTGTGTCTACTAACAAACGAAATTGGAGTGAAAAGCTTGGAGAATGTCTTTGGGCTTACCGTACTACGGTCCGCAACCCTACAGGCTATACACCCTTCTCTTTAGTGTACGGCTGTGAAGCAGTTCTACCCCTGGAACTTCAAATTCTGTCTTTAAGGATTGCCATTGCCAACGAGCTCACTACAAAGAACAACCACCTTCTTCGACTCCAAGAATTAGAAGTGCTTGATGAGAAGCGGTTATTGGCTCAACAGCATATTGAGTTATACCAAGCCCGCATCTCGAAGACTTTCAACCGCAAAGTTAAAGTCAGAGCCTTTCAGAAAGGAGAGCTCGTTCTAACCGTCAGACGTCCTATGACTATGACTCATATGAGCAATGACAAGTTCGATGCAAAGTGGGAAGGGCCATATATCAAGAGCAAAGTCTTCTCAAATGGAGCCTATCAACTCACAGAGCTAGACGGTCGAGTTGCAATGATGCCCATCAATGGCAAGTTCCTTAAAAAGTATTATGTATAAATGTAAAAGACATTGCTTGTAATCATCAAACAAGTTCATAAATAAAATTTGATTTTATTTCATCATGAATGATAGTACATAATATCAAGGAAGGTTACTATCATTCTTCTCAAAATTGGGACGAGGACCACTACCATCCTCATCAAAAACATAATCAGTAAAAGAGCCGAGAACATCTTTGCTCGAACCCACTAGGAATTTGCAGGCAGCCATCCTCATGGCCTCTTCTTCTTCAGTCTTCCCTGGTTCAAGAAGAAGATCTAAGATGTCCCTTGGCAGCTTGGGTACAGACGAACCTTCGCCTACCTCTGTCTGCTTTGGCTGGGCTGGCTCGACTGGACATTCTTCAGTAACCACTTCAAACTTCGGGGCGATCTCAGCCTTCTTGGATGCATCTCTAGACGACATCTTTATGTTGAAAAGTAAAAGTGATCATTCCATCTGATTTTCTGTTCTATTTATAGACAGAGATTCGTAAGACAACGAAACGACACATTCATCCGATGGTTCGCCCATTCATTTATTCGATGGTTCGCCCGTTCATTTATTCGACGGTTCGTCCGTCCATCATATTTATCTGACAGTTCGTCCGTTCATTACATTCATCTGATGGTTCATTCGTTCATTCCATCCATCCGACAGTTCACCCGTTCATCTGACGGTCTACTCGTTCATTACATTCACCTGACGGTTCACTCGTTCATTTAATTCATTTGACGGTTTATCCGTTCATCCCGATGATTTATTTCGTTCATTCATTTTGTTTACACATTTTGACGATTCATTTTCGTTCATTCATCTATTCCTTCACATCAGCAACTTATCATCTTTGATTAAGTTGTCCACTGAAATAATGATATTCAATAAGTTATATTCTGCCATGTCCACATTACCTCTGAGCAGATATAATGAATATAATTATTTTCTAAAATCAAGAAATATATCATGTCTTGCATCTCTGAATATATTTTCTATCGCTATTATTTATATCTGAATAAGATATGCAAGAAATAATAGAGCCACAAAGAAAATGTCTTTTTATTGATCAAAATTAAAAGACATTACAAAATTACATATCACAAAAATTGAAGATACAAAAAGTCTTTCTCATTCTGCTGACGGGGTCATCAAAATAGTCATCTGATGCTTTAAAGTTTGCAGTCGCTCCTCACGAGAGTCCATCACTCGCCTCCTAGCTTCCTCCATCCCAGACTTATCGTCAAAAGATGGCATGGTTACTAATCTGCGAGAGATTTCAGCTTGATGAGTTACGACATATTCATCTCTTTCCTGGGTCAGGGCGTCCAGTTGTTGAACTACAGACTGATATTGTGTGACCTCATCTTCCAGAGCAAGTTGAACAAGTCTCAACTCTTCTTGAAGACGGTCAGATTCTGCTTGCAGCTCAACAACTTTCCTCTCCTTCTCCTCAGCAACAGATGCTATTATTTCCACTTGGGAATTATACTCAGCAAACTTAGTAGAGAAAGTGTCCAAGAGAACTTGGAGATCAACTTTCGCAACTGTAGCCTCTTGAGACATCTTCTCAAATTCAGCCTGTACCAAGGGCTCCACCTCCCCCCTATTAAGCTCTTTGTAGATTCTAACCGATGCCTCCAGCTCATCTAATATATGTTCAAGAAAAACATCTTGAGCTTCGTCACCTTGACTGCAGATGGCATTGATCAGATAAGAGGTTGGATCTCTAACTGTAGAGAAACCATCATCTTCTTTCTCTCTCACCCTATCTACGAAGGGTCCCAACGAATTAAAGAAAAGGTTGGTGAAGGAGCTAATGATAAATCGGTTAGTAGCCAGAGCACAAGGAGTAGCAGCTACTCCTTTAGACGTCGAAGCAGCAGCAGGTGCCTGTGCAGATAGATGTTCAGCTTCTTCCATTTAAGTGGAGGGCTCTTTAGACAAGGGAGCCATGGTAGAGCTGGTTGCCCCTCCCAGATGTTCTTCTTCAAAATCAAATAAACTTTATCATTTTGTTGTCATTTGCAACTAATCGAAAAGGATCAAAAGTAAAGGCAATCTTACCATGGCTTGGCCCAGTGACAAGTCTGTCATCTGTTGGCATAGGTTCCAACCTAGCAAAAGTAGCCTCAGACATTGCTGCCTGGCTACTACCGGCCTCAGAGTCGCCCAAAAAATGTCGGGTACCACTAGCTATAGCCGTTATTGGCACTATATCAGTGCATGTGGGAGGAACTAGGGAAGATTCAAGTTTTGCATGGATAAAAATATAGATGTCAGCTATTTAATCTATGAAAAGAAGGTTGATAATATCATTTAATACCTTTGGGATCAGCAGTAGTGGTTTCCTCAGGTGCTACTTCTTCACCCGCATTCTTTTCTGGAGACACATGTATCTCAACATCCTCTTCAGGATTCAGCGTGTCATCAACAGCTTCTGAGGATACATGGACATTAGTGTCCTCTTCTGGATTTAAAGTATCATCAACAGCTTCTGTTGATGTATCTTCATTACTCACACTGTCTTCTGGTGCCTCTTTGCTGTCAGTTGCGGTGGTCGGATCAACATCATCATGCAGGCCGAAGTCGCAATCGTTCAGAGCATCGATCATTAATCAATCCTCTGCATCACGAAGTGTTCCTGGTGTAGCCGGAAGCTGGGTAGTCTCCACTGCAAGTGTAGAAGATCGCACCACTTCATCCTCTTTCTCTACAGCTTCATCCATGGTCTCTACAGCCTCATTCCTCCTCTCTGGACTGAAAGTTTCAGGTTCAGGGGCGGGTGTAGGAGATGATATTTTAACTCCAGCGATAGCACTTGCCACGACTGATGACAGAATTTGTCTCGGAGGAGTGACTACCTTCTTTCTTCTGAAGGCTATTTTCTTTCTATATAGAGGCCTCACCGGACTCTCTACATCTATGATATTGTCTTGTCTTTGAACAGAAGTTGGGATGGTCACTTCTTCTCTCTGAATTGACTCGGCCAGCTGCCGAGTTTGCGACCGAGTGGTGACCTTTTCTGAAGGCTCCAAGACAAGCTTCTTCTTCGCAACTGGAGAAGAAGGTTCTTCTCTCCTTCTCTTCCTCTCCTTGGCTGGAGATTTGACAACTTTCAAAGAGATGCGCAATGGTTCGTTGACTTCTTCCGGGAAATTGGCTTCCCTTGAAGCTTCCAACGGTACATCGGCCGGTTCACGCTCTTCTTCGTTGCCAGGAGCCACTACAACAGTTGCTCCCTTCTTTAATCTGGCCGCTGTCGCGAAGCTGCCGGCGAGACTAAAGTTCTCGGCAAAGGTATTTGCCGATGTATAGAAGATTGAATATGTGTATAGTATCCACGGGCCATGGTCGCTCTTCGTTGGCATCGAGAACATTGTTCTTGTGTCTCGAGCATTATAATAAGCCCAAGCCCGGGCGCCATCGATCAAATAACCTTGTCCTTGCAGGCACGTTATGGCGTTACCCATGTGGAATTGGTCATAGCCAAATTGATGCACAAAACGGCTGGGAAGATAGGGTTCCAAGTAACATTCATCTTCAAATCTGTAAACTAGGTGTGACGGCCGGATCGTCTTCAGCCAATCAAACACTGCACGACCCAAAGGCTGCCTCCCAAGATCAACCAGATTTGTAGACATATATTCATAGCCAGTTAGAGAGGGAACACAGTAGAAATTCCACCCCTTCCCGAGATTCAGAGCACGTCTGCAATCTCTTAGACTGGTGTATATCTATTTACTCTTGGAGAATCTCCGCAAGAAGCTTTCGCTGACCGCCCCTATATCGGGGTTCATCAATAAAGGATAGAGTGCAGAAGCAAACATCCGAACAAATAAGTGTAGGGAAGCTCCAGCTGAGGGAAGTTCCCTTTCTCGTCTTTCCCCTTGAGCATTGAATCAACATAAAGGCGGAGACCAGCGTTCAATCTGCAGGTCATCGCCGAGAGCAGATCCATCCGGTAGCCAAAGACTAAACGGACGGCGGCAAAGAGCACGCCGCGATGGAAGCGATCGACGGTACTGGCTCCAGGGATGACGAATCGTCGAAGCCAGTAGGTGAGGAAACCCGCCAGCTGGGCTTCCTCTGACATAGGCCTATAGCCCATTCTCATGAAACTTTTAATGATATCTCCTGTCTTGAAAGAAGGATATTGAAGTTCATCATCAACCTTGATGTCCATCTCCTTATTCTCCTCCATCAAGCCTATCACCTCACTATGGCTGAGTGGTCTAAAGAAGTTAGGGTTGCACTTATCGTGCTCCTTAGTCTTCTTCTCCATGATGTGGTTGAGGAAGAGATAGGGCAACCACTTTGACGAGTAGCAAGTACGAGAGGAACCATTCTTGTAATACAAGGAGCAGATCTTATAGTGGCATAGCAGTTCTTCAAAAACGGCCACCATATCAGCGTTCTCCCGACGAAGTCAGTCCAACTCGTCATTGGTTGGAACAAATTCTTCATAGGGGAAGTCCCCCATTGGCAAGCTCGAGATATTCTTCATCTCATGAAGAGCTAGTCCAATCTCTCCACAGGGCGTCATGAAAGTCCCTGTCCTAAAGTTGTACCTCTCCGCCAATACGAGAAACAGATGAGGGTTGGGGTAGAATCCATATACGGTGGAGTATACCTCTTGGTACAGCTCAATCACCTTGAGCTTCTTTTCGAACTGAGCTAATATCCAATTGGCTATGCAGTTCCATCTTTTGTTATCTGGATTCACCAGACCTGTCAGTCGAATGTCCTGATCCGGATATCTTCCCTCAACCTTCGCAAATTCATTCACAAAGATCGGTGTTCTAACTGGCAGTAGCAGGGAGGAGTTCTCTGGTGGGATGCACCCAGGTTTCAATCCCCTGAGCAGAGAGCTGTGACGCTCCGAGGAGCTGTAAAACATGTCCTTGTTGTTGAGTCCTTTCTTCACACAAATGTTTCCTGTTTCTGGCTTGCTTGAGAGGAGTAATATCCGAGTCCATCCTCCTGGGATAGCTCGCATGAGCATAGCGAGATAGAGGGAGGCACCTGGCAATGTCTGTTAACAGTATTCTTTTCTCGCCTCTCTGAAAGAGTCTTTGTTCAACTCGAGGTCTCGGCTGAGAACTCTTATCAAGAGCCTCACCGAATAGAAATAGAGACTTCTTATGAACAACGGCGTCAGCAGTTTGCAATGGTTGTCCGTTCATCAGACATAGCAAGGTTTCATTGTCCTGTGTTATTAGAATGGCCTGTCGAGAAGATGGCAGGGCATACTGAGGAAATATCACATGAGACAGATCCTCCTTAAATTCAGGCTCAGCTAAAGTCCCTGTAAAGATCTCATATTCTGGGTCTTCCCTGAGATTGAATGCATCAAACAAAAAGACAGAATTCAGTACATACAAAGTTAAAGAGTCTGTTCAAAAATCAGCAAATTGTGCAAGAGTCAGATTGTGCTATATGTATAGCATCAAATTGCGCTAATGTAGCCTACATGCGCAAAGTATCCAGCTGTGCCAACTCATCCACTTGCACAAATCATCAAATTATACTGAACAACTTACGCAAAGCATCAGTTTGCGCTGGACAGACTTGCACAAATCGGTAGATTGCGCTGAACATTTGCCAGCACTTTCCACCGATTGCGCAAGAAAATAGTTTTCATAAAAATAAAAACTATTGAGTTTATGCAACCAAAACCCTAGACAGGGCGGCGCAATACAACCAAATCTCTAAAAAGAGAAAGGTTCGAAGGTTCGACAATGTCAAAGAACCCTAAAAAGGGTTTTTGATCGGGTCCAGCATCTACCTTGCAGCGCAGGGTGACCGACTTCGTGACGAAAAATTCGAGGTGCAGCCCGAGTCGAAGACTCCGCGGGGGCTTTGCCCTTGTCGACGGCTGAACGTTTCGGGTCCATTGATGTCGACGGAGAAGAAGGAGAAGAGTCGAAGATGGCGCAGGAGCTTTTTCTCTCTCGAACAAATGGAAACAAGTAAAGAATGACAGAAAGAAGAATGAGAACTATTTATAGTTTTTCAAAAGTATCAGTCAACTCAGATTGCGGCAAGAAATTAGGAGCTAATTCCTCCAAACGCGCAGTCAAGGCATTACTTGCGCAACTTGATTTTAAAGTCAAAATTTAAAGTATTTCGAAACTTTGAATATTTTCAAATTTCGAAAACTTTAAAGGGGGTCTTGTAGGTCCTAAAAATCAAGTTGCACCCTTCAAAAAAGCAAAGAAAATCAAGTTGTGCACTCTTCAAAATAAACTGCGCAGGAGACAGATTACGTAAGCTGAACTACGCATACATCCAAGCGCGCAAGCTGACGTGGCCTTGTCATCATTATCTGACAGAAAATCAGATCTTCTGACAGCTGACAGCCCGAAGAACGAGGAAACTGTTCGTTTCTCGTACAGCACAGTGCTCGAGGACAGCTGTACATGCTGCGTAAGCTACCAGCCCAATCGAAGCGCAATCTGCCAGACTCTCTACAACACAATTCAATCTAGCGCAATTTGAATCCAGCGCAATTTGAATTCAGCGCAGTTCATGTGGCGCACTCCATCAAGATAACTGACAATTTACACGTGGCCTACATGCCATCAATTACTCACCATGTGGCAACCGTCTGTACACGACCAAGCGCATTTCAATCAAACAATACCCCGCGTCATATAAAGGTGGTCCACGATCGAGTAACTGCCAGCACAATTCGCTGCGTGCGCAGTCCAGTGTCTGCGCAATCCATCTTGCGCAATTCAGAATAACTAATAATTAGTTATTTCCAGAACTCTATAAATAGAGTTTCTAGTCTTCATTATTAGGCCCCGAATCAGATCAGAGATCATTCAAGTCATCACCAGAGATCAGGAGTTCTTGCCAAAGTGCTGCTGTATTCTTCAGAGGCTACCGTCTTCAAAGTTCACATCGTCCAAGGGATAAAGCGATCATCTTCAGATCGGATTCCTATAGTTGTACTTTCCCAGAATTCTTGTAATCTTCTTACAAAGTTTGTGTAATAAAGATCAACTTTTGTTTTTGCAAACACCAATTGATGTGAACATGGGGATGCAAAAAGTGTGGGGATGCCTATCCTTCCTCTATATATATTTTTTTTTTCCTCTATATATATATATATATATATATATATATATATATATATATATATATGGACATGTGTAAGGTTATATAAATAGCTACGTGTATGTACATATTGTTTTTGTTAGTTATTATTTTAGAGATATTTAGTCTTAGCTACTAAAAGAAAGAAAAAAAAGAAAAAGAAAGGAAAAGAAAATCCAAACCATATAGCCGACCACAGACCTCCCAACTGAGCCGGCAGTAGCAGTGTAAATTCGACCCCTGTTAACACATACATTTGTGTATATCGAAAGAGAGAGAGAGAGAGAGAAGTTTCAAGGAAAACCCTAACACTACCCCGACAGCAACCCAGTGCCGACCCCCAGCCCATCACGCTACCATGGGCGGCCACCTCGACGGCCGAGCGTCGCCGTAGAAGCGCCGAGAAGCACAAAAACCCACGCGCACAGGCAGTGAGCAGCAGCAGTAGACTGTGGGGGGGAGACGACTTCGCGTCACGTTTCATCAACACGTGGTTGACCGTTTGTCGATCCATCTATTCAGGTATGTAGATAACCTATAGGAGTTTATTTTTCTTCAAATAGTTTAGAATTAGATGCCCTAGATCGCCCAGGAAATCGAGGCAAAGTTGACGAAAAATCATCCCAAAAACTGAATAACATTGGAAAACTATATTTTTCTGGCCAAAATACTTTTAGATAAATATTTAGTATTTATTTATAAACATGTTAGAGCCGTACATAAAACTTTATTAATATAGGCTGAAGGCCAATTAAAGCATTTATTTTCTCAACAACCTTATAAGCATAGATGCTCAAAGTTTAACAAGCCATTTAGCAATACTTATAATTATATCAAAATCTTTAGAATACTTTTATAAAAATAAATAAAATCTTAGTAGGCCAAAAAACAATTTATTCCTAAAAGGCCCATATATTATTAGCGTATATAAAGGAACTATCTAAACATATTTAGAAATATTGTTAAGAAAATATACATTAATTACTAGCCAAGATAATATTTAGTATTATTATATATATACATTATTTACAAATTATTATTATTATTATTATTATTATTATTATTATTATTATTATTATTATTATTATTATTATTATTATTGTTATTTTATATATATATATATATATATATATATATATATATATATATATATATATATATATGAAAATGACCTCTAGCCTAGTGGTTAAGAGAGATGCATGTGGCCCAAGTTGTCAGGAGATCGATTCCCAGTAGGAGCATTCGCCATAATTACCTTCTTTATATATATATATATATATATATATATATATATATATATATATATATATATATATATATATATATATATATATATATATTAAACGACATTTTATTGAAAAACAAAGTGTGCTCAGAAAGAGCATTACAGACAGGGACATAGCCAAAACAGCAAAAGTGCTATGCTAAGCAAAGTAAGACAGTCAAAATAAAAAGAAACAGCTAAATATCAAAATTTTGAAAATTCAAAAACTTCAAATTTCGAAATGTGGAGGGTTATTTCGAAACCGAAATTTCAAAAATTCTGTGGCTGTTGACCGCCACACACGAGACCCGAGGGGGGCCCGGGTGTGCGGCTCGAGAAGGGGGCACACTTCCCGAGGGTGGGGGCACGCAATCCGGGGGGCTCTCTGCTTGAGGGAGCCTCCCCCCCAGCGCTTGGCCGAAGCAAGGGGGCAACGGCGGAGGGGCGGCCGACCCTACCCGGAGGCGGGTGGGTGAGCGTCTCGTCTGAAAGGGATGAGGGGTGCGCCCCTAAGGAGGTAGAGAGGGGGGAAGGGGCGGGGGTTAGCGCCTCCGGCGGAGAGACGGGACGCCTCCGGCGGAGAGATGAGGGGGAATAGGACGGGAGGGGAGGGGGAGTCGGCCGACGCCCTGAGGCGTCTACCGCCTGCGACCGAGGGGGGAGGGGGGCTGCACAATGCGGCGAGCGGAGCGCCGGCGACCGATGAACTCCGAGGGGCTCGGGTCGACCAGGAGAGTCCACAAGGGGGGCTCGTTGCACGGGAGGAAGGGGGACGCTGCTGACTGGGGGAGCGCCGGAGGGGAAGGAGCGAAGGCAGGTGAAGGGGTGCTCGCGAGCCCGGAGGAGGGGGCCGGGCTAATCCGGGCATCAACGGTGCCGCCGGGGAGCGAAAACCCCGGGGAGGACATAACCGCTGTCGACGAGGGAGGGGGAGAGGACTCCGCCGAGGAAGGGACTGCGCCGCGGGGGGAGGGGCAGGAGATGTGGCCGCATCAACCGAAGGTGGGTGATGGGGTGCGCCGGACGGGGCGGCCCTCGCGCCTGACGAAGGGCCGAGTAGGGGTCCGGAATGACACCAAGTGGGGCCCGGAGGGGGATGGACAGGTTTTCGGCGCCTGGCAAGGGAACGCCGGGGGCGGCATCGCCGCGGGCGCAGAGGGGGGAAAGGGAGGAGGTGGGGGAGGCCCGGCAGGAAGATGAGGGGGCTCCATTGGGGGGAAACCAGGAGCGGCCCAGGGTATCGACGATAAAGCCAGCCGGCCACGCGGGCCAGCCAACCATCTTAAGGGCTCTGGTGAGCGGCGGCGCTCCAAGCCGGAGCCCACTCCACTGGAAAGGCGGCGGAGCGCCTAACATCCCACTCCATATTATATATATATATATATTAGCTATTTTATAAGTTATTATTCATTTAGAATCTACTAGTAATATTTATAGTAATTAAAACTAAATTATATTAGTCTAGATAACTATTAAGACATAGAAATTACGCCTTTAAGTCAAAACCTTGTTTAGAATACCATAAAATATTAGTAATATTTTTGTCATGGAATCAATTTAGAACATACAGCTCCCAAAATAACCTTATATATATACAAAATAATTTATAAAACTAATGATAATACAATAATAGCTATACTCATAATATACACTAATACAACTATAATAATACCTACAACCTACATTTGCATATAGTCAATCCTATATCGAATAGAACAAAATGGTGAATGAAATAATACTTATAATAATAACCTATCTTCCTAATCACTAAAGAGAAAAAAAAGCATCCAAGAAATAAGAGAGAGACTGTAGAAAGAAAAGGAAACTAAAGAGTGAGGTGAAACAAGAGGGGAGAAAGAGGCCGGCTTACCGGAAAAGCTCGACGGCGGAGCGCTGGAGCGGAGGAGCTGCTGGCCACCAGAGGCAGAGGCGGAGGCGCGCGCCGTGCTGGGATCTGGATCTGGCATGGCCCTGGTGCGGAGGTACGCGTCGCTGGGGAATGGGCCGGTCCAGACAAAGTCCGCTGCGGGGTAAGGCAAAGGAACCATGGGGAGAGGCTGACCACAGTGCGGTGCACAAATCCAGTGGAGACATGCGCTTAGGGATGTAAATGAGCCAAGTCGTTCGCGAGCTGCTCGAAGCTCGGCTGGATAAAAGCTCGTTTGAGCTCGGTTCGTTTGCTAAAGAAGATGAGCTTAAGCTTTATTTTCAAGCTCGTTTAATAAATGAGCCAAGCTCAAGCCAGGAAGTATTCGGCTTATTTGAGCTCGCGAGCTGGCTCATTTCGAAGCTCGTTTAAGAGCTCGTTTAGGATCTTGTTTAGAAGCTCGTTTGTTCTTTATTGAATTCTAATTTTATACATATTTGTGAATTATATATTTATATGTCCTTAATAATTGATATTAAAGAACTATTGAAATTAAATTTTTGTAAATAAATTGTTAATATTACAGGTACTTGAATTCAAACCTAACTAAATTGATATCGAGCTCGTTAAGCTTGAAATCAAGCTTAATGAGCTTGACATAAAGTTTAACAAGCTTGAAATCAAGCTTAACGAGCTTGATTTTGAGCTTATTGAGCTTGTTTATCAAGCTTGAATCAAGCTTGCTTATCAAGTCAAGCTCGAGCTCAAACCAAGCCAAGCTCAAGCTTAATATAAACAAGCTCGAGCCAAGCTTAAGCTCTAAAATAAAAAAATTTATCAAGCTCGAGCTCGAGCTTGAGCTTGAGCTTGATTAATTATTGTCAAGCCAAGCTCAAGCTTACAAAAGCTTGGCTTGTCTTGGCTCGTTTGCAGCCCTTGATGTGTTGGACTGTGCGGGACGCCGGAGGGAAATGCGGACCCAACGCCGCTCAACTGGCCGCGGTTGAACAGACACGGCGCCTTGCCACCATTGGAAGGTGGCAGTTCGATTGCGATTAGGTTAGGGTTTTTTTAATTCTTCTTCTTATCTTTTTGTTTGAGGATGGTGAAGTGTGGTGGTGGCGAAGCTGATGATGATGGTGATGTAGGTGGTTCTGGTGGATGGGGTTCAGGTGGGTAGCCGAAGTTGGAAACAGCGGGGTCGGTGGTAGTTGGGGCTTGGTTGTGGTATTGGCGGCTTGGCTAGCGAAATTGGGAGGAGGGAGTGGATGGACGTGGTGGTGGTGGTTGTGAGGGGGTCGGTGACCGAGATTGAGCGGTGGAGACGTCCGGTTGGAGAAGGGTGATGGTGGCAGGAAGAGGTGGGGTTGACGACGGTAGTGGCGATAGGTGGTGATGAGTAGAGTGTGATGCCGGGCGAGACGTTGGTCGAGAGTTGGTGGTGACGTTGATGATCTGAGGATGGAAACAGCGCCAGGCGGTGGTGCTGTCGGGCGACGAGGCGGTTGACTTGATTATTCGCAGGCCAAAATTAGGGTTGGGGTTAGGATTAGAGATTGGCTGAGTCGGGTTGTCCGACACGACGGAAAAATTTTAGGAATGAGGTTTAGGGATTTTGGGACATGTTCGGTGTGTCGGATACCGGGATGGTGAATGTATTTTTAAAATAATTTAGTAGAGCAAATTCAATGGAGACGGATACGGTGCACGCAATTATGGTGGGATTGATAGATGATGGCGTGCGGCATTTGTGGAATGAAATTTTCTGGGTTGTGAGAAAAGGTAGAAAGGCTCCCTCCTTATACAGAAGGTTAACTCCTAGATCGATGATTGCAATTACTAGTAGATAAAGCCTTTTCCCTTATTTAAATAAAATAACTATTTAAATCAAAACTAATTAAATCACTATCATATAATTAATATTTAAAATATATATTCGATAATACCAATTAGTTTAAATCATATACATTATAATTTTAATCTAATAATTAATTACTATAATAATTTAAATATAATCAAATAATTTGAATAGTGTGAATTTAAATCCAATAAATGTTTAAATCAAACCTAATTTTATCATAATCTACTAATCGATAAGAATATTTAATTTAAATCATTTTTACTATCTATTTGGGACTGTTGAATCTGGCTACGCTCCTCGGCTTCCTGTCGTTGGATTTTTATCATGGCCAAGATCCGTTCCACCGGATCGGTTAAGCCAGATGGCCGAGAAGGAGCCAATTCTCTACAAAAGAGTATAACTTTTGTCAGTCTCATAAAATATTATGGACTTATTATATAGGGCATTGGTTTTCATCACTCAAAAATCGAGACCTTTTTGAAAGCCATCCAAAATACTTTATATACTTTTCGAAAATAATATTTGCAAGAGGTCAAGGACGTAAAGTCGTGTTCTGATACCACTTTGTCACGCCCCAATTCTGCTAGGGTCATTCGTCCTCGCTTCGATCCCTGCGGGATCATTCGTCCTCGCTAAGGAATGATGAGTACAAGCCTAAGTTGCGCTTGCACAAGGCCATTACCTACACAAAACAACTAGACAAAGCAAAACACATGCACATAGCATATATAAACCAACATTGGACACAGAGCTTTGAAATGGAAATATTTCTTTTATTGATAAACTTGATAGGAATACAAGTACAAAGCTTTGCAAACTCAGAGTACCTTATCTTGGCAACATAATTCTTTTTGAAAACTCTCTTTGTAAAAAACTGCAATGCCCATACATCATATCCCTTTATTACATGCTTGAAATGTAAAAATACATTAAAAAAAGAAACTTACGACTTGACTGGAAATGAAAAGTGCTCTCAAGGCAATCCATAAGCTCTACTGGGCTAGACGAGCTTTAGTGCCTCACTTGAAATCTCTCCGTATCCTTGCTTCCTGAAAAGGGTGCCCAAAACGTGAGTCAGTATACATCATCTACTGGCGAGCGGCTTTTGGCCGAACTCGCAAATGTCTGCACTAAGTCAACATGTGAAGCTAACATTTTACTAGTGATCTTTCTACTTGTCAAGATTCTTTTTAACAATTCATAAGAAATATAGCAGTAGAAAGCACTTGTATAACCAATCTTACCCATTGCCGACATCCATCCATGCACAAGACAGGTTAGCACAATTTGTATATATAAAGCATACTGAATTTCAGTCCCTGCATGTTAGTTTTGCAATGACTCTTGTCTATATGCATGAACCTAACTATTCGTTGGTATACGGGTCATTTACCGTGATTATCCGCTGTGACTCTTGGTTTAGCTCGTCGCTAATGGACACTCTATACACCCCTAGGTTTCTTTACCTCATGATGTTATTTTAATCCCCCTAGGCCGAGCAGTTCAGGCGCCCCCAAACTGGTCTTGAAGATTGCCCTTGTGCATAAGTTGTCCGAGACGAATGCATGAATACAACTCTATCAACCAAGTCTCTATTATGACAACATATGCATCTTTCAGTGTTTCTGTCTTACTCTCTATTCTCTATACGGCAAGCTGTATCATCTCTATCATATAACTTTAACAACATTTATAGAAATCTCTTTGCAGCATAACGAGCTTGTAATCATTCATATCGAACACGAGTAAGGCAATTGTTCTTTGATTAGCATCTGAGTTAATTCTTTATTTCTTATCTTTTGTTGGTTTGGTATCGTTGATCAGCGGAACACAACAAAATAGTGGACTAGAGATCATTTTTATTAGGCATACATATAAATGTTTGTCTGGTTGAAGCAACTCACCAAAATGAATCTTGTTTGAGAGAAGGAGGGACTTCACACGACGATTACGCGCCGCCTATGCGTCCTCCTGCATTGGCACCAATATTTGATTAGCATACTTCTGTCTCTTTCTCTCAAGATTCGGAATGAATGCGAAATGCGATGAAAGCGAACAATAAAAACCAATCATCGAAAACCAACACGAAAACGTATTGTCACGACCCGATCCCAAGATAATGGGTCAAACCGGACCATGCCCAGCCTGTACCGTGGTGAGACGGCAGCAGTAAGCTGTTCCATTGCAGGTATTCACAACAACACAAGTATATTTGTCACAACTGTTCTATTCGGAATTGAAACTTTATTTAATAAAATATTCAGAAGTACAACTGGAAAGGAAATGCTGAAATAAAACTACAAACTCCAAATAAAGAAGAAAATGCAGAAAGGAAGAACTATCTAAACATCTGGTTCTGTAGTCCCTGGATCAGCGTCCTCCAGAGACGGCTCCGGTACCGTCGCAGGGTAGAGAACTGGGTCATAATAGCTATTATAGTATTGCCCCTCATCCTCAGGGTTACCTAAAATGTTGTCTCCAGTCAGGAGGGAGCAAGAACGAAATATGCATCTCATAATTTAAATAGTAATTGGAAAGTGCAGGGTAAACAGTTTGAAATAATATTTTCAGCAGTTTAAAACAGTTCTGTGTGTTTGAATATGCAAACGTCTATGACCGGCTTGGGTTTGAACAGTAGTATCCTAGTGATACAATATGGCTTATCCCCGTGTGTAAGAGGGGTAAGCTAACACAGTTATGTCATAGGGGCTTTGGTCATAAACGCCTACACTATTCCCCCAGTCCCACAATCAGTAACAGTATCAATCAGTAGTTTGAACCCTAAGATAGAGTTCCGTGTCAGCAGTGTGGTTTAACATGCAGCTTAACTTTACTAAGTAAAATACAGGAATACATAATCCGAAACTTGCCTTGTATTAGATGACTGGAAAGACGATTCGATACCGAGGAGGAACGTCAGGTGTATCTTCAAGTTCCTACAGTTGAGAACTTGACTTAGATCCGTTGTATAACCAGGCTAAGTGTGCTAGTTACAATCTCTAGTAACAAGTCCTAGTCAGGTTTTAAGTTGTATTAAGCTACAGTTATCGATTACGTCGCAAACTACGTGCGTTGATTAAACCGATTAATTTGATTATTTGGAAATCATAACAAGAACCAATTATTTTTGGAAAACTTTGTGCTTTATAATATATCTATAAAATATAGTTTCTTCCAGTGATAAATCATGAACTAGTTATCCTACTAATATTTTATCCATTTATTTAATTCTTAATTAATTATAAACGAGAAAAGATTACGTTCTATCAACGGTTATACATCCAAACCAAAACCACCCAAGATCAACATCAACCACCCAGAAAAGAAAGTAGAAATCTACGCTATGCAATACAGGGGCACAGCTAAACATCCTAGAGTTATGGACTTATGTCCTGTACAATTCTTTTACATAAAATAAGAGAAAATGATTTAGTACCTAAGTAAAATGTGCGGTAAATAATTATCTAAAATAAACAACTTAAAAATAAAATAATTTAAATCACAAGTTAGAGTCTCAGACTCGGTCCATCATCAAATCTAGCTAATACCTCAACGTCCGGTCGGACCGGTACGTTTGCATTTCGCTAGGGCCCACAGACCGGTATGGTCGTCGCCCGAAAATCAGTTTTAAATTCATTTTCTGAAAACTAATTTGAAATCCAAATAAATAAAGTTTTGTAAAAATTTGGGCAGCATTTCCTCTATTTCGGGACAACCCAAAACTGGAAAATGCGCCAACAAAATCCTGCAATTGTTCCAACCAAAGAATTACCCGAAAATATAACCACAGAAATAATTTCTCAACCACCAGAACCTTCCCGAAATACTCGGGATCCCGCAATCAAACCAACAACATACAAATCTCAGCAGACAAAATCACAGAAATTGCTAACGTAGCTAACCGAAACTACCACGTAGCTAACCGGATTTCTGAAGGGGAAACCGGGGACCGATATCATCATAGACTACCGAGAATAAACGCAACGGGGCAGAGAATTTATACCTCGGGTGCTCGGCTAGAGCTCTCAGATGATAAAATAGAAGAATAAACCGGCAGCGACGTTCCGAAATGATGCTGACCTAACGTCATCGACGTCGAACGTCGAAAACTCCGAAATAGGCGCAGCAGAACAAATCCAGAGAACACTCGCCCAAAGAGAAATGAGCTCGGCTAGAGACAGTACCAGAGGCGCTGCCGAGAACGGAACTAGGGCACGCGGCTCGAAGGGGGTCCCCGGAGGGCGCTGTTGCACGGGCGCGAAAACGTATTCATCAAAACCAAGCAGCGAAAGAAAGTATCCAACAAAACCCTTGGATTCATTTCAATAGAAGCCGATCCATTAGTTGGAAAGTTTCGTTGTATTTCATCGTGATCAATCGATACCGACAAAGGTTTCTCCAAATACTCAGTTCAAGACTAAGTCAGCAAGCCGTGGGTATTATATAGTGGACCGTGAAGAGCGGGGCACTACATTCCATTCTTGACTTCGATTATCCATTTCGCATCTTCTACGTTTGTAATTTAGATCTTGAATGGACAACCACATTTTCTCGTACCAATGTTTCTTTTTGAAACTTTTCTTTGTTGAACTGTATCGTTCTTATGGGATCTGAACACACCACATCTTTCA
The DNA here is from genome assembly GCA_029216955.1 of Iris pallida. Taxonomy (NCBI): domain Eukaryota; kingdom Viridiplantae; phylum Streptophyta; class Magnoliopsida; order Asparagales; family Iridaceae; genus Iris; species Iris pallida. The sequence goes on from JANAVB010009400.1 coordinate 1,308,070, forward strand.
CATCCAACCACTACAGTTTGTCATCCTGGACAATTTCGGACCGATCTGAATATCACAATAACTACATTGTTTTTCCGTCCAATCTCGGCACCAATGTAGCGCTTTTTCGCTTGATTCAAACCAAATATCGGTCGAGAATAAATTGCCGAAATCAACGGTAATTAGAGGAGGAACGACTATCTCGGACAATGATAAGCCCTACAATAGAAATTAAAGTTAATAAAACTAATTAACGAAATTAAATTTCAAAAGTAAGGCAAATAAATAGGACTACAGACAGTGTGACAGTCCTACAAATAAATAGGACTGCAACCACATTGACAGTCCTGTGTTTCTTCAGGATTGTCACATTGCTGACGGTCCTATTTTACAATTGAACTATCAACTCTTTGACAATACTGAAGAAACATATGACTGTCAGAGTGACTACAGTCCTACTTCCTACAGACACGAAAATAATTTTGTAATTTAATTACCAAGAGTGCTTCCGAAGCACAGATGTCTTCTTTGGACGAAGCGGGACGAGAGTTTGGTACATTTGATGACCCGGGTTCGATGTGCATTTTTTCTACATTAAACCCCAAAAATTCAATATTTATATGTGAAAGTAATGTTTGAAACCCTAATCATATATTAATTTGATGACATACTAAATAACCTTAGACTATGATGAAACTATAACTAGAATTTCTACACATAAACTTCACAAAATCTATGTTGGGAAAAAATTTGGGCTAGGGTTTAATTATGTGACATAGAAATTCTTTTGAAAGAAGAGAGCAAGAGAGGGATGCAAAAGAGAAAATGGAGAGAAGAGATCTTCTAAATAAAAATTTTGGTATTTATACCAATATGTGGGCTAGCCCCAAGCAAAGAATGGAAGTTGCAAACTTGTAAATATTGAAAAAAAAAAAAAATTGGACTGGCGCCAAGTAAAATATGGAGTGCCCTTAGAAGAAGAAAAAAATAAAGGAATAGACTGGAGCCCATACCAGCCAAAGGATGGTTCCATCCTTGTAATGAATGGTAACAATGCACATTGGTTGGAGCTAAATTTCAAGAATCGTGTAAGTCAGTCGAAGTTCTACGATCTATTCTCTGATAGCAAGTATCGGTCCCAGTTGTTGTATTGTGAAAATTACTTTGGTACCACCGCAATAAGATTCGTCCGATCTAATCATTTTAGATAAGACTAATGCGGTGAATGGAGCTGATGCCACTAGATACGTGTCTTAATACATCTTGATTCTTTAATTTCTTGATTCTTTCGTGATGATCGTATCCAACTGTGACTCCTGTCCTTCAAGAATCTATCAATCATTCATTGCCTACACAATGGCCTTGTCAAATGAGGCAGAACACTTGAGGACATGAAATGATGCCATTAGCCCGAAAAAGGCCATACGTAAATTGACAGCTAAACAAACATTTTGAGTACCTAAACTGGACCACCTCACCTTTGGTTCCCGGAATAAAACCTTGAGATAAGAAAGTTATATATATATATATATATATATATATATATATATATATATATATATATATATATATATATATATATATATATATATACATATGTGTGTGTGTGTGTGAAGTAGGATTTAAAGAAATGGAACAAGAAAAAAAAATTCGAGAAAAATAAAAGTTCGAGAAATTATTCTCACCCATTCAAGAATTCATTTTTTATTCCAATAGTTTACTTTCCTATCATAATTTTTCTGACTTTTTCAAACAACAAACAAAATTGATAAAAATTATATTTTTTTTAAAGAGAACAAAGAATAAATTTCCTTTCATTTTCTTTTCTGTGAGCCAGACGAGACCTATGTCTCTAATTAACATACGAGCGCACCCTCGCCCACGCACGCACCCACGCTATCGTAAAGAGATGAGGGTGTTGTTTCGGGCAATCAGCAAGGCCTGTAATTGCTTGTTTCTTGGAAAATGCCGAATCGAGACGCAAAACATGCGTGCTCTCCGTGTAGATACGATGGTAAGACTACGTACATATTTAGACCCTTTTCAGATTCGTACTTATCTTGACCCTCTCCAGATTCTCATGCTTATCACAATTAGCCGGGAACTTCTGGAATCTATACTCAGTTACTCAAAAGCAAAGTTGAAATCTGCACCAGGTAGGTCCACAGCCACTGGTATCTTGTGAGTCCCTGGGCCTAGCGAGCGAGGACTCCGTGACAAAGCTTGTGACATGTTACATAAGCATCTCCTGCATACCACATGCATGAATGTGGCAGGCAAGAGAGATGACTTCGTCTACTTTGATTAATTAGGATTTATTGGGAGTCCAAATGGTAGTCTATATAACTAACTACCAGTGAAGACTACTCGTGGTCTTTCTGTCTCTGAGATGTAGCTATTGCTATAGACAACTTTGGAGTTGAATACAAATTAATGTCATATCAACAGTTCCAAAGTTTGGAAAATATGGTATTCCAAAAGGGATTAAGGTTAGCCCATCCCATTCTAGATAATTGGAGAGGGACATGGATCAACCACATCCATAATGCAATCCCGTCTGCCAAAGTTCTAGGGAATCTCAATCAGTCAGTGATACTAGCTTGAAAGGAAATGCTCACGGATGATCATTATGCTTCGCCACGACATGCCACACCACGACACGATACGATACAGAGATTTATTTTTCATAGATTTGGAACGTGAAATGATCTAAATTTAAATTTGGGACCATTTCATGTGTTTGGTTGGAGAATTTGCATATAAGATTTACTGTAAAGTGACGTGTGTTATTTCCGGGGCGTGAATTTAAGATGAAAAACTGATTTTGACAACATTTCGAGGAAGGTGTACGACTGAGATCCCGGAGGATTCAGAAAGACAAAATCAAATGCAACACTTCGAAGAAGGTACACGTGAATCTCGTAACAACAACGATGAAAGTCCACAAAACGTTTCTGATTATAACCGAGAAGATTTCGTGGATAAGAGATGAACAGAAGAAGATCTCGTTCAGAACGAGATAAAAGTGAAGAAGAGATGAAATGAAGAACGAACTGCTATGGTGAATGATCACCGGCGCTCAAAGCTTAATTCGCCCCACACGAACAGCTTCCAAGAACCAGCAAGTTCAGAAAAGAACTTATGGAACACTCTGCTCTTCTGACTCCTCGGATGGCGCAGACTCACTCTATGTTTCTCCCTTCTCTGCTCTGAACTCAGAAAATTTTGTAAGGAAATTATCAACTCACCGAATAAGAGAAGAGAGTAACATATATATAGTGTCAGTCCAGTAACCGCCAAGTTAACGAAATATTCGGGACATGTCCGTGAAAGGAGGAACTATTTCAAAACTGTTCAGAACGTGAACAGACACGACTGCGCTATTTGGCGCACAGCGCCTCATCTATGCTAATTGAACCAAACGCGCACACCATGCCGAATGCAACAAATGCGCACGCCACGCCAAACGTGCACAGCGCACGCTGTGTGACAACTGCGCGCGAACTGGCCGCAAACTAGCGCGTGAACGGTTCGCGCAATTGGCAGCGCGAACGGTTAGCACGAACAGGTGCACGATTGGTAGCGCAGAGGCTCGCGCAACTTAAGCACACTATGTGCCTAGCGACGATGCTGACGTGCTAAGTGCAAAGTACGCCAACAAAATGACACATCACTACCAAAATAAGTCACATTAGTGATGACACAGGACTTCGCTGTTGGCCCATTAGCTACATGGTCACACCTGATTTGATAATCAATGATAACTTAAGTCGATACACAAAATATATGAACTGCTATAGATGTGTTACATGTTACTGAAATCAATATCAAAGAACGTACTACATCTACATCATGCGTCTACAAAGAACAGTGCATCGTCATCCAAAAGCAATTTCATCGAAATCCAGATCGAGTTGTTTTATGTTTTCTTTTGTATTTTTTACTTTATTGAGTCTAGAAAATATAAAATGTGAGGTTGTTCGGGATATTACTAGCATAGGTTTTCTCATTCCACTAACCCAAAAAGCATACCTAAATCCCCAAATCCCACAAAATTCCACATCCATACAGCCAAAAATTCTATGCAATTTGGATCATCAAAAATTCCATTCTGCCTAGACAGAATTCGGCCGAAACTCTGACCGAGTTCGGTCTGAGTTGGGTCAAGGATGTTTGAATTATTGTTGCCTCCAAATCTGCATGCAACGTTTGAATGCGATATTTTATCATCCGAACTCAGCCCAAATTCTACCCGAGTTCGGTCAGGAAAAACACAATAAATAGAGAAGGATTTTCACATTTCTAATCACTCATTCACTCTTCTCTCTATCTCTTCTTAAGTATTTTTCATCGTTCTAAAACTTTCAAATCTCGCCTATACCTCTCTTAGCCAAAGCCAGTAACATTCTATTTGATTTCGAGTCTTTGGTTTAAAGAGTTGTAAAGAGGTCGCAATTCAGAAAATATTCCAGTTTTCGTGTTCAAGTTTGTTGGAGTCGGTCGTGCGCTCGTCACCATGGCACGATGTTGTAAAAAGACGACAATATCTTATTTAGCTTGCAAATAGTAGATTAAAATTGGACAAGAGTACTCGCGACTAGATTAGTCCTCTCAGAAAAAAACCAGTATATATCGCGGTGTTCACTGAGTTTGATCTTCCATCTTTTGATTACTTTATTTAATTTACTGTATCTTTTATCTTTCATAGTTTATAATCTGTTATTTTTTAAGTGGCGTTTATTACTGCTGCACACGCACACACACTATTCACCGTCCCTCTAGAGGTGCTCAACGATCCTACAACTGCTTATAGGAAAAAAATGTCGCTGATTTCCTTTCGCGACAAAATCAGCGACGAAATCTCCACGTCGCGTAATACCTGGTCGCGAACACAGAATACGTCGCCATGGCGATGTTCATTGACGCGCATATGTCACTATCTTTTTACTGGATAGCGATGTTTACCGATGGGGCGTTGCTAATTAGCGACATATATATTCGTTGCTAATTGTCACTGTAATCTTACTCTTCCAGTTACTAAATTTTTTGATTATTTATAAATATTTGAATATGGGATTGTTTGCCATTGATTGTAAAAGTACAGAACAATTATCGGAGGACTGAACTTAGACTCATAATACAAACTCGCTTGTACAAAGAAAGCCTAGGGACGAAAACCTAGGTACAGCAATCTAAGTACAATTGTTTATTTTAGATTCTGGGGGGTGACGATAGAGGCTCGGGAAGGCGACGGCAGCCCTGCCTTACTCCTTGGACGATCGGTATGCAGCCTTGGCTCCTCGTGTGAAGATGGTTGGCGTTGACGAAGAAGGGCTCTTTTTGCTCCTCTGTTGCTCTCATGGCTTCTCTCTCTCTCTCTGTGTATTTTCTCGCTGGCTGTGTATTTTTTTATTCTTTTGTTGCCGGGGGGGGTTTGCAGAGAAATGATGCTGGCTATTTATAAGAGTGGGGTATGATCATTAGGGTTTGCTAATGATCATTTGTTTGGAATGTCGGCGCTCCCTCAATCTATCTGAACCCTTGATCCTGATTACAATGAATCTAGGCCATCAATGCGGATAGCACCGAATCTTGTGAGCAATTAATGTTAACTGCTTTAAATCTTCATGATGGATTATACCAATGTCCGATTGCTCGCCACGTGTCCTATTGGCTTTATGATAAATGATATGCCTTGATCTCGGTAATTATGAGGATGACGTCAAATATATTTGTTGAGATTCGGTTAAATCCTTGATTGATCCGATGCCACATATTTTAGTTGTGGGACCTGCCAGAGCCGCATAGGATAGGCAAGACTTGAACTGCAGGGAGGTAATCTTCATGAGCCGCATAGGACAACGCCTTATTGAGCCGCAGGGGATGATCTCTCAATGAGCCGCATATGCATAATCTCTACGAGCCGCATAGGCTAGCGTTGTATTGAGCCGCAGGGACTGGGCTCTCGATGGGCCGCATATGGCTGATTTTTGTTGGCCATATAGGGTGACTTCTTAGTGAGCCGCATAAAGCTGTTCTTATTTAAGCCGCATGAGACGTGCCACGTGGCAATCTAGGACCTCTGTCGGATCGGGTCAGAGATTTTCTTCTTTACCCGAAGAGTCTGTCATTATGTCAGAACCATTATGATGCTTTATGTCAGAGCCGTCACGGTCGTCGAGTCGTGTCAGGGCATTAAATGAGGCCACTACTCAAGTGGCCAGCTGTAGGGAGGGATCCCAAGGGGGGATGTGGCGTCGATCGGGCCGCATATTCCTGCTGAATCGCATACATTCCCGAGCCGCATGAGACTGAGAGTCTTCTTTGAATCGCATAAGGCAGCTCCTGTATGAGCCGTATGGGCTTCTTCCCAGAGCCGCATGGACCATTACTCTGATATTTTCCATGCTTCTACAGGACCCCTTTCAAAGTTTTCAATTTGCAAAATTGAAACACTTTGAATAAGAAGCATGGCCCCGTTCATGCCGCATAAGTGTCTCAGCCGCATAGACTCATCTGGCCGCATGGGCTTTTTGCCACGTGTCCTGACTACGTGTGCAAATCTTTATTAAATGCTCTTGATTCGTTTTGAATTAACACCGTCTTTTGGGGGAGGATCCCAAGGGTCGGTTTTGCCTTGACCGAAGCATTTTTGCCTTTATTTTTTGAAGCAGCGCGTAATCCGAGGCATAATTCGAGACGTTTGTTCGTTTTATGGGTCTCTTTCGCCTATAAATAAGAGTCTTTTAGTCCCTTAGGGATTTCTTTACCTTCTCTCTTTGCTCAAATTCTCTGTTGCCGACTTTGCTCTTCGTCTTCTTCCTTCAACGATCGACAATGGCTCCCAAGAAGGCTGCTGCTGCTACGGGCAAGAAGGTCGCATCATCTTCTGCGGCAGCGAAGGGCAAGAAGGTCGCGTCTTCATCGACTGTGGCGGCGAACGTGGCGGCTCCTCCGCCGACTGGCGTGCCTGCTTTTCACCCCGACGTCCACCCGCCTATCGATGGTAAGGGTCGTCTGAAAAACCCTAACTGTTGCCATGGCTCTGCTGCATACTTTATGCACAAGCCGTATGTACGAGGCTTATCGATGTGACCGCATAAGCACTTCCCCCCATGGGGTCGCATGAGCTTGTTATACTCGATCTGAGCCGCAAATGTGTTTTCGATTTGGGCCGCATAAGCGTCGCTTACTTTTGAACCGCATAAGCTCGCTTGCTTGTATCCGCGTCAGCTCGCGTGAGTCTGGCTTTGTAGGCGTGCTTAACCTGAACCGCATGAGTCTATAAGCTCGTCTGAATTTGAGTTGCGTGGACTCGGCTAACTCGGAGGCGCATGCGGCTACGATGCACAGAACCGCATAGACGTATCTAATATTGAGCCGCATGAGGCTGTGACGACCCGAGCCGCATAGACTCAAATGATCTTTCCAATGCTTTTTTTTTGACTATCTTCTAACCTCGTTTCTTTTGTCTTTCTCCAGTGAATCTGCCCGTAAATCCTGCTGGGGAGCTTATAGTGGGTTCAAATCAATTTGCCCTGGGCGTGCGTCTTGACAACTTAATTAAGCATGTGTTGAATCAATTCCCTACTAATGAGCCTTCGGAGAGGTTGAAGGCCATTGAGAATCAGACCCTCCATTACCTCCGTTCCATGATGAATACTGGGAAGCTGGATGGAAAATACCTGAAGCCTTTGTTCCTTTTTGGTGATGCTTTAATCATCAAGAATCCCCGAGTTTTAGAGATTTCCGAGAACTGGAATTTTTCTTTGGATGGGGTGGCAATCCATATTCCTCTTATGGAACGTCATTATCCTCTGTCGTGGTTCAACATGGTGTTGTTGGACAGGAAGATGGTGTATAATTTGACTCCTACTCAGTCAGGGATGTTGATGGGCAACATCCATTATAATTCGAACATGCGGTTGGCGTACGCAGGTAAGGATTCCGTCCTCCGGTACATGATGGGTTTGGCCCCGGGCTCCTTTATGAATGTATACGGTCCCAACTTCTCATTCGCTCAAGCTGATACCTTCTTGAATCGGCTTGTTCGTAAGAAATCCTATCCCGTTGGTAGGATAGCATTGCCGAACTGGATGAACCCTACTTCTACATGGGTCCAGTTGACCACTTGGGTTCTGCAGACCTATGAAACATTCTTGCGAGAGGTGGGGCTTTACCATGCCATTCGGGGCACTTGTCACGGGCTTCCCATTAATAAACCACTGTTCGTAGCGCTCTTGGAGATGTATAGTCGGCGAACGGGGATGTTCCTTGCACCAGCAGGGGAGCAGGGGCTTGCTCTTCACGAGATGTATACTGTGTCTAAACTTCCGTGGGGGAATGAGCCTTTCGAGGTGTATACCCCATCGAATGAGGAGTTCGAGGCCTTGGACAGGCAACTCCCAGGTTCTGTTGCGGTGTATCGGGAGTTGTTGTGCCACCATAGTGCTTGTCATCAGATGGCTATAAAAACGACGGATAGCTCCGAGGGGACCGCTCCCCATACCACATCCTGGATTAATTATCTTTTTAGATTTGATCCTTCTGGCAAAGTTACTCCTCGAGCCCCTCGAACGCATGCAGAGGTAAGGGATCTGATGTCAAGTGTCAAGAAGTCGCGATCCAAGAGCGATATATTCGGGGGTCAAGCTGACTCTCTTAGTTATTTTCACTACGGGACCGTACAGATGTCGGAGAAGGCGCTTCTGGCTGGATTTTTATTGATATGGCTACGGAACTGCGTAGTCTCGGGAGGAGCGGGTTCTATCGAGAGGATTGGTCGTCATTTCATCCTTCCTGCCGTTAAACTAGTATTCGGAGTTAGACTGGCCCTCCTTCCTGCTATGGTGTGCAGCATACACCATGGTCTTCGAACATTCTCGTCCAAGGTTATTGCTCGTAAGAAGACTTTGGATTTTGAGCGCGTAGAACTGCCTTTCCATTACTTGATGGGGTGGTTGGCGATGCACTACAGGTCTTTCATGGGTCCCGGGATAGCGGAAGATGCTACAGATGAAGACGCTTTCCTCTTCAAATGCCATCGCCGGTCTTGGGAATATAATACTATGCTAGCTTGTCGAAGGGCGCTGGCGAGGGTGGATGGGTGTGACTTCTTTGTGTCTGCTCCTCCCTTTTCTGATGAGGACGTGAGGAAGGTACATCTTGACGGTACCGGGCCTTCTCACTTTCTATCTCCGGATATGCTGGCTTGGTTGTGCAATATCCGCCCCGCGCATCTGGTTTATCGCAACCGAGATAGTGTGTACTTGGAGCCTTACCTACCTAGTAGGTTTTTTCGCCAATTTGGTTATAGCCAGTTGTTCTTTGATTGTCCCAACCCTTGTCTGGGTTTTGAAGGCAGCGTTCTTGATGGCGTCCGAGCGTGGAATTATTATGACGCTTATCATGCTCGGGCCAGCTTCTTGGTTCCCAATGCTAAGGCGCCGAGGGAAATTTTGTACGTGGCTGCTTTGTTTCACGTTATGGCGAACAAGCCTCCTGTTAACTTCGATCCGAGTACCATTTTCATCGTGGGTACCGATTTAGAGGAGAAGCCCAAGAAGGCTAAAGCTAGAAAGCAACTGGCGCTCCAGATTTCCCTCCCTGAATCAGAACCTTCCGAGTTGGCTGAGGAGGAGGATGATCATGATAGCGAAGACTCCCTTTCTGGTGGGGGTGAAGAAGTAACGGATCAACCGCTTCCCACACCCGATGAACTGGCGGAAGATCCGTTGCTTACTGCACAAGAGAAAGTAGTGAGAGAAGAACAGCCTTCGCCTGTGCCTGGTTCCTCACGTAAACGAGTCAGACACGAGTCTTCTGACGGTAGAGCGACCTTTTCTGTGAAGAGAGCTGCTGTTAGGTCTCGCGGATTACTTATTACCGAGAGGGGTGAAGATACAGACGCTATTCCGGAGGTAAGACCAAGTCGTAGCCATCTCTTTGTTGTAGTTTTCTTTTCTCTTGGAGATATGACTTAATCACTTTTCTTTGTAGGTGTCCGATGAACCGGCCTCTCCTGAATCGTCTACCACCCCTGAAGCTGATCCGGCCCTTGCTGCTTTGATTAGCGACATGTGTGCTGCGGTCCTTTCTGCGGGGGCTCTCTCAGTGGCGGCTGGAAGCTCCCAGGTTGCTGAGGTCTCGGCCCGGGGTGACGAAGGTTTCCTCGGACCCGTCTCCGAGACCGCTGATCTTCAGCAAGGCATCGTCGATCTCGGTGAATCCCCTCCCGAGGACGCAAGGGGGGAGGAGTCTGTTATACCTGACTCGGAAGCTGTTGGTGAAGAGGCTGCGGTGGCTGCAGGCGAACCTCGGCCTCCACACTCCTCAACTGGTAAGATAAGCCAGATATTGACTAGTGAGGGGGCTTATTTGCTCTATCAACATATCCTCCGGGTCAAATCGATTCATGGTTGCCTTGGCCCTGTAGGTCCTGACCCTTTACTTCCCGCCGTGGATGTTCTTGGGGAAGGCTCGGCCTGCCGTGATATGGGAGGAAGGAGCGTTCCCTCTCTTTTGCCGTCTTATGTCGAGGGGCCTCCCGCCATCTCTAGGCAAATGGGAATGGAATTGGCGATGGTTTCTGCCTCATCCTCCGCAGATTATACGGCTCCGGAGACTGACCTCTCGACCCTACCGAGTATTCAAATTCTGCAGGCTGCCGAAGAGGAGTTGGCCGCTGTTCAAGCATCCTTTCGTGCGGAGTTTGCTTCTCTTGTGGCAGGGGCGGCAAATTCTGTTGCGTCTTCTTCAGTGCTGCCAGCCACACTCCCGCTGACACCGGCTTCCTCGGAGACTCTAGACGAGGTGATGCAGTATGTGGTCGACAGCTTCTATCGCCATTTAAAAAGGGGCGTAGACGCTACTGTGGAACGGGGGACCCTTTTTTCTCTCTCTCTCCGGTGCGCTCGGGGTCAGGTTGCAACTTTGAAGTCCCTTCCTGGTGGGGTGGGGTTGGCTGCACTGCTGGAGCCTAAGCTGACAGAAGCTGATCAGCTTGTGACCCAACTACTGGCGATACGACAGGCAGGCTTGCCTGCTGTGATTGAGCGAGAGCAGGGCTTCCTTATTGCTGCCCGTGATAGGATCAAGTTTGCCCGAGATACTGCTGGGCCAGTTGTATGGAGAGACCTTGACAAGTTCTCTGCTTCGTATGACAGGTTGGGTCGTCGGAGTCAGGCTTGTCGTGCTCGGGAAGAGTCTACTTCTCGTAGAATCGTTGATACGAAGGAGCGGATCCTCGCACTCTAGAAAGAATTGGCCTTCTTAGAGTCAGAGCTGGAGACTGCTCATGCGGAACAGGAATCCATCGTTCGGGAGGCCGAGAAGGTTTCCCGATCTTCTGATAACCTGGAGCGGGCTTTTAAGAAATTTAAGGACAACTGGCAAGCTCACGCTCATCTGAAAGACGAGGCGGTGCTGACCCACGAGGCGGAGCGTCGAGCCTCCCAGAGGTTTGAGCGGTCGGTTGCTTTGCTGACGGACTGTCTCAGGACGTTGTGTGCCCCAGAGCAGTGATCAGCTTTCTGTTTTCTTTTGCTTCTCTTTTTTTTCTTTTTTTTGTAAGGGATGTGATCCCCAAATGATGTAGTATTTAGAATTTCGAATAAATGAGCATGTTTCAACTCATCTTCTCTTTCTTGTACTTATGGTATTTACGAGATTGGACTTGCTGGGGGATTATTTGTGGACCTGTTACCCTAGGCGTACCTTGGTTTTAGGTACGGATAACAAGTTTGGACAGGATGTCCGGAACAGCCGTGGCAAAGTGGTCATGGATGTTCTCGGTGCTTAAAAAAAAGGAATGCCGTAGAGCAGCTGGGCTCCCGGGGCATGGTGGGGTAGTGGATTTATGCTAAGAAGCTTAGTAAAGGAATATTTGTGGACCTATTATCCTTGGCGTACCCTGGTTCGGGATATAGATAATAGGGTGAAAGGAAAACCAACATATTTGCTCAGAGGTCATGAGGACATGGCAAGCATGAGGGTTTTACCGTGGAATCTTCCTGCTCAGAGGCAATGAGGACATGGCAGGGGAGGTTTCACGGAAGATATTCGTGGTCAACAGCGGATATTTTGTGGACCTATTATCCTTGTCGTACTCCGGTTGTGGGTACAGATAATAGGTCGAAAGGAGACCGACATACTTGCTCAGAGGTAATGTGGACATGGCAAGCATGAAGGTTTCTTCAACGGAGCCTTCCCACTCAGAGGTAATGATGACATGGCAGGAGTGGGCTCAATAAAGAGGGGGTACATAGAACGACTCAGAGGTAGGAGAACGTGGAAGTTCTATGTGAGGGGCGGTTTGTTTTTGGTGGAAGTAAAAACGACTCAAAGGTAATGAGGACATATCCGTTTTCGAAAATTTGTGGATCGATTACCCTTTTTGTGCACTGGGAGTGCGGGTATTGGATCATAAGGGAGGATCTCTTCCGGGAAGAAAGTTCAGAGGTATAATCATGCGTGACTTACTATCTGAAAGAGTGACCGGAATGTGAGTTCAGAGGCACCAGCGGGTACATAACTTGGTAAATTAACATATTGAGAAAGTGGGAGTCCAGCGGCACCAGCGGGTACATGACTCGATAATCTGAAGGGGATATGGGGGTGAGTTCAGGGGCACCAGCAGGTACATGACTCGATAATCTTGAAATATTGTGGGTGTGAGTTCAGTGGCACCAGCCGGTACATGACTCGATAATCTGACATGCTGAGGGTGTGAGTTCAGTGGTACCAGCGGGTACATGACTCGAAGACCTTGTAGCAAATGTTGTTTAGACATAATATTTCTTTAGGAACTTGCCGTTGACGGGCAGCATGAGCAAGTCTCCATTTTGCTTTGCAAGGCGGTAAGCACCGTTGGAGAATACCGTCTCAATGATAAATGGGCCCTCCCACTTTGGCTGGAATTTGCCGGCGGTCTTGTGAGTCATGACCATTGGCCTCCGGACTGCCAAGACGAGATCGCCTACCTGGAATGTTCTGATTTTGACCTTCTTGTTGAAGGCTCCTGAGATGCGAGCTTGGTATAGCTCGATCCTTTGCTGAGCTAGGAGGCACTTTTCTTCTAAGGCCTCTAACTCTTGCAGTCGACGTCGGTAGTTATCATCGGTTGTCAATTGATGTGTGAGGGCGACACGTAGTGAGGGGATCTGTGTCTCCAAGGGGAGGACTACCTCACTCCCGTATACCAGGGAGAACGGTGTATTTCCGGTGGCTGTTCGGACCGTAGTGCGATAAGCCCATAAGCACTCGCCGAGCTTCTCGTTCCAGTCACGTTTGTTGGAGGAGACAAACTTCTTGAGAAGTTTGATAATTGTTTTGTTGAACGCCTCTGCTAACCCATTTGCTGCCGGGTTGTACGGCGTCGAGGCGATATTCTGAATACGGTGCTTATCGTAAAACCGATAGAATGCGTGGCTTGCAAACTGTACCATTATCATGGATGATCCTTCGGGGCAGTCCAAAGTGGTAAATGACGTGGTGTTTAAGGAAGCTGATCACGTTTGAAGTCTTAACTTCTGTGAGTGGGACAGCTTCCGCCCATTTGGAGAAGTAATCAGTGATCGCAAGTATGAAGCGATGTCCTCGAGAGGAAGGTGGGGTGATTGGACCAATGATATCCATTCCCCATGCTTCGAATGGCCAGGACGCCACTGTCGGATGTAAAAATTCGGATGGTTGGTGGATGAAGTCCGCGTTGACTTGGCAAGCTTTGCACTTTCTAGCATAATCTATCACGTTTGCCACTATTGTGGGCCAATAGTAGCCCATTCGGCGAAGGCGGTCTTGCAGTTTCGGACCGGGCTGGTGGGCCCCGCAGACACCGTCATGGGCTTCTCGTACGGCTTCTTTGGCTTCTGCGTTTGACAGACACCGAAGCAGTAATCCGTCGTAGGAGCGGCGATATAGCATTTTCGTCTCTGTATCGTAGAAGAATCTGAGAGAACGCCTTCTGATGGAAGTGGCTTCCTTTGGGTTCTCAGGCAGGATGTCGTAGACGACGAAGTCGATGAATGGTTGTCTCCAATCTGGGGCGTCATCGATCGTCTGGGTAGAATAGTTTGCGATGAATTGCACATTGTTTTTGGGACAGACCAGTTCATGGCCTATCATTTCCACTGATTGTCGATCATAATTCGGAACTGCTAGGGAAGCGGCGAGACCGGCTAGGGTATCGGCTTCAATATTTCGGAGTCTGGGGACGTGCTCGATGAAGAACCCCTCAAATACCGAGATGATATTGATCGCTATTTGATGATAAGGGATCATGTCTTCATGGCGGACCTCGTATGAACCCCGGATCTGATTGACGATTAGTTGGGAATCGCCGTACGCTTCAAGGTATTCTACCCCCAGCTCTCTTACAAGTTGGAGGCCAATGACCAGAGCGTTGTACTCGGCCACATTGTTAGAACAGGGTTCAGTGAGGGAATAAGCGCAGTTAATCACTAATCTGGAAGGAAAGATTAGCACTACCCCGACTCCGACAACTATATTGCCTTTAGGTCCGGTCCTTGAAGCGCCGTCGAAGAACATTCGCCATATATTTTCGCAAGAGGTTGTATGCGAGTCGGCAACCTCATCTGGGATCTCTTCGTATATCCTGGAGGACTCCGAGCCTAGGTGGGCTGCCAAGAAATCTGTCAGGGCTTGACCTTTGACTGCCTTTTGGGGGACGATGATCATATGATAAGGGGACAGCAATATTGCCCATGTAGCGAGTCGAGAGTTGAGTGCCCCTGGTTTAGTCATGAGGACCCTTAGAGGGTTGACTCGTGAGACCACATGTATCGTTTGTCCGGCGACATAGTGTCGCATTTTCTGAATGGCGAATACCAGGGCGAGGCATTCCTTCTCCACAGTGGTGTATCGATGCTCTGGCCCAATCATCATTCGGCTGAGGTAATATATGGCATGTTCATGGCCTGCATCGTTATTCTGTGCCAGCAGAGCATCGAGGGAGTGTTTCATTGCTCGTACATAGAGCAGAAATGGTTTTCCAGGGACTGGGGCTACCAAGACCGGAGGATTTGACAGATATTCTTTGATGCTATCGAAAGCACGCTGGCATTCCTCGTCCCATACGAATGAGACTCCTTTCTTCATGAGGTGCGTGAATGGTCGGCATCGCCCAGAGAGGTTGGAAATGAACCTTCTGATATAAGCTAACCTCACTTGAAGGCCTCTAAGTTCGCGGAGATTTCTCGGGGGACCCATCTCCATGATTGCTTTTGTCTTCTCGGGGTCTACATGGATACCCTTTGCAGTGATGATGAAGCCTAAGAACTTTCCGCTGGATACGTCCAGTAAGGACTTCGTAGGGTTCATTTTCAAATTGTGCGTTCGTATTAGGTCGAACAACGCCCTTAGATCCTGCAGATTGTCTCCTTTGCTACGGCTCTTGACGGCTATATCATCAATATAGCACTCCACCGTCTTGCGTAAGTGGTCTCTGAAGATGATGTTCATAGCTCTTTGATATGTGGCGCCAGCATTCTTTAAACCGAAGGACATGACTGTGTAGCAGTACGTGCCAATCGGTGTTCGGAATGATGTATGCTTTTCGTCGTCAGGAGACATTTGGATCTGATTGTACCCCGAGAAGCCATCCATGAATGACATGCGTTCGAAGCCGCAGGTATTGTCGATCATGATGTCTGTGATAGGAAGGAGGAATTCATCTTTGGGACATGCCTCGTTCAGGTTGCGGAAGTCGATGCAGATTCGAATCTTCTCGTTCTTCTTGAGAACGGGTACTATATTGGCGACCCAATCGGGATGCTGCTCCTCGTGGATGAAGCCGCTGGCTATCAGTTTGTTGACTTCAGCTTCGATCGCAACCATGATGCCTGGGCAGAAGCGTCGCTGTTGTTGCTTAACTGGCTTCGTATCTGGTCGAATATTGAGTTTATGAAGAGCGATGTCAGGATTTAACCCTGGCATGTCTTCATAGCTCCAGGCGAACACATCAATGTACTCTCTGACAAGTTCTAACAGCGACTCCCGCTCTTCGTCGGTTAGGTTTTTACTGATGAAGATCAGTTTTGGAGAAGATTCGCTGCCGAGATCCACTTATATGACCTCATCTTCAGTAGGGGGTTCTCTCAGTTCAAACCGCTTTTTCCATTGTGCGTCCAATTATTGGGCCCATGGCTCTAGCTCAAGGATTTCGGAGATGTCTTCGTCTTCTTCGTAAGCGTCGGCGAACGCCATGTTGACTGACATGACTTGTCTGAATACATCCCCGATGCTGGTATCTGAGTCGGAAGTTGGTGATCCGGTTGAATGTGACTGCCAGTCGCATTCTTCATCTGAACTTTCCAGGGTCGTAGTAGGCGTTACATACCCTAACCCGCATCGAGTTTTGTTATAGTAGTTTCGTGGTTTGCCCGCCGGGACTGGCGGCTTCAAAGATAATCGTCGCCCAGTGCCATAGTTCAATCCTGGCGTAGTCTCCAGATCATACCCCTGTTTCTGCATAAGATATTTGGATTGAGGGCTATAGAGATACAGAGGCAGTCTTCCGGCATCTGACCCGAGGTCGACTTCTTCTATGGTGAGGGGATGAGGGTTGTTCGTCCGGCCGAAGATGATTGGATGATCTCCTCCCTCGAATATTCGGTAAGCGTCTTCTACTGGAGTAAGCTGGATTACGGTATACACATTTGTCACCTGTGTGTGTAGGTGAGCTCCTATACCGTGTTCCATAGCATACATCGTACATAGCTTATTGAGCTCGATGTAGTTCAAAGATAGCCCTTTATTGATGAAGTAAGGTATCTTTTCTAGGGGGATTACATCATCAGCGGTGGGGACATTAGTGTGGGCAGCCACATACTTGGCTAGCTCTGGTTCCTCTTCGGCTACCCCCTGTGTGAACGAAGACTGAGAGGACGACCTAGGAAGCTTGATCGTCAGTGGTCCAGTTGATGGAGCAGAGCGTGGAGTCGTTGGCAGACTGGCGACCCCCAGTTTGGTATTCGATGTGGAGCGAGGAGTGGCTGGTTCGCTGGAAGTGTCAGACCTTACATCGAAGTGACAACCTTTTTTGGGAAGGCGTATTATCAGTGGTCTGTCCGAGGGGTTGAGCTTCCCTGTTTGTGGTTGACTGACTCTCGGCAGTCGGATTGTTAGTGGCCCCGTTGCGGGTCTCGGCACTTGGCCGGACCTTGGCAGCCGGATCATCATCTGCTCCTCTTGCGCCGAGAGGCTGATTGCGTCCTTCCGTAGAGTGGCGGTGAGGGGTGCGGACTTGCCCGGTTTATGAGCTTGGAGGTGGATCGTCAGGGGTCCTTCTGATCCCGTGGCTGTCTCGGTATGAGTTTGTGCATCTCCTTCATCCAGGTGCCTCTTCGACTTATCGTATAAACATGAGTCTGAGTAGTAGGATTTGACCCCTTTGAAGGGATCGATATCAGCAAATTCTGTCTTTACGAAGCCGTGTTTGTCGACATATTTGAAGCACTGGTGTAGCGTGGAAGGCACGATCATATAATCATGTATCCATGGACGCCCCAAGAGGATATTGTAAGAAGTGTCTGCATCTATGACGTAGCAGGTGACTTCGGATTGGAGATCGCCAATCTGACACTTCAGACGAATCTTCCCGATAGGGTAGCTCCTGCCCGAATTGAAACCGCTGATGGCGGTGCTTGTAGGTGTCAGACGGTGCATTGGGATGCGGAGATGATGTAGCAGACCTTTCGGGATGATGCTTATGGAAGAGCCAGGATCAATGTGCATTCGATCTACTTTCACATCGTCGATATATCCCGTGTAATATAACGGGCGATTATGTAGGTTGGTTTTGATGAGCATGTCCTGTGGAGTGAAGACGATGTTGGGCATTGCTCCCGTGCAGGCACTATCTTGGAGATCCATGGATGAGTCCTCCCCAGTGAGGTTGGATTGAGCGAGATAGGCATCGGCATTTTGGAGTGCTTCGCTCAATACAATACGAACGTCCTTGGAGAGCCTCAGGAGTTCGTATAATGATAATTTGGCCGGAGTGTTAGCCAATTGTGCTAAGATGTCAAAGTTGTAGGGCCTCTCTAGCCCTTGGGCTGCGTCCTTTCGGAGAGATTTGTCGAAGCGAGTCTCCTTCGGCCTAGGCTTGTCGGTCGTCGAAGGCTGAGCCGGTCCCAGAGCATCAGTTGTAGTGGGTTGATGATTTTCAGCTGGACTATCAACCACAGGTTGGGATTGTGCTCCGGACCGCGTGACGATGGCTGTAGCTTCCTCGTTGTCTGCTAAAATTATGCGGCAGGTCTTGATTTTTCCACTCTTTTTGTTGGTGGGAGATGGTGTGGGCCGAGTCACTTCTGACACCAAGTCTGGATGGACCCACATGACCTCTCCTCGTGAGGTGGTGAGAGGTACTAGACCAGCAGCTTGTTCTCGGGGCGGAGGAAGATTAGTAATCTCTATTGTCGTAAGAGGGACGGGAATTACTCCGTCTTGAGTCTCCGTCGGAGGAAAGTTGCCGAATTGTACGGACACCATATTGGCTGCTACGGTTACCTCTTCGAAGTCGATGGCCAGAGTGTTCGAATCGATGAGGCTTTGAATGTACCGTTTTAGTTGGTAGCAGTCATGTGTAGCGTGGTGTACATAACGATGGTAATGGCAGAACTTCGGGTTCTCCAAATCAGCCGGCCGAGGCTCCCGTCTTGGTGAAGGAAGCTGAATTCTACCTCCTTGTATGAGCATGTCTAAGATAGGCTTGACGTGGTCGTCTTCGAAAGAGTAAGTGATCTGAGGCCATTGCTTGTCTGCTGGCTGTGGCTCGGGCTTCTGGGTCGTGTCGGCCACCATAGTCTATTTTCCCTTGCTGTCACGATTGTTGGAGGGGTTACCCCCATTATCGTTGTTGAGACACTTGCCCTTGTTTTCTTCTTCTGAGATGTGCAACCCCAGTTGGCAGGCCTTCTTCAGTCATTCTTCAGCGCTTGTGGCACTGATGATGAACGCCTTCCAATCTTTGAATTGACTCTCGCCCATCCAGAGACTGATCGTTGGAAGCAGTCTCTTTTGGCAGATTTTAATCAAAGAAGAATCCGGATTTCCGAAAGGCAGCTTCATGGCGGTCTGGCGAAACCGCTCAATGTAGTTCCTTGTTAACTCCTTCTCCCCTTGGACGACGTCCATGAGAGTGGACATAGTGACGTCTTGTCCTACTTCATAGAATCGTTCCAAGAACATGCGCTTGAAGCCGGCGAAGGAATGGATGCAGCTGTCCGGTAGATTACGGTACCAATCAAAGGCGACTCCTTCCAATGCTCTAATGAATAACCGTGTGAGGATCGCATCTTCATGGGGCAGATGGTCGGTGGTGACCTCAAAGTAAGTGATATACCGACTTGCTGAGGTTTTGCCATCATACAGGTTGATGTTGAACGGCTTATATCTTGGTGGGAATGGAACATCCCTCCACTCAGCAGGGTATGGTTGCCGTATTCTGAGATCTTGAGCGTTTTCTCGGGCATGAAACATGGCACGGAGCTCCTGGACCTCTCTTCTTACTTCTCGGATCTCATCTGTCGCGATGGGGGCTGTTATTCCGGAAGGATTATTGCCCGGGTTTGGTGCCGCTGAGTTCGAATCTACATTGATCGTGGGGCCCGTATTTGTTTGACCAGGCGCTCCTCCTTGTAGAGTGGGCAGGGCCGCTTTAATCTCGTCTACAGACTTGACCAAAGCAAGTAATATTGCTTCGAGACTGTCAATACGCTGGCGCTCACTGGAACCACCTTGATCGCTGTCCGTCATGAACACCGTTCTTACGTGAGGAGTGATGGAAGGAACGGTGGAGGATGTGCCCTCTGAGTCGTACCCCTACACCGAGAAGTCATCGGGATAGGTGGAAATGTTTTCTTCGGGCTCGGACTCGGAGGAAATGGTATCCTCAGCTTCAGAGCTTGCTTTGTCTTGAGAGTTACGGATGTCCTTGGGGGCATCAGCGTCCGTTGCTCCTGATGGAAGAGTTGTTTGTGCGGACTTGGTTCCTTGGAACATCGGATTGTTGTGGATGTTCGGAGGAGTGCTACCCCCAGCTCCTTCAACCCCCAGCGATGTGGATGATGAATTTCCCATCGCAGTAAATTTTGTCTTTGAACGGGTGTGTTGGAATACACCAGTGGAGGACAACCGTTTAGACGACAGTTTCTTAGTTGTAGTGGTTGATATCTTCGGACTGGAGATGCTCGTTTTCTTCCTTCTCTCTTCGGCGGGGACTTTTTGAGCAGAATTGCAGGAGACAACAGGAGGAGCCTCATCTTCTGAGTTCGGGTGCTGTAGCCTTTGGAAGACAGATGGCCGAGCTTTCGTCATTGCCGCGTTGTTACAGCAGCAATTGACGATGATTTGGGTGCAGCAATGTCCAAGCGAGGACTCTTTGCACACCGACACTCCTTCTCTTTCCTTGCGTTTGTGGAGGATCGTCTCCCGCAGGTCAGAGGAACCACTCTGTCTGTTTGCCGCGGGGGGCTGGACTTGAGCAGTTGTATACAACTTTCCATCCGAGGCCCGTGTGATAGTCAACGGGACGCTCCGATAGTCAGAGGTTGGGACAGCTGACTGGGCTTGATGAGCCCGCGCTGCCCTAGACTTCCTCCTTTTAGCACTTGTGGGTACTTAATAGGAGGAGTCCAAGTTGAATGCCACAGAGTCTGGCTTATTATACAGAGAATCATCAAGGTCGGGGCCGTATGAGAGACGGTCGAAGACCGATCGAGAGAAGCGTGGAACGGACGCTATGCTGCTAGAGTTGGGTACCGTGCAGGCTGTCTACATGCGGTCGTCTTCTACTGTCGGATGAGTTATCTTTGGGCGGCTAGGAGTCACGACCGTGCAGGCTGGCCGCATGCGGTTGGCAATAGTGGCCACATGGGTTTTCTGCAAGCGACTGACTCCTGTAGCCTCATGTGTTTCATCCATGTGATTGGCGACTGTAGTTGCATAAACTAAGCGGCTGCCAGATGTGACCGCATGATTTTTCTTCATGCGGCTAGCGACTGTGGCCGCATGGGCTTTGTCCATGCGGCTAGCGGATGTGGTCGCATGAGCCTTTTTTACTCGGCTAGCACCCCTATGCGGCTCAGTTCGCATAGAGTTCCTCTTTGCCCCTACAAGTCTAGCATCATAGTATTTTCTTCTGCCGGACTTGGGGACAGCAGAGTTGTCTACGGTCTGAAGTAGGGCCGCAAAAGAGTCCTTCTCGCCGTCTTGAGCAACAGAGGGTATACCGTCGGGGGCTTGGGGAGGAGCAAATAATTTTGGCCTCCACTCTCTGCGAGCCTTTGTCGTGCGGGTGTGCTTCTGGACCGGGCCAGCGCTTCCTTCGGAGAGCATCTCTTCAAACGCTTGTTGGTCGAAGCGGACGACCATCTTTTATTGCGTGGAGCCAAGCTTGGCTGTATCCGATTGCGTCACCAACTCCTCAGCCGTGAAGAAGTTAGTCTCCAGTAGAGTCGCCATCGTGTTTGCCATTGATTGTAAAAGTACAGAACAATTATCGGAGGACTGAACTTAGACTCACAATACAAACTCGCTTGTACAAAGAAAGCCTAGGGACGAAAACCTAGGTACAGCAATCTAAGTACAATTGTTTATTTTAGATTCTGGGGGGTGACGATAGAGGCTCGGGAAGGCGACGGCAGTCCTGCCTTACTTATTGGACAATCGGTATGCAGCCTTGGCTCCTCGTGTGAAGATGGTTGGCGTTGACGAAGAAGGGCTCTTTTTGCTCCTCTGTTGCTCTCCTGGCTTCTCTCTCTCTCTCTCTGTGTATTTTCTCTCTGGCTGTGTATTTTTTTATTCTTTTGTTGCCGGAGGGGGGGAGGTTTGCAGAGAAATGATGCTGGCTATTTATAAGAGTAGGGTATGATCATTAGGGTTTGCTAATGATCATTTGTTTGGAATATCGGCGCTCCCTCAATCTATTTGAACCCTTGATCCTGATTACAATGAATCTAGGCCATCAATGCGGATAGCACCGAATCTTGTGAGCAATTAATGTTAACTGCTTTAAATCTTCATGATGGATTATACCAATGTCCGATTGCTCGCCACGTGTCCTATTGGCTTTATGATAAATGATATGCCTTGATCTCGGTAATTATGAGGATGACGTCAAATATATTTGTTGAGATTCGGTTAAATCCTTGATTGATCCGATGCCACGTGTTTTACTTGTGGGGCCTGCCAGAGCCGCATAGGATAGGCAAGACTTGAACCGCAGGGAGGTAATCTTCATGAGCCGCATAGGACAACGCCTTATTGAGCCGCAGGGGATGATCTCTCAATGAGCCGCATATGCATAATCTCTACGAGCCGCATAGGCTAGCGTTGTTTTGAGCCGCAGGGACTGGGCTCTCGATGGGCCGCATATGGCTGATTTCTGTTGGCCATATAGGGTGACTTCTTAGTGAGCCGCATAAAGCTGTTCTTATTTAAGCCGTATGAGACGTGCCACGTGGCAATCTAGGACCTCTGTCGGATCGGGTCAGAGATTTTTTTCTTTTCCCGAAGAGTCTGTCATTATGTCAGGACCATTATGAAGCTTTATGTCAGAGCCGTCACGGTCGTCGAGTCGTATCAGGGCATTATATGAGGCCACTACTCAAGTGGCCAGCTGTAGGGAGGGATCCCAAGGGAGGATGTGGCGTCGATCGGGCCGCATATTCCTGCTGAACCGCATACACTTCCGAGCCGCATGAGACTGAGAGTCTTCTTTGAATCGCATAAGGCAGCTCCTGTATGAGCCGCATGGGCTTCTTTCCAGAGCCGCATGGACCATTACTCTGATATTTTCCATGCTTCTACAGGGATATTCAAGTTATTATCGTATTTTAAATTCATAAATATTATCCTTTGAGTGCTTTATCATAGTTAATTGGGGGAGAATAAATAATCAAGATTATTTGTCAAGTTCCTAACCAACTAGTGTGGCTCCCCAAGATTTCTAACGAACTTTAGGCTGTATTTGCAAATAGCAACATTTAAGATGAGCTAATTGCAAAAAGGCCATTTTCCTCTATATATATTTAGGAGGAGAAGGAGATGAACACAGAGTTCACTCCTCAGCTTCTCTCTCAAAAAGTTCCTCCCTAATCTTTCATTATCCCTAAATTTTTGACCTAAACCCTAGGTCTCCGACGAACTCCGGCGATCGAAGATGGCTATAGCGACCTCTCTCGGGTGGCTAGGCCACGTCCATTCGCGATCAACAAATCGTCTTTTCGGCGGCGTGTACGATTCTTCAGCGGCGCACGGTCATTCAGACGATTGCGAGACCTCGTCGACGACGTATCTCCATTTCTCTGGCGATCGACGGTCATGAAGGCTTCGTCGATAGTAGACGAAGACCTGGTTCTAGCAGCAAGGCTGATCAACTTCGCGGTGGCTCTCTTCATTTTCGACATCGCATATCCGACTAAGCTGGATCGATTTGTCATGTTCGCCCTTCTCCTTCGTGAATCCAATCTCTTCCAACCAACTGGTGAGTTCTTGATTTTATCGAGTGATTTCTTTAATTTTGAGATTTGGTTGCTCTGTCCTTGATTGAGAGATTGATGATCGAATTATTGATGTCAACTATAGAGTGTACAATTGGGGGATTATGTTGATCCATCGGTTCAAGAAGTCTTTTAGATTTGAATTGTTGTGAGTATTATTCTTCCAGTTCTAGACTATCTTGATGAGTCCTTGAGGGAAGAACTCCAATTTTCTTTAACATTATTCTTCTTCTTATCCCTGTCCGATTTTGTGTCGCAGCGGAGAAATTGATCTCAGCTGGGTTCGTGATCGTATCCAACACTTAAGGACGTGTCTACTTCTGGCTTTCGTCTGACTACAGTTGAATTCATTCCAGGTAATGATCTGATCTCCTCAATTCTCTGTGTTGTTGCCAGACTTTAATTTTATATTGCTGTCCAGATCTGTAAACTTGTGTTGTGTTCGTGTCAGTGTGACGTGTCTGGGATAAGGATCGGATGGCATGATCGTGAAGGAGTCTAACTGAGTTTGGTTGAGTTATTGAATGGTTTATTGAGCAGTTAGTTGTGTATATTCTAAAGAGTTTTGTTGTATAAGGTATTTTGTCATCCCTCCCTTTTGGTCTATGTTGTTCGAATTCGATTATGGAGGGAACCAGGTGCAGACCTAGTTAATATTTTGATTTATTCAATTTGGTTGTAAATTATCTTATTGTTTTGTGATTATTCTTTTCTCAACATTTTAAAATTAGAGGGAGATGTAGCCGTTTAATTCTTGTGTTGATTCCAGGGGTTAACTGGTAAACTTGTCAAGTTTGATAGTCTGGGCATTGGTTTCTTCTAGGTTCTTGAGTTCAAATGACTGCAGGTTTTTGGGAAAGTTAGTTTGATTTGTATGAGCTGGGTTTATATATGTGTTTTCATTAAGCTTGGATGGAGCATATATATGGTGGCGGTAGTAGGTGACCTTGGCCTTAATTTCTGTTTGGATTTTAACTGGGTTTGGTTCAAGTGTCCATTCTGTTTGGGGAAAACCTTTGAATTTAAATGTTCAGATAATAGCTTTTACTTTGAACCGTGAGTGTTGGTTGGTTCTTCCTTCTTAAACTTTTGTTTTTGTTTATTTTTATTAAACTCTTAATTGTGGTTATATTGACAAATTTTGGGTCTGTGCTAGGATTGCATATGACTTTAATGAGTTAATTCTATATCGTATTTTAACCAAGACTTTGATTTGTGTTGGCAGCAAAAGAGTGTGTGTTGGCATTGATTCTATGGCCAGAAGGAAGGACTAGTTCAACATTGAATTTAAGTATAAATTTAGGTATTAAAGGCTTATTTGTAGAACTAATGGACGGAGCCTAATTAGCTAGTTTAGTATTGAATTTTGAGTATTATTCTATTTTCCTAAATATAATATTAATTCAAAAGTTTAAATAATGCTTATACTTATCAAATTGTTCAAAATCTATGTTATATTTTGCTAATAGTTACCTCCTAGGTAAGTAATACTTTATTAAATCGATTCTCTATTATTTAGTATAAAGTATTTTGGTTATTATATATGGATTAGGGTTATTAATTAGCGAGTTTATAGAATAGAAATAAGTAGTATATTAATTAGTAGAAATGATTAGTTAGCAAGTAATAGATTATTGCCATTGTTTAAGAGCTTGACCAACTTGTACCTATATCCAGGAGGACATCCAGCTCTATTCATTACCCATACTTTCCCAGAGCAAGGCAAGTACATTCTATGGTTTATGTTCATTTACATTCATATCCTGGGCTTTTTCTGTGACACATCATGACACGATATCATGTTCTTGTACTTACTTGTGGTCGGAGAGGGGAAATACACTAGCTATGTGACCAAACCCATGTTCTGATATTCATGTAGATAGCTTAGGCCTCGCATCGTGCACGTGGGTCCTAAGACGTACTAATATTCATGTACTCATGTACTTATTCCTGTACTTACCCCAGCCGGTCACATAGGCTAGTTGTATTTCAAACATTGTGCACATGTCATGTCTTGTACTTCAGGTTCATGGTTTACATTCTTGTACTTTATTTTCTGTACTTCATATTCCTGTACTTTCATGTTCTTTTTCTGTACTTTATATTTTATGTTCTCCTGTACTCTTTTTCATATTATGGTGTTCTTGTTCATTACCTAGAACTGTACTTTGCTCCGCTCCTGACTGGATATGTTATAGGTGTACTTGCAGGATATTGTTCTACCTTATGGGCCAGAGCCCGGGATCTTAGCTGAGCAGGATGGAGACATGACCTAGCTAGAGGCTTCAGGTTTAGACTGTTTAGCTTTACTCCTAGATATGGTTTTAGTGTTCATAATGTATTTCATTCTTGTTGACTATGGTACCTTTACGTTATAGGGACTTGTGGATTATGGTGATCTTTCTGTGATCGTTTATAGATGCTATTGTTTCACTTAACAAAATGCCTTGGAGGAATTGGCTTTTGAAAATAAAACGAAAAAAAAATACAAGAAGTACAAGTTTGATTCTGGGGAAGTATTGCTATGGAAGTCTGATTCGTAAATGATCACTTTGTTCCTTGGACCATATGATGATGATGAAGATCACTGCTTGAAGTAGAACAACTGGAAGAACTAAGTCACCAGAAATGTATCGACGTACTTGGGCACTGATGGCGAGGCCGAATGCTTTCCTGCTTTGCTTCACTCTGTTCTGAAAGAAAAGTTGAAGAAGAATGCTCTAGAGAATCAAAATCTCTAAGTTCTGATCTCTGTATTCTCTCTTGTCTCTGTCCTTGTGTTATGAGAAAAATAAGTCTATTTATAGACTTGGGCTCTTATGCGTAAAAACTTAGCAAAAGTTCCATCTTTACGCTAACAACTGCCATCCACGATCGAAGCCAACCTCTGCATATGTTGACATGTGTCCCATTATTTCAATAAGAATAGGATGCATATACACACGTTCTTTGAGAAGAATGGCATGAAAGCCACGTAGGCAGACCACGTTCCAAGCTGGTGGAGGAGAATAGGGCGTAAAAATAGCCCCAATGTACTCTGAGCGTAAAGCAGTAGATTAGGCGTAAAATAGGCTTGACATAGACTTCCCGCATAAAATGGTTATTAAATAATTTTGAGCGTAAAAGCAGCTCAAATGGACTTTACGCACACGTCGACTGTTGAGCGTAAAGGCTCGTATAATCTTCGTGCGTAGAAGAAGCCGTAGTGTGAGCGTAAAGTAGCTCAATCCACACACTAAACGACAATATTGGTCTCTGTGTAAAGACAAATCCCTTTGTGATATAAGCCATCATTAATATCTCCATGTCAGAGTTTGTATTAAATGCGAGATTTGACAGCTTTGTCCAGCGTAAAAGTGGCTGCTCTGTCCTTGACGTAAAATCATGGGTGTAAACCCGAGCGTAAAATCATCAGCCTGTTTAGGCGTAAAGAGATTAGCCTTGTCTTGGGCGTATAGAGATTACCCGCTCTGCTAGGCATAAAGTAGATCACTTATGAATGAGATTACCCTTTCTTTGAAGCACTTTTTACGCTCCTACAAGACCCCCTTCAAAGTTTTCAAATATCTCCAAAATTTGAAACACTTTGAACAGAAGCGTAAAAGTTGAGATTTGATCTGCCAGCGTAAAATTTGGGATACGCAACCGTCATCCGCGTAAAAGCGGGGACGTCCAACAGTCGGCGTAATTATAGGAATATCCAACAGTCGGTTTTGAATCTCTCTATAAATAGGTCTTTTCAGAGAGAGAAAACTCTTTTACTCATCTTCTTGAATTTCTTTCCCCTTTCTTTCTTCGAAACTCTGATCTGATGGCTCCTAAGAAATCATCCGCCGCCGGTAGCAAGGGGAAGAAACCTGCCATTGATTCGTCATCAGCTGATCATGTGAAAACCCCTACTCAGTCATCAACGCCACAACGAAATCCCAACCCGGCCGTAGCTCCGCCTATGATGGGTAAAACCCTATTCTTTGGCTGAAAAAAAATCCGTCGAGGAAGAAGAAGAAAACTTTCAGCTTTTTAAGCCCACGTTGTACGTGTAAGCATAAAAACTGAAATAACAACATACGCCCACATTGTACGTGTTAGCGTAAAAGATAAAAAAAATATTACGCCCACGTTACACGTGTCAGCGTAAAAGTTGGATTTACGCCCACAATTAATGTGCTAGCGTAAAACTTAACTACGCTCATGTTCATACATGCCAGCGTAAAAAGTTATATTACGCTCACTTTACTATGAGGTAGCGTAAAACTCATCAACCACTGAGAGACATTGTAGAACACAGACTTCATAAACTTTTATCAACTTTTAGTAAGCGTAAAAGTCAATATCTTCAATCATAAAAAAACTTCGAACTAATTTAATCTCTTTTGTCCTTCTGTCAGTGGATTTGCATGTTCACCCTCTTGCAGAAGTTTTTGGCTCCTCGGTCGGCATGTTGGGTTCAAATTATCTGGAGGATCTGTCTCATGTTCGATTTCTCCAATCCAACCCAGATTACCCTAAAGAAAGGGCACAGTTGATAGCAGCTCAAGGGGATAGGATGTTGCTATCCATGATAAATGGGGAATTGTTGAGTTCACTAGATGGACAACACTTCGCAAAACCAGCCTTTCTGTTTGGAGATGCCACTGATTGTAAATCCCAGACACACCCCAAGAAGGAGTCTTGGGTTTTCAAATTTGGAGATAGAGCCATGTATCTTCCGGATATGGACAGAGATTATCCTTTGCCAGCATTCGTCCATGCTACTCATCTTCGACAAATGTTGTGGAATTTGACTCCCAGCAATCATGGACGACCGGGTAGAATTGTTTTCAAGAGAGAGCGTGCCAATGATATGGGATACTTTGCTAGTGTTTCCAATGGAGGTATTACTTCTATCTTTGGCCTTATGCCAGGCTCTAATCCTAGCGAAGATTCGGGTTTGATACAGCCAGTACAAACCCAGATGTTTGTCAACAAATTTATGAGGGCTGCTGTATTATATCCCCAAACAAACCCCAGACTTCCAGGATGGTTGACTCCATTCAACCAGAGTTGGATCCAGATAAGTCTTTGGATGATGAAGAACTTTGAGGCAGATTTGAAAGATATTGGCTTGTATGAAGCGGTAGCTTCCACCAGTCAAGGTATTCTTCCGAATGCAAACTTATTTCTGGCCTTGATGGAGATATATATAAGTTCAACTGGAACTTTTGCCACCCCGAAAGATGAAATGGGTCTTGCCCTTCATGAGATGCAGTTTATCTCGAAGCTGCCAATGGGGGAAGCCCCATATGAAGAATACGTTCCCTCCAACAGGGAGGTTGCTGAAATCAGAGGAGTTAACCCTCAGTTAATCGAGGTATACGAAGAACTGATGTGTCACTACCTGATTTGTACTATGATGCATGAAAGTACATCCCATTTGGCGTATATCAACAAGTGGACGACTTATCTCTTCTTCCATAAAGATAAGATATCCAAGGAAGACAAAGAAAGGTTTCAGGAAAACAAAGCTCCAGTAATCAACATAGATTCGACAATCCCCTCTAACAAAGTTCGGGATATGATGATTACTTACAAATTCCCGAATAAATATCTGTCTACGAAGACTGGGGAATTTCCTGCCGGAACTGAAGCCTTGAGCTTCCTTAGATATAGTAGTCAGAAAATCTCTCGGAGAGCTTTGCTGGCAGGCTTTCTTTCTTTATGGTTGAGAAGATGGGTTGTACCGGATATTGGTACTGTTGACAGAATCTACCGTAGTGTGCTATGGCCGGCAGTACGTCTGGTTTTTAAAGTCAGGATTAATCTGCTGTCAGCCATGGTGTGTCGAATAAATGCAGGTTTAAGGACCTTCGTCGAGGAGTTAATCAACAATGCTCCTCATCGGAATATTTTCCCTAGAGTAGAAATGCCCTACACTTATCTGATGGGCTGGCTGTTGCATCACAACTGCAGATTGTTACCGCCAAGCCAAGGTGATGATGCGGAGGTTTTCCTCCAAAAATTCAGCAAAGCTACATGGATCGCTACGACTGTGGCGGATACCCGAGCAGTTCTGAACTATTCTTATGGTTGAAACTTCTTCTGTATGCGGCCGCAAGTTCCAGCAGATTGCTTCGGTGTTCAGTTTGAAGATGAAGTTGAAAGAAGAGTTGTATTGCCACAGTCAGTCTTTAGATGGCTTCAGTGCATCAGACCTTCTCATCTGATGTACAGAAATGAAGATAATTGTGCGTTTGAACCATACTTACCCAGCAGGTTTGCTCGCCAATTTGGGTACGACCAACTTTATGTTGGTAATCCTTTGACTAATTTCCGTCACTATAGGAAATTACTTGACGGAGCTAGGGGTTGGAGGTATTTCGGTACTGCTCGGACTGGTGCTAAATTTAGAATTTCGACCGCCACCAGCACTACAGAACTACGTATACTCCATACGTATGCCCACTTTTACGCTTCAATTCGTTCTTTTGTCCATGGTTACAATATGAGGGGTAGTCTGAGGTGGCCTAAAGAAGGAGATATTGAGGAGCAGGTCAGGGTACCAGCAGACATCCTTGACAATACCGACATTCCTGATCCATTTTTAGAAGTTATCCCAACAGGAGTTGGAGAACCAGCTGCAGAACACTCTAGAAGAGGACATTTTGATTGAAGAAGATCCTCTTGTCGGTTCTTCCTCAATCTATCCTGGAGAAGGATCTTCAGCCCCTCCACCGATAGTTGGATCAGGAGCTATAACACTTTTGTCTCCTAGACGTCTTAGCACCTTACTCCATTTATCTTTGCCGTCTAAGGCACAAGTTATGGAGGGTACTACTACTGCATCCACTGCTGATCAAGATCGCATTCCATCAGACGAACCGGCTCTCGACTTTGAGGATGATGACTGGGATGGTGATTATAATACATATCATGAAAAAACGCACATATTCCAAGTATTATACAAAACCTATACGGAATTATATATCATGATTTTGTATACTAACTTATTCTGTTCGTTTTGCAGATGTCATAATCACACCAAAGCCTGTAGCTCCTCCTCAAGAAGAAGACATTTATGAGAAAAATGAGAAATCTGAAGAAGGATCTTCTTCTTCAGAAGACGCAGACGTCGAGGAGGGAGTAGTGCAAAAGCATGAGATGGAGCCTCAAGAAGAACATCCTCCATCATTTACGGCACAACAAACACAATCTGAAGTGTCCTCTCTTGCTGAGGACCAACACAAAGAGAAGACTACAGTCGACCCCATTGTAGGTGATGATGGAGCTGCTGGAGGAGAACCAGACTTGAACAAAGAATCAGCTGTAGAGAGTCTCACCACAACTGAAGCAGCGGAAAATCCTGCGGAGCAATCAGTTGAAGAAGATGCTGGAGGCATGCTCAAACTTCCAACAGAAACTGGGGAAATTATAATAACATCCTCCACTGTCGTTACTGATCCAGTACCAGTTTATGATAAGCCAATGCCAGAATCTGAATCAGCTCCTGTAGTTGTCACCATATCCACCAACATTACCGTCGCCAGAACTCCAGAAGCGGCTGGAGTGACAAATATTGAGAACATTGCTTCTGAAAATCCTAGAAACCAAGCAGCAGTAACAACAATGGCTCCATCTCAGCTTATTGCTACACCAACAATATCTGCAGATATTGGAGATACAATCCCCGAAACTTCTGAGAATCAATTGGCTATGACGGCAATAATAGCAACGACTTCGTCTCATCCTACTGTTATGCCAACCACATCTGCTCCCGATCTCCAAAGAAAAATTTATTAGATATTGCCGCCACACCTAGCTCCAGCGTAGAGGTGAATCTCCTGGTTGAGATTTATACTGAAACTTTTTATAAAACTCTGGCAACTTTGATAAAGATGGTCCTGAATAAAGGTCTCAGCTATGAGATTTTGAAGACGGCAATGGCTCTGACTATCAAGAATGTTGCCATGTTCAATGATGTTGAGAGAGCTGCCACATTGGAGAAAATTGTGGAGGACCTTGAGCAGCCGATTGGAGAATATCTCAAGCTATCAAATGAGACTGTTGAAGGCCTCATTCAGGAGGAGTATGAAGCCTTAACAGCTGATTATCTTGCTCGAGAGACTACATATAATACAACTCTCCATGAACACAGTCTGAAGGTTGCCAAAGAGAAAGCCTTTTTGACTGGCATAAAACATGCACTGCATGGTCACAGAGTGGCTTATGATGCTTTGAACATAGATATTCAGAGCAAGAATGACAGAATCCGTGAAGTCGAGGCAGATCTAGCTTGCTTGAAGGCTGAAAGGGAGAAGATGATCGATGCTCGAAATCTGCACCTCACCCAAAGCTCAATTTTAGAATAACAAGCTTTTAGGGTTGAGTCGACCATCCGAACCCTTGATGAAGCCAAGGACAATTTGATAATCACCTTTGCTGAACTTTCCTGTATTTGCACTCCTGAAGCTCGACGTGCAGAGGCTACCAAGAAGGTTATGAGTTCTCGTGGTAGACGGCTGGAAGAATTAAAGAAGTTGCTCCAGGATGTTTCCATTCCACCTTAAGAGAGTATTTTGTCATCTTTTTGTCTTATTTATTCTGTAGTGATTCCACCAGAAATGAATGAAAGATTTATTTTGTGATCCTATTGTTTATTTGAAATTTAAACAATAGGTAAGAGGTAGAAAGCACTTATCAGAGGTAATATGGACGTGATAAGTCTTTTAAATTCAACGTATTATATCTATCCAGAGGTAATATGAACATGATAGATAATAAAACCTTATTTTGTATGAGATAGAAAATACTCATCAGAGGTTATATGAACATGACAAGTTTTCTAAACTCAAAACATTATATCTATCCAGAGGTAATATGAACATGATAGATAATGTAATCTTGTTTTCTGTGTAGAGTGTACAATACTATCAGAGGTAATATGAACATGACAGTATGTAAGAACCAAAAGAAAAGTAGATTAATATCTATGCAGGGGTCAAATGGACATGATAGATAAGAAAAGAAGGTAGATTTAGTATTTATCCAGAGGTTATGAAAATATGATAAATAATAAATCCAACTTTATATACCAAAAATCCCTCTCCAAAGAGACAAGTAATCAACTTAACCAAACTTTGGTAGCTGGGGATTAAGAAGACAGATGTCGTTGAAGATATATATAAGAGAAATAAATGAACCGATGGTGGCTCAAGAGACATTTTCAAATGGCTCGGATTCACCATCAGTTTGAACCATATTGACTGAAAATACTTGTCCAGATTCATCATATAAGGAACGAGACATATCAGTTTCAATGGATTGGACTTCTTCTGAATCCGATGATTGCGAAGAGCTAGAAGAGAATTCTTCTTGTATATCATCATAAAACATATGGGACGGATCATATCCCAACCCATGACGAGTCTTTTGGTAAAATGGATCTCCATATAATGGTAGACGTCTACCCTTACCTTGATTGAGACCTTGCATAGTCTTCAAGTCATATCCTATGTTCTGGATAATCTTGATAGATTGTTGACTATACTTGTCAATTCGGATTCTTCCCTTGTCTTTATCCTTCAGCTCATCTGCCTGAGCAACACGGATATTTCTAGCCAGGCCAAACACAATTTAGCGCTTGTTTTTCTTATCAGACGGAACCACGAAGTAAGATTCTTCGTGACGTCTAAAAGTTATGCAAGCTTGTGATGAAGCGGCCACAGGTAGAAGATAAGGAGAAGATGTTAGGAACCTTTGAGCATAAGGTCCAACATCTATATGAGGAGGGAAAGAATTTTCTTTATGATCGATGTATAAAGTTTCTTCTGGCTCGATGTCGTCTTTATATCGATGACTTTGATTATCAGAAGATAAAGTCATTCTTTCGATAAACTTGACAGCCATATACTTGAAAAGGAAATCTTCATTGATATCAAAAAGTACAGAATGATCAATATTTACATCATTTACGATTTGACTGCTATGTCTCGGATTAATCATCAATGGACCATTATCCGTCTTCTGCGTAGGTTTGCCAAGATTGACAAGCAATGGTGGTTCTGGATCATTCGTATAAGAAGTACGTCCTTTGACCTTGATCATGAAATGTTGAACTTGGCTCTTCGCAGGAATATTTATTGATTCCTCAAATGAAGTTTGAGTTCTTCCCTTAACCTTGATTATCAGAGGTTGATCATTGACAGATTGGGATTGGATTCGTCCCTTGACTATGATCTTCAAAGGTTGCTCCTCTGGCGGATCTTCATTAATAGATTGATCCTCGGTGGGTGATTGATCTTCAGCCATATCTGATATCTCTTTCACATGCTCTTGTTTATAAAGCCTTGAATCAGAAAAATAGGCTTCGATACCCTTGAAGGGATTGATATCAGCAAACTCAGTTTTTACAACTCCTTGGGAATCTACATACTTGAAGCATTGGTGGAGAGTTGAAGGTACAATATTATGCTCATGAATCTACGGTCTCCCCAAAAGGATATTATAGGAGACGTCTGAGTTGATAACATAGAAAGTTACCATGGTTCGAAGATCACCAATCTGAATCTGCAGATGAATCTTTTCCAATGGCTTGCTCTTGCCAGAGTTAAAACCGACTATCGTAGTACTAGTGTAAGTCAAATCACTAGTAGGGATCCTCAGGGGTCTTAGCATACTCTGAAGAATTATGCTAATTGAGGATCCGGGATCAATGTAATTCCTGTCAATTTTAGTGGATCCAATATACCCGGTGTAGCACAAAGGCCTGTCATGCTTGTTATGCTTTAACAGCATATCTTCTTGTGTAAAGGTGATGTTGGGAATTACTTCCATCACACTATGACATTGTGGACATGACACTGGTATATTATCAGGAGTCTTGAGTTGAGCCAAGCATGAATCTGCTTGAAGTAAAGCTTCACTCAAAGTTTCTCTGCTTTCTCTGGAAAGGCGAAGCAACTCAAATATAGATAGTCTAGCCGGAGTATTGGCTAACTGAGCTAGAATATCGAATTTGTAAGGCTTCATTACTACCCCCTGACTGGAAGCAGACTTCAATGGGACGTCGAAGCGTACTGCTTTCTGTTTCCCCTTTTCAACCACAGAAGGTTTAGCAGGAACAGAAGAGGATTGAGTTGGTAGTGTCTCCACTACGTCTTCAGCTTCTTTGGAGGATCCCTCATGGTCTTTATGGTACTCTTTTCCAAATCTTGTACCAGCAAAAGATTCTTCTTCAGACTCATGAGAATGAAGTACCATATTACAGGATTTTGTCTTCCCTTTCTTAGCCTTCTTCTTGTGTGGATTGTTATGATGAGCTTCAGAACCCAATCCAAGAATAGAATTTTGACTTTGAATCTGTAAAGGAAGTCGTATTCCTTTATCATAATTCAAATCTTCTGCCTTCTGAAAGTCATAACCCATCTTTTTTATGAGATGGACAGATTGTTGACTATACAAGTGAGTGGGTAGCAAACTTTTGACAGGTGTTCCAATAGAGGAAGAGGAAGAAGCAAGACCTTCTGTAACCTCAGGAGAGTGGAGAATAGGTGTCGTTGTAGCCACATGAGGAGAAAGATTCGGGATACGAGGAAGAATCCCTGTTGGAGCTTTTTCATAAGCAGCAAAGACTTGTTGTGCCCGATATAAAGGAACACTATTCATAGCTAACCACTGCTGATGAGTAAGCTTGAGCTTGGTAGAAGGAGCTAGACTTGGAGGACAGATGTTCAGTCCTTTCAGTCTATCTTCTAAAGGAAGGCCATCCCATAGGTGATCCAAGTCATCGGGATCTGGAATAATATGGAAAATTATGTTGCAGGTTCTGACTTTCTTGCCCTTCTTGGATTTTGAAGTTTTATCTTCATTTTCCAACTCAGGCACTAAGTCAGGATGTACCCACATGATTTCACCATTCTTTAGTATGAGTGACAGCAATCCTATATTTTCTTCTCTGGCAGGCGGGATATTCACGATCTTCATTGTCGCCTTCGGAATTGGGGTAATTCCATCTGAGACTTGCTGTGGAGGAAAATCTCCAAACTGAAGAGAAACCATATTGGTTGTAACCGTATGGTCATCATTGGTTAAAGCGATAGCACCGCCATTTATCAGCTCCTGGATTTTCTTCTTCAGGACGTAGCAAGCACTGGTAGGATGATTAATGTATCTATGATAGATACAATATTTGGGATTATCAGTTTGATTCACCTCATTAGGACTCTTTGGCTCTAGAATCTGAAGTTTACCACTTTTTACCAGACACTGAAATATCCCTAGGATATCACTCTCATCAAAAGAGTATTCTTCCTTTGGCCTGGAAGATTCCTGACTATTCGGTATTATTTTATTCTTGGAAAGATTAACCATGAGGGTATCTTTCCCCTTTACATTACGATTGCCGGGGTTATTACCAGGATTACTTTTCTTTCCTCTATCATCTGAGGCAAAAATTATCCCATGTTCACGAGCCAATCTACCATTGGTCTCGGCAGAAATCGTTGCTATGATGAACGAAGCCCAATCTGAGAATTGGGAACCCATGAAAACAGCGATGGATGGTCGTAGATTCATCTTGCATGTATCAATCAATGCTGAATCTGGCATACTAGGAGGCATCTTTAAAGTAGCATGTCGAAAACGTTCGATGAACGTCCGAGTATCTTCTTTCTCTTTTTGTTTGATTTCTATCAAGGAGGACATGTTTATGTCCATGCCTCCTTCATAGAAGCGGGAGAGAAACATTGCCTTAAATTCGTCAAAAGACGAAATGCAATTGTCGGATAAACTTTGATACCAATCATAAGCCGAACCCGTCAGGCACCCGATGAACACTCGAGTGAGAAGAGCGTCATCTTTCTGCAAGTGTACAGTCATAATATCAAAGTAATTGATATATTGACTGGGAGATGCTTTTCCATCGAACAAAACCATAGATTGTGGCTTGAATTTCGGTGGAAAGGGTACATCATTCCAATGAGGAGGATAAGGTTGCTTGACCCCTAACCTCTGGAGTTGATCTTTGTGCTTCAAAACTTCAAACTGTGCTTTGAGCTCACGCACTGCTTGAATGGCTTCACTGGTTTGGGGAAGCATATTTGATTGAATGGTTGTTGGATGTACCGTAACCCCCACTGGAGGTGGTACATCTTTAGGAATAATGGGATCTGGAGATGCAGAATTCTGATTAACAGCCAGCTCTTGAGTATTCAAAGGTATTTCAGTCCTTTGACTATCTTGAGTTTGTGCTGCTATTGGTACTGGTGTTATTACCGTCGGCTGAGCAGTTTGCTGATTCAAAATTATCTTATACATACTTTGCACCATGTTAAGCATATCTTTCAGTGATTGCTCAACGGCAGTGAGACGTTATTCTGTATTAGCAGATGACGTCTCTGGTTCATCTCCAACAGCGTAGGATTCAACCTCTCGTGAAGATACGGAAGGATTTGTGTAGAAGTATGAATCCACAATATCGGTATCAGACTCAAAAGATTGAGTACCCCCAGCTTCTGAATCAGAAGTTTGCAATTACCTTTGTCTTCTTGATCGAGTATTCTGATATACTCCTTCAAAGGAATCAAGAAGTCTGTTGAACTGTTGTTGACCTGGAGTTTGGGATATATTTTGTCTCGGACGTCATCCTCTGTTAGTATGAGATGCCATGTTGACTGATGCATATAACAGCTCATCTTCTTGGTCTTCAGCTTGATGTTGAAGCGAAAAACTCAATCGATCAAAAACTAACCGTTTTGAAGCCGAACAACAATAATTGATCACAACCTGGTGATATTCACAATGATGTTTTTCTTGGGGGAGCATCACCGGAGATTGTGAATTCTTACGTTTTTGTATGAGCAATTCACGTAAGTCAGAAGGAGTGGAGGGAGTATTCTTCTTTATCACATTAGGGGTAGAAAAACGTTTAGTACCCTGTGTGTAAAGAAGATTACTAGCAGCATTCGCAGAACCAAATTGTACATTTCTACGCGTTTGGAGTTGTGTGCGTAAATCTTGAGATTTTTTAGCACGAAGGACTCCATCTTCATGGCACGTGATTTGCAAGTTTGGTACTTTGCGTACAGCAGTATAAGAAGATTGTTGGTGTAGGACAGAAGTTTTACCAACAATATTTTTACGCTGTATGCGTTTAGGTACATTCACATTAGATGTGCAAACATCGTTGTGAATTTTATCTACACTGTCACAGACAAGAGACTTACCTTTACGCGTAAAACGTAAAAATTGATTATCTACCACATCACAGACGGGAGATTTTGTTTTACGCGAGGAGCGTAATTTGTGTGTGTCTACCACGTCACAGACGGGAGACTTATTTTTACACTCAGAAGCATTAGAATCTGCCATATTACAAATGGGAGACTCATTCTTATGCCTTGAACATAAAACTTGGTTTTTACCCAGTGGACGTAAAACCTGGTTCTTACGCAGTGGGCGTGGAACCCGATCATCTACACCGTCACAGACGGGAGACAAATTGTCACACTTAGAGAGCGACGCCGAAGTAAGGACTGCCTCATTATGAACGGGAGCCCCTACGACAGGAGAGGGAAGAATTCCCTTGTTATCAACAGCAACAGAGAGATCAGAAGCTATTTTGGATTTAGGAATCCAAACTTTTCGTGCTTTGCGAGACTTTTGAACATTGGAGCAGCGAGAACCACCCCCAGTTCGGAGCATTTCTTCGTAGACAGTCTGGTCGAAGTGCACAACCAGAGTCTTCTTGGTCGAACCGACCGAAACATCATCATATTGAGCAATTGCCTCCTCGTCAGAGGAGAAGGTCGTCCCCAGCAGGGTTGTCATTTTTTATTTCACTTAACAAATTGCCTTGGAGGAATTGGCTTTTGAAAATAAAACGAGAAAAAGTACAAGAAGTACAAGTTTGATTCTGGGGAAGTATTGCTATGGAAATCTGATTCGTAAATGATCACTTTGTTCCTTGGACCATATGATGATGATGAAGATCACTGCTTGAAGTAGAACAACTGGAAGAACTAAGTCACCAGAAAGGTATCGACGCACTTGGGCACTGATGGCGAGGCCGAATGCTTTCCTGCTTTACTTCACTCTGTTCTGAAAGAAAAGTTGAAGAAGAATGCTCTGGAGAATCAAAATCTCTAAGTTCTGATCTCTGTATTCTCTCCTGTCTCTGTCCTTGTGTTATGAGAAAAATAAGTCTATTTATAGACTTGGGCTCTTGTGCGTAAAAACTTAGCAAAAGTTTCATCTTTACGCTAACAACTGTCATCCACGATCGAAGCCAACCTCTGCATATGTTGACATGTGTCCCATCATTTCAATAAGAATAGGATGCATGTACACACGTTCTTCGAGAAGAATGGTATGAAAGCCATGTAGGCAGACCACGTTCCAAGCTGGTGGAGGAGAATAGGACGTAAAAATAGCCCCAATGTACTCTGAGCGTAAAGCAGTAGATTAGGCGTAAAATAGCCTTGACATAGACTTCCCGCATAAAGTGGTTATTAAATAACCTTGAGCGTAAAAGCAGCTCAAATAGACTTTACGCACACGTCGACTGTTGAGTGTAAAGGCTCGTATAATCTTCGTGCGTAAAAGAAGCCGTAGTGTGAGCGTAAAGTAGCTCAATCCACACACTAAACGACAACATTGGTCTCTGTGTAAAGATAAATCCCTTTGTGATATATGCCATCATTAATATCTCCATGTCAGAGTTTGCATTAAATGCGAGATTTGACAGCTTTGTCCAGCGTAAAAGTGGCTGCTCTGTCCTTGGCGTAAAATCATGGGTGTAAACCCGAGCGTAAAATCATCAGCCTGTTTAGGCGTAAAGTAATTAGCCTTGTCTTGGGCGTATAGAGATTACCCGCTCTGCTAGGCGTAAAGTAGATCACTTATGAATGAGATGACCCTTTCTTTGAAGCACTTTTTACGCTCCTACAGCTATGATTGTACTTATTCATATGGACTTGTTAGTTTTCCCTAGCTTGGTACAGCTTACTAAGTTGAGTCTTCCAACGTAGGCTGGGCGTGTCCGACTCGTGTCCGATTATTCGGGAGTGAGTCGTGACAGTCGCTGACAGTTCAGCGGTTAGCAACGTAATCTGCGACGTGTAGTGACATACAATCTGACATTTTGAGTTTGCCATGTCATGATATTAGCGACCGTCAGCGACGTCTATGACACAGGCTAGCGACATTCAGATACGTGAATAGCGACGAAATTAGCAACGTTAGTAAACTAGTTTGCTGACATGTCGAGTTTGCCATGTCAGCAAGGTAACGACGTCTAGCGACTTTCTACGACATTTGCTTTTAAGTTTAACGACATATTGATACATGTTAGCGACGTAATCTAGCGTCGCTATTCATCAGTAAACGTCGCTAAGCGTCGCTAACTTTAAAAAAATTAAAAATAGGATTCTATTTGCTTTTTCATCCAGAATCTACCTGCATTTTAAATGACAGTTTGCAAATAATAGACCCGGAGCAACCCTCCGAGAATTCCCTGGGTTCGTCGACCCCTTCAGTGAAAAACTTAACATCGATAAACAAACATAATTAGACAAATGATGAAAAGACACCAGCAATAATCAAATAAATGGAATTAAACAAGAAGAAGGATATAAAATAGTCGGGTGGAAACAAATCCACTACCAAACAGCTATAAAATGAGTTTGTCCAGTAATGTTTCAACATAACACAGTCACTAAATGAATAAAATAAATACATAAAGACCCAACAATGGGTCAGCAAACAACAACACAACACATAAAAATAAGTCCAATAAAGGACTACGCCTGGTCAGGAGAAGGAGGAGGCAGTCCCTACATCTGGGACAACATGAACCTATACTGCGCCGGTGTCAGCGTTACCGACGATGACTCATCAATAGGACGACGAGGAGGCAGTGAAACCGATACAGTCAGTGTAGATACCGACGTACGACCAATGTCATGCCCCTGAATCAGAATACTGGAGAGCGGGGGACAGACTCAGCAAGCTACGTATATTGAAGTGCAACCCATACGGTCATGGCTGTCTAGATGCATGCAGGTTTATCTACAAGCCAACAGTCTCTTATGGTCAAGAATAAGCCTAGTGCCTCAATCTCAAGCAAGCAAGTAAATATTACAAGATGTTAGATCATCAGACATACAAAGTAAGGCGTCCCAAATATTACATATTCAGATGATCATGAAGCTAGTCATACAAAATATAAAGACTAGCAAGTATTAAGTCATACATGATCAATCCTAGGATTTGTCAATCATGTTACAGCCCTTAGGCAAATAGAAATTAAGTTTCAACACGAGCTAACACTTGCTCGACGGATAAACGCCTCAC
The DNA here is from genome assembly GCA_029216955.1 of Iris pallida. Lineage (NCBI taxonomy): Eukaryota > Viridiplantae > Streptophyta > Magnoliopsida > Asparagales > Iridaceae > Iris > Iris pallida. The sequence continues at coordinate 1,348,899 of JANAVB010009400.1, forward strand.
AAGAATAATTTACAATAGAGTGGAAGAGCAAAATAAGAAACCAAATCGTTGCCAGGATTACGTCTGATGTTCACCATCTGGCTAGAAAGCTGGTAGATCATCGGGTGCTTCTCCTAATTCTGGACATACAAAACCAGTTGGGTCAGACCCCAGAAAGAGCAAGTGCCACAAGGGAGGCTTCACTTAGGAACTAAAACCAGCGTATAATAAAAAAAAGAACTGGTAAAAGAGCATAGTTAAATAACATAAGAGACTGAGTTAACATAAAACATTAGCTTGCAATAGGAGAAACAAGAGGTGGAATATAATTCCCATGTTAATCATGAGACAATTCATTCAAATACGACCAATCAAGTCCTATGGCTTGCTATTGTTAGCTAACTAGGGTTATCACAAGCTTAATTACTAATAAGATGCAATGAGATGTTCCCGCAGTCACAAGTCCTGCAGACTATCCAGGTTATCCAGGCGAGGGTTACAAGAGTTATCAAGAAAATTTATTAAGTGAATTAGAGTGCAACACATGACAGTATACTGGAAATGTGTCCTACTCGTCGGTAGGCTACAAGTCCACTGGTGTGGCCGGGATAACGGGATCGCCTGTAACTGGAAAATATCTCTAAATGAACTACTTGATCAATCTTGTCATTAACCTAGTCAGATTCATTATGAATCTCTGACCGTGGTAATCAGGAATCCATGTCCTAGACATGATACAAGACGAGACATGTAGCTTGTACAGGCACAATCAACCACGGGGTCAAGGCAAGAGTTACACTAGCAAGATAGGAATAGCCGTCGCAACAACAATCAAGATTATATATGTCATGTCAGGTATACTTGTCACTTGTCAGGAGTACTTGTCAGGAGTGAGCCTCAATAGGCCACTATCAAGCATTATCAAGATGGGTTCATATTATCATGTTCAAGTTAAGTCAAGTTTAATACTATCAAGTCGTAAACATGCTCAAACTCTATCGTGCTCAATATTAACAAGTTATCATGCTGGTTTGCTGCAAGTTAGGCCAAGTACAAGATGCATGCATGGTCAGGACATTACACTAAGAACGATATGAACAAGCATAGAGATATGGGACAAGGGGTATCATGGCAAGAATGGCGCTGGACAAATAGCGCTAGGCCAAATGATGTTGGGTGGCACTGGGCTAAGACAGCTAGGTGGCATACGGCAAGTAGCACTGGGCCAAATGACGCTGGGTGGCACTGGCCAAGAGAGCTAGGTGGCGCACGATAAGTGGAGCTGGGCCAAATGATGCTGGGTGGTGCTGGACCAAGAGAGCAAGGTGGCACACAAAAAGTGGTGCTAGGCCAAGTGGCACCAGGAATAGCATGGTGCCAGGTAGCGTGTGCTCATTTGGATGGCATGACGCCAAGGGGCGCGCACAACCGAGATGGCATGCGCTAGGGAGCACGCACAACTGTCACGACCTGCACCCAGTATAAGGGCACGAGAAGCGGGTACGTCTAGCCTACACCGCAGTATCGGCGGTAGAACGCTGTTCTAGGTCACAACATCTAACACAATCCAGAATATGCTCCGAAAGGAGAATAATATAATAAGTAATCTCAATCACATACTAAGATGGAAAATAAGATAAGATAATCTCAAAGAGAGCCACGATATAAATAAGAAGTCTCGGTGTAAACCTACACCATAAATAATATCTAAATATAATCACAATGTCTCAATGACTAGATAATGTTATAAGTCTAATCTAAACTAATGGCAAGTCCTCAGCGACTACTGGATCCTACTGAGGGTCCAGGTCACCTGTGTCAACTAGGCCTGCTCCATATAAGTATCGCAGCAATTCTCATCATCTGTAATATTTTCAACAGGTCCAGTCAGGGCAGGAACGAATAAATATCTCTCACACAGATCATAACATGAAAGAAAATATGAAACAAGCTATAGAATAATATACATGAACTGCTTATAAAGAAATAAGACTGTAAAAGAGAACATGGAATATGAAATAGATATACATGATATAATAAGAGAACTGAACTAACTACGTGGTGTAGAGCACAATCTAGTTATGTAAACTGGCTTAGGTTATACATGACTTAAATCTAGTTTGGAGTTGTACATAAAAATGGTGTAGATCACATAACCAAATAAATACTCCCCCTGCCCCTATCAGTATACAAGGATCTGTCCAGGTTATGTTATTACACATGAAAGTAGTGTGTCACATGGATAGCTAGTCCACATGAATACTGGGTTATACATGAAGGCTCACATGATCATGAGTGTATATGAATGTCACATGAGTATACATGAATAAATATGAATACAAAGAGTAGACGATACACACAATAAAGTACATGAGCACAATATACTCGATGTATCTGAAGGGATAACATCGCATGAAGAGATCCATATAGTACTAATCCATGATAACATCATGACAGCAATAAGTAAACTAGTCTATAACAAGTAAATATGTCCAAGCAAGAATGAAACGGTCAGAGAATGTACTCGCTTGGCAATCCAAGCTGCTGATGAAGAAGTATAACAGAACTGGAGTGATGTAATCCTATTTAAAACAGCCACAAGTCACAACAAGGTTTAAAATATCATAAAGAATGGCTACAATATAATTCTACATGATTCTAGGTCCTTCTAGGTCAAAGTCAACCATTGGTCAACTCTAGTCAAACCTGGTCAAACCGGGTCAACTGTAAGTCAATTAGTCTGTTTACTAATTTTTAGGTCAAGCACAAGTTTTCAAGGCATTCTAAGTTCGTTTGAGTCGATTTGGATCAAGTTTGACCCAAAGTTGACTTTTGTCAACTTGTCGGTTGACTCGGCCATTCTAGGCTCATTGGGTCAATCCTAAACTGACTCAATACTCCCTAGGTCACATTCACAAGCAAACAATTATATATATATATATATATATATATATATATATATATATATATATATATATATATATATATATATATATATATATATATATATATATATACATATACATATACATATATAAATATATATACACATATACTTAAGCTCGTGAAGAAGAGGTTGTGTGTGTGTGCTGATAAAGGGCCGCTACTGGGGTTCAAAACTGAGACAAATTGGTTATATATACAACCATATGAATATACCATATATATATACAAGTCTATTTAAAAGGAAACTTTATATATATATATATATAGACATGTACTAATATATACACATAGATGTATAGGGGAGAAAGAATGTTAGGTTTACGAAGGAGAATTGGAAACTCAGATCTGAGAACAAAATATCTCGACAATACTCATCACAACATATATATATATATATATATATATATATATATATATATATATATATATATATATATATATATATATATATATATGTATATATATATATACAATATTAATGTTGGTCCAGCCGCTCTTCTCCCGCTTGAGGCCGCTCGGGGAGCCGAGCCCCCGCTAGGGCCGCCGCTCCGCCGGCCGACTATTTCTCGGCCCATCGCCCCCCTCCTTCTCTCTCCCTGGCCACGCTTCCCCCCGACCTCCTCGCTTTCTTCGGCTCCCCATCCGGCCCCATTTCTTCCTCCTTCCCCCCCTCCGATCCGTCGCCCGGCCGCCTTTCTCCGTCACCCTTCCCCCTCCGCCCTCTCCCTCTCCCCCGTCCCCTCCCTTCCCTCCTTCCCCTCCGCCCGGCCCCTCCGCCCTCATCCTCTCTCGTTCCCTCCCTCCCCGCTTCGTCCCAGTTGAGCATTCCTCCGGCCACCCACCGTTACCGGGCTGGCGTCAACCCCCCAGAGCCGGTGAGTCGGAGGCTCTCCCGCCCTCTCCTCTAGTGTTTTTCAAATTCAGGCATGGGCCCTTCCGCTAGCGGCCACGTGCCCTCGGGTCTCGAGCTAGCTTGGGAAGTTGCGCGGCATTCAGTCGTAGTCCCAACTGTCTCCTCCCCTGGCCACGTGACCAGGCCTGGCACGGTCAACACTTCCTGGAGCGGTACTGGCACTGCACTATTTTTTGGTGCAGTCAACGGATCCATTCCCCCTAGCACAGTCAATGTTCTGCACTCTGACACAGTCACCGACCCGGCGCAGTTGACCATCTCCCCTGGCCTCGTGACCAGGTCAGGCGCAGTCTCCTCTCCCCCTAGCACAGTCAATGACCTGCCCCCATCTGGCACAGTCGGCGAGCTGGAGCAGTCGATAATCCACCCTGGCCTCGGGGCCAGGTCTGGCGCAGTCGACGTTCCGACGCCCCCTGGCTCAGTTGACGTCATGGCGCCCCCTGGCGCAATCGACGGTTCCTCCCACCCGGGCCTCGTGGCAGGGTGCGGTTGCAGTGCACCTTTTGGTGCGGCTGCATCAGCCCGCTTGGGTGCTTCCTCTTGCACGAGTAGGGATACCTCCCATCCTCCCCTGGCTCCCGTGCTCCCGGACGTGGGCCTTACCATTTTCTCGGCCTCTGCACACACTTCAGTACGGGCCTCTCCCCATGCGACTCCGGTGGTCGCAACCCATCATTTTCCCCTTTCTGGTCCGATTGTGCCGCGTATGGGCGCCCCCCACCCCTTTAGCTCACCTCCTCTCCCACCCTCTTCGCCTGCCAGCTTAGCTCCGCCGGTTGATGTGATGTTGCTCTCTGATGTAGCAGATCTGCTGGAAGCTTTCTCTGGTGCTACCCATCCCCTGCCCCCTCTGGGCTACCCTCTGGGTCTGGCGAGCTCACACCCAGCGTCCCTTTGGACCCCGCCTCCACCCTCCCAGGGCGCGAGTATCCAGCTCTCGAGCTCTGTGCCTTCCAGTGCTACTCCTCTTCCGGCTCTCCCAGCACATGGCACATCGCTTCGCCCGCCTACTTCCTTTGCCGACGTTCTTCATCCTGACAGGGCTCCCAAGCTGGGACTCCTGTTCCCGGACGTCCATCTTCCAAAGGTTGAGTACCCGCAGGCTTCTCCTATACCGACTGTGTCGTTCACCGACCAGGAACTCTCATCTCTGGCCACCTCCTTCTCCTACTCCTTCGTCCTCAAATTTTCAGCAGGCTGCCCCAAGCTCGCTAGAGTGGCAGAGGTTATCGCTAGCTGGCGATTAAAGACAGAGTACAGGGTCATCCCCTTGACCCGAGGCATATTCTGCTACACCTATCCTCCGACCTGGACCACAGGACGGTGTGGTCCAAAGGCACAGGGCGGGTAGACTCCCACCAGATGAAGATTATCAAGTGGTTGTCACACTTTAACACCAAAGAAGACTCAGCGACGGTCGCCGCCTGGGTCACCTTCCCAATCTCCCTCTCGTTTGCTTCGTTCCGGCGGCTCTCAAGCATATTGACAACTCCTTCGGGACTTATGTGGCCACCGCCAATGAAACCAGCAACCTGACAAAAGCTCACTATGCCAAGATATACGTGGAACTCGATCTCACATATGATCCCCCATTCATATCCTCATCGAACTTGGCAACCAAACTCACACTCAGTAAATCATATATGACAACCACGTAATTTTCTGCACCCGCTGCCATTTACGTGGTCACCTATCGAAGCACTGCCTCCGTCTCCACCCAGTGCTGAGGAAGAAACCAGAGAGGGCCGAAACCAAACCCAAAGAGAACCAGCATCATAAATTTGCCCAATCTCCCCTGCTCCCTCTTCCGAACTCCCACACCAGATTCAACTCTAGCGAAGGCAAATCCAGCAAAGGCAATTCAGCAGAAAAAGCAGTGATCCCCTACCACCCACCTAACATTTCCCTGTCCAATCAATTCAGCGCCCTCGAGTCAGAAGCTATTGACTACCCCCAAGATTCGGTCTGCATGCCGACCTCGACCAAGACCTCGAAACGGCCTCCGAGGACCTCAGCGTCCCTCTCTTCGAGGATTCGAAAGAGTCCCCCCTAGCACCTCCTTAACCGATGACCTGCTTACTCAGCTCGGAAAGTTCACCGTCGATGCTCTAGCCATCTAGGGCCAGAGCAGGCATTTAGAGGTCTTCAGGTCCTAACCGTTAGATTCCCCCTCCAAGCAGAAGAAGACCAGATTGGCATCTCCGACGACTCCATCATCATCCCCCCGGAGCAGGCCGACCTCGATTCTGCAGTTGAAATGGTCGTACCCCCTAAAGGCACCGAAGACTCTCCCCTCGGCACATCCCCCAAGAAGACGGGGGAACCACCCATCACCAACAGAAAAATAGACAAAAAAGGGACAGCCAAATCCCCGTCCATGCTAACCAGGTCCGCTACAAAGCGGTCAAACCAACCCCCTCCAAAGCCCCATTAATACTGAATATCCTCTCCTGGAATGTCCGTGGCCTGGCGAACAAACCGACGATGAGAAGAATTACCAGCCTCAAGAAAATCTACAAGATCGACATCTTGATCATCCTCGAACCCAAAATCTCATACAAGAGACTCAAATCCATTCAACTGCAGTTAGGCTTTCATTCGGCCATTGCTGGAAGAGACGACATCTGGATTCTCTATTCCAAAGCCGTTAAAATCGGTATCATCCATGATTCCGGTCAAGCCCTATCTTGCTGGATTGAACATCCTTTAATTCCCAAGCGAGCCATCCTTTATGCGGTCCACGGCAGTTGTAACATTACAGAACGCGGACGCCTATGGAACGACCTACTGGACACCTACCACCACTACCCCAACCTCCCTTGGTTCTGCATCGGAGACTTCAACACCATCACTTGTAGAGATGAGAAGATTGGTGGCTGCCCTCCCTCTCCCTCTGCCATGCAAGACTTCAACAACTTTATCTTCAACGCTCATCTCACCTCTCTTCCGTTCACCGGCAACGCATTCACCTGGTGCAACATGCAGGAAGACAACCGCCGACAATTCTTTCGCCTTGATAGGGCGTTAACGAACGCCCACTGGCTTGTCATGAGGACGACTGCAAAGATTTCCCACCTTAACACCACCGAATCCGACCACACCCCTCTGCTGGTTGGAATCACCAGCACCTCCAACCATTCCAGAAAGAGTTTTCGCTTCCTGGACTTCTGGAGCGAGCACCCCCAATTCTTAGGGGTCGTCACGGAAGCGTGGAACAGCATGGACTCCATAGATCCCCTTAATCGCATGGCCATAAAGCTCTGAGCCACGAGGAAAGCTTTGACCGCTTGGAGCAAGCAAGCCTACAGGGATATCTTCCAAGCGATTCGTGAGGTGGAAGACGACGTGACTCGTGCTAAAGCGAAATACATAGCCGACTGCTCGCCCGATACCAGGAAGGTGCTGAATCTTACCAAAGCCATCCTCAAATTCAGGTTGAAGATTGAGACCAATTTTTTGAAGCAGAAAGCCAGGATCAAATGGGACAGCTAGGGGGATAACAACTCCAGTTTCTTTCACGCTTGTGTCAACGGACTGAGACAAAAACTCACTCTCCACCAGATTGCCACAGACAACGGCACCAGCATCACTCACCAAAAAGGTATCCAAAAGGAGGCCGCGAATTTCTACTCCAGACTTTTTTCCAAGGAAAGGGTTATTAAAGAAAATACCTTCCTGGACGAGGTCCTCCAACTTATCAGCGACATTGACAATTTATGGCTTGAACAGCCTCCTTCGGAGGAAGAAGTGAAAGAAGAAGTATGGGCCCTCGACGAGCACAACGCACTGTGCCGGACGGATTCTCAGGGATTTTCTTTCGCACTTGCTGGGACATCATCAAGACAGACATCCACAATGCGGCCACCACCTTCATCCAAGGAGCCACCTATCCCAGAGCCATATCTAGCACCAACCTTATCCTCATCCCAAAGAAAGACAACCCTGAGACATTCTGCAACTTTTGTCCTATTAGTCTCTGTACCTTCACCAATAAGATAATATCCAAGATTATCGCCTCCCGTATAGCAGGCCTTCTCCCCAAGATCATCTCGAGAGAGCAGAGCGGATTTATTCGGGGGAGAAATATCTAAGATAACATCACGCGGGCTCAAGAGTTAGTTATCTGCATGAAATTCCTAGCGAGAGGGGGCAACATTGCTATCAAATTAGACATGGAGAATGCCTACGACAGACTTGATTGGCAATTCATGATATGGGTTATCAGAGCCTTCGACTTCTCTGAAACCTGGACCAACGTGGTGTGGAGATCGATCAATAACTCGTGGTTCTCCACAGTTATTAACGGCCAAGCGAACGGGTTCTTCAAATCCACTCGCGGGGTCAGGCAAGGGGACCCGCTTTCCTCCACCATCTTCATCATTACGGCAGATGCATTGAGCAGAAACCTTAATAAGATGACGAGCACCCCCAACTTCCAGCACTACCATACGGCTAGTGACTACCCTATCATCACCCACCTGGCCTTCGCTAATGATATCCTTATATTCTCATCCGGAGACGCAGGATCGGTGGAAGTATTCCACAAAATGCTCCTGACCTATGAAAGGTGCTCCGGGAAGAAGATCAACCCGAAAAAAAGTGTCATCTACACCCACCACAATATCAAGAGAAACCAAGCGGCTATCATATCAACCACCACATCAATCCCCATCCAGCACCCCCCATTTCTCTACCTTGGGTGCCCCCTCGTGTATGGGAAATCCAACGCCGGGATTTACGAGAACCTGACCAATCGCATCAGGGAGAAGCTCGAGGGCTGGCACAATGCCACCCTATCCCCAGGAGGCAAGATTATCCTCATCAATCACGTCCTTACCTCCATACCCATCTACACCCTGGCAGCATGCGCCCCCCCAAGAATGTCCTATCCCATATAGAGAGCATCTTTAGCAATTTTCTCTGGGGACACAGCGGCGGCCATGAAAAGCACCATTGGGCCAGCTGGGACACCATGGCCCGTCCCACTGGAGAAGGGGATCTGGGTTTTTTCAAACTTTTCCACATTATTAACGCCTTCTCGATAAAATTATGGTAGACGCTCTGCACCAGTAAGAACTTATGGTCCAGGTTCATGAAGGCCAGATACTTCAAGCATATCCACCCGTCCATGGCCATTGCTAACAGAAGATCGTCCGCGGCCTGGCACCGCATCCTACACGAAGGGACCTAGTCGAACCGACGATTCGCCTTAAGGTAGGCTCCGGGGAAGCATCTACATTCTCGAAACGCTGGATAGGCAATTTCTTGCTTACACCCACTCAGGCGGCTCCCAGAAATAGCACAATCAAGGACCTTTGGGACCCTCCTAATAACTCCTGGAATTGAATCAAAGTCCAGTCTTGGGCAATCCCCCAAGCAACCGATCACATTCGTCGTAGCAGTTTGAGGATCGGTCCGGATGCAGATAAGCTCGAGTGGTCGCCCGACACTGCGGGCGCCTTCTCGATTAAGTCCGCCAGAAGCATTATCCTTGTAGAAGCATGAAAAATACTAAAGAAAGATCCATGCGGCCAGGAAACTCCATGCGGCTCAGGAAGCCCATGCGGCTCACAGATTCATGCGGTACAAGGGACTATGCGGCTCAAGACGTCTCATGCGGCTCAGAACAGAAGACACGTAGGTTGCAAAACAGTTCTCCCCTCCTGTATTAATTACTTTGATGGCTGACAACTCTGAAAAAGTGGCAGCCCTGACACAAAAAGAGGTAATTATGACTCTGTCATAATGACAAGACCCCTAGAAAAGTGAAGGAGATCTCTGACACAATCCCCCGAGATCCAAAAAATTCCACATGGCCCTGACACGTGGACAGTCATATACGGCTCGAGCAAAGACTCCCCATGCGGTTCAGGATGAAGCTGCCTTATGCAGCTCAGGCAGAAACAGTCTCATGCGGCTCAAGCAGAAGCCCCCCATGCGGCTCGCAAGGATCATCTCCATGCGGCTCATTACCCATTATGCGGCTCAAATTATCATATGGTTCGAAGGTTTGGAGGGGGCCACTCTCCAAGCAGACCCGACACATGGCCAGTCTTTTGCGGCTCCATCCTTATACGGCTCAACCTTTATGCGGCTCAATCCTCCTCAGCAGCTCTCAGGAAACGTGTCATAAAGCCAATCAATTTTCCAGATTTACTGCAATCAAAGATTGGGTCAAATCCCAATAATTTGGGACACGTGGCAGGAGAATGAATTAAATTTATTCATTCAGATTCGCATACATCAGCAAATCATCACCACGGAGATTTATTCCAATCAGCATTAATTACTGATAGGATTTGGTACAATCTACACTAAATGGCCCAGATTTATCACACTCAAGATTAATGGCCCAGATTGATCGATTAACAGGCCTGCCGCCACTTTTAGGGGGCAATCATTATGAACCCTAATGAGGTCCCTCCATTCTTATAAATAGCAGGGTGTTATTTCCTTGCAATATATACATACGTACACATACATACAGAGACCACTTTTCGAGATCAGAGAGAGCACCACATACTTAGAGAGAAGAAGCAGAGAGAGAGGAAAGAGAGCATTTCTTCAACGACGAGCAATCTTCTGGAGCCAAGGCTGCATACTGATCGTCCAAGGAGTAAGGCAGAGCTGGCCGTCGCTTTTCCCGAGCCTCTATCGTCAACCCCCAGAATCTAAAATAAATAATTGTAGACTGATGTACCTAGGCTTTCGTCCCTAGGCTTTCTTTGTACAAGCGAGTTTGTAACGTGAAGTAAAAGTCCAGTCCTCCGATAATTGTTCTGCTCTTTTATATTTCATGGCAAACACGATGGCGACTCTGCTGGGGACAAACTTTTCCATGGTTGAGGAGTTGGTGACGCAGTCGGATGCAGCCACGCTTGGCTCCACGCAACAGAAGATGGTCGTCCGTTTCGACCAACAGGTATTTGAAGAGATGCTCTCTGAAGGAAGTGTCGGACCGATCCAGAAGCAAACTCGTACAAAGAAAGCTCGCTGCGAGTGGAGGCCAAAATCATTTGCTCCCCCACAAGCTCTGGACGGGGTACTCTCTGCTACCCAAGACAGCGAAGGCGACTCTCATACGGCTCCACTTCGAGCCGTAGAGAACTCTGCTGTCCCCAAATCCGGCAGAGAAAAGCATTACGATGCTGGACTTGCAGCAACAAAGAGCGACTCTATGCGCCCCAAGAAGAAGCCGAGCACTCCTGTGGCCAAATCTGCCAACCACATGCAGGAGGCTCATGCGGGTGGATCTACCAACCACATGAAGAAAGTCTATGCGGCCAGATCATCCAGCCGCCTGAAGAATACTCATGCGGCTGAGACTCCCAGCCGCATGAAGAAGGCCTATACGGCTACGCCTGCCAACCGCATGAAGATTGTCGATGACGGCAGCATGACGCCTATCCCGCGCGGCTCTGTCGTCGACCGCCTGTCTTATGGTCCTGATCTCTTGTGCTCCTAAGAAGATATGTCTGACTCTCTCCAGTATCACTTAGACTCTTCCTACTATGTGCCCTTATGCACTAGAGCGAAGAAGTCTAAAGCAGCGCGAGCCTGGCGAGTTCGGTCCGCTGATCTGACTTCTGACCATCCGAGCGTTCCGCATACTGTTACGCAGGCCTCGAATGGGAAGTTGTACAGAACCACTAGAGTCCAGCCCCCGACGGCAGACGGACAGAGAGGTTCATAAAAGTCTCCCAAAATCCTGGGAGCAAATATGGTCGGTCCAGACCCATCTGACTTGCGTGAGGCCATCTTCCACAAATGCAAGAAAAGAGAAGATGCATCGGGGTGCAAAGAGTCCTCCCACGGACGTCACTGTACCCAAATCATCGTCAACTGCTGCTGCAACAGCGCGACGGTACGAAAAGACCGGCAGTCTGTATTTCAAAGACTGCAACAGCCATCTTCAGAAGACGAGGCACTTCCCGTCGTCTCCTGCAACTCTGCTCGGAAGGTCCCCGCTGATGGAAGGAGAAAGAAGACAAATGTCCCCAGTCCAAAGATTTCAACCACTGCGACTAAAAGACTGTCGTCTAAGCGGGTGCCCACCACCGGAGTTTTCCAAGGTACTCGCTCTAAGACAAAATCTGCTACAGTAGGAGATTCGTCGTCCACAATGCAGGGGGTTGCTGGGACTGGGGGTAGTACCCCTCCGAGCCTCCATAACAATCCGATATTCCAAGAAGACGAGTCAGGTCTCCTGTCAGATTCAGCAAACCCCGACGTCCCCGAGGACGTCCACAATTCCCAAGACGAGGCGAACTCGAAACTGGGGGTATTGTTCCTTCCGAGTCCTGAACCAGAAGAGAACATACCCACATACCCCGATGACTTCTTACTACAGGGGTACGATTCGGAGGGCGCTTCCTCCACCGCTCCGTCCATCTCTCCTCACGTAAAGACGGTATTCATGACAGACAGCAGCCAAGGAGGTTCCAGTGATCGCCAACGCATCGATAGTCTCGAAGCCATATTGCTTGCTTCGGTCAAGTCTGTTGATGAGATTAAAGCAGCCCTTCCAACTCTGCAAGGAGGAACGCCCGGCCAAACAAGCACGAGTCCTGCGGTCAATGCGAACTCGAATTTGGCAGCACCAAACCCGGGCAACGATCCTCCTGAAACAACGGCCCCCTACCACCGTGGACGATGCCCGCGAAGCGAGAAGAGACGGTCCAGGAGCTCCGAGCCATGTTTCACGCTCGAAAAAACTCTCAAGACCTCAGAATACGGCAACCGTATCCTGCTGCCTGGAGGGACGTTCCATTTCCACCAAGATATAAGCCGTTCAATATCAATCCTTATGATGGCAAGACCTCAGCAAGCCGGTACATCACTTACTTCGAGGTCACCACCAACCATCTGCCCCTTAACGATGCTATTCTCACACGATTATTCATCGGGGCATTGGAAGGGGTCGCCTTCGACTGGTACTGTAATCTGCCAGACAATTGCATCTACTCCTTCGCCGGCTTCAAGCACATTTTCTTGGAGAGATTCTACGAAGTAGGGCAAGACATCACAATATCCACCCTCATGGACGTCGTCCAAGGGGAGAAAGAGCTAACAAGAAAATATATCGAACGGTTTTGCCAAACCGCAATGAAGCTGCCATCTGGAAATTCGGATTCCTCCTTGATTGAAATTTGCCAAAAGAGACTGCTACCAACAATCAGTCTCTGGATGGGCGAAAGTCAATTCAAAGATTGGAAGACGTTCATCATCAGTGCCACAAGCGCCGAAGAATGGTTGAAGAAGGCTCGCCAATTGGGACTGCACATCTCAGACGGAGAGAACAAGGGCAAGCGTCTTAACAACGACAATGGGGGTAGCCCCTCCAACAATCGGGACAGCAGGGGTAAGCAGGCTATGGTGGCCGACACCGCGCAGAAACCTGAGCCAAAGCCAGCAGACAAACAATGGCCCCAAATCACTTACTCCTTCGAAGACGGGCACGTCAAGCCCACCTTAGACATGCTCATACAAGGAGACAGAATTCAGCTTCCTCTACAAAGACGGGAACCGCGGCAGGCAGACATGAAGAACCCGAAGTACTGCCATTACCATCGTTACGTCCACCATGCTACACACGACTGCTACCAGCTAAAATGGTACATCCAAAACTTCATCGATTCGAACGCACTGGCCAACGATTTCGAAGAGGTGACAGTAGCAGCCAATATGGTGTCAGTACAATTCGGCAGCTTTCCTCCAACGGAGACTCAAGACGGTGTGGTCCCTATCCCTCTGGCGACAATAGAGGTTGCTAATCTTCCACCTTCCCGAGATCAGGCTGCTAATCTAGTATCCCTCACCACATCACGAGGGGAGGTCATGTGGATCCATCCAGACTTGGTATTGGAAGTGATTCGACCGACATCATCTTTTACCTACAAGATGAAGAGTGGAAGAGTCAGGTCATGCCGCACAATCAGATATCGAAGAAGCTACAGCCGTCGTCACCCGGTCTGGGGCACAATCCCAACCTGCGGCTGACAACCCAACTGAAGATCGTCAGCCCACCACAACCGATACTCCGAGACCGGCTCAGCCTCCGACAACCGACAAGCCTAGGCCAAGGGAGGCTCACTTTGATAAATCCCTTCGAAAAGAGGCATCACAAGGGCTGGAGAAGCCTTACAACTTCGACATATTAGCGTAATTGGCCAACACACCGGCCAAGTTGTCATTATACGAGCTTTTGAGACTCTCCAAGGATGTTCGTGCGGCTTTGAGCGAAACACTCCAAAATGCCGATGCGTACCTCGCTCAGGTCAACCTCACAGGAGAGAACCTGCCTGCAGATCTCCAAGACAGTGCCTGCACGGGAGCAATGTCCAATATCGTCTTCACTCCGCAGGACATGCTCATCAAAACTAATCTGCACGATCGCCCACTATACTACACTGGGTACATTGGCGATGTATAGGTGGATCGGATGCACATTGATCCTAGCTCTTCCATAAGCATTATCCCGAAGGGTCTGCTACATCACCTCCGCATCCCAATGCATCATCTGATGCCAACAAACACCGCCATCAGCGGTTTCAATTCGGGCAGGAGCTACCCAATTGGAAAGATTCGTCTGAAGTGTCAAATTGGCGATCTCCAATCAGAAGTCACCGGCTACATCATAGATGCAGACACTTCTTACAACATCCTCTTGGGGCGCCCTTGGATACACGATTATATGATCGTGCCTTCCACGCTGTACCAATGCTTCAAATATGTCGACAAATACGGCTTCGTAAGAACGGAGTTTGCTGATATCAATCCCTTCAAAGGGGTCAAATCCTACTACTCAGACTCCTGCCTATACGAAAAGTTGAAGAGGCACCTTGATGAATAAGATATGCAAGCTCGTACCGAGACAGCCACAGGATCAGAAGAACCTCTGACGATCCACCTCCAAGCTCACAAACCTGGCAAGTCTGCACCCCTTACCGCCACTCTGCATAAGGACGCAATCAGCCTCTCGGCACAAGAAGAGCAGATGATAATCCGACTGCCAAGGTCTGGCCAAGTGCCAAGACCCACAACGGAGCTACTGACAATCAGGCTGCCGAGAGTCGGCCAGTCTCAAACGGGGATGCTCAATCCCTCCGACAAGCCAATGACGATATGCCTTCCCAAGAAGGGTCATCACCCCGATGCAAGCCCTGGAACTTCTAGCGAACCAGCCACTCCCCGTCCAACATCGAGTACCAAGCTGGGGGTCGCTAGTTTGCCAACAACTCCACTCTCTGCTCCATCAGCTGAACCGCTGACGATCAAGCTGCCCAGGTTGTCCTCTCAGTCTTGGCTTATACAGGGGGTAGTCGAAGAGAAACTGGAGTTAGCCAAGTATGTGGCTGCCCACACTGATGTTCCCTCCGTAGATGATGTAATCCCCTAGAAAAGATACTTTACTTCATCAATAAAGGGCTATCTTTGAACTACCTCGAGCTTAATAAGCTCTGTATAATGTATGCTATAGAACACGGTATAGGTACTTACCTCCACACACAGGTAACAAATGTGCACACCGTAATCCAGCTTACTCCAGCGGAAGACGCTTACCGCATAATCGAGGGAGGGGACCATCTAATCATCTTCGGTCGGAAGGACGATCCGCATCCCTTCACCATAGAAGAAGTCGACCTTGGATCAGATGCCGGAAGACTGCCTCTGTATCTTTATAGCCCCCAATCTAGATATCTCATACAGAAACAGGGGTATGATCTGGAGACGAACGCCAGGCTTGAACTACGATACTGGATGACGATTACCGTTGAAGCTACCGGTCCCGGTAGGCAAACCACGGGACTACTATAGCAAGACTCGATGTGGATTAGGGTATGTAACACCCACGACGACCCCTGAGAGTTCAGATGAGGAATGTGACCGGCATTCACATTCGACCGGGTTACCAACTTCTGACTCAGATACCAGCATCGAAGATGTATTCAGACAAGTCCTGTCAGTCAACATGGCATTCACCGACGCTTATGAAGAAGATGAAGACATCCCTGAGATCCTCGAGCTAGAGCCATGGGTGCAGCAGCTGGATGCACAATGGGAAAAGCGGTTCGAACAGAGAGAACCTCCCACTGAAGATGAGGTCATACAAGTAGATCTCGGCAGTGAATCTTCCCCAAAACCAACCTTCGTCAGTAAAAGTCTATCAGACGAAGAGCGAGAATCGCTGCTGAAACTTGTCAAAGAATATATCGATGTGTTCGCCTGGAGCTATGAAGACATGCCGGGGTTAAATCCCGATATTGCTCTTCATAAACTCAACATCCGGCCGGATGCAAAGCCCGTCAAGCAACAACAGCGACGCTTTCGTCCAGCCATCATGGACACGATCGAAGCCGAAGTCAACAAACTGATAGCCAGCGGCTTCATTCGCGAAGAGCAACATCCTGACTGGGTCGCCAATATAGTGCCTGTCCTCAAGAAGAATGGAAAGATTCGAATCTGCATCGACTTCCATAATCTGAATGAGGCATGTCCCAAAGATGAATTCCTCCTCCCTATCACAAACATCATGATTGACAACACCTGCGGCTTCGAACGTATGTCATTCATGGACGGCTTCTCGGGATACAACCAAATTAAGATGTCTCCTAACGACGAGAAGCATACATCATTCCGAACACCGATTGGTACATACTGCTACACAGTCATGCCTTTCGGTCTAAAGAATGTCGGTGCCACATATCAAAGAGCCATGAGCATCATCTTCAGAGACCACTTATGCAAGACGATGGAGTGTTATGTTGATGACATCGCCGTCAAGAGTCGCGGGAGGGAGACCATCTGCAGGATCTGAGGACGGTATTCGACCTAATGTGAGCGCATAATTTAAAAATGAACCCTACGAAGTCCTTCCTAGGCGTATCTAGCAGAAAGTTCTTGGGTTTCATCATCACCGCCCAGGGTATCCATGTAGACCCTGATAAGACAAAGGCAATTATGGAGATGGGTCCCCCTAGAAACCTCTGCGAACTTAGAGGCCTTCAAGGGAGGCTAGCTTACATCAGGAGGTTCATTTATAACCTCTCCAGGCGATGTCGACCATTCACCCACCTCATGAAGAAAGGCGTCTCGTTCGTGTGAGACGAAGAATATCAGCGGGCCTTCGACAGCATCAAAGAATATTTGTCGAACCCTCCAGTTCTGGTAGCCCGGTTGCTGGAAAACCATTCCTGCTCTACGTACGAGCAATGGAGCATTCCCTCGGAGCTCTGTTGGCACAAAATAACTGATGCAGGCCATGAGCAAGCCATATATTACCTCAGTCGAATGATGATTGGGCTAGAGCACCGATACACTGCTGTCGAGAAGGAATGCCTTGCCCTGGTGTTTGCCATTCAGAAGACGCGATACTATGTCACCGGACAAATAATACATGTGATCTCGTGAGTCAACCCTCTCAGGGTCCTCATGACTAAACCAGGGGCACTCAGCTCTCGCCTCGCTAAATGGGCAATATTATTGTCCCCTTATCATATGATCTTCGTCCCGCAAAAGGCTGTCAAAGGTCAAGCCCAGGCAGACTTTTTGGCAGCCCACCCGGGTTCGGAGTCATCCAGAATATATGAAGAGATCCCAGATGGTGTCGCCGACTCGCATACAACCTCTCACGATGATATATGGCGAATGTTCTTCGACGGTGCTTCAATGAACGGGACCCAAGGGCAACATCGTCGTCGGAGTCGGGGTGGTGCTAGTCTCCTCTTTCGGATTGGTGATCAACCGCACTTACTCCCTCACGGAACCCTGCTCTAACAATGTGGCCGAGTACAACGCTCTGGTCATTGGCCTCCAACTTGCAAGAGAGCTAGGGGATAGAATATCTTGAAGCATACGGTGACTCCCAGTTAATCGTCAATCAGATCCGGGGCTCATACGAAGTTCGTCACGAAGACATGATCCCCTACCATCAAATAGCGATCGACATCATCTCATCGTTCGAGGCGTTCTTCATCGAGCACGTCCCCAGACTCCGAAATATCGAAGTCGATGCTTTAGCAGGCCTGGCCGCTTCCCTAGCAGTGCCAAATCATACCCATCAATCGGTAGATGTGATAGGCCACGAGCTGGTCTGCCCTAAGAACAACGTTCAATTCGTGGCAAGTTATTCCGCTCAGGCGATTGATGATGCCCCAGACTGGAGACAACCATTCACCGACTTCGTCGTCTATGACATCTTGCCCGAGAACCAAAGGAAGCCACCTCCATTAGACGGCGTTCCCTCAGATTCATTTACGATACAGAGACAAAAATGCTGTATCGCCGATCCTACGATGGATTACTGCTTCAGTATCTGTCAAACGCAGAAGCCAAAGAAGCCGTACGAGAAGCACATGACTGGTGTCTACGGGGCCCATCAGCCTGGCCCTAAATTGCAAGACCGTCTTCGTCGAATGGGCTATTACTAGCCCATGATGGTAGCGGATGCGATAGACTATGCAAGAAAATGCAAAGCCTGCCAAGTTCATGCTGATTTCATTCACCAGCCATCCGAATTCCTACATCCGACTGTGGTATCCTGGCCCTTCGAAACATGGGGAATGGACATCATCGGTCCAATTACTCCTACCTTCCTTCCGTGGATATCACTTCATACTTGCGGTCACAGATTACTTCTTCAAATGGACAGAAGCTGTTCCACTCGCCGAAGTAAAGACTTCAAACGTGATCAGCTTTCTCAAGCATCACGTCATCTATCGCTTTGGACTGCCTCGAAGGATCATCCACGACAATGGTCCGCAGTTTGCAAGCCACGCCTTCTATCGATTTTGCGATAAGTACCGCATCCAGAATTTTGCTTCGACACCATACAACCCAGCAGCAAACGGGTTGGCAGAGACATTCAAGAAAACAATCATCAAACTCCTCAAGAAGTTTGTCTCTTCCAACAAACGCGACTGGAACGAGAAGCTCGATGAATGTTTATGGGCGTACCGTACTACAGTCCGAACAACTACCGGGAACACACCATTCTCCCTGGTATACGGGAGTGAGGCAGTTCTCCCATTAGAGAATCAAATACCCTCACTCCGCGTCGCCCTCACTTATCAATTGACGACGGATGATAACTACCGACGCCGACTACAAGAGTTAGAGGGCTTAGATAAAAGCGCCTCCTCGCTCAAAAAGAATCGAGCTATACCAAGCACGCATCTCTGGAGCCTTCAATAAGAAGGTTAAGATCAGAACATTCCAAGTGGGTGATCTCGTTCTGGCGGTCCGGAGACCAATGGTCATGACTCACAAGACCTGCCGGCAAGTTCCAGCCAAAATGGGAAGGCCCATTTATCATTGAGGCCGTATTCTCCAACGGAGCTTACCGCTTCGCAAAACAGAATGGGGATTTGCTCATGTTGTCCCGCCAACGGCAAGTTCCTGAAGAAATACTATGTCTAGACGACAATTTTCCTATCGAGTCATGTGCCCTGCCGGTACCATTGAACTCACCCTCATAATTTTCCAGATCATCGAGTCATGTGCCCGCCGGTACCGCTGAACTCACCCTTACAATTTTCCAGATCATTGAGTCACGTGCCCCGCTGGTACCGCTGAACTCACACTCACCATTCTCCAAAGTCTCGAGTCATGTACCCTCTCGTGCCGCTGAACTCACATTCACAACATCCAAGATTATCGAGTCATGTGCCTGCTGGTGCCACTGAACTCACACTTTCCAATATCGAGTCATGTGCCCGCTGGTGCCTCTGAACTCACATCCTGATCACTCTTTCAGATAGTAAGTCATGTATGATCATACCTCTGAACTTTCTTCCTGGAAGAGATCCTCCCTCATGATCCAATACATGCACTCCCAGTGCACAAAAAGGGTAAGCGATCCCGAAATTTCCAAAACGGCCATGTCCTCATTACCTCTGAGTCATTTCACTTCCGCCAAAAACAAATCACCCCTACATAGAACTTCCATGTCCTCATTACCTCTGAGTCGTTCTATGTACCCCCTCTTCATTAATCCCACTCCTGCCATGTCCTCATTACCTCTGAGCAGGAAGGCCCCGTCAAAGAGACTCTCATACTCACCATGTCCTTAGTACTTCTGAGTAAGTATGTTCGTTCCTTTTAACTTGTTGCCCGTATCCAAAACCAGGAATACGTTAGGGGCAACGGGTCCATGTAAAATGTCCCAGTAAGATGATTATTACAAAGGCAAAAGAGTGAAGCAAAATATATTCCATTCATTCATAAATCGGTTACATCCTACACGACTACAAGCAAGTCAAAACAGTTCTTCATGCAGACAAGAAGAAAAGCAAAACAAAACAAAGAGACACCTACAAGAAGCCTCTAAACCCTAGTCGCAGAAGCGCGCATACCACTCCCTCAACCACCTTATACATGAAGGATGCAATTGAAGAAGATCCTCGTCCCGAATAGAAGAATCAGAATTCTCAGCGCTACCACCCTCAGCAGTCTCGACAGTGGGGAGGATGTCGTCCCTCTCAGGCGTCGGTTCTTCTTTTATCGCCCCTCCTTAACAGAGGAAGGCCCCTGAATTGATGACAGGAGGCGGCGGCTCCTCTGTCACTGCAATCTCAGCATTCGGGGGAGACACTACAGGAACCAAAGACGAAAAAAATGATAAGGAATGAGGAAAATAGTCAGAAAAATATTCAACGATGTTCATGCGGCCCATTTAAGACAACTTTTTATGCGGCTCGGACATAGAATATTCCCCATGCGGCTCATGGAACGTGTATGTGGACCATGTAATTTGAAAAGCTTGCATTAAATGATTGTTCACGAAGCATGCAGCAGGGCAGCCGCTGTTAAGATTTCAAAGTACCCAATCTTCTACACAGTCCTTACCTTCAATGGCAATATGGACGTCAAGACGAACGGGGGTGCGGCAGTCGAAGACGAAGCCGATTTCCTACTCTTCGCCACAGCCTTCTTCACCGCCTTGGAAGCCCTAGGTGCCATCGTTGTCTGTCGGTCAGAAGAAGAAAACAAGACAGAAATCTTAGTCAGGAAGAGTCTAAGAGAGAGGTCCCCCCAAATACCCTTCTATTTATAGAGAAAGAAGGACCATAGACCGACGTCTCGTACAACGTAGTCGACTCTTCGGCTATCGAGACAAACTAGCGAATCAAAGATCAGAAACTTTTGGGATTCTGCCCCGAGAAGATTTGCACGCATGACATAATGACGTGGCAAAGAATTAGGCGGTTGAGACACCACTGCGGTTCAAAGAGTCTATGCGGTTAAGCCATCCATGCGGCTGAAACTTCCATGCGGCCAAGACATCTATGCAGCCAGAAGAATACAACCATGCTTCTTATTCAAAGTATTTCAATTTTACAAATTAAAAACTTTGAAGGGGGTCTTGTAGAAGCATGGAAAATACAAAAAAAAGATCCATGAGGCCAGGAAACTCCATGCGGCTCAGGAAGCCCATGCGGCTCACAGATTCGTGCGGCACAAGGGACTATGCGGCTCAAGACGTCTCATGCAGCTCAGAACAGAAGACACGTGGCTTGCAAGACAGTTCTTCCCTCCTGCATTAATTACTTTGATGGCTGACAACTCTGAAAAAGTGGCAGCCCTGACACAAAAAGAGGTAATTATGACTCTGTCATAATGACAAGACCCCTAGGGAAGTGAAGGAGATCTCTGATACAATCCCCCGAGATCCAGAAAATGCCACGTGGCCCTGACACGTGGACAGTCATATGCGGCTCGAGCAAAGACTCCCCATGCGGTTCAGGATGAAGCTGCCTTATGCGGCTCAGGCAGAAACAGTCTCATGCGGCTCAAGCAGAAGCCCCCCATGCGGCTCGCAAGGAATCGTCTCCATGCGGCTCATTATCCATTATGCAGGCTCAAATTATCATATGGTTCGAAGGTTCAGGGGGGGCACTCTCCAAGCAGACCCGACACGTGGCCAGTCATATGCGGCTCCATCCTTATGCGGCTCAACCTTTATGCGGCTCAATCCTCCTCAGCGGCTCTCAGGACACGTGTCATAAAGCTAATCAATTTCCTAGATTTACTACAATCAAAGATTGGGTCAAATCCCAATAATTTGGGACACATGGCAGGAGAATGAATTAAATTTATTCATTTAGATTCGCAGACATCAGCAAATCATCACCATGGAGATTTATTCCAATCAGCATTAATTACTGATAGGATTTGGTACAATCTACACTAAATGGCCCAGATTTATCATACTCAAGATTAATGGCCCAGATTGATCGATCAACAGGCCGCCGCCACTTTTAGGGGGCAATCATTGTGAACCTTAATGAGGTCCCTCCATTCTTATAAATAGCAGGGTGCCATTCCCTTGCAATATATACATACGCACACATGCATACAGAGACCACTTTTCGAGATCAGAGAGAGCACCACATAATTGGAGAGAAGAAGCAGAGAAAGAGCAAAGAGAGCATTTCTTCAACGCCGAGCAATCTTCTGGAGCCAAGGCTGCATACCGATCGTCCAAAGAGTAAGGCAGAGCGGCCGTCGCTTTCCCGAGCCTCTATCGTCACCCCCAGAATCTAAAATAAACAATTGTACTTAGACTGCTGTACCTAGGCTTTCGTCCCTAGGCTTTCTTTGTACAAGCGAGTTTGTAACGTGAAGTAAAAGTCCAGTCCTCCGATAATTGTTCTGCTCTTTTATATTTCATGGCAAACAATCTTGGGAACGCGGCCCCGTCCCCTACCATTGTCTCGTTCTGGCAGACGTGCACCCCCAAGAAGTGGTCTTTCCATATCTGGAGAGCCCTCAGCAATATCCTTCCCACCGACGACAAGCTCAATGCCATCGGGTTCAGCCTCGCCTCTGCGTCCACATGCTGCTCCGACCGACGATCGAAAACAGCCAACCACATCCTCAGTCAAGGGGACCTACCGGTCAAGGTCTGGAGAGCTCTTTCCCGACGTTGCAGATTAACTCATGGAGGCGTCAACTTTCACCAGCTCTTGCACACCTGGGCTTCAGCGTCCCATGTCCACCAGATCGTTGCGGCGGCCGCAACATGGGTTATCTGGAAAAATCATAACATGGCGAGATACGAAGGCCATCAGTACAGTTCGAACCAACTGATTCGGGAGACCATTCGTCAAAGCCACAAACGGAGACGCCTCTGCAAACAAGGCCAAGAGGCTTTCTGGAACCATTTCCTTTACTCGGCTTAGCCGTTTTGCTTCAGTTTACCTCTTCTTTTGTCAGTATACGTGTATAGGCTTCGGCATTTTGCGCCTTATGGTATACTTGTAAAGGTTTGGCCTTTTCGACCCTATTGAATAAAATAGATGGTTCTACTAATATATATATATATATATATATATATATATATATATATATATATATATAATATTTATATATACACTTATACACAAGGCAAAAAGGGGATATATATACATATATGATAGAAATATTTGAAAGTAAAATTAGGGACTAAAACCCACAAGTCCAGAATCTTAGTAACTTCATATTAACTCAGAAAATATGAATTAAATCTCAGAAATTTGAAATATAACAAAACAACTCAAATATATATATAAGTCGAAACCCGAAATCCAACTCAATGCCCAAAATGCAATATACACACCTAGAACTCACGAAACTTGGCAAACACGAAGGTGTCTAAGCGTGCGACGTGCTCGGGTACTCACGGGGATGAATTCGTGTCCGTATCATGTCCACGGAGCACGTATCGAAAAACCGAACTCGTGTGTCGTGCATGTGCGTTTTGCCCGATTGGACGCCGCACACAACACGAGAAGCCTCGTGCTCGTGCACATAGCTAGGTTGGATCCTGGGGTTGGTCTAGGACACACTGACACGATACCACGTCTCATCTACGCGACACAGCGATACGTGAACCCCCGTGTGGCCTACGCGCGCGAGTGCATGTGTGCCCGTGGGCGCGTGTCGGGCCTCGTGGTTCGTGATCTAAGCCAGCGACTCGGGATCGAGTCCCTGGGTAGTCTAGGTATAGGGATTTGTTCTCGTGCTCATGGAATGGGTCTTCGACGTGTCGTGTTCGCGTACGAATGCCGTGTCAGCGGCACTTTTCAGCCGTATGCACAGTGCGGGCTGAACAGTGCACGCAAGATTTATCCGTTCACGCTTCATGAAATGATGTGAAATTTTATGGGCATGTGGGAAGAGGTTACCCCCACGTGCTCATAAAATTCTATGTGAAACGGAGCCTTATGTGTCGAGTTACGACGCTCGAACAGCAGGGCAAACACGGGGCCATGGCCTCGTGCACGCGTGTCCAGTGTCCGATTCGGACACTGAAATCGTGTCGATTTAGATACGTCTTTACGAAAGTTGTTACAAATAATATTAGCAAGGAATTCATGAAAACAGAATCGAAAAATAACACTTTTTAGTTCTAAGTGGCATTTCGTCGATCACAGTGTTCCATAGGACCGACACATGTCCTTTACGGCTATCAAACGAACTCACAAACCTACCGAAATTTATGCATAGGTCTGGGGTACCTATATGGATACTAAAATGCTGAAATTTCAGAAGAAACAATGGTAGAATGAGGTTTACCTATTGAGAGTTGGAATCTCAATGAAAGTGAATCCTCGAGCGCTTTAACGACCGATTTCTCCCAAGCAAATGTCTCCAACTCCTTGCTAACAATGCTCCAGCAAGTTCTTCTCCTCCTCATGGTCGCAACGCAATTCGTTTGGCGCGAATCGGATGCCGGATGAGAAAGTTAGGGTTTTGAAGAAAAAGAGAAACTAGGGTTGATCTTGTGGAGGCTATTTGATTTCTACACAAATGAGAGGGGGGCTGCTATGCTTGGTCGGCCATGCATAGGGGGTTATTAGGGTTAGGGTTTAGTCATGGGCCAAGCACTCTTAAGTTGCTAAAAAGGCCAAATGACAAAAGGCTTTAAAGGCTTATAAAAATGACTTAAAAATATTAAATAATTCTTAAAAATAGGTAATAATTCTAAATTAAATCTAAAAAACTAATAATAAATCTAATTACATTATTAGGCCTCTAAACAAGGTTGACTAAGGTTATACCATCTTCTACCACCCGAAACATCAATTAAAGCTATACAACAATCAATAAAAATCAAATAATGCACAACGACTAAAATACCCCTAATTAAAAAAATGAGTGTGACGGATAGGTTTCTAATGTCATGGTTAGTCTCTAATCATGGTTATCTAAGGTTAAACCGACTACTAACACAACACCAATTAAAATATTATTAAAAAAATCATATAATTACCAAAATACCCTTAATTTAGAAAAGTGGTGGTTACAGCAACCGAGATGGACGCGGCGTTAGGGAGCGCTGCGTAACCGAGATGGCACGGTGCTAAGGAGCGCACGCAACCGAGATGGCGTGGCGCTAAGGATCATGTGCGCACACTGTTCATCTTCCCCAACCAACACCAAAAGCTTTGTTGAACCTATGAACTCCAAAGGCCATAACTCCCTCAAAACAAGTCGAAATCGAGACTTCCAAGGGTCCAAATTGTGTAGAATTAAATTTTTCACAACATATAACTATTAAATCTCGACAATAACAAGGTTTAAGAAATCAAAAACAACAAAAACTAAAAAAGTTATAAACTTAGATCTATAAGAATCCATCCATCAAAACCAAAAATGTCAAGTTCTAAAGAGGCTTAGAATCAAGTAAAGAAGATAATAAAATGATAAAACTTGAGATGCATCATGAAGCAAGTTGTAATTGGCTAGGTTTTGGTACGAGGGAGGAGTTACGGAGAAAAAGAAAGAAAAAATGAAAAATTATGGAGGAGAGAGAGAGATGTTGGTTTAAATACCAAGCAATCCATCTTAACTCAAACCAAACCAAACCAAGCAAAGCCAAACCAAGTTGAACCAAGTGGACCAAATCAAGTCAAGATTAAGCCAAGACTAGGCTAAACAAGACAAGTCTAACTACGGTTCACCCGACATATGTCAAAAATCCGTATACGTATACTAAAAAATACGTATAACAAGAAACGAGAGTGGCAACCAGAAAGTGTATGCTCTATGGCTAGCAGTCTAGAGTTGGTGGAATCCATAACAGCTGCCAGCCTCGAAAGCTGATCGTCCATGGCCACCTGCGACCCCTGCACCACCTGAACGGCACAATTCGTCCTCTCTTGCACTGCCTGAATGGCACGATCCGTCCTCTCGCTCCTCTCCCTAATGGTGCGCTCGAGCATATCAAATCGTACGGTGAGTGCCAGCATTGTCTGTCTACGGCTGAGACTGGGGCTGCTCCACAATCCTCCACAATAGCTCATCATACAGCTAAGTAACTTATCGACGGAGTTCCTCCACTCGGGCTGACTCCTGTGAGGACTGTGGGGAATGCACACTGGCAGAAGGGGCCCTGGATGAAAGTATCACCACAAAGGCAACGTAGGATCCCATACCATAGTACATACCCCTCTAAAGACCACCAGCGATGGTCACCCAGAGCTCGTCCAACACCCGAGCCAGAGGGGCTGCGAGGAAGTACCAGCCCCTCCCTACGCAGGTGCACTCTCACGCTCTAGCCTTAGATACTCATCCTAGAAAAATACGTATCTCAATAAGCATAATATTTACTACCAACCTATTTGTTCCCCGTCTATGGATATATATTACATATTTCTTAAGTTACACTAAAGTTAGTGACACGTAAAGTAATACTTACATAGCTCTGCGTGGCCCTATCATCGATGAGCTTTCCGTCCTTCCGATGGGTGGCCGGAAAGACGGTCACTATGTTGGGGTTCTCACCCCTCATTATTTGTTATAATAATATGTTTGTTATTATAATTGAACATTTTATTCTGATAATTATTAAAATAATATAATACAGTAAAATAATACCAGGCGACTGAGAATATTCCATCATGGAAATCGAGCCACCATACCACTTTTCTGCCCTCGTCCTAGCCGCCTTCACCTTCTCTTACCGTTCCTTGTACCTAGGATCGTCGAATCTAGCCCTCATCGTAGTCCACTGCTCAGGCGTGATCCAACCTTGGATCGGTCTTTCGGAGCGTTCTCGAGCCTTCTGATCATCGACCACATCCCGGATCAACTTGGTGGCAACGGCAGAAAATTGCTTCTCGATCATCTCACCCCGGTATGGTGGATAAAAATATATTTTCTACAAGAATTAAAATATTTAATTATATAATATGCATAAATGATGATTTATACTAAAAACAATAAACTTTAGTTACCTTGAAGGGGGCAAACCAGAATGCCTCCCTCTCGTCGAGGCATCCGAGTAGTTGATCCAAGGGCCACCGTAGTTGGACCTTAGAAATAGTCCCAATGTCCTCTGAACTGACGGGGGACGATATCTACATAACGATAATTATATTCATGAATATATAGATATATGTATAAATTAATATCAACTAATTACCTTACTTTATAGGCCCGTCGGAGCAAATCTCCATCCTCGTCTCGTCTAGAGGGGTGCATGGGGGGTCGCTCGGATCATGTGGAGACGGAGTAGGTGCGACCTCCTCCACCCGCTCCTCCGTCTCTATAGTGCCGCCAGCATTCGGAACGCTGGACGAGGTAGTCTCAGGCCTGGAACTGCCCGTCCCAGGAGTACTACCACATATCGTTGACGCAGTCAGAGATGTGACTGGTCGGTACACTAGAGTACTAGGAGACGAGGATCCGCAACCGTCATCCGATAACGGAGTAGAACTCCATCCATCGGTGGAACCTCTACCAACACGGGATGCTCCTCTACCGGTGGAACCTCCACCGGCAAGGGATGCTCCGAGGTATGATCCTCTTCGTCCTGCCATACTTGATAAAAATAGATATATACAAGAAATGTAATACATATTCTAAATCAAATCTGCATGTATTTAACATATCACAGTTTATAAAAAATAGACCTAGAATAACTCGCCATTAAATTTCTAGATAATAACCACGTCTAGATAATAGCATCCAGAAATATCAAAGTCTAGATAATAACTAAGTCTAGATAATAATAATAAAGTAATCCAGAAAAATCCAAGTCTAGATAATAACCAAGTCTAGAAAATAACAAGAAACATCCAGAGTTGTACAAAACATCCAGGTCTAAGCCAGAAATAAGTCTACCGGAGACAAATCTGGTCAAAAGTCATAGCATATATATAACTCTACCCTCTACGCTGGGGCAGATAGAACTCCCTCAGCCACCGTACATAAGAAGGCTCCACGCCATCAAGATCATCTATAGGAACTGGATGACTGGAACTCCCGGTGTCACTGCCTTCTGGTGCCACTTCCTCCTTCACAGCGATCTCGGCTTTAGGAATCACTTCCTCCTTAATAGTAGGAGGTAGCACTTCTTCCTTAACTTGATCTCTACTTTAGGTATCACCTCCTCAGCAGCAGGAGGCAGTACTTCCTCTTCAGCAGTCGGAGGTACCACTTCTAAATCAGCAGCCATATGTGCCTCTCTCAAGCGACGTGCTCGGGTCATGGCTGCCATCTGGTAAGATTTATGGAAACATAGAGATTAATTAGGGGTTAAACAAAATGACAGTACATTTCACAAGTCTAAATAGTTGTTGCATGGAGATTAATTAGTGGTTAAACATATTTTACATTTTATTTTATTTTTAATCATCTTCTGAAAATTCATCTTCTTCATTCTTCGCGTCCTCATCTTCCTCTTCCTCCTCATCTTCGCTTTCATCTACTTCGATTTCCTCTTTGAATACTTCTACCTCTTCTACACGATTAGATATGTAATATGGAACTTCCGTTGTATCCACGTCAATTGTATTTGTTACGAGAGGTAGCTCGTCCTCCTGATAAGCTATTTCGTCAACATCGTAGGTATTTCTGGCTTTAGTCTTGTATACTGCCCACCAGTCCAACCTAGTTGTTCTCCGTCTAGGATAAGTAGTAACGTACACGAGTTGAGCCTGACCTGCTAGGATAAATGGTTCGTACCTTTGATATCGATGCTAGTAGTTAATATCCACAAGACCATGCTTGTCTATTTTCTAACCTTGATCTTGGATCGGATCGAAGCAGTAACTGTAGAAGCATAGAAATAATAAAGAAAGATCCATGCGGCCAGAGAACCCCATGCGGCTCAGATAGCCCATGCGGCTCAAAGATTCATGCGGTACGAGGGACTATACGGCTCAAGACATTACATACGACTCAGAAGAGAAGACACGTGGCTTGCAAACAGTTCTCCCCTCTGCCCTATACTGTATTAATTACTTTGACGGCTGACCGCTCTGACGAAACGATAGGCCTGACACAAAGAGGCAATTACGACTCTGTCATAATGACAGAATCCTAGGAAATCAAAGAAAATCTATGGCACAACCTCCCAAAATCTAGAAAATGCCACGCAGCCTAGACACGTGGACAGTCATATGCGGCTCGAGCGGAGACCCCCCATGCAGCTCAGGCTGAAGTTCTCCTATGCGGCCTAGATCGAAATAGCCCTATGCGGCTCAAGCAGACGCTCCCCCATGCGGCTCACAAGGACCACCTCCACATGCGGCTCACGAACAGGGTTACCCGTTATGCGGCTATCTACATCCACGTGGTCTAAGATTATCATGTGGTTCGAAGATTCGGAGGCCACTCCCCAGACAGCCCTGACACGTAGCCAGGCTTATGCGGCTCAACCCTTATGCGGCTCAATCCTTATGCGGCTCAGTGACTCCCAGGACATGTGTCATAAAGCCAATCAATTTCCCAGATTTATTGCAATCAAAGATTGGGTCAAATCCCAATAATCTGGGACACGTGGCAGGAGAATGAATTAAACTTATTCATTCAGGTTCGCAGACATCAGCAAATCATAAGCACGAAGGTTTATTCCAATCAGCATTAATTACTGATAGGATTTGGTGCAATCTACACTAAATGGCCCAGATTCATCACACTCAAGATTAATGGCCCAGATTGATCAATCAACAGGCCGCCGCCACTCTAAGGGGCAATCATTGCAAACCCTAATGATTGTATTTCCTTCTTATAAATAGCAAGGTGCCATTCCCCTTACAAGAGGACCCTTTTCGAGATCAGAGAGAGCACCAGAATACTTGGAGAGAAAAAGCAGAGAGAGGGCAAAGAGAGTATTTCTTCAACGCCGAGTAATCTTCTGGAGCCAAGGCTGCATACCGATCGTCCAAGGAGTAAGGCAGAGCTTCCGTAGCTTTCTCGAGCCTCTATCGTCACCCCCTAGAATCTAAAATAAACAATTATACTTAGACTGTTGTATCTAGGCTTTCGTTCCTAGGATTTCTTTGTACAAGCGAGTTTGTAACGTGAAGTAAAAGTCCAGTCCTCCGATAATTGTTCTGCTCTTTTATATTTCATGGCAAACACGATGGCGACTCTGCTGGGGACAAACTTCTCCACGGCTGAGGAGTTGGTGACGCAGTCGGATACAGCCAAGCTTGGCTCAACGCAACAGAAGATGGTCGTCCGTTTCGATCAACAGGCGTTTGAAGAGATGCTCTTTGAAAGAACAGGCCGGCCCGATCCAGAAGCGAACCCGCACAAAGAAAGCTTGCTGCGAGTGGAGGCCAAAATTATTTGCTCCACCACAAGCTCTGGACGGGATACTCTCTGCTACCCAAGACGGCGAAAGGCGACTCTCATACGGCTCCACTTCGAGCCGCAGAGAACTCAGTTGTCCCCAAGTCCGGCAGAGGAAAGCACTACGATGCTGGACTTGCAGGGACAAAGAGCGACTCTATGAGCCCCAAGAAGAAGCCGAGCACTCCTGTGGCCAAATCTGCCAACCACATACAGGAGGCTTATGCGGGTGGATCTACCAGCCGCATGAAGAAAGTCTATGCGGCCAGATCATCCAGCTGCATGAAGAAAACTCATGCGGCTGAGACTCCCAACCGCATGAAGAAAGCCTATGCGGCTACGTCTGCCAGCCGTATGAAGATTATTGAGGATGGTAGCATGACGCCTACCCCGCGCGGCTCTGTCTTCAACCGCCTTTCTTATGGTCCTGATCTCTTGTGCTCCCAAGAAGATATGTCTGACTCTCTCCAACATCATCTAGACTCTTCCTACTATGTGCTTTTACGCACTAGAGCGAAGAAGTCAAGGGCAGCACGAGCTTGGCACGCTCGGTCCGCTGATCCTGTCTCTGACCATCCGAGCGTCCCGTATACCGTTATGCGGGCCTCAGATGTGTAGTTGTACAGAACCACTCGAGTCCAGCCCCCGACGACAAACGGACAGAGAGGTGCACAAAAGTCTTCCAAAATCCAGGGAGCAAACATGGTCGATCCGGATCTATCTGACTTGCGTGAGGCCATCCTCCACAAATACAAGGAAAGAGAAGTTGCCCCTAGGATGCCAAGAGTCCTCTCACGGACGTCACTGCACCCAAGTCATCGTCAACTGCTGCTGCAATAATACGACGGTGTAAGAAGACCGCCAATCCGTCTTTCAAAGACTGTAACAGCCGTCTTCAGAAGACGAGGTACTTTCACGTCGTCTCCTGTAACTCTGCTCGAAAAGTCCCTGCTGATGGAAGAGAGAAGAAGACAAATGTTCCCATCCCGAAGATTTCAACCACTTCGACTAAAAGACTATCGTCCAAGCGGGCGCCCACCACCGAAGTTTTTCAAGGTACTCGCTCTAAGACGAAATCTGCTACAATGGGAGATTCGTCGTCCACAACTGCTGGGGGTTGCTGGGGCTGGATGTAGCACCCCTCCGAGCCTCCACAACAATCCGATGTTCTAAGAAGACGAGGTAACTCTCCCATCAGATTCAGCAAACCCTGACGTCCCCGAGAACGTCCATAAATCCCAAGACGAGGCAAACTCGGAGACTGGGGGTACTGTTCCTTCTGAGTCTGAACCAGAAGAGAACATACCCATATACTCCGATGACTTCTCACTACAGGGGTACGATTCGGAGGGCACTTCCTCCGCCGCTCCGTCCATCTCTCCTCACGTAAATACAGTATTCATGACAGACAGCAGCCAAG
Source organism: Iris pallida (assembly GCA_029216955.1). Classification (NCBI taxonomy): domain Eukaryota; kingdom Viridiplantae; phylum Streptophyta; class Magnoliopsida; order Asparagales; family Iridaceae; genus Iris; species Iris pallida. The sequence goes on from JANAVB010009400.1 coordinate 1,380,722, forward strand.
GAGGTTCCAGTGATCGCCAATGCATCGACAGTCTCCAAGCCTATATTGCTTGCTTTGGTCAAGTCTGTAGACGAGATTAAAGTGGCCCTTCCAACTCTGTAAGGAGGGACGCCTGACCAAACAAGTACGGGTCCCTGCGGTCAATACGGACTCGAATTCGGCGGTACCAAACCCGAGCAACGATCCTCCTGAAACAACGGCCCCCTACCGCCGTGGACGAGACCCGCGAAGCGAGAAGAGAGGTCCAGGAGCTCCGAGCCATGTTTCACGCTCGAGAGAATTCCCAAGATCTCAGAATACGGCAACCATACCCTGCTGAATGGAGGGATGTCCCCTTCCCGCCAAGATATAAGCCATTCAATATCAATCCTTATGATGGCAAGACCTCAGCAAGTCGGTACATCACCTACTTCGAGGTCACCACCGACCATCAGCCCCATGACGATGCTATTCTCATACGATTATTCATCGGGCCATTGGAAGGGGTCGCCTTCGACTGGTACCGTAACCTGCCAGACAACTGCATCTACTCCTTCGTCGGCTTCAAACGCATGTTCTTGGAGAGATTCTATGAAGTAGGGCAGGACATCACAATGTCCACCCTCGTGGACGTCGTCCAAGGGGAGAAAGAGCTAACAAGAAACTATATCGAGCGGTTTCGCCAAACCGCAATGAAGCTGCCATCTGGAAATCTGGATTCCTCCTTGATTAAAATTTGCCAAAAGAGATTGCTCCCAACAATCATTCTCTGGATGGGCGAAAGTCAATTCAAGAATTGGAAGACGTTCATCATCAGTGCCACAAGCGCCGAAGAACGATTGAAGAAGGCCCGCCAATTGGGACTGCACATCTCGAATGTAGAGAATAAGGGCAAGCGTCCTAACAACGACAATGGGGGTAGCCCCTCCAACAACTGGGACAGCAGGGTTAAGCAGGCTATGGTGGCCGACACAGCAAAAAACCTGAGCCAGAGTCGACAGACAAATAATGGCCGTAAATCACTTAATCCTTTGAAGACGGTCACGTCAAGCCCATCTTAGACATGCTCATACAAGGAGACAGAATTTAGCTTCCTCCACCAAAACGGGAATCGCGGTAGACGGACATAGAGAACCCAAAGTACTGCCATTACAACCGCTACGTCCACCATGCCACACACGACTGCTACCAACTAAAACGGTACATCCAAAATCTCATCGATTCGAACGCTCTGGCCATCGATTTCGAAGAGGTAACAGTAGCAGCCAATATGGTATCAGTACAATTCGGCAGCTTTTCTCCGACGAAAACTCAAGACGGTGTGGTCCCCATCCCTCTGGCAATAATGGAGATTGCTAATCTTCTCTCTCCTCGAGATCAGGCTGCTGGTCTAGTGCCCCTCACCACATCACGAGGGAAGGTCACGTGGGTCCATCCAGACTTGGTATCAGAAGTGACTCAGCCCACACCATCTTTCAGTTGCAAAAAGAAGAGTGAAAAGTCAGGTCCTGCCGCACAATCTCGGCAGATATCGAAGAAGCTACAACTGTAGTCACACGGTCTGGGGCACAATCCCAACCGGTGGCTGACAACCTTGGCTGAAGATCATCAGCCCGCTGCAACTAATGCTCCGGGACCAGCTCAGCCTCCGACGGCCGACAAGCCTAGGTTGAGGGAGGCTCGTTTTGACAAATCTCTCCGAAAAGAAGCATCACAAGGGCTGGAGAAGCCCTACAATTTTGACATCTTAGCGCAATTGGCCAACACACCGGCCAAGTTGTCATTATACGAGTTTTTGAGACTCTCAAATGACGTGCGAGCAGCTTTGAGCGATGCACTCCAAAACGCCGACGCGTACCTGGCTCAGGTCAACCTCACAGGAGAGAACCCGCCCGTAGATCTCCAAGACAGCGCCTGCACAGGAGCAATGCCCAACATCGTCTTCACTCCGTAGGACATGCTCATCAAAACCAATCTGCACGATCGCCCACTATACTACACTGGATACATTAGCGACGTAAAGGTGGATCGGATGCACATTGATCCTGGCTCTTCCATAAGCATTATCCCGAAGGGTCTGCTACATTATTTCCGTATCCTAATGCATCGCCTGACGCCTACAAGCACCGCCATCAGTGGTTTCAATTCGGGCAGGAGCTACCCAATTGGGAAGATTCGTCTAAAGTGTCAGATTGGCGATCTCCAATCAGAAGTCACCTGCTACATCATAGATGCAGACACTTCTTACAACATTCTCTTGGGGTACCCTCGGATACACGATTATATGATCGGGCCTTCCATGCTACACCAGTATTTCAAATATGTCGACAAACAAGGCTTCTTGAGGACGGAATTTGCTGATATTGATCCCTTCAAAGGGGTCGAATCCTACTACTCAGACTCCTGCCTATACGAAAAGTCAAAGAAGCATCTTGGTGAAGGAGATACGCAAGCTCGTACTGAGACAGCCCCAGGATCAGAAGAGCCTCTAACGATCCACCTCCAAGCTCGCAAATCTGGCAAGTCTGTACCCCTTATCGCCACCCTGCGTAAGGACGCAATCAGCCTCTCGGCACAAGAAGAGCAGATGATAATCCGGCTGCCAAGGTCTGGCCAAATGCCAAGACCCTCGACGGAGCCACTGATAATCAGGCTGCCGAGAGTCGGTCAACCGTAAACGGAGAAGCTCAATCCCTCCGACAAGCCAATGACGATACGCCTTCCCAAGAAGGGTCGTCACCCCGATGCAAGGCATGGAACTTCTAGCGAACCAACCACTCCCCGCCTAGCATCGAGCACCAAACTGGGGGTTGCCAGTCTGCCAACAACTCCACGTTCTGCTCCATCAGCTGAACCCCTGACGATCAAGCTGTCCAGGTCGTCCTCTCAATCTTTATTTATACAGGGGGTAGCCGAAGAGGAACCGGAGCTGGCCAAGTATGTGGCTGCCCACACTGATGTTCCCTCCGCTGATGATGTAATCCCCCTAGAAAAGATACCTTACTTCATCAATAAAGGCCTATCTTTGAACTACCTCGAGCTTAATAAGCTCTGTACAATGTATGCTATGGAACACGGTATAGGCACTCACCTCCACACACAGGTGACAAATGTGCACACCGCAATCCAGCTTACTCCAGCAGAAGACGCTTACCGCATAATCGAGGGAGGGGACCATCCAATCATCTTCGGCCGGAAGGACGATCCGCATCCCTTTACCGTAGAAGAAGTCGACCTTAGATCAGATGTCGGGAGACTGCCTCTGTATCTTTATAGCCCCCAATCTAAATATCTCATACAAAAACAGGGGTATGATCTGAAGACCACGCCAGGATTGAACTACGGCACTGGGCGACGATTACCTTTGAAGCCACCGGTCCCGGCAGGCAAACCACGGGACTACTATAGCAAGACTCGATGTAGATTAGGGTATATAACACCCACGACGACCCCTGAGGGTTCAGATAAAGAATGTGACTGGCATTCACATTCGACCGGGTCACTAACTTCTGACTCAGATACCAGCATCGGAGATGTATTCAGACAAGCCCTGTCAGTCAACATGGCATTCGCCGACGCTTATGAAGAAGATGAAGACATCCTTGAAATCCTCGAGCTAGAGCCGTAGGCCCAACAGCTGGATGCATAATAGGAAAAGTGGTTCGAATGAAGAGAATATCCCACTGAAGATGAGGTCATACAAGTGGATCTCGGCAGTGAATCTTCTCCAAAATCGATCTTCGTCAGTAAAAGCCTAACAGACGAAGAGCGAGAATCGCTGCTGGAACTTGTCAAAGATTATATTGATGTGTTCGTCTGGAACTATGAAGACATGCCAGGGTTAAATCCCGATATTGCTCTTCATAAACTTAACATCCGGCCGGATGCAAAGCCAGTCAAGCAACAATAGCGACGCTTCCACCTAGGCATCATGGATGCGATCGAAGCCGAAGTCAACAAACTAATAGCCAGCGGCTTCATTCGTGAGGACATCCTGACTGGGTCGCCAACATAGTACCCGTCCTCAAGAAGAATGGAAGATCCGAATCTGTATCGACTTCCGCAATCTGAACGAGGCATGCCCCAAAGATGAATTCCCCCTCCCTATTACAGATATCATGATTGACAACACCTGCGGCTTCGAACGTATGTCATTCATGGATGGCTTCTCGGGATACAACCAAATCAAGATGTCTCCGGACGACAAAAAGCACACGTCATTCCGAACACCGATTGGCACATATTGGTATACAGTCATGCCTTTCGGTTTGAAGAATACCGGTGTCACATATCAAAGAGCCATGAGTATCATCTTTAGAGACCACTTATGTAAGACGGTGGAGTGCTATGTTGATGACATCGCCGTCAAGTGTCGCTGTAAGGGAGACCATCTAAAGGATCTAAAGACGGTATTCGACCTGATGCGAGCGCACAATTTCAAAATGAACCCTACGAAGTCCTTCCTGGGCTTATCCAGCAGAAAGTTCTTGGGTTTCATCATCACCGCCCAGGGTATCCATGTAGACCCTGAGAAGACAAAGACAATTATGGCGATGGGTCCCCCGAGAAATCTTTGCGAACTCAGAGGCCTTCAAGGGAGGCTAGCTTGCATCAGGAGGTTCATTTCTAACCTCTCCGGGCGATGTCGACCATTTATCCACCTCATAAGAAAAGGCGTCTCGTTCGTGTGGGACGAAGAATGTCAGCAGCCCTTCGACAGCATCAAAGAATATTTGTCGAACCCTCCAGTTCTGGTGGCTCCGGTTGCTAGAAAACCATTTCTGCTCTACGTACGAGCAATGGAGCATTCCCTCGGAGCTCTGCTGGCACAAAACAATGATGCAGGCCATGAGAAAGCCATATATTACCTCAGTTGATGATTGGGCCAGAGCACCGATACACCGCTGTGGAAAAGGAATGCCTTGCCCTGGTGTTCGCCATTCAGAAGATGCGGCACTATGTCACTGGACAAATAATACATGTGATCTCATGAGTCAACCCTCTCAGGGTCCTCATGACTAAACCGGGGGCACTCAGCTCTTGCCTCGCTACATGGGCAATATTGCTGTCCCTTTATCATATGATCTTTATCCCGTAAAAGGCTGTCAAATGTCAACCCCTGGCAGACTTTTTGGCAGCCCACCCGGGCTCGGAGTCGACCAGAATATATAAAGAAATCCCAGATGAGGTCGTCGACTCGCATGCAACCTCTCACGATGATATATGGCAAATGTTCTTCGATGGTGCTTCAAGAACGGGACCCAAGGGCAACATCGTCGTCGGAGTCGGGGTGGTGCTAGTCTCCCCTTCCGGATTGGTGATCAACCGCGCTTATTCCCTCACGGAACCCTGCTCTAACAATGTGGCCGAGTACAACGCTCTGGTCATTGGCCTCCAACTTGCAAGAGAGCTGGAGGTAGAATATCTTGAAGCATACGGCGATTCCCAGTTAATCGTCAATCAGATCCGGGGCTCATACGAAGTTTGCCACGAAGACATGATCCCCTACCACCAAATAGCAATCGACATCATCTCATCGTTCGAGGGGTTCTTTATCGAACACGTCCCCAGACTCCAAAACATCGAAGTCGATGCCTTAGCAGGCCTGGCCGCTTCCCTAGCAGTGTCGAATCATACCCATTAATCGGTAGATGTGATAGGCCACGAACTGGTCTGCCCTAAGAACAACGTTCAATTCGTGGCAAGTTATTCCACTCAGGCGATTGATGATGCCCCTAGACTGGAGACAACTGTTCATCGACTTCGTCGTCTACGATATCCTGCCCGAGAACCCAAAGGAAGCCACCTCCATCAGACGGCATTCCCTCAAATTCTTTTACGATATAGAGACGAAAATATTGTATCGCCGATCCTATGATGGATTACTGCTTCGATGTCTGTCAAATGCAGAGGCCAAAGAAGCCGTGCAAGAAGCTAATGACAGTGTCTGCGGGGCCCATCAGCCTGGCCCTAAATTGCAAGACCATCTTCGCCAAATGGGCTATTACTAGCCCACGATGGTAGCGGATGCGATAGACAATACAAGAAGGTGCAAAGCCTGCCAAGTCCACACGGACTTTATTCACCAGCCATCCGAATTTCTACATCCGACAGTGGCATCCTGGCCCTTCGAAGCATGGGGATGGATATCATTGGTCCAATTACTCCACCTTCCGCCCGAGGATATCGTTTCATACTCGCAATCACAGATTACTTCTCCAAATGGACAGAAGCTGTCCCGTTTGCAAAAGTCAAAACTTCGAACATGATCAGCTTCCTCAAGCATCACGTCATCTATCGCTTTGGACTGCCCCGAAGGATCATCCACGATAACGGTCCTCTGTTTATAAGCCACGCCTTCTAGCGGTTCTGCGACAAGCACCACATCCAGAATATTGCTTCGATGGCATACAATCCGGCAGCGAATGGGTTGGCAGAAGCATTCAACAAAACCATCATCAAATTACTCAAGAAGTTCGTGTCGTCCAACAAACGCGACTGGAATGAGAAGCTCGGTGAATGTTTATGGGCGTACCGTACTACAGTCCGAACAGCTACCGGGAACACACCATTCTCTCCGGTGTACGGAAGTGAGGCAGTTCTCCCATTAGAGACTCAAATACCCTTACTCCAGTGTCGCCCTTACTTATCAATTGACGACGGATGATAACTACCGACGCCGACTACAAGAGTTGGAGGCCTTAGATGAAAAGCGCCTCCTAGCTCAGCAAAGGATCGAACTATACCAAGCACGCATCTCTGGTGCCTTCAACAAGAAGGTTAAAATCAGAACATTCCAAGTGGGCGATCTTGTTCTGGCGGTCCGAAGACCGATGGTCATAACTCACAAGATCGCCGGTAATTTCCAGCCAAATGGGAAGGCCCATTTATCATCGAGGTTGTATTCTTCCAACGGTGCTTACCGCCTCATAAAACAGAATGGGGACTTGCTCATGTTGCCCGTCAATCGGAAAGTTCCTAAAGAAATATTATGTCTAAACGATATTTCTCCAGATTATTGAGTTATGTACCCGGAACCCCCAATTCGGTGCCTCTATGTACCCGCTGGTGCACTGAACTCACACTTTCATAATATCGAGTCATATACCCGTTGGTGCCTCTGAACTCACATTCCGGTCACTCTCTCAGATAGTAAGTCATGTATGATCATACCCCTGAACTTTCTACCTGAAAGAGATCCTCCCTCATGATCCACTACCCGTGCTCCCAGTGCACAAAAAGGGTAATCGATCCACTAAATTTCCAAAATGGCCGTGTCCTCATTACCTCTGAGTCGCTTCACTTCGCCAAAAACAAATCACCCCCTACGTAGAACTTCCATATCCTCATTACCTCTGAGTCATTCTATGTACCCCCTCTTTATTGAGCCCACTCCTGCCATGTCCTCATTATCTATGAGTGGGAAGGCTCCGTAGAAGAAACCTTCATACTTGCCATGTCCTTATTACCTCTGAGTAAGTATGTCGATTCCCTTTCAACCTATTATCTGTACCCACAATCGAAGTACGACAAGGATAATAGGTCCACAAATGTCCTCTGTTGACCACAAATATCCTCCGTGAATTCACTCCTGCCATGTCCTCATTACCTCTGAGTAGGAAGATTCCACGATAAAACCTTCATACTTGCCATGTCCTCATTACCTCTGAGTAAGTATGTCGATTCCCTTTCAATATATTATCTGTACCCACAACCGGAGTATGACAAGAATAATAGGTCCACAAATGTCCTCTGTTGACTACAAATATCCTCCGTGAATTCACTTCTGCCATGTCCTCATTACCTCTGAGTAGGAAGATTCCACGATAAAACCTTCATACTTGCCATATCCTCATTACCTCTGAGTAGTATGTCGATTCCCTTTCAACCTATTATCTGTACCTACAACCGAAGTACGACAAGGATAATAGGTCCACAAATGTCCTCTGTTGACCACAAATATCCTCTATGAATTCACTCCTGCCATGTCCTCATTACCTCTGAGTAGAAAGATTCCACGATAAAACCCTCATGCTTGCCATGTCATCATTACCTCTGACCAAATATGTTGGTTCCCTTTCATCCTATTATCTGTATCTTAAACCAGGGTACGCCAAAGATAATAGGCCCATAAATATCCTCTGCTAAGTTTCTTAGCACAAGCCCACCATCTCTCATCATGCCCCGGGAGCCCAGCTGCTCTACGGTATTCTTTTTTCCGATACCGAGAGTACCCATGACCACTTTGCCATGACTGCTCCAGATATCCTAACCAAACTTGTTATCCGTACCAAAAACCAAGGTATGCCATAGATGACGGGTCCACAAACAAGTCCCCCGCGTGGGGCAAACACCACCATCATATTACAGGCACAACAAGCAATACGAATAAAGGGTAGAATGGAAAGTACTCTTTATTTGAAGGAAGGAAAAAGTATTACATGTTTTGGGACCACGTCCCTCTCAAAAAGGAAAAAGGAAAAAAAAGAAACAAAAGGAGAAAAGGCCGACTATAGTTCAGCATTACACAACTACAAGAGGCAATTTCTCACCAATACAGCCCCCCGCTCAAGCCTCTGTTTAGCTCGACGCTCGGCCTCTTGGGACAATTGCTCTGCGTCATTCAAAGACATATAAGCCTGCCAGTCGTTCTCTATCTTCTTCAGGGCAAGTTCTAGATCGGCAGAAGCCATACTAAACTTGTCAGCCTCCTGAATGGCAATCCCTTTCTCAGTACGAGCAGCTTCGAGCTCGGACTCCAGAAAGGCCAGCTTTCTTTGGAGCTCTAAGATTTGTTCCCGGGTGTCGGTTACCCAGCGGGAGGCATCCGCTTTCCGAGTCATGCAGTCTTCAGTTCGATGGCTCCATTGATCATACAACCGAGTCAGATCCCGACGGTCCTTCAATATAGCCGGCTTGAGCGACTCCTGGGCAATCATCACCTTTTCTACCGCGGTAACAAGGAAATTGCGCTCTTGGTTTATCGCCACGGGTAAATCAGCTTGCTGCAGCCTACGAAACTGGGCCACGAGACGATCAGCCTCTAACAATTTAGGCTCCAGAAGCGCAGCCAGTTCTCCTCCACCAAGGGAGTGTCCTAAGGATATTGATCTGGCCACCGGACGCATTGACGGACCAGAGTAAAGGGAGTCCCCCGTTCCACAGCTGCCTCGATCCCCCTCTTCAGGTGGCGATGGAAACTACCGACCACATCCTGGGACACTTCATCCAAAACCTCTGTAGAGGACGGCTGTCAAAGGGTGTGTGGCAGGCAGTACCGAAGGAGTAGCCTCAGAAGTTGCCGCCCCCGCCACCAAGGAAGAAAATTCGTGTACGAAAGATGCCTGAATAGCGGCTAGCTCCTCTTCCGTCGCCCGAAGAGCCTGGATGCTCGGCAGGGCGGAAAGGTTAACCCTCGAAATTATATTCGCAGAAGAGGGCACAGGAAGCATTGTCCCTTGCCCCAGCTGTACTGCTATTTGGGCTCCCGAACTCGACCCAGATGGAGGTCCCTCAATGCAAGGAGGAGGCACGCGTACTTCCGTCAGATCCCCTCCGGTAGGGTCTGCCCCAGCAATGTCCATCACCGGCAATAAAGGGTTGGGACCTGAACGTCCAAAGCAACTATTAATCAATGTAACCCGAAGGATAGGATGACGGAGTAAATAGGCTTCTTCACAAGTTAAGGTTTGACTTGTATTACCAGGGAAAGAGCATGGAGGCTGCGGCTCATTCACAGCTGGCATAGTTTCCCCACCCGCAGCTTCCGATCCAAATTTAACTGGTTTTTCTGTCACAGCCATCCCTGAAAGGGAGCCAGCCAGGACAGTGTCATCCTGTGGGAGTTCAGATGTCTCGGGGACGGGCACAGTAAAACCTCTATTCCCCTGAGTTGAGGTCCCAGCAAGGTGAGACTCCTCGACCGCCTCCGGAAGAACCCCAGCAGCAATGATAGCAGTGCACACATCACTGACCAAATGGGACAGGACCGGATCAACCTCGGCAATCGGGTCCTGAGAAGCGAACACATCTGACGCCTATAAAGAGAAAAGGGAAAAAAACGATTAGGCCATAACGTAGAAGAAGAAAAAAAAAGGAGGTAGTTGAAACTCAAATCACCTCAGAAACAACGTCAACATCATCAATAAACAGCCTACGACGTCTTACCGCAGCGTGCTTTATGGAGTAGGTTCGGCCATCAGTGGTAATCACGCGCCTGCTTCGCTTACGCGAAGAGCCAGGCACAGCAGATGGTTGATCCTCCACCACCTCGTCAGACCAAGTAGACGGTTGACCCGCCACCCTTTCATCTGGCATAATAGGGGGCTGATTCCCAACTTCCTCATCTGAAGAATGCGACGAGTCATCGGCGTCCTACTCATCATCCTCCTCGTCCGCCGTAGTGGACTCTGAGTCCGGCGCAGGAACCCTGTTCGCCCCTCTCTTCTCTTCTTGGATCCCTCTGGCTTCTCAGCCAAGCCAGTGCCAGCAATGAAGCTAGTATTTATATCAAAGTCGACAGAAGGCTTGCTCGCTGCAACATGATAAAGGGCCGCCATGTACAAATATCTCCTACCGCCTTAGCATCGGGGACCGAGAAGCTAGCCCGGGTATGGACCGTATTGTAATAATGCCAAGCCCAGATGCCATCAAGTACGCTGCCTCAAAGCTCAGGCAAGCGCTAGGACAATCAAGGAACAATTGACTATACCCGAATTGACGGGAAAATCTTCTAGGGCAGATAAGGCTCCAGGTATACGTTATTTCAGTAACGATATACCAGGTGCACAGGGCGGATGTTGCGCAGCCAAAGAAGCATCTTCTCAGATAAAAGTTGGGGAGGATCAACGCCGTTAACATGTACTCCCCTCACTTCTCTAGTGGTAAACTGAGGGAGAGAGACAAAAAGTCGGGCCCGTCAACTCACGCCAACGCCCACCGACAGGCTGGCATAGTTTCGTGCTCCCAAGGCTGATGACGGTATCGAAAAAGGAAGGCATCATCAGCAGTAATGTCTTCTTCAGTCCCTGGCCTCATCAACGACCTGTAATGCATTAATAACCACCCCATGAGGTAGTGGTATGGTAGTTCTATCCGTTTAAAGTCCAGCGTCGTCTCGCGAGCAATGACTTTGGACGAAAAGGCACGGAGGCCGTGGTGTATGCTACACACCATAGCCGGAAGAAGGGCCAGTCTGACCTTGAAGACCAACTTCACAGCTGGGAGAATGAAGTGGCGGCTGATCCTTTCAGTAGAACCCGCCCCTCCCAAGACTACGTAATTTCATAGCCATATCATCAAGAACCCAGCCAAGAAGGCTTTGTCAGACATCTCTCGGGTACCGTAGTGGAAATAACTGAAGGAGTCAGCACGACTCCCAAATCTGTCGCGGGTGGACCTCGACCATTTTGCCTTCAACTTCAGGTCCTTTACCTCCGCCTAGGTTTGAGGAACCCGAGAAGAAACCCGGCCGGAAGGACGTAGTCTGAAAAGATACGCGACCCAGGCCATGGTATGGGGGGCGTTCCCTTCCGAACTATTATTCTTCTTGATAGCAGTCTGGTGACAAATGCTATGGTGGCACAGCAGTTCCCGATACACAGCGACAAAACCCGCGAATCGTCGATCCAGATCGTCGAATTCCTCGTTCGTCGGGGTGTATACTTCAAAAGCCTCGCCTCCTCACGGCAGCTTAGAAACAGCATGCATTTCATGGAGGGCAAGTCCCAACTCCCCTCCGGGCACGAAGAAAGTCCCCGTACGTCGGTTATACAGCTCCAAAAGGGCCATGAACAAAGGTTTGTTAATAGGCAACCCGTAACAGGTGCCCCGGACGGCATAGTAGAGGTTAATTTCCCGAAGGGATTTCCTATAGTTCCTCAGGATCCATGAGGTAATATTGGCCCATGTAGGAATGGGGTTTATCCAATTCAGCAGCGACAACCTGCCCACAGGATAAGACCCCTTGCGAGCGAGCTGATTTAGAAAGGTATCAGCTCGAGTGAAAGTGAAGTTGGGACCAGTCACATTTATAAAAGTACCAGTTATCAGCCCCATCACACTCCGACTAACTGAATCCTTGCCCGCACATGCTGAACCCGTACGCCTGTTATAGTGGATGTTGCCCACAAACATCCCCGGTTGGGTGGGAGTCAGGGAGCCCACCATTGTTCTGCCCAATGGTACCATGTTAAACCACGAGAGGGGATAATGCCGCTCCATCTCGGGGATATGGATCACCACCCCGTCTACAGAAAAATCCTAGTTCTCAGAAACATCCAGCAATCGGGAGTTCTTTATGGAAAATGCATCCCCAAAGAGAAAAGCCGGTTTCAGATATTCTCCGTCCAGTTTTCCCGAATTCATCATAGAACAAAGAAAGTAGAAAGGATGGTTGTTGATGAAAGCCACCCTCTCCCTAGGTTCATTAGTGGGAAGTTGATCCGTTATATGTCGAATTAAGCCGTCGAGCCGTACGCCCACGGCAAACTGAGCTGAACCCACAAGAAGCTCTCCTGCTGGGTTGGTTGGGAGGTTCACTGGAAAAGGACAAAAAGAAACAGGATTAAAAGATGGTTACTGAACTCAAGTTCCTACGAGCCTATGCGGCTCGGATCAAACGAAGCCCTATACGACTCAATTTCAATTGGGCTCCAGGTGGCACGGCCCCAAGGGAGCTTATGTGGTTCGACCAACACAGCCTCATGCGGCCCAAATCAGTCGGGAATTCCATATAACATTGGTTCGATAGCTTATGCGGATCAATTGAACATATGCGGTTCTAAGCAGAAGAGCTTTTGCGGCGCTAAATGCTATGCGGATCAGTCTGTCAGAAGCATATACGGCTCCGTTCAAAGGAGACTTCATGCAGTTTATATCCAGAGACTCAAATCCTTATCACGCGGCTCAAACGTAGGGCATCTCCTATGCAACTCGGATACAAGAGGGTCATGCGGCCCATACAGCATATGCGGCTCTATCATAGTCAAACTTGGGTGAAGGCTTGTGCATAAATATGCAACAGAGCTATGGATTCTTGGGATTCAAAGTATCCAAATACAACCCTTACCATTAAGAGCAGGACGGACATCAGGGTGCACTTCGGGCACGACGGCTGACGAGGAAGCCGCCTTCTTGCCCTTCGCAGCAGCAGAGGCGACCTTGGAGGATTTTGGGGCCATGATCGACGATCAGAGAAAGGAAATAAGGGAAGAAAAGCGAGACAACAATAGTTGGAACGAAAGAGGAAGTAAAGAAATCCCTCCGACTGAACCCATCCTTATTTATAAACAAGAGCAAGACGTTTCGATTCCCGTGCGTACACGAAGACCGACCCAACGATTACCGAGGTAAGCCGCCTAAAATAAAGGCCAAACCCCTGGGATCCCGCACCAAAAAGTGGCCTTTAAGACTGACAGCAAATCAACAGAATTTTAATGTAAAAGATTGCCATATGTGGCAATGATGACGTGGCAAAGAGCTATGCGGCTGAGCCACCCCTGCGGCTCGAAAGTCTCTGCTGCTAAGCCATCCATACGGCTGAAAATATCCATGCGTCGAAGACGTCTATGCGGCTAGGACCTCATATACGGCTAGAAGTACTTGCACACAGCCATGCTTCTTATTCAAAGTATTTTAATTTTGCAAATTAAAAACTTTGAAGGGGGTCTTGTAGAAGCATAGAAAATAATAAAGAAGGATCCATGCGGCCAGAGAACCCCATGCGGCTCAGATAGCCCATACGGCACGAGGGACTATGTGGCTCAAGACGTTCCATGCGGCTCAGAAGAGAAGACACGTGGCTTACAAACAGTTCTTCCCTCCGCCCTATACTGTATTAATTACTTTGACGGCTGACCGCTCTGACGAAACGATATGCCTGACACAAAGTGGCAATTATGACTCTGTCATAATGACAGAATCCAAGGAAATCAAAGAAAATCTCTGGCATAACCCCCCAAAATCTAGAAAATGCCACGCAGCCTAGACACGTGGACAGTCATATGCGGCTCGAGCGAAGACCCCCCATGCGGCTCAGGCTGAAGTTGTCCTATGCGGCCCAGACCGAAACAGCCCTATGCGGCTCAAGCAGACGCTCCTCCATGCGGCTCACAAGGACCACCTCCATGCAGCTCACGAAGGGGTTACCCGTTATACGGCTATCTACATCCATGCGGTCCAAGATTATCATGTGGTTCGAAAATTCGGAGGCTACTCCCAAGACAGCCCTGACACGTGGCCAGGCTTATGCGGCTCAACCCTTATGCGGCTCAATCCTTATGTGGCTCAGTGACTCCCAGGACATGTGTCATAAAGCTAATCAATTTCCCAGATTTAGTGCAATCAAAGATTGGGTCAAATCCCAATAATCTGGGACACGTGGCAGGAGAATGAATTAAACTTATTTATTCAGGTTCGCAGACATCAGCAAATCATCATCACGGAGATTTATTCCAATCAGCATTAATTACTGATAGGATTTGGTGCAATCTACACTAAACGGCCCAGATTCATCACACTCAAGATTAATGGCCCAGATTGATCAATCAACAGGCCGCCACCACTCTAAGGGGCAATCATTGCAAATCCTAATAATTATATTTTCTTTTTATAAATAGCAAGGTGCCATTCTCTTGCAAGAGGACCCTTTTCCGAGATCAGAGAGAGCACCAGAATACTTGAAGAGAAAAAGCAGAGAGAGGGCAAAGAGAGCATTTCTTCAACGATGAGCAATCTTCTGGAGCCAAGGCTGCATACCGATCGTCCAAGGAGTAAGGAAGAGCTGTCGTAGCTTTCCCGAGCCTCCATCGTCACCCCTAGAATCTAAAATAAACAATTGTACTTAGACTGCTGTACCTAGGCTTTCGTTCCTAGGCTTTCTTTGTACAAGTGAGTTTGTAACGTGAAGTAAAAGTCCAGTCCTTCGATAATTGTTCTGCTCTTTTATATTTCATGGCAAACAGTAACACTTGAACAATACGATCTTAGCCGGCTCTATACCGTAGTTATATGTCAACTCCACAATCTCCCGTAAGATGTCATAGAAATTATTTCCTGGATCGACATCTTTGTAGTTTATAGATCTGATACACAAAAAACTATTTTTTGTCGAATCAAGATCCGAAAAGTTCTCTCTGATCGGAACATTTGTTGACTTGAACCTAAACCCATTCACATAATAGCTTGGTCAGATTTTGACGGAATAAATTGGCCCCTTAGCTAGAGTTCTAATATATTCATTCTCTAGTATTGAGTCTGGACGATCGACCTAAATACCACAAGAAAAGAAATTAAATTCAGCGTTCTGTTAATTATTGTGTAAAGTGTATATACAAAAAGTAATTACCGAGCTCCTTACATATGCACTCAACCATGAAGGAAAATAAAGTCGTATTTTCTATTCTAGTTCTTCATCTGTTATGTACTGTCTACTCAACCTCACCTCATCATTAAATGTGCTAAAAACAACAACACATCGGCCAATTAGTGTAATAATAATATTGGATACTATTACATGCAAAGATGATGTAAACGTGGACGTATTAGTTACTTACCTCTCGACCTTCTCCACTTCATCCTCGTCGCAGTTGAATAATATATATAACTGAGTAGCCTTAGTTCCTCGTCATTCATATATCTTTCTTCATTTTCCCCAAAGGCTTTCTAAAAGCATTGAAGACTTTCAGTATTGCACCATTAGATTCAAGATATCCATCGTCATTTCTCGGGGCTCTTGTTCTATTAGTAGCAACATGTGGCTTAAAATACATCTAGCAGAAGTTTGTAATCTCCTCGAGAACATAGGCTTCACAAATAGAACCCTCAATTCGAGCCTTGTTTTTCACCTTTTTCTTTAGGTGGTTCAAATGCCGCTCAAACGGGTATATCCACCGATAACCGACTCGCCCACCAACACGTGCCTCATAGGAAAGATGAATTGGCAAATGCTCTATAGAGTCGAATAACCCAGGAGGGAACACCCTCTCAAGCTTGCATAATATTATCACAATATCCTTCTCTTACTTTTCTAGACGATCGACAAACAACTTAGTAGAACAAAGATCTCTGAAGAATATGCTCAGATCTGTCAACGGATCCCAAATGACCGGCGATAATAATTTCTGAAATGAGATCAAAATTAACCTCTCCATAAATACGTGAAAGTCGTGGCTCTTCATACCCGTCAGTTTGTTCTCCTTCGGGTCGACACATCTTCTTAAATTTGACACGTACCTGTAAGGAAATTTTAGGCCCTGAATCCACCTACAAAGTCTTCATTCATCCTTTCTATCCAGTGAGAAAATTGCCTTAGGCTGCTTATACTTTACATTGCCTTCTTTTATCAAATGCAACGCAGGACGTCTGCATATATCTTTCAAGTCCAACCTGGCCTTGGAATTTGCCTTTCGTCTTTTCCTTTACGTCCATCACAGTATTAATTATGTTGTAAAATACATTCTTTTCGATATACATGAAATCAAGGTTATGTCTGATCAGATTGGCGCTCCTATATGGCAGTTCCCAGAATACACTCTTTTTTGTCTAATTATGAGTGCGACCAAATTTATTACACTTGTATCCCTTTGTAGGATCTTCGATAACACTTGAAAAATCTTCGACCTTATCCTATATCGTGTCTCCGATCCACCTTGGTGATGGATTTGCCTTCTCCACAAAGCCGGCATAAAAAGCGTTCATGTTCCTCCAGAATGGATGATCCTTCTGAAGAATAGATGGCAACTCTAGAGGGGGGGTGAATAGAGTTTATAGAGATAATATCCAATTAAAAATTCAACTCTATCACAAACAAAACTAATCAGAGTAAATGCGGAATTTAAAGTGAGAAGAGAGCATACGCAAATACAGCCGATTTTAACCTGGTTTCCTTCGTGGAGGACTAGTCCAGGCCTGAGAACTCTAGCTCAGGATTAAATCCTCTATTTGTGAAATAGTAGTTTACAACCCGTGTCTTTTCTTCAGAAGAGCACGTCAACTTCTTACAGAGGATCGCAGTAGCGATTTGCTTGGAATTTTCCAAGCGACTTCTTCAACTCTTGCACAAGACTTCTAACTGAGAGATGCTGAGCACTCGAGACTTAGGAAGCTTGTGGCTAGTAGATGGGAAGGATATGGCTTATCTGAGCTTTTAAGAGAGAAAAGAAGAGAAGATTGGATGATTTGAAATAAGAGAATTCTTGGCCTATTTATAGGGCTTTTGTAGGCAGAATTTGGCCAGAATTCGGGTAGAAAATTTCAAATATTTGGCCGTTGGACAACTTGCAACCAGCTAACCCTAAAATTAAGGTTGCTAATTTTTAGGGGACAGAGTTCGGCCCGAACTCTGTATGGAGGCAGAGTTCGGCCCGAACTCTGTCTCCAGAGCACAGAACTGGTTCTTGGGGATCAATGGACATTTTCTGGATGGTGGAGTTTATGGATTTGGGTAGGCTTTTGGTCAAGTCTCAAGAGCTCAGCATGACACAGTTTACAATAGTCTAGACTCAATAAAAGTATAAAATACAGACTCATATATAACTGAAATGCAAAGACTGAGCTGTCGTCTGACTTGAGCTTGATGTAGATGTCGTGTGTCGTATTGAATTATTACAAGTATTATTTAGTCAATGTGATCGATATTTGGTTGACTGTGACTTTGGGTCAACAATCTCCCCCATATTGATAATTGACAAAATAATAATTGTATATTCAATATTCATACCTGGACACAATCAATGACAAAAGCATAGCTCCCCCATAATCGGTGCTGAGCTAAAAAGGATAGCTCCCCCATAAATGATGTGTTGAACCTGTTGGCCTGATAAGGAACATCTCCCAAAAAGCACCAAAAGCACATATATACAAAAACTATATTGAATACAATATACAAATCTCTCCTCCTTTTGGCATTTAGCAATATAAGCAAGTAATAATGGGCAAACACACCAAAAGAGAAGAAACTGCATATGAATATAACGAGCAGAGAGTAAGAGAGCTATGATAATCATAAGAGTCATCACAACTAAAACACAAAGAGTAATCATAAGAGTCATCACAACTAAAACATAAAGAGTACTGATAAACCAAGTACATAAATCCAACTAAACAACTGAAAAACTGGAAAACATAAACTATGATCAGCAGCAGCATCATCTGGTGGAAGCCATCTCCATCATGGAGCACGAGAAGGCCCAGCGGAGTCGGAGGGATCAGTGAAGGAACGGTTGGGGTCCACAATAGCAGCACCCGGATCCAGGTAGTACATGACCCAGGGATCGTCAATGCGATATCCCTCGCGACTGGGATCCCGCTCCATGGGAATGGGCATAGAAGGATGACAGGACATGGAATACCAAATATCGTGCAGCGAGTTGCTGAGGGCACTCATCTGCAGGATAGTACGGTAGTCCATCTGAGTCCAGTGATCGTCCTCTAAGGTAAAGCGATCTCGTAGCATGGTCTGGATGGAGTCAAGAGTAGCAGGAGGAGGTGGAGCATCATGTCCAAGTGGAGGGGCGTCGGGTTCCTCATCATCGGAATGCTCAGAAGTGGCAGGAGAGGCTACGACTGCCTGAAGTCGTCGTGCCTTAGATAGAAATACAGGAGCAGGCAAGAAAGGACAATCATGAAGTGGTACAATGAATGCACGAAAGACCATAGGAAGATATAAGGGATAAACCAAGGCTCGTGGTTTCTTCCTACAGTTAATTATCCAGTCCATCATGGTACATAGAAGATTAAAAGGAATGCGATAGTGGAGATGATACAAAGCTGATATCTCAAAATAGGTGACTTCATCGGTAGAGCCGACCTTGGGTAGAAGGGTATTGAAAATAATCCGATGAAGTTCATAATAGTAAGGGTTGAGATGTTTGGCCATAAGCTTACGAGGACAAATGTTTGGGGCACATAAGTCTTCCTTGAAGCTCTCAAGGGAAGTTCCATCTAGAAAGTGGAACGATCGAGCTTCAACAAGCTTGTCCCAAGTATCGAGTTCTTGAAGTTCATGATACTCGGCCAAATCAGAATCAGCAAAGGCGATATCAATGCCCGCAACTCGGGAGTAGATGTGAGTAGCATCATGAGTCAAGTTACAATAAAACATTTGTATAGCGCTACGATAGATGACAAAATTTGTAGCAACTAGCTCATCAAGGCAAAGATCTTGAAACATAGATTCATATTGAGCAAAAATTGTGAAATTAATGGGGTATCCCGTAAATACCGGACGTGTCCGAAAATCACCAAACTATTCATTGGATGCGTCTAGTGATACAAAAAGTCGATCGTCATAGGTGTTTGGATCACATGGACGTGAAGGGTTGAACAATGGATGAGGTGGTTGATGTTGTTCAACGGGTTGCTCAACGGGAGGAGGAGGATTCGACGAGGATGCTACCTCGGTCCGAATTCTCTTCCCACGGTTGAACAAGCGAGGAGCCATAGCACAAAGTATAGAAAATTGAAATAGAGAAGAAGAGTAAGTTATACCTCAAATAAATGATGAACAGTAAAAGAGAATGAGAAAATAGCCCTTCTCCTTGATTTTGGTGAGAGATGGAGCACTATGGAAAGAAAACTAGGGTTAGGGTTTTGAGAAAATAGTGGAGGAGAAGAAGAAAAGGTGGTAAGAAAGATAGAGGAGGAAGAGAAACCGAATATAAGGGAAGGGTTTCTCTTGGTCGGAGTGAATCAGGACCATTGGATCAAGTTTTGATCAACGGCTGGAACCTGTCCCCGATTCTGGAACAGGGAGGCCGAACTCGGCCCGAACTCTGGTAAAGGCTGAGTTCGGCCCGAATTCTGGGTCCTTGTCCCAGAACTAAAATCAGGCTGAAAGAATGAAAAATTGGTTAAGTATGGGAAATCAAGATAAGTCAAAGATAAATGATTAAGAATTTCAATAAACCAGATAGTGGAAGTAGAAAGATAGCAATATGAAATTGAAAAATAGCATATCAGCAAGTGATAAATCAAAATGTACCGTATAATAAACAAGGAGTTATATTATAATTCAATATTTTGAATTTGCCATGAGTTAGCTGCAGGGGCCGGATCCCAGCTAGCGGTAGTTCTGAGGACTAGTGCACCGTGTCGCTTAGGCTTTTACGCCTTATTGTCAGAAGGGCCCTTTCGGCTTGTACTCATAGCAAGTTCATTATAAGAGAATCACAATATAATCGATATTTACGCAGGTGTATTTTAATTCATGACGGCTTCATCTAAAATTCCAAGTTCACGACAGAGGAAATTGAAGCGCTCTTCGGATAATGGCTTTGTAAAGAAATCAGCTAACTGATGATCAGTGTCAATAAATTCAAAGTTAATCGTGCCATTTTGCTGATGATCATGCAAAAAAGTGGTATCGAATTTCAATGTGCTTTGTGCGTGAGTGACAAATAGGGTTCTTAGTCAAGTTTATAGCACTAGTGTTGTCACAAAAAATAGGAATATGTATGAAAGATAAATTATAGTCTTCAAGGGTTTGCTTCATCCACAGAATTTGTGCACAACAACGCCCAGCTGCTATGTATTCAGCTTCTGTTGTGGATAGTGCGACAGAATTCTGCTTTTTGCTAAACCAAGAGACTAAAGCCTTTCCTAATAAATGACACGTACCACTCGTACTTTTACGGTCGACCTTGCATCCCGTAAAATTAGCATCAGAGTAACCAATGAGGTCAAATAATGTTGACTTGGGATACCATAGGCCCACTGTAACCGTACCTTTAATTAAGGTATCTAAAGATACGCTTAACTGCGGTCATGTGTGATTCCTTAGGATTTGCTTGATATCTAGCACACAGGCAAACGCTAAACATTATATCAGGGCGACTAGCAGTAAGATAGAGTAGACTGCCTATCATACCTCGATACTTACGTTGATCTACGGGTTTGCCACTGTCATCTGGTTCAAACTTAGTTGAAGTAGCCATAGGAGTGCTGATAGGTTTGACGTTATCTAGGTCGAATTTCTTCAGCATGTCCTTTGTATACTTTGACTGACAGATGAAGGTTCCATTTGACATTTGTTTGACTTGCAGTCCAAGAAAGTAGTTGAGCTCACCCATCATGCTCATCTCAAACTCGGTCTGCATACACTTGGCAAAATCTTGACAAAGGATTTCATCAGTAGAACGAAAAATAATATCATCTACATATATTTGAACTAAAAGAATAGTGTCCTTCAAAGACTTTATGAAAAGTGTAGTGTCAATTTTCCCTTTTGAAAAACCTTTCTCAAGTAAGAAGTTGCTAAGCCGTTCATACCAAGCTTTGGGGGCTTGTTTGAGGCCGTATAGCGCTTTCTTTAACTTGAACACGTGGTCAGGAAATTTTTGATTTTTAAAGCTAGGGGGTTGTTTTACATAAACTTCCTCCTTAATAAAACCATTCAAGAAAGCACTTTTAACATCCATTTGAAATAATTTAAAATTTTGAAAATTTGCAAATGCACAAAGCATCTGAATGGATTCTAATCTAGTAACAGGAGCATATGTCTCATCGTAGTCGATACCTTCCTCTTGGTTGTATCCTTGGGCTACTAGACGAGCTTTGTTGCGTGTGACTGAACCATCTTCATTTACTTTGTTTCTAAAAACCTATTTAGTACCAATAATTGAGTGATTAGCCGGTCTAGGAACAAGTTCCCATACTTGGCTTCTCTCGAATTGGTTGAGTTCTTCTTGCATAGCAGAAATCCAAAATTCATCATTGAAAGTTTTTGAAATATTTTTAGGCTCAATTTGTGAAATAAAGTCAGTGCTAGCAATAGAGTCTCTTAATGATGATCTAGTAGTTACTCCTCGTGAAACCTCACCGATTACCAAATTTTCTGGATGAGAAGGCTTGAAAGAGAATTTCTTAGGCAAGCTTTCCAGAGAATTTGTTTCGGTTGTGGTGTTCATTGGAGTAGACGTTGATGGTTCAACATCATCATCAAGAGTAGCTGCTGCACTGTTATCTTCATCAAAAGTTACATTTGTAGACTCTTCCATAATTAAAGAGCGTTTGTTAAAAATTCTATATCCCTTACTCTTAGCAGCATAGCCAAGGAAAATACCATCGTCAGCTTTGGCATCAAATTTGCCTAAGTTGTCTTTGGTGTTAAGGATAAAACATCTACAGCCAAAAACTTTAAAATAGAAAACATTTGGGGTTCTCCCAAACCAAAGCTCATAGGGTGTCTTTTTCGTAATAGGACGAATAAGTACCCAATTTAAAATATGGCATGCTGTACTGACAGCTTCAGCCCAAAAGTATTTCGGAAGTGAAAACTTGTTCAACATGACTCTAGCCATATCGCCAAGAGTTCTATTCTTCCGCTCCACAATACCATTTTGTTGGGGAGTTCTTGGACAAGAAACCTCATGATCAAAACCATTGGAATCACAAAACTTTTTAAAATCAGAATTTTCGAATTCGCCTCCATGATCACTTCGGATTCGAGTGATCATGTAGCCTTTTTCGTTTTGAACTTTCTTAACAAAAATCTTAAAAACTGAAATAGTATCACTTTTATAAGTAAGAAAGAAAACCCAAGTAAATCTTGAAAAATTATCAACAATAACAAATGCATAGAGTTTTCCACCAAGACTGGCTAGTCTACTAGGACCAAATAAATCCATATGAAGTAGTTGCAGGGGTCTAGTAGTGCTTACAGAGTTTATGGAATGGAAAGATGATTTGGTTGCCTTATTCAACTCACATTCGGCACATACGGTGTCCTTTTTGAATGTGATGTCGGGCAAGCCTCTAACTAGCTTCTTGGTTGATAGCCTGGATATAGTATCCATATTGGCATGACTAAGATGCTGGTGCCATAGTAACCGTTCATCTTTGTGAGCATATAGGCATCTACCTGCATGGTTAGTATCTAGAGACAGATAGAAAATATAAATGTTGTCCTCTCTTACCCCTTTAAAAGCAATATCTCCTGTTGACCTATCATAAATAAGGTATTTGTTTTGTCCAAAGTTAATGTCATAACCATGGTCAGCAAGATGACTGATGCTGAGCAAGTTATGCTTTAACTCGGTCACTAGGCAGACATCCTTTATTACGGGAGAGGGAGGATAACCAATAATACCATTACCTATAATATAACCTTTTAGGTTATTTCCGAAGGATACATATCCTTCTCTCTTCATCGATAGTGATGCGAAAAGATGTGCGTCTCCCATCATGTGCCGCGAGCATCCACTATCGAGAATCCACTTACTCTTAGTTGAGGAGGGAAGGTCCACCTACATCAAGAGTAGATGTGACCTTTGGTACCCAAGTTCTTGAGGGTCCTGAAAAGTTAGCTTTTAGAAACCATACATATATCTTTTTATCAACTAATCTTCTGATTCTCCATTGTGGTGATATGTGTCCATGTAAACCACAATAGGTGCATGTAGCATTTCTGTTTACATTAGGAGCATGCTGATGATGTTTATAAGAAAATTGATGATAAGTAGATTCAGCATAGTGATGATGACTATGTGGAGAGGCATGGTAATATTGTTGATATGGCATGGCATGATAATATTGTCTATATGGCATGACATGATGATGTTGTCTATATGGCATGACATAATGATGTTGTCTATATGGCATGACATGATGAGATTGTCTATATGGCATGGCATGATGAGATTGTCTATATGTGGAGTGATGTTGATTGTGTCTTTGTGCAACATGATGATGACTGAATCTACTTGTATCATGATGTTTATGTGACATATGATGATTATTTCTACGTGCATGAGGTTTGTGAAAGTGTGTGTACATGTAAGCATGATTGTGAGCAGCATGAGTATGACGTGGTTGACTAGTATGAGTAGTGTCATGCTTTGTGTGTGTCTCATGTGATTGGGTTTGAGGTTGAGCAACCTGTTTTCCCAATTTAGTCTCTAGTTTCTTAGAGACAGCTTGCAATTCAGTAATCTTAGCATTCAAACCATGCAACTTAGTAATGGTAATCTTGTGTCTATTCTTTTCTTCTGCAAGTTTCGTATTGAGTGTTGTGATTTCTTGTGTTTGTTGCTCAATACGTGCCTCGGCATCATGTAAGCTTATCTTAAGCTTAGATACCTCATCAGTGACATCCGTGGGTGCAGTGTCTCTAATATTATAAAGTAAAAGAGAAAGTCTTTGGATTTCAACTTCATGACTTTTGATTTTGTCCTTGGCTTGTCTGTATTTACCAATGACCTTTTTATGGTCACTAAGTAAATCAGTGAAAGCATCGCCAAGTTCATCAAAAGTGAAGTCGTCAAGAGTTTCGTTAGATACCTTGTCGGATGTTGCCATTAGGCTAACATTAGCCGTATCTTGAGGAGAGATCTTTTCTTCCTCGGAGTCACTAGCATCGCTTTCATGCCAGATGCTTGTGTTGGCATATTTTTTTGAAGAGGTCTTCTTGTATGGCTTCTCATAGCGGTTGCTTTTCTTTGAGAATGGACAGTCTTTTCGGACATGTCCCGTCTTCTTGTAACCGTAGCAAGTAGGCTCATCTTCTTCATCTTCTTATGGTTCCTTCTTTCTTCGGTTGAAGCAAAGGAATTTCTTGAAGTTGCGAACCATGAGGGCTTGATCATCAGCTTCTGAGTTGTCGTCATCCGTCTCTTCGGGTTCAGCCCTCCGTCGGTGAGCTTTGAGTGCGATCTCCTTAGCCTTAGGAGCAGGCTCTTCGAAGTCCTTGAGGTCAAGCCCATGAGTCATTAGCTTTCCCATCAAGGTCTCCATGGACATGATTGTGAGATCGTTTCCTTCTATGATGGCTGTCACCTTAGGGTTCCAAATTTTTGGTAGCCCCCTAAGTAGCTTGCGAATCTTCTCGTGATTTAAATATTGCTTCCCAAGCGAGGACAGGGGGTTGATGATGTCGAGGAATCTTGTGAACATTTGTGTGATCGTCTCGTTTGGCTTCATCTTGAAAGCCTCGTATTCTTGAGTGAGACGGCTTATTTTTTATTCCTTGACTTGGGTGGTTCCTTCATGCGTCACTTCTAGAAGCTTCCATACTTCGTGGGATGTGGTGCATGTGGATATCCTGTTGAACTCATTCCTGTCTATTGCACAGAACAAAGCATTAATAGCTCTCGCGTCTAGACTTGCCTGTTTTTTCTCCTCGTCAGAATATTTGTCATGTGATTTCTCAATGAGATCACCGTTGACAACTATCCTGGCGGGCTTTTTGTAACCGTCAGTAACGATAGTCCACAGGTCAAAGTCTAGAGACTTGAGATAAAAACTCATCCTTGTTTTCCAATACGTGTAGTTAGTTCCATCAAATAGGGGAGGCCTATGAGTGGACTGTCCTTCACCGTGATTGGAAATCAAGGATTGTGTGGTTGCCATGGATCAGCTCTAGGATGTAAATCCTTGTAAAGAGAACAGAGCTCTGATACCAATTGAAGAATAGATGGCAACTCTAGAGGGGGGTGAATAGAGTTTATAGAGATAATATCCAATTAAAAATTCAACTCTATCACAAACAAAACTAATCAGAGTAAATACGGAATTTAAAGTGAGAAGAGAGCATACGCAAACACAGCCGATTTTAACCTGGTTTCCCTCATGGAGGACTAGTCCAGGCCTGAGAACTCTAGCTCAGGATTAAATCCACTATTTATGAAATAGTAGTTTACAACCCGTGCCTTTTCTTCAGAAGAGCACGTCAACTTCTTACAGAGGATCGCAGTGGCAATTTGCTTGGAATTTTCTAAGCGACTTCTTCAACTCTTGCACAAGACTCCTAACTGAGAGATGCTGAGCACTCGAGACTTAGGAAGCTTGTGGCTAGTAGATGGGAAGGATATGGCTTATCTGAGCTTTTAAAAGAGAAGAGAAGAGAAGATTGGATGATTTGAAATGAGAGAATTCTTGGCCTATTTATAGGGTTTTTGTAGGCAGAATTCGGCCAGAATTCGGGTAGAAAATTTCAAATATTTGGCCGTTGGACAACTTGCAACCAGCTAACCCTAAAATTAAGGTTGCTGATTTTTAGGGGACAGAGTTCGGCCCGAACTCTGTGTGGAGGCAGAGTTCGGCCCGAACTCTGTCTCCAGAGCACAGAACTGGTTCTTGGGGATCAATGGACATTTTCTGGATGGTGGAGTTTATAGATTTGGGTAGGCTTTTGGTCAAGTCTCAAGAGCTCAGCATGACACAGTTTACAATAGTCTAGACTCAATAAAAGTGTAAAATACAGACTCATATATAACTGAAATGCAAAGACTGAGCTGTCGTCTGACTTGAGCTTGATGTAGACGTCGTGTGTCGTATTGAATTATTACAAGTATTATTTAGTCAATGTGATCGATATTTGGTTGACTGTGACTTTGGGTCAACACCTTCGACAGGAACTGTCGATGACAATCGAAGAAGCACGATTTTCCTGCGTGTTTCAAATGAAAAGCCTTCATGCGGTCCATATAATACGGACATGAGAGACGACCATAAGTGCTCCATCTCGATAACATTCTATAGGCCGAAAAGTCGTTGATGATCCACATCAGTGCGGCCCTCATCTGAAAGTTCTGCTTTCTGGAAACATCATACGTGTTGGCCCCTACTTCCCACAGCTGATTACTCATCTATCAACGGCTATAAGTACACATTGATGTTCCTCTTCGGATTGTTCAAACCCGAAATGATAACGGTTAGGAACATATAAGGAGTCTTCATACACATTCACGGTGGTAGGTTGTACGGAGTAACAATCACTGGTCAACACGAATATTAGGAACCCAAAAGTTTGAATGGGGTAGAACCGTCAGAGGATAGTCACAATCTTATATTACGCGGATCAGAAGCAAAATCTGGATACTCTCGATCAAAGTGCTTCCATAATTCTCCATCGGATGGATGATCCAAAACTCCATCGATTTGTTCCCGCCTGTGCCAACTCATATTCTTGGCAGTCTCCTTCACCATAAACAACCTCTGCAACCGCGACGTCAAAGGCAAGTAGTACATAGAATCGGTTGGCTTCATTGCACTGGGAGTCCTACTTGAACTTGTTTCCTTGTAGCGATCAGTACCACAAAATCTACACATGTCTTCATCCTTGTCGTCCTTATAGTACAACATGCATCCGTTGTGACATGCATCAATTTTATCATATCCCATCCAGAGCAATCTCACCATTCTCTTAGATCGGTAGAAGTCTATTGGTAACTTTGTACCCTCCGGCAAGATCTCTATAATCAACTCGATGATTTTGTTGTAGCATTCTTAAGACATGTTAAAATCGAACTTGATGTTCAATAGTCTTGTGACCACCTCTAACTGTGAATGATCCTCACAATCAGGATACAAAGGAGTCCTTACATTCTCCAGCAACTCTATGAACTTTGCAACATCGGCATTCGGTACCTCCTCAGCCACATCATGATTGTCCAGATCGAAACTAGACCCTACAGCATCGAAAACCATGTTCACCCACCCTTCGTCGTAATCAGCGTGGTCATGGACATCTATATACGGCTCCAAATTAGGCTCTGGCTCCGATGCTAAAGGCACAAGTTCTCCGTGTGAGGTCCACTGATAGTAATTCGGCATGAAACCTCTAGAGTACAAATAATATATCGCGTCCACTTTTGGATGATATTTCAAGTTACGACATCTCACACATGGACACTTAATTTTGGTACGGTCCATGTACTGAGGAAATGCCTTGGTGAATTGCAGGAACTGCTCTACCCCTTGTATAAATTCATCCCGTACACCGCACATGTCATCAGGATGACGATTGTACATCCACGAACGATGCCGCAGATAGTAATTCATATCCATTTAAAAATAATTCTGAAAAGATAGATACACATTATTCGAGTACATTGTCCAAATGGATGCGTAGATCCATGAGTATTAAATGAGTGTCGTCACGTGTTCAATGTCAGCCCTCATCTTCAAAGAAAATTGACTTCTGCAAGCCTTTTGAGGTTGTTAGAGTTATACATGATTTCAAAAAAATACTAGAAAATGCTAAATATGATAATTTTTCTTTTCTAGGATTTTTTTTCTTTGTTATTTTTTTGATCTTTTACTCCTTTCATTCTTTATCTTTTCTCCTATTTTTCTGAAATCTGTAGAAATCTAACAGCCTCAAAAGGCTTACAGATGTAAATTTACTTGTCAGAGAAGGGCTAACATGGACACTTGACTTTGGGCTGACACGACTTACCTATGTATCTAAGATACCTAGCTAGCACTTACCTACATATCACCTTAACTCTAGGTATTTGTGTATCATGTGGATATCATGTACCATGGTACACAATATCACATTGATACTTGTATCTTAATACTAGAATATAGTTTCAAATACCCATGACACTAACTATACATACTAACTATACACACGTTTATCTTATATACTACTAGGATACTCACTCTATACACTCTAGGTACTACGATATACACTTAGGTGTTGTCATGTGTTCTTTGTGAGCCATTCCCTTAAAATAAAATTTACTTATGTAAGCCTTTTGAGGCTATCAGCATTATACTAGATTTTCGAAAAAATCTATAAAAGACTAAGTTGTTCGATTTTTTAGTATAACTCTGATAGCCCCGAAAGGCTTGCATAAGTAAATTTAATTTCCAGAGAAGGGCTCACATGGACACTTAATTTCTGGCTAACACGGACACTTAACATAAGAGATAATGATATCTCTATCGTCATGTGTTCCTTGTGAGCCCATAAGGAAAACTTGACCTCGGAGTGTCCAAGCTAGCCTTATCATGAAATATTAGGCGATACCTAGCTAGCATTTACCTACATACCTAGTATTTTGACACGTCTTGACACTACACTCTAGGTGCTATGATATACACTTAGGTGTTGTCACATGTACTTATATATTCTAGGACTGATACAAAGATAGATAGATACACAGTGTGTAGGTAGCATATCTCCTCTAATCTACTGTCAGATTTGACAGTAACATAAGCTCTAATTCATGATCCTCCATCAGAGAGATACACATAGGCCAATGGCTCGAACTTTCTATCAGTCCAGCCAAAGTGCAGGCCATCATGTCCCTTACTCTCCTTGGCCATGCAGCCTATCACCCACTGGTCTAAAATAGTATCCCTAAGCTAAGGTATTTATGTATATGTATGAGAACTATTCATGCTGCCCGAACAAATTTATGCCAAGATATTCATGCTGCCCATACAAACTTATGTCCTATATAGGACTGATATATGTATGAAAACTCCTCTAACAACAGCTACAATTGCTGCTATTTATGTATGTGTGACCGTGTCAGTAACCGTGTCAATGTTGTGTCAGTGTCGTGTCAATGACCATGTCAGTGTCCACCCTACACACAATGTATATATGTGTGTCGTGTCATGTCAGCAAGAGGAGTGTGTCAGTGTCATGTCAGCAAGAGGGAGTTAGGATTAGGGTTACCTGAGCCTGCAGGGAAGGAGACAAGAGAGGAAAGGGGGAAGGGAGTCACAGGGGGGACGGGGCCGCCAGAGTCGAGAGCGGCGCCGGAGGTAGGCGGTCGCAGGGAGCCGGGAAAGGAGACGTACGAGAGAGTCGAGAGGGAAGGGGGTCACCGGGGGGAGGTTTTCGTCGGAGTCGAGAAAGGCGCCGGAGGGAGGGGTTGCCGGAGGGAGGGGCCGCTGGAGACGAGAGGGAGAGGGGGAGAGAAATTTTGAGGGGAATTAGAAATTTTTGGGGAGAGAAAATGAAAAGTCGATCGACCAGATAACCATATATGAAATAATTTAGCGACGTCGTCTAGTGACATCGATGTCTACTATTATACGGGTGACATACCGTGAAAGGTTGTTGTTTTAAAAAAATAGCGACGTTTTTCAACTGAGCCGCGATGTTTGCTTTCCAAATAATAATGTACGTAGCTAACTGTCGCTGATAGTGACGTTCAGTGACGTCTTTTTTCGTCGCTAAATATAACATAATTAGCAACATTTTTTAGTGACGTCGCTAATCTCATCACCAATATGACTTATTTTGGTAGTGCATTATGCCTTATGAGCCCATGAGTCTGAGTTCGAGTCGCTAAGCCCCTCCAATGGAATAAATTTCAAAAGCATCACAAAAAACGTTAATGTTTCATTTGTTGGTTTAGCCTTCTTTTAACTAGAAAAATACTCCCACATGGTACCCATGTGCTCTCCATACCACATGTGCATCTCTAAACACAAGCAAAGCTTATATATAGAGATACACTTCATTTGGCCTAGCCAATATGGGACTATTATTCTAGTTCTAAAGGCAAAAACAACAATAATCTCCTGCATATCTCTATATATGGGTTTGAGTGTTCCCTACAGTGACTGTCCATCATGTATTAGGATAGATGTCGCTGATGACTTGAATCTTCCCGCATGGGTTAAATAACAGTATGATACAAGAATGGACTATAAGTCTTGAATTTTGTACCATAGCTGTAAATCTTCCCACTCACACAATGTAGTTACATGTGCTTCTACCTGCACAATAAAGGTCCTGTGCCAGCATGGTTTCAGTATATATATATTTTGGACGTCTATAAGTTTATCCTCAAGAGACGGCCTGCTATCTTTGTCCATACACTCTAGGTGAGTTCTTTATAAAAGAGAATGGCATGAAGCCTTGCGCTTCCTTGCGGTGCTATTCCACTATGACATGGATTAATGCCGAGGCATTACCCCTACACGGGAATCTCATCGTAATGTCATACTACTATAGCATAAGGTCACAAGCCTCTTTATAGTGCCAAACTACCCAGCATAACACCTTGTACTTCCTTGCGGTATTATGTTGCAACGATATGGCTTACGAGACCGAGGCTTTACCTCTACCTGGGTACCTCTTTGTGGTATCGTGCTACTGTAACATGAGAACATCGTCTCCTTTGTAGTGTTGTCTATAACTCTTTAATTTCAACATATAATATTAGGCTACCTGCATATTTGTGGTACTACACCGCTGTGACTTGGCTCGCAAAGCTGATGTATTACCCCTAACTGGGAACCTTATGGTGGAGCCACCCTACTATAGTATAGAGTTGAATCACTCCTTTTAGTGTTGTGCTACCATGCTTCTTGTAAAGTACCACATGCATTCACTCTGCCTGAGAACTCATTAAGGCATTTAAACCATCCTCAACACAGGATCTATTTTCTGCAGAAAACATATAGTAGACAACAGTTGTTGTAGGTCCGCATCATTTCCATGTTCCAGAGGACATGTACCCACTGTTCCTGATATTTTTCCAGTTAGTGGTCCTCCCTTAAACCAAACACTAGATGCCTAATAGATTTTTCTTTAAAATAATAGCATAAAACTTATAGTAGGATTACAATAACATAATATTAGAAAGCCTTCAAGCCCATTTTACAAGTTGTGTCATCAACCAGCGGCACTTGAGGCCCTTCGTGAACGGGTCCGCCAGGTTCTATGACTCCGAATATCAATCACTGCAATAACACCTTTCTTCATAAGATCATACACTACCATGTTCTTTAACACACAGTTCTCTTCTTCCCGTTAAATATGTCATTTGATGCCACCGCCGCAGTCGCCTGGTTGTCACAATATATCAGTATCGTCGATATTTGTGCTCCAACCACTAGAAGATCATACATACGTTTCTGAAGCCATTATGCTTCTTCAACTGTGGAATCATGTGCAAAGATGGAGGAACGAGAGAGCATAGTCTGCTTCTTCGACTTTCACGATATAGCAGCTCCATCCACGGTAAAAATGAATCCACATGTGGATCTCTCGCTCTCCACCTCTGAGCACCAGCTGGTATCACTGAAACCTTCTACTACTGACGGATCTTCGTTGTAGTGCAGTGCATATGTCTGAGTCTTCTTGAGATATCTTATTATCCGTTTCACAGCTTTTCAGTACTCAATGCCTAGGTTGCTCGTGAATCAACTCAGCATTCCTACGATAAATACTATGTCAGGCCTAGTGGCAATAGTAGTGTACATCAAACTACCGATGACGCTTGCATACTCCAGCTACCTGACGCTTTTCTTCGAATTAGACTTCAGGTCACACCTGTAAGGCGTATCGATCACTGGAAGATCGTGATACCCGTATCGTATGATTATCTTCTCAATATAATGAGACTGTGACAACGTTAGTCCAGTTTCTGTCCGGATGATCTTGATTCCCAAGATCACATCAACTTCTCCCAAGTCCTTCATACAGAACTTGGTCGAGATGAACTTCTTTTTCTTTGTGACACAGCCATATCCGTACCTAGGATCAGCATGTCGTCCATGTATAGACAAACGATTACACATCTTCCATCAGCAAACTCGTGTAAACACACTTGTCCATCTCGCTGACCCTGTAGCCATTTGACCTTATAATCTTGTCAAACTTCTCATACCACATTTTGGGAGCCTATTTCAGACCGTAAAAGAGTTTCACCAACTTGTAGACTTTGTCTTTAAGATCCTTGATGACAAATCCTTCTGGTTATTGTAGGTAAATTTTTTCGGTCAGCTTGCCATTCAGGAAAGCGGTTTTTACATTCATCTGATGAATCACCAACTTATGTATTGCTGCGAGAGCAATTAACATTCTGATGGTGGTCATCCGGGCTACTGGAGCATACGTGTCGAAGTAGTCAATCTTCTACCTCTGAGAGAACCCCTTGGCTACTAGCCTAGCCTTGAACTTGTCTATAGTTCTTTCTGTTTTCATCTTCTTCTTGAAGATCCATTTGCATCCGACGGGTTTTGCTCCTTCATAAAAATCAACCAACACTCAAGTGTTATTAGAGGTGGTTGAATCAATTTCATTGTCTACCACCTCTTTCCAGAAAACAGCGTCTCTGGTCTTCATTGCCCTATCATAGGTAAGCGGATCTGCTTCCACATGATAGGTGATAAAGTCATCTCCGAAGTCCTTCGGTCTCCTCACTCGCTTAGTTGACGGCTCAGCGAGTTCTGATTCAGCAGTTATTTCTGCAACAACAACTTCTTCTTGGACTACGTTCTCATTGGAAACTTTAATTTCCTATGCACCCTCATTATTCTTTGAAATATCCGCAAGAATAATATTTTCGTGTCTTGCAAATTTATTTTTAAAATATTCTGCGTCATGAGATTCAATGATATGATTTAATTCAATATCAAGAAATCTCTGAGCATCACTCTTCTCTGCATAACCCAAGAAGATCGTCATCGTAGTCCTTGTCCCGAGCTTCTGAATCTTCAGATCTGGAAGCTTTACATATGCCAAACACCCCTATACTCGAATGATATTCAAGTTAGGTCTGACTTTGAACCAAAGTTTATGAGAAGTTATGTCTAAAGTTGCATGCGATACTCTATTCAGAATAAAAGTGACCGTTAATGCAGCTTCTCTCCAATAGTATTTTGGAAGACCCGTAGTCAACAACATTGATTTTATCATTTTTTGTCAATGTTTTATTCTTCATTTCTGCTACTCCATTTGATTGGAAAGAATACGGAGCAGTAGTCTCGTTGATGATTCCATGTTCTTTGCAGAACGATACGAATTTATGAGACCAATACTCTCCGCCATGATCACTTCTTATTCTCTTGAGTTATTATCCAATTTACCTTTCGATCTTGGCCCTGAACTCTTTGAACTTCTCGAACGCTTCATCTTTAGACTTCAGCAAGTAGACAAACGCATATTTTGAGAAGTCATCGATGAAGGTTATGAAATACTTCATCCCGGATTTTATAGAGAATTGTTTGAAGTCACAGATATCAGAGTGTACCAATTCTAGAAGATCTGTGCTCCTATTAACCCGATGAAAAGGATTTTCTTGTGATCTTCGTTTGAGCAGATACTTCACATTTCTCTATCTTACCCCCACATTTGGAGATAAGTCCTAGACTAGACATTTTGTTTATTCTTTTACAATGAACATGTCCTAGTCTATTATGCCACAAATCAAGAGTATAATCAGAACGAGCGATTGCATTAATTACATTAAACTGATTTACAAGCTAAAATTTAAACATTCCTTTGGTATAAAATGTTTTTCCGAAGTATATTCCTTTTATGGACATCACCATCTGGCCAGCATTAATGTCCATCCTTAGGCTTGTATTACAGATAGGCCTCCAGAGATCATGTTTTTTGCGATAGCAGGTACATGCTTCACATCTTGGAGCGTCAGAGGTTTTCCTGAAGTCAGCTTTAATACTACCGTCTCGATCCCTTGCACTTCAGTTTGTGCATGGTTCACCACCATAACACTTTCAGAGTTGGTATGTATGTGGTGAACCATTCCTTGCTTAAGTAGACATGGCAGGTGGCACCAGTATCTATCCACCAGTCAGAGTCAGCTCCACTGTAGTGACCTGAGCAATCATAGCAATTACGTCAGTATCCATAGAAACCTTACTAGGTTCATCTTGCTACGATTACTTGGGCTTGGATTTGTGTTCAATCTTATAGTGGCCCTTCTTGCCACGTCTAAAACAAGTCAAATGGGACTTTGGCTTCTGTTGTTTGAAAGAAGTCTCATTTACTTTCAGATTATTGAGGTCCTTCATCTTGTTGTAGGAAGCCGCATGCTTTTTCTTGGATTCCTTTATGCGGATTAAATTGGCATTAGCTATTTGTTTGGACAGAGCATCTACCTTCAGCTGAACCCCCATCTGGTCCTCATCATAAATTTCTTATAGGAGATCTTTCAGACTGATCTCCAGTTTCTTTATATGCATATTTGCATATAATTTTCTCCAACCAGCGGGGAGCTTGGAGACGACCCCTCCAATAATGAACTTGTCATTGAGGGGCATTCCCTCATCTTCCAATTTTTGATGCAGCTTTAGGAATTCCTACAGCTGATGCAGCATCGTCTTATCGTCTAAAAAGTATCATTTGTGATATTTTTCGATGATAAATATTTTGCTCATGTTCTTGTCATCTTCATACAATTTCTCTAAAGACTCCCATATGCCTCTGGCAATAGTCTTTTTAGTTTAAAATTCTGCAAGGGAGTCCTCCAGAGAATTTAGGATCAAAAGCCTACAGAGGCTATTCTCCCTCTTCTATTTGGTCAATTTAGCATTAGCAGCAGCAATTGCGGCTGCAATCCCAAATTCTGAAACTTTCGATTCTTCCTCAATTAATACGTGATCAAAGTTCATGAGTTGGAGATTGAGGCTAACCTTCCTCTTCCAGACTTAGTAGTGCTCTCCATTAAATTTCTCTAACTTATTAAAGTTAGAATCGATGAGTGAAGCACGACATTTTTCCATCTTGTTAACTCAAGCTTTGAGATTGTTATTCTCGAGGCATGAATTTAAGATGAAAAACTAATTCTGGCAACACTTCGAGGAAGGTGCACGACTGAGATCCCAGAGGATTCAGAGAGACAAAATCAAATACAACACTTCGAAGAAGGTACAAGTGAATTTCGTAACAGCAGCGATGAAAGTCCACAAAATGTTTCTAATTAGATCAGAGAAGATTTCATGGACAATAGATGAACAGAAGAAGATCTCATTCAGAGCGAGATAAAAGTGAAGAATAGATGAACTAAAGAAAGACCTGCTGGAGTGAATGATCACCGGCGCTCAACGCTTGATTCGTCCCGCATAAACAGCTTCCAGGAACCAACAAGTTCAGAAAAGAACTTATGGAACACTCTGCTCTTCTGAGTCTTCGGATGGCGCAGACTCACTCTATGTTTCTCTCTTCTCTGCTATGAACTCTAAAAATTTCGTAAGAAAATTATCAACTCACCGAATGAGAGAAGAGAGTAACATAGATATAGTGTCAGTCCAGTAACTGCTGAGTTAACGAAACAATCGGGACGTGTCCGTGAGAGAAGGAACTGTTTCGTAACAGTTCAAAACGTGAACAGACACGACTGCACTAATTGGCTCACAGCACGCGCCATCGGCGCTAACTGTTCCAATTGCGCCAATTAAACCAAACGCGCACTCCGTGCCAAACACACCAAACGCGCACGTCATGCCAAACGCGCACAGCATGCATTGCACGCACTGTGCGTGAACTGGCGCGCGAACGGTCGTGCGAACTGGCGTGCTAAGTGCAAAGTGCGCCAACAAAATGCCACATTACGTCTCATAATTCCATGAGTCAGTGTCAGAGTCGCTAAGCCCCTACGGTGCTTAGCTCCAATGGAATAAATTCCAAGAGCATGACAAAAAGCATTAATGCTTCATTTATTAGGTTAGCTTTCTTCCACTAGAAAAATACCCCCACATGGCACCCATGTGCTTCCCCACACCACATGTGCATCTCTAAACACAAGCAAAGCTTATATATAGATATACACTTCATTTGGCCTAGCCAATGTGGGACTATTCTTCTAGTCCTAAAGGCCAAAACAACAACAACATGAACAATAAATTTGTCTATCATAAATTGGTGGAGCAAGGAAATGGGAAATCTTCATTCCTACTGCACATGTTTGGTTGGATTTCTCGCTTTCTCTCTACTTTAACACTTCACAAATCCTAATAACTACAAAAAATTACACTTTCCAACTCACTTCAACAACCATCCAAATATCAAATTTTAGAATTTTTTACTTCTAACATTCACTTATTCAAAGTACCTAAACGAAGATTTTTCACTTCGCCGCACCCATAGCAATGCGTACGCGAAATGTCGATTTTCGAATTTTTTACTTCGCCAAGCCAAACAAACCCTTTGATTTCATTTGATAGGAATGATGGAAAAGTGAAAGGAAGACATAATGGTAGTGATATACTTTTCATCCATATGGAAAGGAAAGACATTTTCATTCCTTGCTATTTGGTAGGATGGATGAAAATTAGAAGTGATGCACTTCCTTTAATTTGGTACTAGTGGATAACCCGTGCCATAATGGCATGGACACGAACAGTTTTTTTTGGCTTCATGGTCATGATCCATGATGAGCATTCAGTAAAAAAAAATAGTTAATCACACATTTAGTTAATCACACCACATTTAGTTAAGCTTATGTGTCCTAGTGTATTTTGGAGTGTTCGGAATGTGTGCAATACGTGTCTGACACGCCATGGTCCACATTTTGGAGCGTTCATGCTTCCTAGCTACCAAGAGATAAGGAAGCAGACTTGATGGTTAACACTATTTCCCTCCGTGCAATCTCGATATGCAATCTGAGAGGTATAATGGAACTAAGGAATTTTGATTTGATTTGTTACTTTATCTGTGATTCTTGGTTGGGTTGTTCCAGGAGGTAAACTTTACGAATGTGAGTATGAACATGGGGACTCTAGGCCAAATCAGTTTTTATCTTTCAATCAATTTTGTTCTGCATCTGTAAATCTGAATGAATGATGTTTTTCTAATTGTAATTCAATAGTATTCTGGTACTTCAACAAAGACCCTGACGGACCAAAGCTAGATAGAGGGGCAATTTAGTTCTTTCATCATCGTTGAACCAAAGCACATGGGTCGGACCAAAAATCCACTGTGTTTTATATTATAGATGAAACAAAAAATTGAAGGAAAGAAAATAAAAAGAAAATGTAAGTTCTACCAGTTATATCCTCAACTAAAATATATATATTTACCATTTGACTTTATTAAACAATTTATAAATAATATAATTACTATAGAGTATAATGGTAAATTAGTAAGCATCCACTTTTCCTTCCATTTTTTTCCTCACACTTTTGGAGGGATTAGATTTCTTAGGTTAGAAAGAAAAAATAATCCCTCCACTATTTTTTTTTTCACTTTTTGAGTGATTTGATTCCTAAAGTTAGGAAGGAAAAACAATTCCTCCACTTTTCCTTTCTGTGTCAAGCAAGAGAAAATTAATCATGCCCTCCACGTTTTTTCTCCTCCATTTTTTCTTCCTCATATTTTTTTTCCTTCTACCAAACGAACCCTTAGAGAGGATATCTGGAGTAGCAAAGTACCTTGTGTCCTTGTTGCTTTTATGAATACTAATATATATGCATGTATATTGTACGTATTTCGTAGATTATTATTATAAATTTGTACTTGTGTTTAAGACTAATTAAAAAGACCAAAGGACATCTTCCATAATTATCTAGTTTTTCTATTAATTTTAATAAATAATTTTAATTAGTAAATATGTATAAGAGTATATTTGAAATAAAAAAAATTTACCATGAAGTTCAATATAGTAGTATAGATTGTGATCGGTACAGAAGGGTCTGTGGGGATGTCATTCATTAAGACTCCTGTCCGGAAAACTGTTTTTCTCTATACTCTGATTAAGACAGAGTCGACATGTACAACAATCATCGGCTTGGTCGCTTGTGAGGATGCAAGAGGAAGGATTGACTTCCATGAACTCTTGGAGAAGAGGGGGTGGAGTTTCGAAAATCTAAACCATCTAGAAATTTGTCAACAATACGGAAAGAAGAAATAAATATCGTATATAGCTAAAAATTGTTCTTCAAGAATATTACGATTAAGAAGGGGGAAGAATTAACTCTCTATTCATAACTGGAAAATGAGCAAGCAATTTTGGAAGAGGTTGCTGCAAGCAATATATACAAAACCATCATTTAGCAGGCTATCGGCAGTTACATAATGTAACACTTTCCCTTAACGAGCACAACTAAATATACAAAATGTACAAGAGATCAACATCAGCCTAATCTTCAGGAATGTTCATGTTAACCTGAGTTTATGTGGATATATAAATGTAGACGGATCTTAACTCGAAGACCTGTTATTGTCGGGGCACAATTTTTCGATGGAAAACTGAGAATATGAAACAATTGTAAGAACAATGTTCCAACGCAACACTTCTAAGAAGGTTGCGCAAGTATAATGAAGATCTAATAAGATCTCGTTATTATATTACGAGAATCTAAAAAGATTTCGTAATCCACAGCAGCATATGATATACGAGAATCTAAGAAGATTTCGTAATCACAGCAACGAAGAAGATGACAGGCGAAAGATGGAAGATGGCCTGCTGGGGTGAATGATCACCGTTGCTCAAAGCTATATTCGCCCCACACGAATAGCTTCCAGGAACCAGCAAGTTCGTTGGAGAACTTTGGAATACTTCTGCTCTTCTGACTCCTCGGATTGTACACGGACTCCCGTGCAAAAGTAACGCTGGTGCAAAGCCACGCCTTGCGCGCCTTGTACACCTTGCGCCACACGCACAACACGCACATTGTGCCACTTGCGCAACCTGGCACAACCTGTGCGTAGCCTGCGCGCAACCTGGCGCAACTTGTGCGCAACCTGCGCGCAACCTGTGCGCAACCTGGCGCACCCTGGCGCGCACCCTGGTCGTGCAACCTGTGGCGCGCAACGTGGCAGCGCAAGTGGCTCGCATAACGAGCGCAACTAAAGCGCACTATGCGTCTAGCGACAATGCTGACATGCTAAGTGCAAAGTACGCCAACAAAATGTCACATTATGACTCATGAGCCCGAGTCCGTGTCCGTGTCCGAGTCCGAGTCCGAGTCCGAGTCGCTAAGTCCCTACGGGGCTTAGCTCCCATGAAAATAAATTTCCCAAGAGCAAAAAGCATGAATGCTTTCAATTGTTTATTTAGCTTTTTTACTATTAGAAAAATAACTCCACATGGCACACCCATGTGCACCTCCACACTACATGTACATCTCTAAACTAGCATAGTTAATATATAGAGATACAACTCCTTTGGCCTAGCCGATGTGTGACTAAAATTTCTAATGCAAAGGCCAAAACCCAACAATCCCCCACATATCTCTATATATGGGTATAAGTGTTCCCCACAGTAACTGTCCATCATGCATTAGGAGAGATGTCGCTGACGACTTGAATCTTCCCGCATGGGTCAAACAACAGACTATAATACAAGAATGGATTAAGCCTTGAATTTTGCATCATAGTTGAAATTCTTTTCACTCACATAATATAGTTTCATGTGCTTCTGGCTACACATTAAAGGCCCTGTGCCAGCCTGGTTTCAGTATATAATTTTGGGCGTCTACAAGTTTACCCTCAAGAGACGGCCTGATATCTCTTTGTCCATATACTATAGGTGAGTTCATTATAAAGAGACATGGCATGAAGCGCTATGCGCTTCCCTTGCGGTACTACGCCGCTAAGACATGGCTTAAAGCCTGTAACACCCAATTTTCTAGATGAGGGTATTTTTGAAATTTTGTAATTATAATTATTATTTAAGGGTATTTATTTCATATTATGATTTTTAGTAATTTTTAGTGATTTTTAGTAGAATTGATTTGGGCCTATAGTTGACTTTGACTAGTGTTGACTAGAAGACTAACCTAGTAACTAACCTAGGTTAAGACCCCTTGGTTAGGTTAAGTAAACTTGGTTTGACCTAATTTAGTGAAGTTTAAGTCATTGGAACTTGTTTGGAGAGATTTGGAGTTGATTGACTAATATGGCTTATGACTTCATAAGTCATGATTAATGACTTGACTTATAGCCCATAGGCCCACACCATTAACCAAACCTAACCCTAATCAGCCCATGGCAGCCACTATTGATCCTTTCCCCCTATTTAATCCCCTCCTAGAATTTAGGGCTAGCCTCCATTGGAATTTGTGCAAGTTTTGGAAGAGGTGAGTCTCCATCTTTCTAAAATCATAGGAAATCCATTTCAACTCCATTTTCCTTCAAATCAATTGCATTAGGACCTAATTCTTCTGTTCTTTCTGTTTGTGTAAGAATATTTCAGAGTAGGATTAATTTGTGGGAGTTTTTGAGGCTTGGAGAACCATTCCATTTGAGGCTTTTGTGAGCTTTGCACATCAATAGGTATAATCTATTCTAACCCATGAAATTCCTGTTTAATTGCATTTCTAGGATGCCCTAGCCCTAACCTAACTCTAGGAATAGGAATCCCCAAAAGTTGTGTCTATTTCGTGTCCTAACAGGACACGTATCAGTGTCATGTTTGATGTGTTTGATGTAATGCCTCAACCAACATTTTGTTCAAATTTTTGAAATGTATTTGAATAGAATCTTAGCTCTAGGGCTTGCTTAATTATTTTTGTTATTAATTCTTGATTTTGGTGTCGTGTCGTGTCGTGTCCACACGAGGACACGAACACGTTGTTTGTGCACTGTCCCTATGTCCTGCATCACGGGGTCTGTTTCTTCCGACACATGACACGAGAACACATGAAATTTTGGGTGGGTGTTGGGGCAGTGACTGCCACCATGCTCCCAAAATTTGGGAGCCTCTCGTTTTGTGTGCAAGGAGAAATCCTCCCCGTACTGGTCGTACGGGACACACGCGAGCTGTCAAATACGCGTACAAACGCGCACTGATACACGGTTCGACATGACACAACAAGTTTTATGGACACGACTCAGGCAGTGGGACACGTTCCCCTATCCCTGGCGAGTATCTGGACACAAGCACGACGTGTCATGTGTCGTGTGTCATGCACACGACTTTGTGACACGCCTGCACGACACTGTGCGTGCTCGAGTGTGTCTGTGTGTGCTCGAGGCATCTGGACACTTCGTGTCCAATTTTTTTGGACACGAACCACTTGATACAACACGTATGGATGTGTTAGATTAGTTACCAACCTCTGTATTTGGGTTTTAAATTAATTTTCATTGTTAATTTTTCATTTCCTAAATTCTCTGATACCATGTATTTAAATTCAAATTCCTGAATTTGATTTCCTTTTAAACTGATTTTAAATGTTGTTTTAAATCCATGAATGATTTCTACATGTGTATTAGACTTATCCAAGGATTGTTTACTGATTTGTGTGGGTTTTTGGAGTTCAATTTAGGTTTTGGTTGTTTATTGAAACTGACAGTTGGGATATCTCATATATGATTCACTGATTAACAGAGAATTCACATGCTCATATTGAATTGACCTTATTTCCAGTTTTTGACATTCCCACATTGGGTTTTCCCAATACCTATCATGAATGCCACTCTCAATTGAGTTGGAATGATTTATTACCTATCATATACACCACTGAATTCCTGATTCTTGATTCGATATTTTAAACTGAATTGTTAGTGTTTAATTGCCTGTTTAATTCAAGTACATGTGTATTAGGTTACTTAATGTTGTTTGTGATAGGTGTTAGGAGTTTGGAAGTTTCATATTTAAGTCTGGACTGAGTAATATGTATTAACTATTAAGGAATGAATGAACTGTCATTTAATTTCCTGAGCACCCAAACTGAATGTGAAACTGTCACTTGTTTCTCAGGTTTCCTGAGAAACTCCTGCTGTGTATCAGCCCTGAACTTCAATGTTCAGTCCCTGCACCTATTTTTTAGTTAGCTATCATTGTTCAATCCCCAACCTATCTAGTATCAGTCCTAGTATCCTAAAATTTATGTGTAAATGAGTTTTCAATTTGGTTTCCTTTTTATGAAAACTATCAGTTAAATATTGAACCAATTTTCTGAATTTGGAATGCTAATTTGGTTAGGGATATCTTATAGGTTGTAGTGCATGTCCTTACTTAGATTAACCCACACACCTTTAGTTCAATGCACATTTCCTATCCACTTTAACTCCTGAACTCAGGCTACATCATGGTCTGTTCAACCCTACTGCTAAGTTCATTCTTGAACTGAACCTACTCCTCATATCACCCAGATCACATTGTCCTGCATGAGGACAGATCCTTCCTTCCCTATTGGTCTTCCTATTCCTTATGTGCTCAGATTAGTGCATACATTCAATCACATGTCTTGTTACACCCTCAGAAGTTACATAGGATATGCCAAA
The DNA here is from genome assembly GCA_029216955.1 of Iris pallida. Taxonomy (NCBI): domain Eukaryota; kingdom Viridiplantae; phylum Streptophyta; class Magnoliopsida; order Asparagales; family Iridaceae; genus Iris; species Iris pallida. Next base: position 1,423,368 of record JANAVB010009400.1, read on the forward strand.
CCATTCCTTGTAATGTCTAGTTACCTGCAGAGCCTTGGTTCAGGTCTTGGACACTTGATGTTCAGATTTGAACATCTATAGATGCAGACTAGAGCATCTAATGCTCTGTATAACCACCTTGTAGAGTCCAAGCCCTTGAACTCTCCACATTGTCCTACTCCTCTATATGTGGAGTCTACCCCCTTAGTCAATTTCATATCTTTTGTGCAGTCCTCATTGGAACTAAGACCATTCTTGTCAACCCTGTGCATTAAATGCCAGTCCCATATAGTTCCCTGTCATTTCTAAAACTGAAATATGAGAATTAGCACTGTCACATGGTACCCCATATGCACACACCATGCTTACATGTCCTCTACCCACATCTCAGTTTTCATATTACACACACACCCTCAATTGACCCACTGTTTTCAGATTTCATACCACATATCACACACACACATAACCTCTCACATGTGGACACCCTAAAACCTGTGACACCAATTGACACATTGGCTTGACACTTGCACCTCACTCTCACACACAAGTGCACTCACACACACGCATGCTTTGACACAATACACATTATGACACTCTCACTCATGACACACACACTTGGACACAATATGTGTTTCCTATTCTATATATATATATATATATATATATATATATATATATATATATATATATATATATATATATATTGATATGTATATATATATTAAGGTATCCTATAAATATATCATGTGTGTGTATACTAATATTATATGGATATATATAATGTATATGGGATATGCATATAGTAGCCTATATGTTATATGCATATTCTATATTATATTATATAATAGATCAATATGTGTATTCTAAATTAGATTATATAAATATATCTATGTGTGTAATAGATAAATATTGCCATGTGTTATGTGTAGAGTTGATTAGAGGTTGGTTTTAGGCATGATGTAGCCTAGCCTAAGCTCTTGGCCTATGGGTGACTTGAATGCCTAGTGTAGAATCTAGATAGACTTAGAATGGACTAGTTAGACTAGTATAGACCAGGTTTGACCTAGACAGTTGACCAGGTTTGACTTAGAGTTGACTTGACCTAGATTTGACTTAGAATCATGTAGATCGCATTATAGACTTCATTTGTCTTATTATAAGCACATTATAACCTATATTTCTCTGTTTAGGACATTGTGACTCTGGTGCAGACATCTGACATTACACTACTCTTTTCAGAGTATCAGGCGAGTACATTCTCTGATAGTTCTCTCATTTATTTGCCAGTTACTGTATTTCAGTTCTATTTAGTTTTATGTGATTCTCTGATACCACACGTACGGATATTTCTGGATTCATGTATGCGACACACTCACCGTATTATCTGGCCTCTATTACTGGAATCACTGGAATTATTCCGGAATCTATTTCTGGAATCATCATATTTTGGCTGGACTCATCTCGATTCTCATGTCGAATTCTGGATTCATTTGTATTGCGGGGCGGAGAAATATTGAGTAAGACATGTAGACATACCACAAATCTGGAATCTCCAACTGGAATCTACTGGAAACATAGCCATCTCTCGCCTGATCAGTGAGAGGTGTGCCTGATTACCCACAGCCGTTTATATGTCGATCGCGGTATTTTAAAACATACTATTAGATTAGCTAGACTCACCTGGATTCTTGATCACTACCTAGAATCATCTGGTACTGGATTCATCTTGTATTAGATTCATCTCGTACTGGATTTATAGCAGTTTATACTTGTTTTGCATTTACTGCCTGGACTTATCATGTTACTTTAGTTCAACTAGATTTATTTACAGTCGTCATTGCCATCATTCTTCTCTTGTTTAGTTACTTTACTTTTCTTGTATCTTACTGTTTCTCTATACCATCACCTGTATATAAACTGCCCTATTCATCAATAAAACTGTCTATAACTGCTTTATAGTTTCCTGTCATTTACTTGGGTTTTCTTGATGAGTTGTACTCATTCCTGTCCTGACTGGACCTGTTGAAAATTTTACAGATGACTGCCCTGAGGACACATGCCCTACATATTAATGTGGAGATGGTTTAGCTACATATGGCCCCGACACTCAGGAGTGATTGGGAGATTAGCTAGTTGTTGTTCAGCTTTCATGTTTAGAACTTGAGTTGTATATAGTTGAGATTGTAGTTGAGATTTTAGTTGAGATTGTAGTAGAGATTTTCTGAGTTTATATTTATTAGTTGTTGGTTTTTATCTGTTATTTAGTCTTTAGTTATAACTTCTGTGATATCTTATCGTTCTTAGACTGTGATTGAGATTCTTTATACCTATACAAGTACATTATATAATTGCGTGAGTTGTTGATTAGATAGTAACCTAGGACAGCGTTCTACCGCCGATACTGCGGCGTAGGCTGGGCGTTGTTACGTGCTCGTACCCTCACAGTGGGTGCGGGTCGTGACAAAACCGAGGCCTTATCCCGTACCGGGAACCTCATCGTAGTGTCATACTACTGTAGCATGAGGCAACCGCCTCTTTGTAGTGCCAAACTACCCAGCATGAAGCCTTAGGCTCCCTTGCGGTGTTACGCCGCAATGACATGGCTTACAAGGCCGAGGCTTTATCCCTAACCGGGTACCTCATCGTGGTGTCGTGCCACTATAACATGAGAAACTCCTCCACTTTGTAGTTGTCACGACCCACTACCCAAATTATTGGGCCGGGCCGAGCCATGTCCAGCCTACGCTTGGTTAAAGCGCAGTAAGCTGTTCTAGAATAAACAATAAAGGATCTAAGCTGCTAACAGTTCTAAAATCATATTTAAAGGTTCATCACAACACAGCATCTATAAGCGAAGGTAAACAAACACAGACTTAATAATACATAACCAAAGTATCTAACTGGAGACAAAGTCCAGTATCCAAAAATTAGTACAGACAAAGTCTAAGTCTCAAAACACAAGAAAGATAACTAAGCAAGGTTCTCCGCTGGGGCCTCTCTGGAGCTAAGGCCAGGTCCTCAATGCAGTACCATAACATGTAACACATAGCATTTCCTTCTCGAAAAGTAAACCTACAACGTTATCCTGTCAGGACGGAAGCAAGTACAACCTCTACAACTAAAGTACTGAACATATAATGAAAGAGATGTACAACAAGAAATATGGTGTGATAAGTCTATAAAACAGGAAATACTGGAAAATATGGCCTCATGGTACAACTGGGATCACAATATCATAGTAACATAGGGAACATGGCATATCATAGTTTAATTGGTCATTTCTACAAATGACCACATATAGTTTAAAAGTTTAAAACCGTAGCATGTACGTGAATCGGTCAATAGGTAGTAGGATGTACTGTGGTACATGTCAAGTTGTCTGGTATGCACATACGTGCATGAACGACATCGGTGTATATCCATACACAAACGCGATATCAGAACATACGGCAAGGTCACATACAGAATGTCATCGAGCGCGGTAAGTACATACGGAGAAGGGGGTCATGTTCACGTACACTACTAACAGTTTTTCCTTAACCCGTTATTTAAATATGTGAGAGATACGAGAACAGTAAAACGAACGATATAAAACATGTGAGAGATACTGGGAGCAGTACGAAACATGTGAATACTCAGAGCAGTATATAGTATAGTAAAACATGTACTGAGAACCAGTAAGAAGCATGTAAAGATATGATAACTGTCCTAAGCATGGCAGGTACTGAAAGTAATACAACATGTGAAGATATAACTTGTTATCTCAAGGATCAATATTTTAACAGGGTTAATACATGTTCTAGCATTAAAAGACAGTAAATGAGTTTGTAGATGTACTTGCCTCGAGCAAAGCAAGAATACTAGTACGAAGATATAGATGTCCGGTGTCCTGTCAATAATGATATACAAACTCAGTTCTAAGCTATGTTCAATATTACACTAGTGGTGTGACACGACTCCTAACTGGATACTAGCCAAGTGGGAACCTAGCATAAAAGTCTAATGTGGAGTGCCACTATATCCAAACTAACTTCCTAGAGTCTTTACTCTAGTGTAGGGTGAGGTCCAATTCTACAATAACTCAAATCAACACAAAATAGTGAAAGTCGTAATTACTCAATAAATAAATCAAACTGTACACGAAGTTCCAATAATTTTTGAGATAGACAAAAAGCTTAAATATATATAAAATAAAGTACCAAAATGATCCTTGTTAATTATAGAAATTTATACTAATTTTTCTGGGATTTATAAACCTTCATAAATATTTATTAAAAATCAGTAAACATAAATATACTGAAAATGAGTTCTGTTTTTCCATTTTTATAAAATACCAAAAGTACATATTTAAATACTGGAAAAATTATAATAAATTAGATAAATTAATATAGTATCTAAATATAATTTTTCCCAGATTTTTACAGCAATTAAAATATATATAAAAATTCAAAAACAAAAAGTAACAATATTTGGAAAAATAATTAATTATAAATTAAGGATAATACATAATCAAAACCTACAGATGTTGTCGGATGATAAAGTAAATATCACCAACGTGTCCAGAACGGTCAAATTAGCTAGGATAGCCTACCCATAAGTCCAATTTGGACACAGGGGCAAAACGGTAATTTTGGGTCAAAATGATGTCCGCCGTTGGACATACTTTGCACCGAAAAATGTGTCGGGATAGAAGTCTACAAAACCTAACAAATTATATGTCCACGAATCCAGAATGATGATACGAACCCAACGGTATATCCGAAATAGGATTCCGATGTGCCGATCTCAAAATGACACGTTGACGCGACACATGGTATCAAGTTTGCACGAAAATATGTGCCGGAGCAAATATTTTCAAAACTCAGTAAATTATATGTCAACGAGTCCAGAATGACGATACGAACTCAACCGTATATCCAGAATTGGATTCCGATGAGCCGATCTCAAAGTGACCCGTTGACTCGAAAAGTGGGACCTGCTTTGCACCGAAATGCGTACCAGGGCCCACGTTCTCCAAATCAAGCAAACTTTATATGAAAACATGCCAGAACGATGCCACGAGTCTACTGGTGGTGTCAGAAATTGAATCCGGAGTCCCGGGTTCAAAAACAGAATTTAACAAGTACAATTTAAAGAATTCGGACGCCCAACTTTGGCGTCGAATTCGACCAACCGAACGTGCTTAAAATGAAACGAAATCTAAAGGAGACAGAAAGATGGTTATACCAGCTACGCACAGGAACTGGTAGCGCGCCAATCGGAGCTGCAACGGCGAAGATACGAGCTGACGAAGTCGGCTCCACAAAACTGTCCAAAATTAGTTCAATTAAAAACGTCAACTTGGTGGCCAGTTTTGAGGTATCAAACGACGAAATTAACGGACGAAAATCGACAGAAGTGAAGATGGATATAACGAGATTGCGACGGAGTAAGAAGTTCGCCGATCCAACGGTCGGATCTCCTAGAAAACACGCGCGAAGTCGCTGTCCCGAAACATAATTTCTGAAACTTTCCTCCACGCGCGTCGACGGGATTTCGAAGTAAATGCACGAATCGCCTATTTGACTCGTCGGGGAAGATGGTGGCGGCCTCGGGGTGGTCGCCGGGGGGTCATCGGGTTGTGGGGAGCTCGCGAGGGCGCGGGCCGGCCACGAGGTGGCGCACGGCCACGTCCATGTGCGTGTTTGCGTGCGTTTACGTGCGTGCATAGCTGCTGTTGCTGCTTGCTGTTGCAGCTGCCGCTGCTTGCTGCCAAGGCGGCACGGGGGCGGGCTCGGCCGGGCACGGCGGTGGTCAGGCGGCGGTGATGGCTCGGGTGAAGGTGGAGGAAGGTGGTGTTGGTGATTGTAATGGTGATGGTGGTGATATGTAGTTGTGGTGGTGGTGGGGGTGCATGATGATGATGGTAATGGTAATGGTTGTGATGAAGATGATAGTGAGTAGAAGGAGGAGAAGGAGGAGAGGGTGGCTGTGCGGTGGTGGTCGGCCATGGGTGGAGTAGGGGTCGGCTATGGAGAGATAAGGGAGAGGAAGAAAAAGGTGTGTGTATGTGTATATGTGTGGGTTATATAGAAAGAAAGAGAGAAAGTGAGAATAGAGAGAGAAAGTTAGATATTATGAGAGAGGGAGAGAGAGTAGTCGGCTAAAGGGGGGTGTGCTGTAAAAAAGGGGGGTTGAGGTGGGGTATGTTTGTGTTATTATAAGAGAGAGAGAGTCATCCAAATATATAAAATATATATATATATAGATATGGAGAGATATTTAGAGAGAGAGGAGATAGAAAAGTGGATAGAGAGAGAGAGGGAGGGGTGTAGGCCGGCTGTGAGGTGGAGGGGGGAGTTGGGGTGAGGTGTGTGTGCTAGGAGAGAGAGAGTGATGGATATATATATATAAGATATTTCTAGATATTTACTAAAGTAGAGGGAGGAAGAGATATTTTCAAAAATAGGAAAAATAGGAAAATTACGTAGGGTATTTGGGCAGTCATGAAAGCGCAACATGGAGCATGGGTTCGGGTTCGGTCGAACCGGGTCGGGTCAAAATCGAACCGGGTGCAATAATTGAATTAAAATAGGAATTTATAATCGTGGATAAATAAATAACATGTGGGGACTCCAATAAATGGGACACAAGTTTTATATGGGTAGTAGGCTTCATGTGGGCCAGGTCCGTACTTCGGGTCGACTAGGTTGGATCGATGTCGGGTCCCGAAATTAAATTGGAAATTAAATCAGGTTTTACGGTAGAAAATAAATCGGCCTAAATTGACCCGGAAGTTGTGCGAAGAAAATGAAGCACAAAATGGAGTGTCTGAGTGGGACACGAAGGTCATGGGTGAAGAGCGTCTCGAGTAGATCATTCATGAGAAGTTGATTCTGAGAAAACGACTGGTCTCGTGCTCCTAAATTAAAAGTCATGGTAACGTGCAAACGAATATCAAAAATAAAAGTGGGAATAATTATTCAACGATTAATTGGTCTAAGTTGACCCGAAGTTGCGCGATACAAAAAGAGCACAAGGGAACGAGTTCAAGTGGGACACGATATATCAAAACGAAGATAATCTTGTCTACTTCAAAACTCGTGAAGAGAGTTTACAGAGATTGGTATCCCTGACGCTCCAGAAATCAAAGTCATGGAAAGGTACATTAATGATCTAATCAATTAAATAATAAAATATTTATCGAAAATAATTCATTAAGAAAAATAAAAATAAACCCTGAAATTCAGGGGGCTTACATCCTACCCACTTTACAAAAATTTTGTCCTCGAAATTAAAAATCATCCAATAGGTCAAACTATAACATGTAGCTGCTCTGGCTACGATACTCAATCTGCTATCCTTGTAATCATCTCTTCTGTTTCTCCTACAATCTTTTTGGTTCAGGTTCAACAAAGTCCTTCTATCATAAGCTACATCATATATCCTTTAGAATCTTCCATACTAACATGAAACCTTTATGTATACCCTAAACTATAGGTCCTTCTCTGGGTATGTTTATAAGCCTAAAATGCTTAATCATCAACCATATTTCCAACATCAATTGTAAATACTTGATTTCCTTATCATATCCTAAGTATCCATATTCTATCAATCCACAGGCCCTTAGCATCATTTGTCGTCAATCCCTTCCTACAGTTTCTCCTTGAAATCATACGTTCAATTTCTATCCTTGGTGTAGAGCCTTCTTCTTTTTACTCAACAAGTCCTCCGAATATAATTCCTCGATTTTAAAACTCCTGATTTATTAATTACCAATGTACATATGTCTTTGCCTCGCTCCATGTCTTTTTAACTGATATCTTTCCAATCTTGTACGCAATATCATATCGCATTCTAACTTATTCTATAGCAATCCACATATTGATCTACCCTCTAATCACATGTAATTAGTTATAGATAACCAACCAAAATTCTACAAATGCTAAATCCTCAAACTGCTAAGCACAAGATTCTAATCCCCAATCCATAGTCACAACAATATAATATCTTATTATTCCATCTTAGATACCCTATCATCAAGTTATACTATCAATACAATCGTTCTTAATGGTTTCCAAGTCTGCTACAGTCAGTCACCCATACTTGTCCTATAAGCTTAATCTAACCAATCCCTAGGAAAAGTATTTATCACAATCACACAATACATCTATAGTTATACTATGGAATCAGTTAACAAGGTTTGGCTATTTCGGTCATCTATCAAGTAGAAGGTAACAAGGTCTAAGACTGGGTCAAGCAATCCATAATAGTGTCCAAACAAGTTAAAGGGTCAAGCAAGACAGAAAAGTTTATCGGAATATCTCTAAGAATGGTACGAAGACAACGGGATACATAACGAGAAGAATTATCCAAGAGGTTAACGAAGAAGAGTTTAGTCAAGTCATGGGAAAGATGGAACACAAAAATAATTATGCCCAAAAGATAACATGAAAGCAATTCTATTGGAGAGTCCTGGAGAACCTATAATCCTAGTTGTAGATGTAGATAGAACAGAGTTAACCAAGACGGGGAAAAATGATGATAAGAATTTATTCTTGCTCATTCGGTCATAACAAAGTGAACCAAGTTGAGATATGATCTGATAACCATACACGTCTTCATGAAATCATGTTGCCAAAATTCTCGCCACACCAGTAAGCTTATATGCAATAAACGAGGGAGTCCATAACTAAGGTATACACCCAATAATCATATCATCTAGATTCTTTACCACGCCAACCGGTATGGCTGCAAGAAAATCTAAATTCTATGAATAGGATAGTATATCCAAAATCAAGCTCTATGTTTTTGTCATACCAGCTAATATGGCTGCGATAAATTCTAAACTCCATAACTAAAGCAGACGTTTATCTTATCAGGATATATAACAATTTAATCCACAAAATTTATCACGATGCAAGATCAAAGTTAACAACGAAACTCAGGAATTAAATTCAACAACGAATTTAGAGGAGAGCAAATAAAACAGGTAAAAACAGATTTCTAGGTAAGATTAGAGTGAGATCCTCAGGGGTCATCCCAAGGGTACAAACTTGGTCTAAATTGACCCACTGAAATACAAACAGGAGGCTAATTATAGCTAACGGTCCTATGCTGTGATGAGTTTTCCTATGTTGCAATCCTAGTAATCCTCTAAGTGTTCTAAATGTTTATTCCTAGTGTTATCAAGTTATCCTAGATCCTAATTGCAGGCATGTTTGGTACAATAACGTAACCAAACAACTTAAGTCGAGACCTGCATGGGCCGCCAAAAAAAACATGTCACGACCCGCTACCCAAATTGTAGGGCCGGGCCGAGCCATGTCCAGCCTACGCTTGGTTAAAGCGCAGTAAGCTGTTCTAGAATAAACAATAAAGGATCTAAGCTGCTAACAGTTCTAAAATCATATTTAAAGGTTCATCACAACACAGCATCTTTAAGCGAAGGTAAACAAACACAGACTTAATAATACATAACCAAAGTATCTAACTGGAGACAAAGTCCAGTATCCAAAAATAAGTACAGACAAAGTCTAAGTCTCAAAATACAAGAAAGATAACTAAGCAAGGTTTCCCGCTGGGGCCTCTCTGGAGCTAAGGCCAGGTCCTCAATGCAGTACCATAACATGTAACACATAGCATTTCCTTCTCGAAAAGTAAACCTACAACGTTATCCTGTCAGGACGGGAGCAAGTACAACCTCTACAACTAAAGTACTGAACATATAATGAAAGAGATGTACAACAAGAAATATGGTGTGATAAGTCTATAAAACAGGAAATACTGGAAAACATGGCCTCATGGTACAACTGGGATCACAGTATCGTAGTAACATAGAGAACATGGCATATCATGGTTTAATTGGTCATTTCTACAAATGATCACATATAGTTTAAAAGTTTAAAACCGTAGCATGTACGTGAATCGGTCAATAGGTAGTAGGATGTACTGTGGTACATGTCAAGTTTTCTGGTATGCACATACGTGCACGAACGGCATCGGTGTATATCCATACACAAACGCGATATCAGAACATACGGCAAGGTCGCATACAGAATGTCACCGAGCACGGTAAGTACATACGGAGAAGGGGGTCATGTTCACGTACACTACTAACAGTTTCTCCTTAACCCGTTATTTAAACATGTGAGAGATACGAGAACAGTAAAAACATGTGGGAGATACACGAACGATATAAAACATGTGAGAGATACTGGGAGCAGTATAAGCATGGCAGGTACTGGGAGCAGTATGAAATATGTGAATACTCAGAGCAGTATATAGTATAGTGAAACATGTACTGAGAACCAGTAAGAAGCATATGAAGATATGATAACTGTCCTAAGCATGGCAGGTACTGAAAGTAATACAACATGTGAAGATATAACTTGTTATCTCAAGTATCAGTATTTTAACAGGGTTAATACATGTTCTAGCATTAGAAGACAATAAATGAGTTTATAGATGTACTTATCTCGAACAAAGCAAAAATACTAGTATAAAGATATAGATGTCCGATGTCCTGTCAATAATGATATACAAACTCCGTTCTAAGCTATGTTCAATATTACACTAGTGGTGTGATACGACTCCTAACTGGATACTAGCCAAGTGGGAACCTAGCATAAAAGTCTAATATGGAGTGCCACTATATCCAAACTAACTTTCTAGAGTCTTTACTCTAGTGTAGGGTGAGGTCCAATTCTACAATAACTCAAATCAACACAAAATAGTGAAAGTCGTAATTACTCAATAAATAAATCAAACTGTACACTAAGTTCCAACAATTTTTGAGATAGACAAAAAGCTTAAATATATATAAAATAAAGTACCAAAATGATCCTTTTTAATTATAGAAATTTATACTAATTTTTTTGGGATTTATAAACCTTCATAATTATTTATTAAAAATCAGTAAACATAAATATACTAAAAAAGAGTTCTGTTTTCCCATTTTTATAAAATACCAAAAGTACTTATTTAAATGCTGGAAAAATTTTAATAAATTAGCTAAATTAATATAGTATCTAAATATTATTTTTTCCAGATTTTTACAGCAATTAAAATATATATAAAAATTCAAAAACAGAAAGTAACAATATTTGGAAAAATAATTAATTATAAATTAAGGATAATACATAATCAAAACCTACAGATGTTGTCGGATGATAAAATAAATATCACCAACGTGTCCAGAATGGTCAAATTTGCTAGAATAGCCTACTCATAAGTCCAATTTGGACACATGGGCAAAATGGTAATTTCGGGTCAAAATGATGTCCACCGTTGGACATACTTTGCACCGAAAAATATGTCGGGATAGAAGTCTACAAAACCTAACAAATTATATGTCCACGAATCTAGAATGATGATACAAACCCAACGGTATATCCGAAATAGGATTCCGATGTGCCGATCTCAAAATGACACGTTGACGTGACACTTGGTATCCGGTTTGCACGGAAATGAGTGCCGGAGCAAATGTCTTCAAAACTCAGCAAATTATATGTCAACGAGTCCAGAATGACGATACAAACTCAACGGTATATCCAGAATTGGATTCCGATAGCCGATCTCAAAGTGACCCGTTGACTCGAAAAGTGGGACCCGCTTTGTACCGAAATGCGTGCCAGGGCCCATGTTCTCCAAATCAAGCAAACTTTATATGAAAATATGCCAGAACGATGCCACGAGTCTACTGGTGGTGTCAAAAATTGAATCCGGAGTCCCGGGTTCAAAAATGGAATTTAACAAGTGCAATTTAAAGAATTCGGATGGCCAACTTTGGCGTCGAATTCGACCAACCGAACGTGCTTAAAATAAAACGAAATCTAAAGGAGACAGAAAGATTGTTATCCCAGCTGCGCACAGGAACTGGTAGCGCGCCAACTGGAGCTGCGACGGCGAAGATACGAGCTGACGAAGTCGGCTCCACAAAACTGTCCAAAAATAGTTCAATTTAAAACGTCAACTTGTTGGCCAGTTTTGAGGTATCAAACGACGAAATTAACGGACAAAAATTGACAGGAGTGAACATGGATATACCAAGATTGTGACAGAGAAAGAAGTTCGCCGATCCAACGGTCGAATCTCCCAAAAAACATGCACAAATTTGCTGTCCCGAAACACAATTTCTGAAATTTTCCTCCGTGCGCGTCGACGGAATTTCGACGTAAATACACGAATCGCCTATTTGGCTCATCGGGGAAGAAGGTGGCGGCCTCGAGGTAGTCGCCGGGAGATCGTCGGGTTGTGGGGAGCTCGCGGGGGTGCGGGTCGGCCACGAGGTGGAGCACGGCCACGCCCATGCGCGTGTTTGCTTGCGTTTGCGTGCGTGCATAGCTGCTGCTGCAGCTTGCTGTTGCAGCTGCCGCTGCATGCTGCCAAGGCGGCGCGGGAGCGGGCTTGGTCGGGCACGGCAGCGGTCAGGCGGCGGTGATGGCTCGGGTGAAGGTGGAGGAAGGTGGTGTTGGTGATTGTAATATTGATGGTGATGATGTGTAGTTGTGGTGGTGGTGGGGGTGGATGATGATGATGGTAATGGTGATGGTTGTGTTTAAGATGATAGTGAGTAGGAGAAGGAGAAGGAGGAGAGGGTGGCTGTGCGGTGGTAGTCGGCCATGGGTGGAGTAGGGGTCGGCTATAGAGAGATAAGGGAGAGGAAAAAAATATGTGTATGTGTATATGTGTGGGTTATATAGAAAGAAAGAGAGAAAGTGAGAATAGAGAGAGAAAGTTAGATATTATGAGAGAGGGAGAGAGAGTAGTCGGCTAAGGGGGGTGTGCTGTAAAGAAGGGGGGTTGAGGTGGGGTGTGTTTGTGTTATTATAAGAGAGAGAGAGTCATCCAAATATATAAAATATATATATATGTAGGTATATATATATATATATATATATATATTTTATATATATATATATATATATATATATATATATATATATATATATGGAGAGATATTTAGAGAGAGAGGAGAGAGAAAAGTGGATAGAGAGAGATGGAGGGGTATAGGTCGGCTGTGAGGTTGAGGGGGGAGTTGGGGTGAGGTGTGTGTGTTAGGAGAGAGAGAGTGATGGATATATATATAAGATATTTCTAGGTATTTAATAAAGTAGAGGGAGGAAGAGATATTTTGAAAAATAGAAAAAATAGAAAAATTACGTAGGGTATTTGGGCAGTCATGAAAGGGCAACATGGAGCATGGGTTCGGGTTCGGTCGAACCGGGTCGGGTCAAAATCGAACCGGGTGCAATAATTGAATTAAAATAGGAATTTATAATCGTGGATAAATAAATAACATGCGGGGACTCCAATAAATGGGACACAAGTTTCATGTGGGTAGTAGGCTTCATGTGGGCCAGGTCCATACTTCGGGTCGACTAGGTTGGATCGATGTCGGATCCCGAAATTAAATTGGAAATTAAATCAGGTTTTACGGTTGAAAATAAATCGGCCTAAATTGACCCAGAAGTTGTGCGAAGAAAATGAAGCACAAAATGGAGTATCTGAGTGGGACACAAAGGTCATGGATGAAGAGCGTCTCGAGTAGATCATTCATGAGAAGTTGGTTCTGAGAAAACGACTGGTCTCGTGCTCCTAAATTAAAATTTATGGTAACGTGCAAACGAAGATCAAAAATAAAAGTGGGAATAATTATTCAACGATTAATTGGTCTAAGTTGACCCGAAGTTGTGCGATACAAAAAGAGCACAAGGAAACGAGTTCAAGTGGGACACGATATATCAAAACGAAGATAATCTTGCCTACTTCAAAACTCGTGAAGAGAGTTTACAGAGATTGGTATCCCTGACGCTCCAGAAATCAAAGTCATGGAAAGGTACATTAATGATCTAATCAATTAAATAATAAAACATTTATCGAAAATAATTCATTAAGAAAAATAAAAATAAACCCTGAAATTCAGGGGGCTTATAGTAGTGCTGACTACTCCCCTCTTTATTTTAACATACAACATTAGGCTAACTGCCTATTTGCGGTGCTACGCCGCTGTGACTTGGCTAGCAAAGCCGAGGCATTACCCTATGCCTGTGAACCTCATGGTGGAGTCACCCCACAGTAGCATGGAGTTTCACTCCTTGTAGTGTTGTTCTACCGTGCTTCCTGTAAAGCACACCAGGCATTCACTCTGCCTGTGAACTCATTAAGGCATTTAAGCCAACCTTCTTACAGGATCCGTTTTCCGTAGAAAACAACAGTAGACAACAGTGGTTATAGGTCCGTAACCTCTCCATGTCCAATAGAACATGTATCCACCGTTCCTGATATTCTTCCGATTAGTGGTCCTCCCTTGAACCAAAAGCTAGATGCCTAGTAGATTTCTTTTTGAACTATTAGCATAAAACTTTATGGTAGGAATACAATAATACAATATCAGAATGCCTTCAAACCCATTTTACAAGCTGTGTCATCGACCAGCTGGCGCTTGAGGCCCTTGGTGAACGGATCTGCTAGGTTCTCCTAACTCCGAGTCGTGTAGGCCCTGTGCTTCAACCGCACAGTCCTCTTCTTCCTGTTGAAGAGGTCATTTGATGCCACCGCCGCAGTCACCTGGTTGTCGCAGTATATCGGTATCACCGGTATTTGTGCCCCAACCACTGGAAGATCGTACATGAGCTCCCGAAGCCATTCTGCTTCCTCGGCTGCGGTATCAAGTACAAAGAACTCAGATTCCATGGATGACCGCGAGAGCATAGTCTGCTTCTTCGACTTCCATGATATAGCAGCTCCACACATTATGAAAATAAATCCACCTGTGGATCTCTCGCTCTCTACCTCTGAGCACCAGCCGGCATCACTGAAGCCTTCCACTACCGACGGATCTCCGTTGTAGTACAGTGCATATGTCTGAGTCTTCTTGAGATATCTCATAACCCGTTTCACAGCTTTCCAGTGTTCCATATCTGGGTTGCTCGTGAAACGACTCAGCATTCCCACGGCAAAAGCTATGTCAGGCCTTGTGAAAGTAGTAGCATACATCAAACTCCCGATTAAGCTTGCATACTCCAGCTGCCTGACGCTTTCCCCTGAATTAGGCTTCAGCTTCAGATCACACCTGTATGGCATATCGATCACTGGAAGATCCTGATACCCATAACAAGTGATCATTTTCTCAATATAATGAGACTGTGACAGCGCTAGTCCAATGTCTGTCCGGATGATCTTGATCCCTAAGATCACATCAGCTTCCCCCAAGTCCTTCATACTGAACTTGCTCGAGATGAATTTCTTTGTCTTCGTAACACAGCTCATATCCGTACCTAGGATAAGCATGGCATCCACGTACAGACAAACGATCACACCTCTTCCATCAACGAACTTCGTGTAAACACACTTGTCCGTTTTGCTGACCATGTAGCCATTTAACCTTATAACTTTGTCAAATTTCTCATGCCACATCTTGGGAGCCTGTTTAAGACCGTATAAAGATTTTATTAACTTGCAGACTTTGTCTTCAAGACCCTTGATGACAAATCCCTCTGGCTATTGCATGTAAATCTCTTCGGTCAGCTCGCCATTTAGGAAAGCCGTTTTCACATCTATCTGATGTATCACCATCTTATGTATTGCTGCAAGAGCAATCAACACTCTGATGGTGGTCATCCGGGCTACTGGAGCATACGTGTCAAAGTAGTCAATCCCCTGCTTCTGAGAAAACCCTTTGGCTACCAACCTAGCCTTGAACTTGTCAATAGTTCTGTCTGCTTTCATCTTCTTCTTGAAGATCCATTTGCATCCGATGGGTTTCGCTCCTTCAGGAAGATCAACCAACACCCAAGTGTTATTTGAGGTGATAGAATCAATTTCATTGTCAATCGCCTCCTTCCAGAAAATCGCATCTCTGGTCTTCATCGCCTCATCATAGGTAAGCAGATCAGCTTCCACATGATAGGTGACAAAGTCACTTCCGAAGTCCTTCGGCCTCATCATACGCTTAGCTGACGGCTCAACTTTTTCTGGTTAAATCGTTGTTTCAACAACAACATCTTCGTGGACCACATCTTCATTGAAGACTTCAGTTTTCTGCGTACCCTTAATGTTCTCCGGTACATCCATAAGAACAATATTCTTGTGCCTTGCAAATTTGTCTTCAAAATATCTTGTGTCGCGAGATTCAATGATATGATTTAACTCAATATCAAGAAATCTTCGAGCATTACTGTAACTCCCAAAAATCATATTTGGTAAATTTTGAGATTTTCTAATTTTCTTTGGATTTAATATTATTTTCTTACGAAAACCTAATTTCGATTGAATAAATTGAGTAATAGGAATTTTTACTATTAATGAATTTTCCCATTTGAAAAGTATTGTGTATATTAATTCTTTTTGAAGTCCTAAATAATTTGATTTTAGAAATTATTATTGTTCTTTTGAATTGTTAAGAAAAGATTTGCTAATAATTATTTTCGTAATTAATATGCGTGACAGCTATGATTTTATTTACTAAGTTGGTTATTAAGTAATTATTTGATAACTAATTCTGTTATTAGGCTAGTATATTCTTTTTTTTTAAATCTGTTGGATATTTGAATTTGAAAAGGTGTGAATATTCGGATTAGAAAAATGTGTTGAAACAGTTTATTGGTTTGAAATATGTTTAAAACTATTTTTACTATTGGAGGGAGTATTTGAAAATTAGAATTTGGATCAGCAATTTTGAATTTTGAAATTCTGGTATTCTGTTAGTATTTCTAATTCCTGACCCCAGATCTAGTTTTATTTACCTACGCTGCCATTACAAATTACCCCTAGATCTACAGTTATTTACACCTCTGCCACTAACTTATTACACTATAAATAATATTAAATTATTACACGAATTTTAATACATTCTGACAATACAGTACTCTCTCTCTCTGACACGTCACCTCTCATCTCTCTCTCGCTCTCCTCTCTCTGCTCGAGGAGCAGCCACCGCCGAGTGCGGCTATTTCCCGACCATCCTCGGCCTAGCTCCACCGCCGTCGTCGCCGGGGTTCGACTTCACCGCCAGCTGACCGGAGCGCCGCCTCGATCCTCGCGCCACTGCCGCCTCGACTACAGCGCCCATCTCGGTTCTCGTACTGCCGCTTCGTGCAGTGAGCCACCTCGGGCCGTGTGCACCGCCATCAGTGCTCCTCAATCTGGGAGTCTCTCGAGCCGCGCGCCTCTGACGACCGCCACTGTAGCGCCAAGTACCTCGGCACCAGAGAGCCTCCGTGAAGACCGAGTCGTCCCCTCGGTGCACGAGCTGCCCCTCGTGTAACGAGACGACCCTTCGAATCTCGTAATAAGCTGAGTCGTCCATTCGGGAGTCGAGCCACGTCATCGGGAGCCGTCGACTGGATCTGCACCGCCTTGGTTCACCGCAGACGTCGCCTCGAGCCGCATCATCATCAAATATGGAGCCGAACTGAAGAACAGATGGCAACTCTAGAGGGGGTGAATATAGTTTATAGCGATAATAGCCAATTAAAAATTAAACTCTTTCACAAGTAAAACTAATCAGAGTAAATGCGAAAATAAATAAGGAGCAAGAAAGCATACGCAAACACAGCCGATTTTTAACCTGGTTTCCCTCGTGGAGGACTAGTCTAGGCCTGAGAACTCTAGCTCAGGATTAAATCCACTATTTGTGAAATAGTAGTTACACCCCGTGCCTTTTCTTTAGAAGAGCACGTCAACTTCTTACAAAGATCGCAGTGGCGATGCTTGGAATTTTCCATGCGACTTCTTGAACTCTTGCACAAACTCCTAACTGAAAAATGCTGAGCACTTAAGGCTAAGGGAGCTTGTGGCTAGTAGATGAAGAAGGGTATGGCTTGTATTGAGCTTTAGAGAGAAGAGAAGAGAAGATTGGATGAATAAAAATGAGAGAATTCATGGCCTATTTATAGAATACCAGTAGGCAGAATTCGGCCAGAATTCTGATAAAAATTTTCAAATATTTGGCCGTTGGACAACTTGCAACCAGCCAACCCTAAAAATTAGGGTGCTGATTTTTAGGGGATAGAGTTCGGCCTGAACTCTGTGTGGAGGCAGAGTTCGGCCCGAACTCTATCTCCAGAGCACAGAATGGGTCTTTGGTCCAATGGGCTTATTTTGATATATGTGGAGCTTTTGGATTTTGGGTAGGGTATAGGTTAAGTCTCAGATGCTCAGCACAACTCAGCTTACATAAGTCTAGACTCAATAAAATTATAAAATACAGACTCAAAAATGACTTGCATTTGCAAAACTGAGCTGTCGTCTGACTTGAGCTGGATGTAGTCTTCATGTGTCATATTGAATTATCACAAGTATTATTTAGTCAATTCTATCAATATTTGGTTGACTGTGACTTTGTGTCAACAATCTCTCCCATGTTGATAATTGACAAAATAATAATTGTATATTCAATATTCATACCTGGACACATTTAAGGACAAAAAGCATTGCTCTCCCATAATCAGTGTCGAGCTTAAAAAATAGCTCCCCCGTAATCATTGCTTTGAATCCTGTTGGCCTGATAAGAACATTCTCCCAAAAGCACAGATACAGAGACAAAAAAAATAATATGGAATATACAAATATCTCCCCCTTTTAGCATTTAGCAATTAACGATAAACAATTAAGAGCTGGCAAACACACCAAAAGATAAGAAACTGCATATAAACTGATATAACGACTAAATGTCTCAAGAGTCACAACTCATAATAAGTCTAATACAATCAAAAGTGCATAAAAGTAACTAAAATTCAAAGTGCAGAAAGAAACATAAGCTATGATCCTCAGTAGCAACAGCAAATAGCAGTCCATATCCATCATCGAGCTCGTGAAGGCCCAGCGTCGTCTGATGGATCATTGAAGGAACGACGAGGGTCCATGAAGGCTGCATCTGGATCCAAGTAGCGAATGACCCAAGGATCATCGATACGATAGCCCTCACGACCGGGGTCCCGCTCCATAGCGATAGGCATGGAAGGATGGCGAGACATGGAGTACCGAATGTAGTACAGCGAGTTACTGATAGCACTCATCTGCAGGATAGTCCGGTAATCCAGCTGAGTCCAGCGATCATCCTCTAAGGTGAAACGATCGCGGAGCATGGTCTGAAGAGACTCGAGAGTGGCAGGAGAAGGAGGAGGATCTTGTCCCAAAGGAGGGGCATCTGGCTCATCATCAGAATGCTCAGACATGACTGGTGAGCCAAAGGCTACCTGAAGCCTCCGTACCTTTGAAAGAAAGGCAGGGGCAGGTAAGAATGAACATTCATCAAGTGGTATACGAAACGCACGAAATACCATAGGAAGATACAAAGCATAAACTAAGGATCTTGGTTTCTTCCTAGAATTAATCATCCAATCCATCATTGTACGTGAAAGATTAAATGGTACATAAAAGTAGAGGTGATATAAGGCCAAGATTTCAAAGTAGGTGACTTCATCGGTAGAACCCGCTTTGGGTAGAATGGTGTTAAAGATAATCCGATGAAGTTCATAGAAATAGGGATTGAGATATTTGGCCAAAAGCTTACGAGGATGTGTGTTCGGGGTACACAAGTCGTCCTTGAAGCTTTCAAGTGAAGACCCATCGGGAAATTGAAATGATCGAGCTTCAACAAGCTTTTCCCATGAGTTTGGCTCTTGGAGTTCAAGGTATTCGGCCAAATCGAAATCGTCAAAAGAGATATCAATTCCCACAACCCATGAATAAATATGTGTATCATCATGGGTTAGGTTGCAGTAGAACATTTGAATAGTACTACGATAAATGACCGAGTTTGTGGTGACAAGTTCGTCAAGGCAAAGGTCATGAAAAAGTGTATCATATTGAGAGAAAATAGTAAAATTGATAGGGTGACCCGTAAACACCGGACGTGTCCGAAAATTACTAAACCAATCATTAGATGCGTCGAGTGATACAAATATTCGGTCGTCAAATGTGTGTGGGTCATGTGGACGTGGAGGATTGAACAACGGATGGATAGGTGGTTGTTATTCAACGGGCGGTTCAACGCGAGGAGGAGCATTCGAAGAGGATGCTCCCTCTGTTCGAAGTCTCTTTCCGCGATTGAACAAACGTGGTGCCATAAAACAATAAAGATAATAGAGGAATTTAAAATAAGAAAAGTGTTGAGATATACCTCAAAGAAATGATAAACAATGAAGGAGAATGGTGAAATAGGCCTCCTCCTTGAGTTTGGGGAAGAGATGAGCTCTAGAAAGAAAGAATTAGGGTTAGGGTTTTGAGAAAAAGTGTTTGGAGAAGTAGAAATAGTGGCAATGGAAGAGAAGAGGGAGGAGAACCCGAATATATGTGAAGGGTTCCAATTGGTCAGAGCAAATAATGGCCATTTGATCTAAATAAGATCAGCGGCTGAGACTGTTCCCGGTTCTGGAACAGTCAGGCCGAATTCGGCCCGAACTCTGGTAAGGGCAGAGTTCGGCCCGAATTCCGGATTCTGTTGACAGAACAAAAATCAGGCTGAGAAGAGGAAAGAAATGAGAGAGACCAAAGGAAAAGTACATATATAAGAGAAAAATCTAAGTTGAAAAAGTCAAGAAAAAAGATTTCGAAACAAAGTGAAGTTTGAAACTCTGCATTTCAGCATATGATAAATTAAAATGAACCATATAATAAACAAAGAATTATGTCATAATTCAATATTTTGAAGCTGCCATGGGTTAGCTGCAGGGGCCGGATCCCAGCTAGCGGTAGTCCTGAGGACTAGTGCACCGTGTCACTTAGGCTTTTACGCCTTGTTGTCAGAAGGACCCTTTCGGCTTGTACCCATAGCAATTTCATCATAAAAGAATCAAAACATACTCGATATTTATGCAAGTTTATTTTAATTAATAACAGCTTCGTCCAAAATTCCAAGTTCACGACAGAGAAAATTGAAGCGCTCTTCAGATAATGGTTTTGTGAAGAAATCTGCTAGCTGATGATCAGTGTCAATAAATTCTAAGTTAATAGTGCCATTTTGCTGATGATCATGCAAAAAGTGGTGACGTATTTCAATGTGCTTCGTGCGTGAGTGACAAATGGGGTTCTTAGTGAGATTTATAGCACTAGTGTTGTCACAAAAGATTGGAATGTGCATAAAAGATAAATTATAGTCTTCAAGGGTTTGCTTCATCCACAGAATTTGTGCACAACAACGCCCAGCTGCGATGTATTTAGCTTCTGTTGTGGATAGTGCGACAGAATTCTGCTTCTTGCTAAACCAAGAGACTAAAGCCTTTCCTAATAAATGACATGTACCGCTCGTACTTTTATGGTCGACCTTACATCCGACAAAATCAGCATCAGAGTAACCAATGAGGTCAAATGATGTTGACTTGGGATACCATAGGCCCACTGTAACCGTACCCTTAAGGTATCGAAAGATACGCTTAACATCAGTCATGTGTGATTCCTTAGGATTTGCTTGATATCTAGTACACAGGCAAACGCTAAACATAATATCAGGGCGACTAGCAGTTAAATAGAGTAGACTCCCTATCATACCTCGATACTTACATTGGTCCACGGGTTTGCCGCTTTCATTTGGTTCTAGTTTAGTTGTAGTAGCCATTGGAGTGCTGATTGGTTTGACGTTGTCAAGGTCGAATTTCTTCAGCATGTCCTTTGTATACTTCGACTGACAGATGAAAGTTCCATTTGACATTTGTTTGACTTGCAGTCCAAGAAAGTAGTTGAGCTCCCCCATCATGCTCATCTCAAACTCGGTCTGCATACACTTGGCAAAATCTTGACAGAGAGTTTCATCAGTAGAACCAAATATAATATCATCTACGTATATTTGGACTAAGAGAATAGTGTCTTTAAAAGATTTTGTGAAAAGTATGGTGTCAATTTTCCCTTTAGAAAAACCTTTCTCAAGTAAGAAATTGCTTAGCCATTCATACCAAGCTCTAGGGGCTTGTTTGAGGCCATATAGCGCTTTCTTCAGCTTGAAAACATGGTCGAGAAATTTGTGATTTTCAAAGCCAGGAGGTTGTTTCACATAAACTTCCTCCTTAATAAATCCATTCAAGAAAGCACTTTTAACATCCATTTGAAATAATTTGAAATTTTGAAAATTTGCAAATGCACAAAGCATCCGAATGGATTCCAATCTAGCAACAGGAGCATACGTCTCATCGTAGTCGATACCTTCCTCTTGGTTGTATCCTTGGGCTACAAGACGAGCTTTTTGCGTGTGACTGAACCATCTTCATTTACTTTGTTTCTAAAAACTCATTTAGTACCAATGATCGAGTGATTGGCCGGTCTAGGAACGAGTTCCCATACTTGGCTCCTCTCGAATTGGTTGAGTTCCTCTTTGTAAAACTCCTAAATTTCTACTATTTTTTTATTAAATTTGCATGGATATAAAATTTTTGTATTGTACGCCACGTAGTCGTATTATACGTCGCGCACGAAAAATTTTG
Source organism: Iris pallida (assembly GCA_029216955.1). NCBI lineage: Eukaryota > Viridiplantae > Streptophyta > Magnoliopsida > Asparagales > Iridaceae > Iris > Iris pallida. Next base: position 1,445,747 of record JANAVB010009400.1, read on the forward strand.
TTTTTCGAAATTGCTCGTCGAGTGCGAATATGTGCGAGCGTACATATTTATTGAAAAACATTTTTATTTTATTTTATAGTTCAAATAATATAAATAATAATTATTGTATTTATATTTTGCTTAAAGTTGTCTATGAGATGACCAAAACCTTATTACTTTATTTATTTATTTATTAGTGGTAATTTGGAAAACTATTTTATATTCCTTGCATATGAGGTAGATTAAATAAAATTTATATATTGTTATTTTCAAAATTATTAAATATAAATATTTTATTATTCAAAAAGATATTTAAAAATAGTTATTATTTTCGAAATTAATATTATTAGTATTTTAGAAAAGTATTTTAAAATTTTTGTGACATTTGAATCTTGATTTAAATTTATGGATTCATTTAAATAGTTAAATATTTGCAATTTGATCTATCCCATTTGATTTTTATACTAGAAATTTAATTTGATTTAAATTGGATATTTAATTTGAAATTAGATTTGGGTTTGGATTTGGATTGGATTTTGATTTGATTGCTTTTAAATTAAACTAGAAAATATCTAAATTTGGGTTTTAAAACTATATCATAATCCTTATCTTAGTGGGAATTCCCACATCCTATAAATAGGCAGGGACTCCTCCACATTATTCATCCACAAATTATTTTCCACCATCCTCAATGTGCGTGCCTCGTGTCCATGTCCACCATCTTTCCGTGTCGGCCGTGACAGCCTCGGGTCCGACCCCGGTGACCTTTTTATTCCATCTTTTTACACATACATTTATTTTTCTGTCGATAACCCGACAATATATACCAAATTCCTAACCCTAATCCTAATTCTAATACAGCCGAATAAGCCACCACCACCACCACCATCAAAATTCCAACCCAACCACCGCCTCCGACTTCACCCACCAGACCAGAACACCTCCGCAACCACCATCGTCATCGTCGTCATCCCCAGTTAAACCACCACCAGCCACACCACCCAGATCCGCCGTGTCCGGCCACCTGCCGTGTCCCCAAGACAAACCAAAAATCCACACAAAGTAAAGGAGAGAGGAGGAATGGAACCTCACCTCCGACCGCCGGAGACCCATCCGCCTGCGTCCGCCGCCAGATCCGTCTAGTATCCGGCCATATCAGCCCGCGCCACCGTCGGCCAGACCCGATGACCGCCGCACACCGCCTGAACCCTAGCCCCCACTCTTCTTCTCCGACTTTCCTCCAAATCCTGCGCACACCGCCCGGCTTCAGCCTCCGCCGCCTCCAAGGTGCGCGCAGCGCCGGACCGCCTGCTCTGCCGACCTCCGCCAAACCCTCCACGCAACCACCCCGGCGCCGACCCCCTCCGACTTCTCTTCGTCGAACACCCCTTTCTCTCCCGCTCCTCCTCACGCCGGACCTCCCCGTTCATCCGCTCGCCACTGCAACGCCGGTGGCCGTTCCTCTCTCTCCGATCCCTCTCGCCCAGCCCCTCTCTCTCAGTTCTCGAATTCTCCCCTCCGATTCCATTCTTCTCTCACACCTTTCCCTCTCTAGTTTTTTTTTCCTTCTTTTCTTTGTTTTGGGTTTAGGCGTCAGTGGTCTCCTCGGGAAGAGGAGAACCCATTTGTTGTTTGAGTATCTTTAGTTATTTAATTATTTATTTAGTTGTTTTCTTTTTTAATTATTATGGTATTTCGAGAAGAAGAGAACAGCTGTACTGTGGTAATTGTTGTTCATTATTATTATTATTTATTAATATATATTTTTTGTTATTGGGTGTTAGCTGAGATATCTTGTATTTTGTATTATTATTATTATTATTATTATTATTATTATTATTATTATTATTATTATTATTATTATCATTATTATCATTATTATTATTATTATTATTATTATTATTATTATTATTATTATTATTATTATTATTATTATTATTATTATTATTATTGCTAATATATACATTAAAATTGGTTTATATTTCTAATATCTATTCCTAAATTATTTGGGTAACAAAAATATAGCATTGGAATTTCAAGTTAGGATTTGGCTCTTTAGATCATTTTATACTTAAAAATTTTCTTATGGGTGTTGGCCCTAAAATAATTGGGATTCCAAAACCTATTATTTTCTTCAAAGTATTTTAAATAGTTATAAATATTCTCAATTTTTGAATAATCAATAAAAGTATAGATTTTATCAAGATTTTATTTTTATAGAATATGTATCTTAGCCTTAAATAAAATTTCTAATAGTATTTCGTTTCGTTTAAAATATTTTTGATATAGGTTTCAAACTAAAATACTACTTTGACAGAACTTAGAGTTCGTCCTAAAATGACTTTTGATTTTTTTTGTATATTTGTTTGAGAGCATATTTTGACTAATAGTTTATTTTTCAAAGATAAAAAAAATAAATATAATATTTTCTAAAATCTTATATTTATCAAATTTCCTCCGATTATCCCCAGTCCGTGACTAAGCCCATTACTCCTTTCCTTCAACCAATTTTGGTCAACCTTATGTCCACCCTAACCGATTTGACCCTTCTGGACCCAATGACACGATCCATGCCGCCATCAGAGGTCTCCTTACATAGTTGTTGCACCGAAGTTGTCGTTCATGCCACCGTGATTATCGCAGCACACCAGGCGTCCTACCTGGCAAGACACCTAGCCATTAGCTGTTTAATTATTTTAGTTCATATTTTCATGCATTACTTATTTTCTTTATGCAAAATAAACTGTGATACATGGCATAACTGTTCATTTATATTTCCTGCTGTGTATTATTTTTCTCACATTAAACCTAGATTTAAGAGACCACCATGTGTGTTGCATTCATTGGCCTTGACACGTTGTAACACGAAGTTGTGTGTCGTATGTAGAACACGGAAGTGCGTGATTGGCTGGCCACCAATACGTACAAGCCGTGCGATAGGAATAACCGTTAATAGAGATTGCATGCTAGTTTGACTTAGCGGTTATAGTGGTTTGTGTTGTGGATACAACACAGTAGGCATTGGGCGGGGAGGACAATTCCTTAGCGTATGGGCTTCGATGCACTTCCCTTGTGACCCGGACTCTCCGCTGGAGATACGGGATTGATGACCCAAGATTACTGACGGCCACTGACGATTCTGTGGAACGTCATGCTCTTCCTGATGGGGCCTCTGGTGCCCAAGGGGGACTATGCCGATCCTATTCAACCAGGGCCCATGCGTAGGAAGGATTGTTCTTAACAATATTTCACTTAGAATGGTAGGCTACCCTATCCGTTAGGTACGAGTACTTTTGGTTTGGGTACTTGTATCTGACCGTGGCTTGGAACAATAACTTGTCGCAGATTAGTTCGTCACATCTTGTCCTTGTTTGGTTGTAGGTGTGACTTACTACTTCGATGAGAAGGTATTGAACCTTGTTGGGGTCCGGATACCATATCGAATTCTTAGCATGGAAAGATACGTCACCGTGAATTAGTTTACCATCTCCTGTCCTTGTTTGGTTGGGGGTTGGTACGCTCGTTCAGTAGGTGCATATTGGACCATGTTATAAATTCGATTGACTTATTTATTGAGCAATATTTATTCAGTTTATATGGCATGCTATTATGTGTCTTGTTACGTCCCTCTGAGGACCTGGTTGTCTTGCCAGGTGTGTGCTATTGTATTTTGCAGGTGCTTTCGTTCTAGCCATGTCCATCGCCATTCCTTCGAGGATGATTGCATTTGGATCGTCTTCGCTTCGCTCGCCACTTATTTCATTTCCATGTATTTTATTTTCTTATTTTTGTTGGTAGTGGATTTGTCTCCGCCCAACATATTGTATCAAGACAAATTCATAGTTGATATATGATATCTTTTATTCTTTGATTTATGGATGAGATTAGTTATGGTTCTACTGCATTTTACAGCTTATGTATTTATACGAGGCTTCCATATATATTGGAGTATACTTCGTATGAATACAGCTGGCATGTCTACGTTCCTAGTCCTACGTATTTTGGGATTGGGACGTTACATGTTTTTGTGGTGGCCCATGCAGGTCAAGATAAATTGTTTGGTTACTTTACCGTACCAAGCAAGCCTGCAAATAGGATTAGAAGTCTAGGATCTCATCCACATACTTGACTCTTTTCTAGATTCTATCTACCGTTTGACTCATCGACTGCATCTTGCTTGATTCCTTCTAACGAAATTCTTATCTTTCCTTCGTGCCTGCTAGAGATTGACCCTACTAGTTGGATGTCCCAAAGCACCCTTAGCTTAATTTTTTAAGTTGGGTAGAATACCCCACGACTTGACACACCCTCGACCATTAAGGAAATACCAATAGTACTACCTAGACCATAGAGACTAGAGAAATTTAATCCTTTTGGTCAACCAAACCTTGGACAATAAAACCGTAGAATGATGGTATAGAAATAAACAAAACTTAGATTCCTATGACTCTTAGACTATTCATATTTGTTTCATCTACCATCGTGCCTATATTTTTACTATCTAAACAAATGATGCTAATATAGCCTAGTATTTGCAAGCTAATTCTTATCAAGCTTGATCAAGACATATGCTATAGAGTGGCCACTCACTAGCCTATTGTCTAAATCAGAACCGGTGCATAATGGTCTGATCAACCAAGTGCACTTTGGTTCGCTTTTGTCTATTACTCTACGTGGATGGGGACATAACTAAACTTGTCCTTTAGAGTCCCATCCGACTGCCTTGACAATTCCTTTGAAATTATTCAATCGTCATTGAATCACGTATTTCGTATTCGATAACACCTCCTTCGAACTCTAGATTGCTTTCGCCTTCACCTATTTAAGAAGGACGAATGCGCTGTACTTGAAGTTCCCCTAGCTATCATATCTCTAGTGACCATTAACACTCAATGTGCCTATATCTTCGTCTTAACTACTCGACCTTTCCCTCGACCCTAATTCTACCATTTTGACATTCTAATCACTTGAATTTAAGAGTGATTACAATCGTCTCTTAATCATATCCTCAACCTAGACTACGACCATGTAAACTTCTTTAAACCCTTCTATCTACCGTTGTGCCTTCTCCCCTTTGTATCCTCTCACCCCCTACTAATTCTTAATTTCGAGGACAAAATTCTTTTAAGTTGGGTAGGATGTAAAACCCCTACATTTCTACTATTTTTTTATTAAATTTGTATGGATTTAAATATTTTGTATTGTACGCCACGTAGTCGTATTATACGTCACGCACGAAAAATTTTGTTTTTCGAAATTGCTCGTCGAGTGCGAATATGTGCGAGCGTAGATATTTATTGAAAAACATTTTTATTTTATTTTATAGTTCAAATAATATAAATAATAATTATTGTATTTATATTTTGCTTAAAGTTGTCTATGAGATGACCAAAACCTTATTACTTTATTTATTTATTTATTAGTGGTAATTTGGAAAACTATTTTATATTCCTTGCATATGAGGTACATTAAATAAAATTTATATATTGTTATTTTTGAAATTATTAAATATAAATATTTTATTATTTGAAAAGATATTTAAAAATAGTTATTATTTTCGAAATTAATATTATTAGTATTTTAGAAAAGTATTTTAAAATTTTTGTGACATTTGAATCTTGATTTAAATTTATGGGTTCATTTAAATAGTTAAATATTTGCAATTTGATCTATCCCATTTGATTTTTATACTAGAAATTTAATTTGATTTAAATTGGATATTTAATTTGAAATTAGATTTGGGTTTGGATTTGGATTGGATTTTGATTTGATTGCTTTTAAATTAAACTAGAAAATATCTAAATTTGGGTTTTAAAACTATATCCTAATCCTTATCTTAGTGGGAATTCCCACATACTATAAATAGGCAGGTACTCCTCCACATTATTCATCCACAAATTATTTTCCACCATCCTTAATGTGCGTGCCTCGTGTCCATGTCCAAAATCTTTCCGTGTCAGCCGTGACAGCCTCGGGTCCGACCCCGGTGACCTTCTTATTCCATCTTTTTACATATACATTTATTTTTCTGTCGACAACCCGACAATATATACCAAATTCCTAACCCTAACCCTAATTCTAATACAGCCGAATAAGCCACCACCACCACCACCATCAAAATTCCAACCCAACCACCGCCTCCGACTTCACCCACCAGACCAGAACACCCCCGTAACCACCATCGTCATCGTCGTCATCCCCAGTTAAACCACCACCAGCCAGACCACCCAGATCCGTCGTGTCCGGCCACCTGCCGTGTCCCCAAGACAAACCAAAAATCCACGCAAAGTAAAGGAGAGAGGAGGAATGGAACCTCACCTCCGACTGCCGGAGACCCATCCGCCTGCATCCGCCGCCAGATCCATCTAGGATCCGGCCACATCAGCCCGCGCCACCGCCAGCCAGACCCGATGACCGTCGTACACCGCCTGAACCCTAGCCCCCACTCTTCTTCTCCGACTTTCCTCCGAATCCTGCGCGCACCGCCCGACTTCAGCCTCCGCCGCCTCCAAGGCGCGCGCAGCGCCGGACCGCCTGCTCCGTCGACCTCCGCCAAACCCTCCACGCAACCACCCCGGCGCCGACCCCCTCCGACTTCTCTCCGTCGAACACCCCTTCCTCTCCCGCTCCTCCTCACGCCGGACCTCCCCGTTCATCCGCTCGCCACTGCAACGCCGGTGGCCGCTCCTCTCTCTCCGATCCCTCTCGCCTAGCCCCTCTCTCTTAGTTCTCGAATTCTCCCCTCCGATTCCATTCTTCTCTCACACCTTTCCCTCTCTAGTTTTTTTTTCTTTTCTTTGTTTTGGTTTTAGTCGTCAGTGGTCTCCTCGGGAAGAGGAGAACCCATTTGCTGTTTGAGTATCTTTGGTTATTTAATTATTTATTTAGTTGTTTTCTTTTTAATTATTATGGTATTTCAAGAAGAAGAGAACAGCTGTACTGTGGTAATTGTTGTTCATTATTATTATTATTTATTAATATATATTTTTTGTTATTGGGTGTTAGCTGAGATATCTTGTATTTTGTATTATTATTATTATTATTATTATTATTATTATTATTATTATTATTGTTATCATTATTATTATTTTTATTATTATTATTATTGCTAATAGATACATTAAAATTGGTTTATATTTCTAATATCTATTCCTAAATTATTTGGGTAACAAAAATATAGCATTGGAATTTCAAGTTAGGATTTGGCTCTTTAGATCATTTTATACTTAAAATTTTCTTATGGGTGTTGGCCCTAAAATAATTGGGATTCCAAAACCTATTATTTTCTTCAAAGTATTTTAAATAGTTATAAATATTCTCAATTTTTGAATAATCAATAAAAGTATAGATTTTATCAAGATTTTATTTTTATAGAATATGTATCTTAGCCTTAAATAAACTTTCTAATAGTATTTCGTTTCGTTTAAAATATTTTTGATATAGGTTTCAAACTAAAATACTACTTTGACAGAACTTAGAGTTCGTCCTAAAATGACTTTCGATTTTTTTTGGATATTTGTTTGAGAGCATATTTTGACTAATAGTTTATTTTTCAAAGATAAAAAAAATAAATATAATATTTTCTAAAATCTTATATTTATCAAATTTCTTCCGATTATCCCCAGTCCGTGACTAAGCCCATTACTCCTTTCCTTCAACCAATTTTGGTCAACCTTATGTCCACCCTAACCGATTTGACCCTTCTGGACCTAATGACACGATCCGTGCCGCCATCAGAGGTCTTCTTGCATTGTTGTTGCACCGAAGTTGTCGTTCATGCCACCGTGATTATCGCAGCACACCAGGCGTCCTACCAGGCAAGACACCTTGCCATTAGCTGTTTAATTATTTTAGTTCATATTTTCATGCATTACTTACTTTCTTTATACAAAATAAACTGTGATACATGGCATAACTGTTCATTTATATTTCCTGTTGTGTATTATTTTTCTCACATTAAACCTAGATTTAAGAGACCACCATGTGTGTTGTATTCATTGGCCTTGACACATTGTAACACGAAGTTGTGTATCGCATGTAGAACACGGAAGTGCGTGATTGGCTGGCCACCAGTACGTACAAGCCGTGCGATAGGAATAACCGCTAATAGAGATTGCATGCTAGTTTGACTTAGCGGTTATAGTGGTTTGTGTTGTGGATACAACACAGTAGGCATTGGGCGGGGAGGACAATTCCTTAGCGTATGGGCTTCGATGCACTTCCCTTGTGACCTGGACTCTCCGCTGGAGATACGGGGTTGATGACCCAAGATTACTGACTGCCACTGACGATTCTGCGGAATGTCATGCTCTTCCTGATGGGGCCTCTGGTGCCCAAGGGGGACTACGCCGATCCTATTCAGCCAGGGCCCATGTGTAGGAAGGATTGTTCTTAACAACATTTTACTTAGAATGGTAGGCTATCCTATCCGTTAGGTACGAGTACTTTTGGTTTGGGTACTTGTATCTGACCGTGGCTTGGAACAATAACTTGTCGCGGATTAGTTCGTCACATCTTGTCCTTGTTTGGTTGTAGGTGTGACTTACTACTTCGATGAGAAGGTATTGAACCTTGTTGGGGTCCGGATACCATATCGGATTCTTAGCATGGAAAGATACGTCGCCGTGAATTAGTTTACCATCTCCTGTCCTTGTTTGGTTGGGGGGGATGGTACGCTCGTTCAGTAGGTGCGTATTGGACCATGTTATAAATTCGATTGACTTATTTATTGAGCAATATTTATTCAGTTTATATGGCATGCTATTATGTGTCTTGTTACGTCCCTCTGAGGACCTGGTTGTCTTACCAGGTGTGTGCTATTGTATTTTGTAGGTGCTTTCGCTCTAGCCGTGTCCATCGCCATTCCTTCGAGGATGATTTCATTTGGATCGTCTTCGCTTCGCTCGTCACTCATTTCATTTCTATGTATTTTATTTTCTTATTTTTGTTGGTAGTGGATTTGTCTCCGCCCAACATATTGTATCAAGACAAATTCATAGTTGATATATGATATCTTTTATTCTTTGATTTGTGGATGAGATTAGTTATGGTTCTACTGCATTTTACAGCTTATGTATTTATACGAGGCTTCCATATATATATTGGAGTATACTTCGCATGAATATAGCTGGCATGTCTACGTTCCTAGTCCTACGTATTTTGGGATTGGGGCGTTACACTCTTGCATAGCAGAAATCCAAAATTCATCATTAAAAGCTTCTAAAATATTTTTTGGCTCAATTTGTGAAATAAAGGCAGTGATAGCAATAGAGTCTCTTAATGATGATCTAGTAGTTACTCCATGTGAAACCTCATCTATTACCAAACTTTCTGGATGTAACAGCTTGAAAGAGAATTTCTTTGGCAAGCCCTCCAGAGAATTGGTTTCGGTTGTGGTATTCATTGGAGTAGAAGTTGATGGCTCAACATCATCATCAAGAGTAGCTGCTGCACTGTTATCTTCATCAAAAGTCATATTTGTAGGCTCTTCCACAATTAATGAGCGTTTGTTAAAAACTCTATATCCCTTGCTCTTGGCAGCATTGCCAAGGAAAATACCATCGTCAGCTTTGGCATTAAATTTGCCTAAGTTGTCTTTGGTGTTAAGGATAAAACATCTACAACCAAAAACTCTAAAATAAGAAACATTTGGGGTTCTTCCAAACCAAAGCTCATAGGGTGTTTTCTTCGTAATAGGACGAATAAGCACCCTATTTAAAATATGGCATGTTGTACTGACAGTTTTAGCCCAAAAGTATTTCGGAAGTAAAAACTTGTTCAACATGACTCTAGCCATATCGCCAAGAGTCCTATTCTTCCGCTCTACAACACCATTTTGTTGAGGAGTTCTTGGACAAAAAAATTCATGATCAAATCCATTAGAATCACAAAACTTTTCAAAATCTGTATTTTCGAATTCGCCTCCATGATCACTTCGGATTAGAGTAATCATGTAGCCTTTTTTGTTTTGAACTTTCTTTGCAAAAATCTTAAAAACCGAAATAGACTTTTATTTGTAAGAAAGAAAACCCAAGTAAATCTAGAAAAATCATCAACAATAACAAAGGCGTAGAGTTTTCCACCAAGACTGGCTACTATACTAGGGCCAAATAAATTCATATGAAGAAGTTGCAAAGGTCTAGAAGTACTTACAGAGTTTATAGAATGAAATGAGGACTTAGTTGCCTTATTCAATTCATATTCGGCACATACCGTGTCCTTTTTGAATGTGATGTCGGACAAGCCTCTAACTAGCTTCTTAGTCGATAGCCTGGATATAGTATCTATGTTGGCATGACCAAGACGCTGGTGCCATAATAATTTTTCATCCTTATGAGCATATAGGCATCTACCTGCATTGTTAGTATCTATAGACAAATAAAAAATATAAATATTATCCTCTCTACCCCTTCAAAAGCAATGTCTTCCGTTAATCTATCATAAATAAGGCATTTATTTTGTCCAAAGTTAATATCATATTATGGTCAGCAAGATGACTAATGCTGAGCAGGTTATGCTTTAACTCGGTCACTAGGAAGACATCCTTTATTACGGGAGAGGGAGGATAACCAATAATACCATTACCTATAATATACCCTTTTAGGTTGTTATCGAAGGATACATATCCTTCTCTCTTCATCGATAGTGATGCGAAAAGATTTGCGTCTCCCGTCATATGTCGTGAGCATCCACTATCGAGAATCCACTTACTCTTAGTTGAGGAGGAAAGGTCCACCTACATCAAAAGTAGATGTGACCTTTGGTACCCAAGTTCTTGAGGGTCCTGAAAAGTTAGTTTTCGAAAACCATGCATATATATATATATCTTTCTATCTACTAATCTTCTAATTCTACATTGTGGTGAAATGTGTCCATGTAAACCACAATAAGTACATATAGCATTCCTATTTATGTTAGGAGCATGCATATGATGTCTATGAGTAGAGTGATGTGGAGTAGCATGATGATATATAGAGTTGGCATGGTGATGATGTCTATATATAGAGTGATGTGGAGCAGTATAGTGATAATGTCTATGAGGAGTAGCATGGTAATGATTGTTTTCCATTAAAATTCTTTGATTGCAAATTTCAATACAAACAGAACAGTATTACAATATATGACTTGGACGTAGTCCTAGGAGTACACTTTTGTTTAATCTGGGTCCCTTGTACCGATGGAGTGAGTGGTAATGCGTTGACTCCGTTGATGATCTGACGACGGTTATCGGTTCTATGAAGGTCTGGATTGCTCTGGGTACTGGAGCTAGCTGAGAGGAGGAAGACGTTGAGTGTCTGTATCTGCCTCTCTAGTGGTATGTTCATTCGTTGTGTGTTCTCTCCGTATATAGGTCACTCTGGAAGAAGGAAATGATCCCTCTATTTATAGTTTTGCAGGCCGGCTGCTCATGCGCACATATAGGATGCGCCTGTACGCGGGAATGCCACGTGTTGATTGCTGATGGAGGCGCATGGACGATGTGCCCTGATCGAGGGGGTTGACTTCTTCATGTTGCTGTTGTGAACCGGCACGTAGCAGAAAAGAAGATCTTTCTGTTGCTGAGATCTTGGATGAGTTGAGTCAAAGGACACGTGTCGTCGACCCATGGCTCAGAGATCTCGGATTTGGTGGGGGGAATGATCTGGTAGGATGCGCCTAAGATTGGGCGCATGAGGAGACTTTGGCTCGTAACCTTTAGGAGTCACGAACCATTCTGGGCGTATGGCTTTTGAGGCGCATGCAGAGCTTCAGTAGTGACTTTACTCCTGTCTTTTGGGATCAGGGAGAAGTCTGGGGCGCATGGCTTTTGAGGCGCATGCAGAGTTGTAACAGTAACTTTCCTTCCGTCTTTAGGGATCAGTAAAAAGTCTGAGACGCACATCTTTTGAGGCGTATGTAGGTTTGGGCGCATGGCCGCGAAGGCGCATGCGAGATGGTTGGGTGGCCACGTGGCAGTAGCCGTCGGAGGGGAGTAATGATGATGCTGACGTTGGCGATGCTTCGTCTTCTGAAAAAGCTGTCGACTGTTCAGACTTTAGGAGGCGTGCTGCCAACTCTGTCAGTTCAGCATTTAATGTTTGTGACATTCGATGGACAGCTGAATGGACACGTCGGTTGGCATCCCACTAGGTGCATAGGGGACGCATGGGGGCGCATCCCCTGTTATGCTCTTGATACTGAAAGGCGCGTCTGTGTGATGCGCTTGATGTTGAAGGGCGCGTCTGTGTGATGTGCGGTCTGGCCAGCGCATCCACTTCGTGAGACGTCTTTGATGGTGCAACTGTTACATTCTTCGAGTACTTTAATAGCCGTTTTGATTTGGCTGAATTCGAAGCGTCCGGTTCATCCATTTAATGCAAATTCATTGCACAGAATTCGGAGAGCCATCCACTTGGCGCATGGGTTTGATCTGCCCGGCCTATAAATAGTGGCATGGAAAGAGGGTTTGCTTCTCGTTCTCTCACGTCCTTCCAACATGAATTCGTTTATTCGAATGTATTCTGTTGACGAGATGCTCCCGAGGGTGAAGATGCGACGCAATGTCTTCATTAATGCACTTGAAGGTGACTGTTACATCTAAAATTTGAAGTCGAGGGCTTCCGAGGCAGGCGGAAGGTGCCTGTTGCATCCAAAGATAGGGAAGCTCGGACCTCGTCTTCGTTGTGCAGGAAGAGCCGTAGATCGGAATTGCGGTGCCCTGACCGTCTTCCTCAAGCTTTGGCGAGCTCCTTCTCTGCGTGGGTGTTGCCCATTCGGGTTAGAAGCTGCTCCTTTAGCCGCGGGTCGATTGCGGTGCTCTTCTCTTCCTTTGGCTTTTGGATGGGGGGGTTAATTGCCACCCTCGTCCTGCTCGGCCAGGTAAGCCTGGCTGGAAGGATGGCACATAACTGGGCTGCTGAAGGGCGAGCTGCCTAAGGGATGCACATAACTGAGGGTGCACATAACTGAGCTGCTGAAAAGGATGCGCCTTGCTGAGGGCGCATGGTGGGATGCGCCTGGCTGAGGGCGCATGGTGGGATGCGTCTGGCCGAGGGCACATGTTGATTAATGGTTGTAGACTTAGGATCTTTTCTTTGTAGAAATTCTCCTTTGCACAGTCTTTCTTAGACATGTAATAGACTTTTATATGTTAAATAAAAAGTCCTCTTTCAATGTCTATATTTGTTGCTTTTTGCTGTGAAGTACTTTAGCGCATAGACTTTCTGGTTCTGAAATTCCATGCTTCTACAAGACCCCCTTCAAAGTTTTCAAAACTTTTGGATAAATTTTGGAATACTTTGAATAAGAAGCATGTTAGTGGAGGCGCATGACCGTCAGGGCGCATAGATACTCCGCGCGTCAGTGCTGGGCGCATGCTCCGCTCAGTTAGTGCAAATGATGATGCCTCGGTAACCTAAAAAAGATTTAATGATGATCTTTTTTGGTTTTATTTATGGCTATCTCTTCACAGAACTCGAGGCGACGGCTGAGATCACACATCATCGGTTCACGTGTGTGACTAAGCCCTATAAATAGGCGAGAGATGGAGAGAGAGAGTTCTTCTTCTCCTTGCTTTTGCTTTCTTTTGAGTTCTTCTTCAAAAACCCTAACTTTTCTTCTCTCAAAGAAATGGCTCCCAAGACTCCTCGCGGCGGTGTTGACAAGGGAAAGGAGCCGGTGGAGTATGCCGAGGGGGATGCCCCTATCACCATTGTGACTCCGGCCGATGTTCGCCCTGCTGTGACTGGTGGGTGTCGACTTTTCCACTACTTTTTTTGTTCAGGCGGTCTTTGGATCATGCGACTGAGTTGACGTGCCCTAACTCTCTTCTGCCGATGCGCATGGACTTCTGTCCTCGCCGAGGTTTCACCCCGCCGACGTGCATAGGTTTAGGCCTTTATTATGCACCGAGGTTTAACTGCGAACGCGTATGGGTTTACACCCTGAATGCGTCGAAGCCTCTGCTGACGCGCATGGGTTTACGCCTTAATGATGCGTCGAAGCCTTTGCTGACGCGCATGGGTTTACGCCTTGATGATGCGTCGAAGCCTTTCACTGAGGCGCATGGGTTTACACCCTAATGACGCGCCAGGTTGCTTTGAGTCAATTTGTCTTTTTGCCTGACCTTTGATTTTTGTTGTGCCAGTATCGATGACGATTCCGTTGCTGAATGAGGTCCTTCTGGATGCTTCCCTTTGTCAAATAGGAGTTGATTTTGATGAGGCGGTTGTCAACCCTGCCAAGGGTGTTATCTTACAAGACCAACCTCCTGAGAGGGTGCTGCAGATCCAGAACCAGTTGCCGACTTTCCTCCAGAGCATGATGGAGAGCGAAAAACTGAAATCTACTGAATCCGAGGATGTGACCTTCTTGAGACTTGCCTTTTTGTTCGGCGACCGCCTGATCTCCACTAAAGTGAAGATATGAAGGTCAAAGAAGACTGGTTCTTTTCTGCAAAAGGCATGGTGCTGTACATGCGACAACTTGATCGTCAGTTGCCGCTGATGGCCTTCTATCGTTTAGCTTCGAAGAGAAGGATGCCCTGGAATCTTACTCCTTCTCAGGGAGGGGCCCTAGGAGGTGCTCTTTCGATTGATGCTACCTCGAGTCAGAGGGATACCCTATCTGCTTCACGAACCGGTCCCTCGTTCAGTTGCCGAACTTTGCGTCCCGGGAGCCTCTACAATGAAGTCCCAACTGACACTTTTGCCTTCAATGCTTCAACCTTCGCTAGTCGGATGCTGACATCGAGGGTCATGTATCCAAAAGGTAGCTTTAGGGTCGAAGGTTGGTGTCATCATATCTCGAGGTGGGACGAGTTGACCACTTGGGTGCTTTTGAAGTTCAAGGCTGAGCTTAAGAAGATTGGGCTGACCGCCGCCATCCGTGCCATGCAGGCTGGCGTGGATCTCAATAAGCCTATGTTCCTTATACTCTTGGAGTTGTTCAATACCCAGACTGGCACCTTCTACACTCCCATGGGGGAGTTGGGGTTGGCTCTCCATGAGATGTACGAAGTGTCCAAGCTTCCCTGGGGTTCAGAGCCGTACGAGAAATATTTTCCATCAAATGAAAAGATCCAGGTTCTGGAAAATAAGGACTCGGAGATGATGGCCGTTTTCAAAGAAGTGGCTAGCCACCATTATTTGATGCATCGGAAGGACAAAGTCAAGACTCAGCCTCATGCGACTGCTTGGAGGGATTATGTTTTCAAGCAGGATTTGGCAGACCCCTCGAGGATCCGGTTTACGACTCCGCAAGGGCTGAAACCTGCAGAAGTGACTTTTGAGATAAGCCGGCTGGACGAGAGGACTCCTCGTTCCAATGAGGACGGCGAGAACGCGTATAGCTGTTTTTGGCACTGTGCGCACCGGATGTCGTCTAAAGCGGTACTGACAACATACTTGATGATATGGCTCCGAGATTATGTGTTTGCGGGCGGATCTGGAGCAGTGGAGAGGGTACACCGGAACCTTATTTTGCCTGCCGTAAAGTTGGCTTTCGGGCGTCCCTTAGCTCTCCTTTCCGCTATGGTGTGTAACCTATTGCGGGGCTTGAGGACTTTTGCTGATGACGTGATCCAGGGGAGGGGTAAAAACGACAACTTTCCCCGGGCTGAATTGTCATTCCATTATCTTATGGGATGGCTAATTCTGCATCATCCGAATGTGATGAGTCCCAGTCCGGAGGAGGATCATGTTGAAGGAGATGCCTTTATCCGCCGCTTCTACAAGAGGAAGTGGTTACACACTGGCGTCCCCGTTTGCAGGAGAGTTTTGTCCTACCTTCAGGGGTAGGAGATTGTCAAGGTCGCCCCCATCTTCAAAGATTTCGAGGCTGACCAAGATTTAGTTGACTCTGGTGAAGATGCAATTACTCTGCCGAAATAAGGTTTTTGTTGGTTGCAAAGTATTCGGCCTTCTCACTTGGTCTATCGGAACCAGAATAGGTGTTATCTGGAGCCATATCTGTCCAGCCGGTTCGCTCGCCAGTTTGGCTATACTCAGCTGATGCTACGGAATCCCAGTAACAATCTGGGGTTCATCGGTAGTTTGCTGGATGGAGCCCGGGGCTGGCAATATTACAATGCCGGGTGTACTGGTGTTCAGTTTACGACGCCCGTTCGTAACCCTTGGCCACAGATCCTGTATTCGGCCGCTAAGCTGTATTGCACAATGAATGCTGCGTCTCCGGGTTATGACAGAGAGACTAGTTTCATCATTGGAACTCAGCTGGAGGCCACGAGGAACATGTTGATGGTGGCTCGGTCATATCGCCCACCAGAACCGGCAGGATATTGGGCTGCTGCTACAGCATCAGTGAGGGATCCCCTTGTTGGGAAGAGGCGGGCAGACGCGGAAGCCGGCTCCTCTGTACCAAAAAAGTCGAGGAAGACGACGAATCCAAAGGCAACGGGAGTGCCACCTATCCCGCCAGTGGAATCAGCTCCTGCTGAGGTAAGGAGTCCTCCGTAGCTTTGGCTTATCTTGTCATTTTGGTGACTTGTGCTTTTCTTCTTGTAGGGATCATCGAAGAAGAAGACCCGCGTTTCAAAACCGGGTGTCAGTAAACCGAAGGAGGTAGCAAGCTCTTCTGATGAGCGTGTCCTTCCGATGGTAATGTCTCCGAAGAAGAGAATCTTGAAAATGTTCCCGCAGAGGCTTTACTATCTCCAGACTTTGTTGAAAGAGATGCAGAGGTTGCAGCAACTTCCGGAGAGGTGCCAGCTGCCGTGAGGGCCTTAGACGTTAAGGGTCCAGCGGACATGGGGCTTCGTGATGACGATGTGGGGTGGAGTTCGTCGTCTTCGGATGACGTCGCTCCAGAGTTGCAAGAGCCTGTTGCGGGGGCAACAGATGTGATTGAAATAGAGGAGGGGGTTGATTCCCCTCCTTGCTATGGTGAGGGGACGTCGACTGCATTATTATCGAGCCCTACCCCAAACTCAGCGGCGGAAGCTGAGGTGGCTACCAATCAGGAGGTAGCGACAGATCCTGTCCCTGTAGAGGGATTTGATGAAGAGACCCGTCTGGCGGTCCTGACTTCAGGGACGAGCCAGGAGGTAAGTGTTGATCTCCCCATTCTGCCAGGGGAAGTATTGGCTGTTGATGGAACGTTGGGTATTGGAGAGGTGGCCACTGACGTCGGTGGTACTTCCGAGTTCGAGAAGGGTAAGGGTATGATGGAATCCTCTGTTGCTCCTTCCACTTGGGGTACTATTTTGATGCCTGTCCCGGCTTCTTCTGTTCCATTGGCTCCTCGGGCTAGTAGTCAGGCCCATGTTGATGAAGAGCCTATTGATACCGAGGTTCCAGCCTCGCAGGTTGAGGTCGGCGAATCTTCTTTCGGTCTGTCGACTGGAGTAGCTCCTCCAACCCCTGCTATGACGTCGCAGGTGCTGGCGGACGCAGATGAATATATAAAATTCATCGTTGAGGCAGTGTACAAAATACTGCAGAGGGGGGTGTCGGCAGTGATGGATGCCAAAGAGAGCTTTACGACAGCAAGAACTCTGGCACTGCCTCATATCAACTTGATCCATATTCATCAGGGCCACGATCATATGGCCGTCATTCTGGAAGCTATGGTGGCTGAGTTGGACCAGCGGCTTTCCGAATTAGAGCGCATCCAGCGAAATGACCTCTCCGTCCTGATAGATATGGAGAAGGAGAAGCTGCTCGCCGAGATTGAGTCTTCCTACCAGGCCACAGTGAGTGTCTGGGAATGCGAAGTGGCTGAGACTGAAGCTGCAGTGGAGCGATTATCTCAGTCTACGCGGGAGACAGTGGAGACGCGAGCTGCATTGGATACTGATATCGCGGAGATTGACACGCAGATGTGCCGCCTTGAGGACCAGCGGGCCCCACTCCTATTGGACGCTGAACGTGTCCAGGCTGAACACGTAGCATTCAAGAAGGAGGAAGCAGCTTTCACTCTCCGAGCTCTTATCCTGGCTCAGCAGAGACAGCAGTTTGATGAGAAGCACGAGAATGAAACTTCTGCTGAGGCTGTTGAAGCGATGCGTCAAGAAGCTGAACGTCGAGTCTTGGCGACTGTGGAGACTCGGGCGGCAGATTTGAAACGCCGAATTGCAGAGCTTTCCGCCAACCCTGGGGATATTTAGGGCTTGTAGTCTCTGTTTTTTTGTATTTTTGCAACTCTTGCTAGGGATAGTGTAATCCTTTACTCTCGTTTTCTAGAAATAAAGAAGTACACCATTTTCTGCGATATGTTCATTTTTGCTTGTCATGAACTTTGATGATTTGTGTGGACCTATTATCTTTTGCGTACCTTGGTTTTAGGTACAGATAATAAGTTTGAAGGATCCAATGTATTTGCTCAGAGGTAATATGGATGTGGCAAATATGGGGTTCAAATGATGGAATCTTCCTACTCAGAGGTGTTTATGGACGTGGTAGGAATGACTCTGGGAGATGTACGAAACTACTCAGAGATAATGTGGACGTGAAAGTTCTGCGATCGATGTACGACAATGCGGGGGCTGTCTGTACGGGATGTTTACTCAGAGGTAATGTGGACGTGGTAAACATGAAGGATAGCGTAGTCTTACGGGGTGTAAGATTCTGCTTTGTAGGGCATAGGAGAACAACTCAGAGGTGATGTGGACGTGGTTGTTCTTCTACTGGAGGATGCCACGGAACAGCTGGGTTCTGGAAGCGTATGATTTTGTGGAGTGGAAGTACATGTCTGAAAAGATGTCGAGAGTAGTACTTCTTTAGGAACTTGCCATTGATGAGCATCATAAACAAGTTCCCATTGGGTTTGGCGAGGCGGTAAGCACCGTTTGAGTATACCGTCTCTATGATAAAAGGTTATTCCCACTTGGGCTCGAACTTTCCTGGTGTCTTATGAGTCAACACCATCGGCCTCCTGACTGCCAGAACCAGTTCGCCAACTTGGAAAGTCCTCTACTTGACCTTCTTGTTGAAAGCCTGTGATATACGGGCTTGGTAGAGTTCGATGCGTTGTTGAGCTAGAAGACGCTTTTCGTCAAGTGCCTCCAGTTCCCGCAGACGACGAAGTTGATTGTCTTCTTCTGTGAGTTGGTTTGTGATTGCTACGCGGAGTGGGGATATCTGAATCTCGAGAGGCAGTACCGTTTTGCTTCCGTAGACCAAAGAGAATGGTGTGTTGCCTGTCGGGGTCCGTACAGTTGTGCAGTAGGCCCAAAGGCATTCGCCAAGCTTTTCATCCCAATCGCGTTTGTTAGATGACACGACCTTTTTGAGTAGCCTGACAATAGTTTTGTTGAATGCCTCTGCTAATCCGTTTTCTGCCGAATTGTAGGCGGTTGATGCCATATTTTGAATACGATTCTTGTCACAGAATCGGCTGAAGACATGGCTGATGAACTGAGGACCATTATCGTGGATGATCCTCCGGAGTACCCCGAAATGGTAGATGATGTGGTGCTTGATGAAGCTGATCACCCTGGAGCTTTTCACTTCTGCCAGAGGAAATGCTTCTGCCCATTTGGAGAAGTAGTCGGTGATTGCTAGGATGAAGCGGTGTCCTCTCGATGGAGGAGGGGTGATTGGTCCCACAATGTCCATTCCCCAAGCTTCGAAGGGCCAGGAGGCGACTGTAGGATGTAGTGGTTCGGACGGTGTATGAATGAAGTCTGCATAAAGCTGGCACACATGGCACTTCTTAGCATATTCAACAGCGTCAGCGGCCATGGTTGGCCAGTAATAGCCCATGCGTCGCAGTCGATCCTGCAACTTAGGACCGGGCTGATGGGCCCCGCAGGTTCCATCATGAGCTTCTCGAAGGGCTTTGGCTGCTTCTTCATTAGACAAACATCGAAGGAGAAGTCCATCGTAGGAGCGTCGGTACAGCATTTTAGTAGCCGTATCGTAGTAGAATCGAAGAGAGCATCTCCTGACCGAGACAGCTTCTTTCGGATCCTCTGGGAGAATTCCGTAGACAGCGAATTCGATGAACGGAAATCTCCAATCTCGGACGTTAACACCGGCACCCGTTGACATGGCGTGAGCCACTTGTGAGCGCAGGTTATTTTTAGGGCAGACCAAGTCTCGACCCACCACCGTGACGTAGTGTTGAGTTCCGAGGGGTGCCGCCAAAGAGGCTGCGAGGCCAGCCAGAGTATCGGCCTCTAGATTTTATAGACGAGGTACATGTTCGATGAAGAACCCAGTGAAGGTTAAAATGATATTCAATGCAACTTCATGGTAGGGGATCAAATCTTTATGGTGAACCTCGTATTGCCCTCTGATCTGATTTACGACGAGCTTCGAGTCGTCGTAGGCTTCCAGATGATTCATCCCCAGCTGTTGTGCTAGCTGGAGCCCCATAATGAGCGCATTGTACTCGACAACGTTGTTGGAGCATGTCTTCGAAAGAGAGTAAGCACGCTGGATGATCAGCTGATCGGAGGAGACTAATACCACCCCCACTCCTGCGACAATTTGGCCTTTGGGGCCTGTTCTTGAAGCGCCATCGAAAAACATCCGCCAGACAGAGCTTTCTTCGATGATATTTGATTCTTGGACCTCATCCGGGATGTCTTCATAGAGTCTTGAGGACTCTGGGATGGGGTGTGCAGCTAAGAAGTCGGCCAGAGCTTGACCCTTAACAGCCTTCTGTGGAACGAACACCATGTTGTATGGCATTTGCAAGATCGCCCATATGGCTAGCCGGGAGTTCAGTGATCCTGGCTTCGTCATGAGGACCCTGAGCGGATTGACTCGGGAAATGACGTGAATTGTCTGGCCTGAGACATAATGACGAGTCTTTTGGATGGCAAATACCAGAGCCAAGCACTCTTTTTCAACGGGGATGTACCGGTGTTCGTCCCCAATCAGAGTTCGGCTGAGGTTGTAGATTACTTGCTCATAGCCTGTGTCGCTGTTCTGAGCCAGCAGGACGCCGAGGGAATGATCCATGGCACGGACATAGAGTAGAAATGGTTTGCCGGCGACGGGTGCCACCAGGACTGGAGGGCTCGTCGGGTAGGCTTTGATGTCGTTGAAAGCCTTTTGGCATTCCTCTGTCCAGACGTAAGAGACTCCCTTCTTCATGAGCTGGGTGAAGGGTTAACATTTGCCGAAAAGGTTTGCTATGAACCTCCGGATGTATGCCAGACGTCCCTGTAGGCCTCGAAGTTCTCGAAAATTCTTCGGAGGGTCCATATCAAGAATTGCTTTGGTCTTCTCGGGATCGACATGAATGCCTTTCGCCGTGATGATGAAGCCCAAGAACTTTTCGCTCGAAACCCCAAGGAAGGATTTAGCGGAGTTCATCTTGAGTTGATGCGCCCGCATGAGGTCGAAGACTGGCTTGAGGTCTTGCAGGTGATCTCCTTTGAGACGGCGCTTGACTGCGATGTCGTCAACATAGCATTCGACTGTCTTGCGAAGATGCTGACGAAAAATGGTGCTCATAGCACGTTGGTATGTCGTACCAGTATTCTTCAAACCGAAGGGCATCACTATGTAGCAGAAAATGCCCTTTGGAGTCCTGAATGACGTATGTTTTGCGTCATCGGGGAACATCTTAATCTGGTTGTAGCCCGAATACCCGTCCATGAAAGACATGCGCTCGAAGCCACATGTGTTGTCGATCATCACGTCGGTGATTGGAAGCAGAAATTCGTCCTTCGGGCAAGCAGAGTTAAGATCTCTGAAGTCGATGCAGACTCGTATCTTCCCATTCTTCTTGGTGACGGGGACGACGTTGGCTACCCAATCTGGGTGTTGCTCTTCACGGATGAAGCCGCTAGTCAAGAGTTTGTCTACCTCCTGATCGATGGCGTTCATGATGTCCGGACAGAAGTGCCGCTGTTGTTGCTTGATAGGCTTGGCATCGGGCAAGATGTTCAACCTATGCATCGTAATCTGGGGATCAAGTCCCGGCATATCTTCGTAGCTCCAGGCGAAGACGTCGATATATTCTTTAGTCAGCTGGATTAAAGATTCTCGGTCTTCTCCTTTTATACTTTTGCTGACAAAGATGGGTTTGGAAGAAGATCCATCCCCAAGGTCGATCTGTTCGACTTTGTCCTCGGTGGGAGGTTCACGTAATTCAAAATGAGACTCCCATTGTTGTCCCAGGCATTGAGCCCAGGGTTCTTCTTATAAGAATTCCGGCGCTTGGTCTTTGCCTTCTTCTTCTTGAGATTGTGCAGATGTCATGTTGGCTGACAGCACTCTCTTGAAGACAGATCTGATACTGGTATCGGAATCCCACATTGACGCTTCAGATGAGTAAGAAGGTTCAACTTCCTCTGTGTCTGAACTCTCTGGCGTTGACGGCGGCGTGACATAGCCTACCCTCCGTCGAGTTTTATTGTAGTAGTCCTGCGGCTTTCCTTTAGGTGTTGGAAGCCGGAGAGGGAGACGTCGACCTTTGCCGTAGTTCAGGCCTTTGTCGCTTTTTAGGTCGTAACCCATCTTTTGGATGAGGTACTTTGCCTTGTTCGTGTACCGATAGAGTTACATTCTGCCGGCATCAGGTTCTAGCTCGAGCGGCAGAAGGTCTTGATGACGCTCGACCTTGCCGAAGATGATAGATTCTTCGTCTCGACTCCGTGGTAGGACTATGTAACAGATCCCTTGGGACGGGACTACTCGATTTACATGATGGATGGTCGTTATTTGTGTTTGCAACGACCGTAGAGCGTTATCTAATGTATACATGGCATTCCAATGTGGAAGACTAGAATAATTAAAAGACACTCTATTATTGATGAAATACGAGATTTTATCCCGTGGGATTACATTATCGAGAGATGGGGCATCTACATCGGCCGAGATATATTCCCCCAGCTCTTCATCTGTAAGCACTGGAGTAGGATCGGGAGGGTCCACCACAGCGTTGATCTGGGAGTCCGAGAGGACTACATGGGCCTTCTCTGGCGGCTGGGATGGCAGCGGCTTGCCCTTAAGACGCACCTTCAGAGGTGCCTCTGCTGTGCCTCCGGTGATTGGCGCCTTCCCCTGTAGTTTTGCCACAAGGGAAGCCAATATTTGAGGGGGCTTTCCCTTGAGCCGTATCTTCAGGGGAGCTTCAGGAGCAGCTGGTGCTTTCCCGGATAGCTTAATGCTCATGGGGGCCAACTTCTGAGGCGGTTTGCCTTTGAGTCGGATCTTCAAAGGAGCATCGGGAGTGACCTCAGGCTCCATGTCCGGCTCAGCTGCCGTTTCTGCTTCGTCATCAGCGTCATTGGCCTCCTCCTCGTCAGGTGACTTGTATAAGTCGGCATCGGTGAAGTAGGCTTCAATCCCCTTGAAGGGGTCGATGTCCGCGAACTTCGTATGGATGACGTTGTTGGTGGACACGTACTTCATACATAGGTGGAGCGTGGATGGCACCACCATGTACTCGTACAGCCATGGGCGACCCAACAGAATGTTGTAGTTGACTTCAGCGTCCATGACATAACAAGTGACCTCGGTTCTGAGGTTACCGATGTGGCACTTTAGTCGTATTTTGCCCAGTGGTTCGCTTTCGCTGGCGTTGAAACCACTGATTATCGTATTGGAGGGCGCTAGTCGGTACATTGGGATCCCCAGTGTTGAGAGCAGCGTCTTCGGGATGATGCTGAGGGAAGACCCTGGATCGATCTGAATCCGCTTCACCTTGACTGAACCGATGTACCCTGTGTAATATAGCGGCCTGTTGTGTCGACTGTGTTTGAGTAATATGTCCTGTTGGGTGAAGGTTATATTGGGGATAACCTCCTCCACACAGTGACAGTGCTTGCACACAGTCGAGAGATCTTCCGGCTGCTTGACCTGACTGAGAAAGGATTCAGCATCCTTCAGAGCTTCGCAGAGAGCTTCTCGGGAGTCTTTAGAAAGCCGGAGGAGCTCAAACAGAGATAGGCGGGCAGGAGTACTGGCGAGTTGCGCCAGTATGTCGAAATTGTGGGGCTTGGCTAGCCCCGAAGCATTCTCTTTTCGTAGAGGCCTATCGAAGCTGGCCTCTATCTGCTTCTGTTTATTGGCTGCTGAGGGCTTAGACGGGCCCTCGTCCTGGACAGTAGGGACGGTGCCAGGAGGTACCACATCGACGGCAGCTTCGTCGGGTTGGGCATTCTGTTGTGAACGTGTCTGTACAGGAAGTGCCTCTTCCGCTGAAGAAGAGACCATGTGGCAAGACTTGATCTTTCTGCCTTTGGACTTGGAGGTAGGACGTACCTCCGGTTGAGTCACCTCGGAGACGAGATCGGGGTGAACCTACAGGATCTCTCCTCGAGATGTGGTGAGTGGAATGTGTCCACTCACGTTGTCACGGGTTGGTGGTAAGTTAACCACCTCCATTGTCGCCTTAGGGATGGGGACGACGCCATCCTGTGTTGTAGTCGGCGGCAGGGTACCAAACTGGAGTGACACTACGTTGGCTGACATCGTCTTCTCTTCGTAGTCGACGGAGATTACATCCGCATTGATCATGCGCTGGATGTAATTCTTGAGGACATAGCAGTCCTTGGTTGGGTATCCGATAAACCGATGGTAGTGACAGTACCTTGGGTTGTCCACTTTCCCAACCTCATCAGGACGCTTAGGGTCCGGAAGCTTGATATTGTCGCCCTGCTTCAGTATCTCAAAGAGCTGCAGAGTGTCTTCGTCGTTGAACGAGTAAACCTCCTTCGGCCTTGGTGCAAGTGGAGGCTTCTGAGTAGGTGCTGATGCACCTTTTGAGGCATTGACAGTCAATGCCTGCTTTCCCTTTGCCTCTCGTGCGGGGTTGTTGGTTGCAGGCTGTTTTCCCTTGTCCTCGAAGGCAGAGAAACTAACTCCTAGAAGACGAGCGTTGGCTGCCTTCTTCTCCGCGGCTTCTGCTTCAATGATCAAGGAGCTCCAGTCGGGAGAAGGAGTAGAGTTGAGCCAGAGCTTGACTGCAGGCAGCATGTTTATGCTGCAGGAGGAGAGAAGCGCATGTTCTGGCATGCCCGGGGGTAGTCTGAAGCAGGCCTGTCAGAAGCGTTCGATGAACACTCGAACTGTTTCCTTCTCCTTCTGGCATATCTCTATAAGGGACGTCATTGTCATGTCCTTCCCGCCGTCATAGAAACGGTCGAGAAAGAGGCACGTCAGGTCGTCGAAGGAAGATAATGAATTGTTGGGGAGGCTGCAGTACCAGTCGTACGCCACTCCTTTCAGTGCCCCAACAAATATGCTGGTAAGAAGCGCGTCCTCCTTCGGAAGATGTCCCGTCTGAGACTGGAAATACGTCAGGTAGCGACGAGGAGAGTCCTTTCCATCGTACGGCGTCAGTGTTTGTGGTTTATACTTTGGAGGATAAACCACCTTGTTCCACTCGAGGGGATAAGGCTGGGGGATGCCCATTTTCTGGCGCTCCTCTTGTCTCGTCTTAGACTCAAAGCGCTCGCACAGGTCCCTGATCATCTCGACCATGTCTTCCGTGGAGCTGGGATTCAGGGAAGGTGGTACCACCGGATGTTGAGCATTTGAGGGCTCTGACGTCCGAGGTGCTTCTTGGCGACCTGCGTCCGAGGATACCCGTTGAAGGGGTTCACTCGACTCTCCATTGGCCCCTGGATCGGGACCGGTAGAAGGTGTCCTGGTCAAAGCTGACCGTATCTCAAACACTGCCTGAGTCAGTGTTTGCATGGAAGCAGAGAGGGTTTTGAGTCCTCCCTCCAGAGAATCTATGCGCCGGACGAGATCTGTTGGTGGCGCATCAGACTCGACATCAGCCTCAGTCACGTTTACTGTCATGACGCGGCCGGGAGTGGATGGATGAGTTGAGGCCTCACTCTCGGCCTCACTCCCTTGTAGGGGAGTTGTCTCTCCTGAAGTTTCGTCTGGGCTACCCCCGGCTATGTTCGGGAGAACATTCACCACAGTCGCATCTACAAGGGCCTGATTACCCTCAGCTCCGTCGTGAAGGGCCTCATCGTCTCCGGAACTCGGGTCCGCAGATGCTAGACTACCCCCAGCTATGTTCTGGGGGACATCCTCGTCTTCAAAGGCTTCTGGGAGGCTGACTTCGCCTCGAGGATCTGCCCCAAGTGTGCTTTGGACACACTCGTCTTCGAAAGGAGGCTCAACAAGGGTCTGACTACCCCCAGCTTCCTCCAAGAACTTCTTCCTCGCTCGAGTGCCTTCGAACACTCCGGAGGATGAGACAGATGTCTTAGTTTTCTTCGGCTGGCTCTTGGACGAGGAAGAGAGACCGCCAATCGTCTTTCGGACTGACGAGGAGTTGGAGATCACGTTGCATGAAGCAACCGTTGGTTCCTCTTCTGTTGACACCTTCTTTTCGAGGCGACATTGGAGAGGTGTTGATGATTGCAGCCGCTGGAACACCAACTGCCTTGGTGGGACTGCCGCTTTGCAATAGCAGTTGATGGTGACCACAGCACAAGTATGTCCCATGAGAGGCGCATCGTGCTTGTCAGTCAACTCTCCTGATCGGCGCTTGTGAGTAATCACGTTACGTAGATCGTTGGAGGAGAGTGCCACCTTCGCACCCCCTTCGGGCGCATGGCAAGGCCAAGCACCGGGGTGGTCAAGTGAGTACTGCGCCCCCTGATCTAATACCAAACAGGCATCCCGATCAGTAGTGGGGGAACCACAGCATTTAGAGTGACTTGAACGGACCTCAAACGCACAATCGGAGGAGGTGTGGGAGTTCAAGACCACTGGATTTGCCTTGCTCAACTTGGTTGTGCACGCAGTAGATGCGCCCAAGTGAGACAAGGTCTTTGAAGGTCGGCTCGTTCTTGGCGCCGCAGCACTCGAGTCGACCTTGTACAACTTACCATCAGTAGTGCGCATGATTGTGAGTGCATGCTTCTGGCTTGTTGTTGGCATAGCACGTTTAGGACGTATGGCCCGTGCTGCCTTGGACTTCTTCGTACCAGGCCGCTGGGCCGCGTAGTACTCAGAATCCAAATTCTCCTCGCCACTACAGCGAGTGAGTCTGTCAAAGACAGAGATCTTCTGTGGCGCATCAGAGGTGATGCGCAGGGCATTGGCTGCGTCCCTACTCCATCGACGCATCTTTCTCGCCTGAGAGGGAGATGACTGGGGAACGTGGTTAGCCGTACGTTTCCCCGAGAGATGTGCTACACCAGCGGGTGCATCTTGGTTGCTGAGGACGTCAGCAGGAAGGGAAGGCTGGATTGGCGCATCCCCTTCGGTGGTGGTGCCCGAGGCGTCGACCTTGTGCACCCAGACTCGGCGGGTCTTCTTCGGCTTTGGCAGCCGCTTCGAAGGACTCGTACTGTCTTCAGATATGAACTCCTTATACGCCTGTTGATTGAGGCGTACGACCAGCATCTTATGGGAGGAGCCCACCTTCACGTCGTCGGATTGCGACACAGCTTTCTCGGTGGAGGAGAAAGAGGTCCCCAGCAGAGTCGCCAGCTTGTTTGCCATTAAAATTCTTTGATTGCAAATTTTAATACAAACAGAATAGTGTAACAATATAGGACTTAGACGTAGTCCTAGGAGTACACTTTTGTTTAATCTGGGTCCCTTGTGCCGATGGAGTGAGTGGTAATGCGTTGACTCCGTTGACGATCTGACGACGGTTATCGGTTCTCTGAAGGTCTGGATTGCTCTAGGTGTTGGAGCTTGCTGAGAGGAGGAAGACGTTGAGTGTCTGTATCTACCTCTCTAGTGGTATGTTCGTTCGTTGTGTGTTCTCTCCGTATATAGGTCGCTCTGGAAAAAGGAAATGATCCCTCTATTTATAATTTTGCAGGCTGGCTGCTCATGCGCACATGTAGGATACGCCTATACGTGGGGATGCCACGTGTTGAATGCTGATGGAGGCGCATGGACGATGCGCCCTGATCGAGGGGGTTGACTTCTTCATGTTGCTGTTGTGAACCGGTACGTAACGGAGAAGAAGATCTTTCTGTTGCTGAGATCTTGGATGAGTTGAGTCAAAGGACACATGTCGTCGACCCATGGCTCGGAGATCTCGAATTTGGTGGAGGGAATGATCTGGTAGGATGCGCCTAGGATTGGGCACATGAGGAGACTTTGGCTCGTAACCTTTAGGAGTCACGAACCATTCTGGGCGCATGGCTTTTGAGGCACATGCAGAGCCTCAGTAGTGACTTTACTCTTGTCTTTTGGGATCAGGGAGAAGTCTGGAGCGCATGGCTTTTGAAGCGCATGCAGAGTTGTAACAGTGACTTTTCTTCCGTCTTTAGGGATCAGTGAAAAGTCTGAGGCGTACAGCTTTTGAGGCGTATGCAGGTTTGGGCGCATGGCCGCGGAGGCGCATGCGAGATGGTTGGGTGGCCACGTGGCAGTAGCCGTCGGAGGGGAGTAATGATGATGCTGACGTTGGCGATGCTTCGTCTTCTGAAAAAGCTGCCAACTGTTCAGACTTTGGAAGGCGTGCTGCCAACTCTGTCAGTTCAGCATTTAATGTTTGTGACATTCGATGGACAGCTGAGTGGACGCGTCGGTTGGCGTCCCACTAGGCACATGGGGGACGCATGGGGGCGCATCCCCTGTAATGCTCTTGATACTGAAGGGCGCGTCTGTGTGATGCGCTTGATATTGAAGGGCGCGTCTGTGTGATGCGCAGTCTGGCCGGCGCATCCGCTTCGTGAGACGTCTTTGATGGTGCAACTGTTATGTTCTTCGAGTGCTTTAATAGCCGTTTTGACTTGGCTGAATTCGAAGCGTCCGGTTCATCCATTTAATGCAAATTTATTGCACAGAATTCGAAGAGCATCCACTTGGCACATAGGTTTGATCTGCCCGGCCTATAAATAGTGGCATGGAGAGAGGGTTTGCTTTTCGTTCTCTCACGTCCTTCCGACATGAATTCGTTTACTCGAATGCATTCTATTGACAAGATGCTTCCGAGGGTGAAGATACGATGCAATATCTTCATTGATGCACTTGAAGGTGACTGTTACATCCAAAATTTGGAGTCGAGGGCTTCTGTGGCAGGCGGAAGGTGCCTGTTGCATCCAAAGATAGGGATGCTCGGGCCTCGTCTTCGTTGTGCAGGAAGAGCCGTAGATCGGAATTGCGGTGCCCTGACCGTCTTTCTCGAGCTTTGGCGAGCTCCTTCTCTGCGTGGAAGCTGCTCCTTTAGCCGCGGTTTTGATCATGGTCTTCCTTTGGCTTTGGAGGCTTTTTCGAAGCCTTCCATGGCCACAGGTTGGCTTGTGATTCTTTTCCCTTCCTGGGCTAGAGGGTTGATTGCCACCCTCGTTCTGCTCAATAAATGCTTTATTAGTCGAAGCATTTATCAGGTGAGCCTGGCCGGAAGAGCGGCACATAACTGGGCTGCTGAAGGGATGCGCCTTGCTGAGGGCGCATGTTGGGATGCGTCTGGCCAAGGACACATGTTGATTGCTGGTTGTAGACTTAGGATCTTTTCTTTGTAGAAATTCTCCTTTGCACAGTCTTTCTGAGACATGTAATAGACTTGTATATGTTAAATAAAAAGTCCTCTTTCAATGTCTATATTTGTTGTTTTTTGCTGTGAAGTACTTTGGCGCATAGACTTTCTGGTTCTGAAATTCCATGCTTCTACAATGATGTCTATATGGAATAGCATGGTGATGATGTCTATATGTAGAGTGATGTAGATTTTGTGCAACATACTGATGGTTGTATCTATGTGCAGTATGATGATTATTTCTACGTGCATGTGGTTTGTGTGCATTATGAAAGTGTGTGTATATATAAGCATGATTATGAACTGCAGGTGGATGACGTGTTTGACTAGTATGAGTAGTGTCATGCTTTGTGTGTGTCTCATATGATTGGGTTTGAGGTTGAGCAACCTGTTTTCCTAATTTATTCTCTAATTTCTTGGAGACAGCCTGCAGTTCAGTAACCTTAGCATTCAAACCATGTATCTTAGTAATAGAAATCTTGTGTCTGCTCTTTTCTTCTGCAAGCTCCGTGTTGAGTGCTGTGATTTCTTGTGTTTGTTGTTCAATGCGTGCTTCGGCATCATGTAAGCTTAGTTTAAGCTTAGATACCTCATTTGTGACATTCGTGGGTGAAGTGTCCCTAATGTTATCAAGCAGTAAAGAAAGTCTTTGAATTTTGACTTTATGACTTTTAATCTTTTCCTTGGCATGTTTATATTTACCAATGACCTTTTTATGATCATCAAGTAAATCGGTAAAAGCATCACCAAGTTCATCAAAAGTGAAGTCATCAAGAGTTTCGTTTGATACCTTGTCGGACGTTGCCATTAGGCACACGTTTGCAGCATCTTGAGGAGAGTCCTTTTCTTCCTCGGATTCACTAGCTTCGCTTTCATGCCAAATGCTCATGTTGGCATATTTCTTTGATGAAGTCTTCTTGTATGGTTTCTCATAACGGTTGCTCTTCTTTAAGAATGGACAATCTTTTCGGACGTGTCCCGTCTTCTTACAACCGTAGCAGGTTGGCTCTTCTTCGTCGTCTTCTTGTGGTTCCTTCTTTCTTCGGTTGAAGCGAAGAAATTTCTTGAAGTTGCGGACAAGGAGAGCTTGATCATCACCTTCTGAGTTATCGTCATCCGTCTCTTCGGGATCAGCCCTTCGTCGGTGAGCTTTGTGTGCGATCTCCTCAGCCTTAGGAACAGGCTCTTCGAAGTCCTTGAGGTCAAGCTCATGAGTCATCAGCTTTTCCATCAAGGTCTCCATGGACATGATTATGAGATCATTTCCTTCTATGATGGCTGTCACCTTAGGGTTCCAAATCTTTGGTAGCCCCCTAAGTAGCTTGCGAATCTTCTCGTGATTTGAATATTATTTGCCGAACGAAGATAGGGGATTGATGATGTCGAGGAATCTTGTGAACATTTGCGTGATCGTCTCATTTGGCTTTATCTTGAAAGCCTCATATTCTTGAGTGAGACGGCTTATCTTCGATTCCTTGACCTGGGTGGTTCCTTCATGCGTCACTTCTAGAAGTCTTCATACTTCATGAGAGGTGGTGCATGTTGAGACCCTGTTGAAATCATTCATGTCTATAGTACAGAACAAAGCATTAATAGCTCTCGCGTCGAGACTTGCCTGTTTTTTCTCCTCGTCAGAATATTTGTCATGTGGTTTCTCAACGAGATCACCATTGACAACTATCCTGGCGGGCTTTTTATAACCATCGGTGACGATGGTCCACAGGTCGAAGTCTAGCGACTTGAGATAAAAACTCATCCTAGTTTTCCAATAGGTGTAGTTAGTTCCATCAAATAGGAGAGGCCTATGAGTGGACTGCCCTTCACCGTGATTGGAAATCAAGGATTGTGTGGTTGCCATGGATCAGCTCTAGGATGTTAGTCCTTGTTGAGAGAACCGAGCTTTGATACCAATTGAAGAACAGATGGCAACTCTAGAGGGGGTGAATAGAGTTTATAGCGATAATAGCCAATTAAAAATTAAACTCTTTCACAAGTAAAACTAATCAGAGTAAATGCATAAATAAATAAGGAGCAAGAAAGCATACGCAAATACAGCCGATTTTTAACCTGGTTTCCCTCCTGGAGGACTAGTCCAGGCCTGAGAACTCTAGCTCAGGATTAAATCCACTATTTATGAAATAGTAGTTACACCCCGTGCTTTTTCTTCAGAAGAGCACGTCAACTTCTTACAAAGATCGCAGTGGCGATGCTTGGAATTTTCCAAGCGACTTCTTGAACTCTTGCACAAACTCCTAACTGAAAAATGCTGAGCACTTGAGGCTTAGGGAGCTTGTGGCTAGTAGATAAAGAAGGGTATGGCTTGTATTGAGCTTTAGAGAGAAGAGAAGAGAAGATTGGATGAATGAAAATGAGAGAATTCATGTCCTATTTATAGGATACCAGTAGGCAGAATTCGGCCAGAATTCTGGTAGGAATTTTTAAATATTTGGCCGTTGGACAACTTGCAACCAGCCAACCCTAAAAATTAGGGTGCTGATTTTTAGGAGACAGAGTTCGGCCCGAACTCTGTATGGAGGCAGAGTTCGGCCCGAACTCTGTCTCCAGAGCACAGAATGGATCTTTGGTCCAATGGGCTCATTTTGATGTATGTGGAGCTTTTGGATTTTGGGTAGGTAAGTCTCAGATGCTCAGCACAACTCAGCTTACATAAGTCTAGACTCAATAAAATTATAAAATACAGACTCAAAAATGACTTGCATTTGCAAAACTGAGTTGTCGTCTGACTTGAGCTGGATGTAGTCTTCATGTGTCGTATTGAATTATCACAAGTATTATTTAGTCAATTCTATCAATATTTGGTTGACTGTGACTTTGTGTCAATACTAACCACTTCGAGCAGCCGTCCACCACCGCTGGCCGGAGTTCCTCGCTGATCCCGACGAAGCTTCCATCATCGTGTCCAGATCGGACACGGGTCCATCAGATCCGCCAAGGGGTCCTCGAGCCGTCGCCATCGTTGCTGCTCGGACCACCGCCACACTGTGGATCGACTTCCCCTTCAGGCCGGTGAGTCCCTTCTCGATCCATCTCGACCTCTTTTCTTCTTGAATTTTTCTAAGGTTTCCTTGGCTGGGTTCTGTTTTAGGCTAGGGTTTGTGTGCGGCCATAGCTGATCTACTTGGGCTAGGGTTTCGAACCCAGAGAAGAGTAGGAGAGGAATCTAGGGTTTGTATTGCTAGAAATTAGGGTTTCGGTTGGAGAAGGACCTAGAACCTAGGGTTTACTAAAAGACCAGAGGAAGAAGATGAAGCGTTAGGGTTAGGGTTTACTCGTAGTAGTTGGGGGTTGCTCGCCGGAGAAGCCGAGTTCTCTTCGCCGGAGACGACGATGAGAGCTCTCTCGAGTGTTCTGGAAAAAAATCGGATGAATGAAGAGGAGAGAGAAGGTGAATGGGATTAAATGTTAAGGAGTCGGGCCGGGTTCCTGGGCCACACAGTGGGCTAAGCATTGGGCTGGCTGATTAAGAAATTTAGATTTAATTTCGTTTATTATCAGTGAATATAGAAACTGGACCGGGTCTGTGGACTGAGTGCTGGGTAAATTGGTTGGGCTCTAGTCCAACAGATTTTGGGGATTTTTGATTTTAACTATAGGAGCTGGGCTTAAATACTGGGTCTAGGTTTGAGCAGTTGGGCTCTGGGCCAGGCCGGGTTGGGCTGTAAGAATGGACTAGATTGGATTGTTCTGAATTTAAGGGATTAATCCTTAGGATTTTATTAACTGGGCTGAACATATTTATACTTAGATAGCAATTATTTTAAAAAGGTTATTCTAGATAATTTTAGTTAATATTATTATATAAAATGTTTTCCTAATAAATATATATATTTAGCCCTTGTCAAATAAATGATTTTTCTATGGTTATATCCTTCTAAAAATAGTTATCTTGTTAGCATTAATAATTAGTGTTTATTCAAGTTAAAATAAATATTTGGTTTAATTTTGTTAATATTAATTACTAAAATATTTCTAACAAGTGTCCTATTATTTGCTAAAATGATTACTTTACTAGATATAGCCTAAACTATTTTAAAGGTTATTAAACTATTTTCATAGTAAATAGTTAGATATTGGTTAGAAAGATATTAGATAGTTATTGTAGTTAATTCAAAACCCTGATAAATTGTATAAATATTATAACAGGTGATCATTGCAACCATGCAGTACTACTCTCGTGCAAACAAACCGAGGCAAGTATACTGACTCGACTTGTACTTTATTTTCTGCCTTACCTTCATGTGCCATATTCTCATATCGGACACGAATTACACACGATTGCCTTGTACCATTGTTCATTGCTTGTGAGTCATTGTTTATTGCAGGGATTGGGAGAAATATTAGCTTTTGTGTGACCACACCCAACATAGGAAATTGTGGATAGCCTAATCGTACACTTCACGTACGATGAAGCCGGACCTTGTAGAATTGACTCATTGACTCATTGCCTCATTGATTGATTGCTCCTAAGCCGGTCACACATTAGTTTTAATATTTCAAAATTGTCACAATTGCATATTGATTGTCGTGATTCATTGCCTTGTACATTGATAGTCGTGTTCATTGTCTAGCATATTAATTGTCATCCATTGCCTGCAGTTTTACATTTTATCTCTGGTACCGCAGTTTTATTTCATGTTCTAGTATTCTGGTATTCTAGTTTCACCTTGTACTCTGGATTACAGATTACATTGTATATTGTCTGGTCAGGATTGTACTTTGCTTTTTTTCTGACAGGATCGTTGCAGGTGAGTGGGAGATTACATGGAGCTGGTGATTGCTTGGATATTGCAGCTTTTATTTTAGTTTATTTTTCTGGAGATTATATTGTAGATATTTATTATTGTATATTATTTTATTTGACCGGATTTGTCTCCGGCTGAGTTTGTATTTAAAACACTTGATGGATATTGGTGATTTCTGGAAACGTTATAAAAGCTGTGTTTTGATTTACATTACATTGTGACTTTGAGTTTTCCTTAGTATTGTACAGCTTACTTCGTCGTGTCCATCGACGAAGGCTGGGCATGTCCGACTCGTATCCGATTATTCGGGAGCGGGTCGTGACATATTTTTATTGGTGGCTCATGCAGGTCTATCCTAATGACACTTAGGCAATAAAGTGTTATTGGTGGACCAGCGGAAGCTAAGGAAAACTCATCACAGCATAGGAACCGCGGAAAAATGGTTTATGGTTTATGATTAATGGTTTATGGTTTATGGTTATTGATGTTTAAAATTTTTTTGAAAATTTGATTTTTACTTATGATTTTTAGGATAACTTATGATTTTAATAGGTTATAGCAATCAACAGTTTATTTCTTTTGCAGGACGGTCGTCACGACGAACGTTGGGACCAGTGAGCAGCTTGCACCCAGTACACAGGAGCAGCTTTCACCGCCTCCGCCTCAGCCACTTCCACCGACGATGATGTTCGATGGCACGCAAGTGATGGCCATGTTCCAGCAATTTATGGAGGTCCAGAATTAGCAAGCTGCGCAGTTCAGAGCGACCGTCGTCGACGCACTCAGGACCAGAGAGCCAGCTCCACCAGCACCGCCGGCACCAGCACCGTCGAGGCCAGAAACTGCCAAGGACTATCAGTTCCTCCGCCCAATGGATTTTTGGGGCAATGAGGGAATAGTCTACGCAGACGAATGGCTGGAGAATACTGAATGGTCATTGAAGATGGTAAGGATCCCGGATGATTTGCAAGTCGAAGTTACGAGCATGCGACTATTCGACATCGCTAGGGCTTGGTACCGGAAGGAGCCCCAGTTAGCAGAGCCCGGAGTTTTATGGAAGGATTTCAAACTGCTGTTCCAGGAGAAGTTCTTCCCGGATGTGGAGCGGGACGAGCTTCGGATGCAATTTGAAGCATTACAGCAGGAGAATATGACAGTGGTCCAGTATACATCAGAGTTCACCCGACTCAGCAGGTTCGCAGAGAACCTAGTCAGCACGCCGAAGGAGAGGGCTTGGATATTCAAGAAAGGCCTCACCAGGGAGCAGCGTCATGCAGTAGCTATTAGTCAGGCCACGACCTATACGAGCATCCTTAAAGTTGCTCAGGAAGTGGAGAAGGAAATGGACCCGAAGCTTAAGCAAGGACCGAGATATTGGCGCCAGCAGTTCCCAGGGTCCACTGAAACGGACCGACACTCAGCAGAGGCCACTTCAGCATCAGCACCATGTTCGAGCACCGACATCGCCGAGGCAGCAGAGGCAGATTCAGACTCCAGTGTACTTCTCTTGTGCATATTGCAAGAGATCGGGACACCGTGTCGATGAATGCCGCAAAAAGTTAGACAGTGCTTAGTTTGTGGATCTGCCACTCACCAAGTGAGAGATTGTCCTGCAGCTTTCACTTGTCAGGAGCCAGCACCAGAGCAGCTGCAGGAGGACCCGGTCTTTGAGGATCAGTAGTAGCTGCATGAGCGCAGTCAGATGGACCATTATTTTCTTACTTGCTTGTAGTAGCTGTATTTCTTTTATATTGCCTATTTTGAGGCTTGTCTCTGAGTTTTCTTGTATTTACTATTTTTTGTATTGTCTAGTGACTACTTGTTAGTCCTTGTTATTTTTACTCCATAAATAAATCATTTAGTATTTTTTGTTGTCTTTAATAAATTTTGTTTGATTCTGTACTCTGCAAAAACCTTGAAATTTCGAGGATAAAATTTTTGTGAGGGGGGTAGATTTGTAACTCCCAAAAATTATATTGGGTAAATTTTGAGATTTTTCTAATTTTCTTTGGATTTAATAATATTTTCTTACGAAAACCTAATTTCGATTGAATAAATTGAGTAATAGGAATTTTTATTATTAATGAATTTTCCCATTTGAAAAGTATTGTGTATATTAATTCTTTTTGAAGTCCTAAATAATTTGATTTTAGAAATTATTATTGTTCTTTTGAATTGTTAAGAAAAGATTTGCTAATAATTATTTTCATAATTGATATGCGTGACAGCTATGATTTTATTGACTAAGTTGGTTATTAAGTAATTATTTGATAACTAATCCTGTTATTAGGCTAGTATATTCTGTTTTTTTTAAATCTGTTGGATATTTGAATTTGAAAAGGTGTGAATATTCGGATTAGAAAAATGTGTTGAAACAGTTTTATGGTTTGAAATCCGTTTAAAACTATTTTTACTATTGGAGGGAGTATTTGAAAATTGGAATTTGGATCAGCAATTTTGAATTTTGAAATTCTGGTATTCTGTTAGTATTTCTAATTCCTGACCCCAGATCTAGTTTTATTTACCTACACTGCCATTATAAATTACCCCTAGATCTACAGTTATTTACACCTCTGCCACTGACTTATTACACTATAAATAATATTAAATTGTTACACGAATTTCAATACATTCTGACAACACAGTACTCTCTCTCTCTCTGACACGTCACCTCTTATCTCTCCCTCTTTCTCCTCTCTCTGCTCGAGGAGCAGCCACCGCCGAGCGCGGCTATTTCCCGGCCATCCTCGGCCTAGCTCCACCGCCGTCGTCGTCGGGGTTCGACTTCATCGCCAGCTGACCGGAGCGCCACCTCAATCCTCGCACCACCGTCGCCTCGACTACAGCGCCCATCTCGGTTCTCATGTTGTCGCTTCGTGCAGTGATCCACCTCGGGCCGTGTGCACCGCCATCAGTGCTCCTCGATCTAGGAGTCTCTCGAGCCGCGCGCCTCTGACGACCGCCACTGTAGCGCCAAGGACCATCGCACCAGAGAGCCTCCGCGAAGACCGAGTCGTCCCCTCGGTGCACGAGCTGCCCCTCGTGTAACGAGACGACCCTTCGAATCTCGTGCTGAGCCGAGTCGTCCATTCGGGAGTCGAGCCACGTCATCGGGAGCCGTCGACTGGATCTGCACCACCTTGGTTCACCGCAGACGTCGCCTCGAGCCGCATCATCATCAAATCTGGAGCCGAACCACTTCGAGCGGCCGTCCACCACCGCTGGCCGGAGTTCCTCGTTGATCCCGACGAAGCTTCCATCATCGTGTCCAGATCGGACACGGGTCCATCAGATCCTCCAAGGGGTCCTCGAGCCGTCGCCATCGTTGCTGCTCGGACCATCGCCGCGCTGTGGATCGACTTCCCCTTCAGGCCGGTGAGTCCCTTCTCGATCCATCTCGACCTTTTTTCTTTTTGAATTTTTCTAGGGTTTCTTTGGCTGGGTTCTGTTTTAGGCTAGGGTTTGTGTGCGGCCATGGCTGATCTACTTGAGCTAGGGTTTCGAACCCAGAGAAGAGTAGGAGAGGAATCTAGGGTTTGTATTGCTAGAAATTAGGGTTTCGGTTGGAGAATGACCTAGAACCTAGGGTTTACTAGAAGACCAGAGGAAGAAGAGGAAGCGTTAGGGTTAGGGTTTACTCGGAGTAGTCGGGGGTTGCTCGCCGGAGAAGCCGAGTTCTCTTCGTCGGAGACGACGATGAGAGCTCTCTCGAGTGTTCTGGAAAAAAATCGGGTGAATGAAGAGGCGAGAGAAGGTGAATGGGATTAAATGTTAAGGAGTCGGGCCGGGTTCCTGGGCCACAACAGTGGGCTAAGCATTGGGCTGGCTGATTAAGAAATTTAGATTTAATTTCGTTTATTATCAGTGAATATAGAAACTGGGCCGGGTCTGTGGACTAAGGGTCTGTGGACTGAGTGCTGGGTAAATTGGTTGGGCTCTAGTCCAACAGATTTTAGGGATTTTTGATTTTAACTATAGGAGCTGGGCTTAAATACTGGGTCTGGGTTTGAGCAGTTGGGCTCTAGGCCAGGCCGGGTTGGGCTGTAAGAATGGACTAGATTGGATTGTTCTGAATTTAAGGGATTAATCCTTAGGATTTTATTAACTGGGCTGAACATGTTTATACTTAGATAGCAATTATTTTAAAAAGGTTATTCTAGATAATTTTAGTTAATATTATTATATAAAATGTTTTCCTAATATATATATATATATATATATATATATATATATATATATATATATATATATATATATATAGCCCTTGTCAAATAAATGATTTTTCTATGGTTATATCCTTCTAAAAATAGTTATCTTGTTAGCATTAATAATTAGCATTTATTCAAGTTAAAATAAATATTTGGTTTAATTTTGTTAATATTAATTACTAAAATATTTCTAACAAGTGTCCTATTATTTGCTAAAATGATTACTTTACTAGATATAGCCTAAACTATTTTAAAGGTTATTAAACTATTTTCATAGTAAATAGTTAGATATTGGTTAGAAAGATATTAGATAGTTATTATAGTTAATTCAAAACCCTGATAAATTGTACAAATATTATAACAGGTGATCATTGCAACCATGCAGTACTACTCTCGTACAAACAAACCGAGGCAAGTACACTGACTCGACTTGTACTTTGTTTTATGTCTTACCTTCATGTGCCATGTTCTCATATCGGACACAAATTACACACGATTGCCTTGTACCATTGTTCATTGCTTGTGAGTCATTGTTTATTGTGGGGATTGGGGGAAATATTAGCTTTTGTGTGACCACACCCAACATAGGAAATTGTGGATAGCCTAATCGTACACTTCACGTACGATGAAGCCGGACCTTGTAGAATTGACTCATTGACTCATTGCCTCATTGATTGATTGCTCCTAAGCCTGTCACACTTTAGTTTTAATATTTCAAAATTGTCACAATTGTATATTGATTGTCGTGATTCATTGCCTTGTACATTGATAGCCGTGTTCATTGTCTAGCATATTGATTGTCATCCATTGCCTGCAGTTTTACATTTCATCTCTGGTACCGCAGTTTTATTTCATGTTCTAGTATTCTGGTATTCTAGTTTCACCTTGTACTCTGGATTACAGATTACATTGTATATTGTCTGGTCAGGGTTGTATTTTGCTCTTTTCCTGACAGGATCGTTGCAGGTGAGTGGGAGATTACATGGAGCTGGTGATTGCTTGGATATTACAGCTTTTATTTTAGTTTATTTTTCTAGAGATTGTATTATAAATATTCATTATTGTATATTATTTCATTTGACCGGATTTGTCTCCGGCTGAGTTTGTATTTAAAACACTTGATGGATATTCGTGATTTCGGGAACGTTATAAAAGCTGTGTTTTGGTTTACATTACATTGTGACTTTGAGTTTTTCTTAGTATTGTACAGCTTACTACGTCGTGTCCATCGACGAAGGCTGGGCGTGTCCGACTCGTATCCGATTATTCGGGAGCGGGTCGTGACAATCACTCTTCTCGGCATACCCCAAGAAGATCGTCTTAGTAGTCCTTGTCCCAAGCTTCTGAATCTTCAGATCTGGAAGCTTGACATATGCCAGACACCGCCACACTCGAATGACATTCAAGTTAGGTCTGACCTTGAACCAGAGTTCATGAGGAGTTACGTCTGAAGTTGCATGAGGCACTCTATTTAGAATATAAGTGGCCGTCAATACAGCTTCTCCCCAGTAGCACTTGGAAAGGCCAGCAGTCAACAACATTGAGTTAATCATTTATGTTAACGTTCTGTTCTTCCTCTCTGCTACTCCGTTTGATTGAGGAGAGTACGGAGCCGTAGTCTCATTGACAATTCCATGTTCTTTGCAGAACGATGCGAATTCATGAGACCTGTACTCCCCACCTCGATCACTTCTTATTCTTTTGAGTTGTTGTCCAGTCTGCCGTTCAGCTTCGGCTCTGAACTCCTTGAACTTCTCGAATGCTTCGTCTTTAGCCTTCAGCAAGTAGACGAACGCATACTTTTGAGAAGTCATCGATGAAGGTTATGAAATACTTCATCTCGGCCTTTGTAGAGAACTGTTTGAAGTCACAGATATCGGATTGTACCAACTCCAGAAGATCTGTACTTCGATTAACCCGAGGAAAGGGTTTCCTTGTGATCTTAGTTTGAGCACAAACTTCACATTTCTCTATCTTACCCCCACATTTGGAGATAAGTCCTAGACTAGACATTCTGTTTATTCGTTTACAATAAACATGTCCTAGCCTATTATGCCACAACTCAAGAGTATAAGCAGAATGAGTGACTTCATTAATTACACTAATTACATTAGACTGATTTACAAGCTAAATTTTGAAAATTCCTTCGGTATAAAAAGCTTTTTCGAAATATGTTTCCTTGATAGACATCACCATCTGGCCAGCATTGATGTCCATCCTGAGGCCTGCGTTGCAGAGTAGGCCTCCTGAGATCAGGTTCTTGGCGATAGCAGGTACGTGCTTCACGCCTTGAAGCGTCAGAGACTTGCCAGAAGTCAGCTTCAATACCACAATTCCAATCCCGAGCACTTCAGCTTGTGCCTGGTTCGCCATCATAACCACTTCAGAAGTAGATGTGTAGGTGGTGAACCACTCCTTACTGGAGCAGACATGGCAGGAGGCTCCAGTGTCAATCCACCAGTCAGAGTCAGTCCCTACCGCATCAACCTGCACAATCATAGCAACAACGTCAGTGATCATAGATACCTTACTAGGCTCTCCTTGCTCTGATTGCTTGGTCTTTGCTTTGCATTCACTTTTGAAGTGACCCTTCTTGCCACACTTGAAGCAAGGCATCTGAGATTTTGGCTTCTTTTGCTTGAAAGAAGTTCCTTGACTTTAAGATTGTCAGGGTCCTTCTTCTTGCTGTGGGAAGCCGTCTGCTTTCCCCTTGGTTCCTTGGTATGAACCATATTGGCATTAGCTAATTGCTTGGACAGTGAGTCCACCTTGAGTTGAGCCCGCATCTGGTCCTCAACATAGATTTCCTGCAAGAGATCTTCAAGGCTGATCTCAAGCTTCTTCCTA
Source organism: Iris pallida (assembly GCA_029216955.1). Classification (NCBI taxonomy): domain Eukaryota; kingdom Viridiplantae; phylum Streptophyta; class Magnoliopsida; order Asparagales; family Iridaceae; genus Iris; species Iris pallida. The sequence continues at coordinate 1,486,911 of JANAVB010009400.1, forward strand.
TGCATGTTTGCATAGAACTTACTCCATCCAGCGGGGAGCTTTGAGACAATCCCTCCAACAACAAACTTGTCGGGGAGGGGCATCGCCTCGTCTTCCAACTTCTGTCGCAGCTTCAGAAATTCTTTTACCTGCGGCAACATGAACTTCTCGTCCTCAAAGAGCCATTTGTGATATTTTTCAACCACAAATATCTTGCTCATGTTCTTGTCTTCTTCGTACAGTTTCTCCAGAGACTCCCATATGTCTCTGGCAATAGTCTTCTTAATGTAGGATTCTGCTAAGGAATCCTCCAAAGCATTCAGGATAAGCAGCCTGCAAATGCTATTCTCCCTTCTCCACTTGGCCTGAAGTTTAGTAGCCGCAGTAATGGCGGCAGCGGACCCAATATCTGGAACAGTAGGTTCCTCTTCAAGAAGCACGTGATCAACGTCTCTGAGTTGAAGAGTGAGATAAACCTTCCTCTTCCAGACTTGATAATGCTTTCCATAAAACTTTTCTAACTTACAGAAGTCAGTATTGAGGAGTGAAGCATTAAAGTTTTCCATCATAGCAATATAGCTTTGAGATTGTTATTACCGGAGCACAATTTTTCGATAGAAAACTGAGAATATGAAACAATTGTAAGATCAATGTTCCAACGTAACACTTCTAGGAAAGTTGCGCAAGTATAACGAAGATCTAATAAGATCTCGTTATTATATTACGAGAATCTAAAAAGATTTCGTAATCCACAGCAGCATATGATATACGAGAATCTAAGAAGATTTCGTAATCACAGCAACGAAGAAGATGACAGGCGAAAGATGGAAGATGACCTGCTGGAGTAAATGATCATCATTGCTCAAAGCGATATTCGACCCCACACGAATAGCCTCCAGGAACCAGCAAGTTCGTCGGAGAACTTTGGAATACTTCTGCTCTTCTGACTCCTCGGATCGTACACGGACTCCCGTGCAAAAGCAACGCTGGTGCAAAGCTTCTCTTCTCTCTGACAGGCTTTGTGTACTTGTGTTAAGAAACACTTGTATACTTTTTTAACTCTCTGAATATATTATGTATACCCTTTGCCTGTGGGAGAGAAGAGACCTTATATAGGCCCGAGTAGCAACTGCCCGATTAGCACAACATTCGGGACGTGGTAATAACCACTCCGAACGTGCAGTAACCGCTCAGATCATGCACAGGCACGATCTGAAGCAAGTTGCGCCACTCTAGCAACCAGCGCGCCTTGCACCTTGCGCACAGAGCCACTTGCGCCACACGCACAACACGCACATTGCCCCTAGCGACGATGTAAAGTGCGCCAACAAAACGTCACATTACGCCTCATGAGCCCATGAGCCCATGAGCCCGAGTCCGTGTCCGTGTCCGAGTCCGAGTCCGAGTCGCTAAGCCCCTACGGGACTTAGTTCCCATGGAAATAAATTTCCCGAGAGCAAAAAGCATGAATGCTTTCAATTGTTTATTTAGCCTTTTTCCCATTAGAAAAATAACTCCACATGGCACACCCATGTGTACCTCCACACCACATGTGCATCTCTAAGCTAGCATAGCTAATATATAGAGATACAACTCCTTTGGCCTAGCCGATGTGGGACTAAAATTTCTAATACAAAGGCCAAAACCCAACAAGACCCAATGGGGAAAACTGTAATTTAGAGGGAAAAAAATGTTGATATATTTTCAGGACTTAAAAATATCTATAGGCATGTGAATGACTTGTTAAAACCTTATTAGGATACCAGAAATCCAGTAGAAAAAATATTTCTAAGTTAGTAAAAAAGAGTACATTAAGCTCAAATGAGTATTATTCGGATGATTTTTTTGATTTTGACATTATCCTAAACTAAAAGAGTTACAATGTAGAGAGCCTCCGTAATCCGTGTCATGAAAGATATTTTGGAAAGTGGACTATGACAAAAAATTATTTCAAAAAAGGAGTACATTAAGGCCAAACTTCGGGTTATACAAAAAATTAGATTAATTATTTGGAACTTCTAGCTCATAAGATGTAAATTGTAAATTCAAGTTCTTATGAACTTCCGATTCTCATGAACTTCAGATTCAATATGAATTTAGGAAGAAATGGTCTTCATGTTCCCAAAGCCGAAGTTAGAAACCAAGAGTTTGATGGTACGGCAAAGCTACGTCTTAGTTATATTTCTTTTCTTTTGGCAAAAAGCTGCATTTTCACGGTTGTTAGGGTGTGGTTATATCATCGACTAAATTTTACTTCTGACAAAATTTTGACATCATAGCTAAATTTTGAACCTCCAACGATATATCTGGATTTGTTGACGGGAATCAAAGGGCAGTAACCCCATGTGGGGTCCCATTAATCGCCCTTCGTGGGGGTTCGGGGGCAAAGCCCCAAAACTTGTACAATTTTTGGGTCTTGTTTGTTTCAGACAAACTAGATTATGCGAGGCTAGATTCAGCAAAGTTGTGCCATTCTATAGAGTTGCTTCATTTCATGGGGCTAAGTTTGACGGGGCTAGGCTCTATAGGTTAAGTTCAACGGTACTAAGTTTTGCGGGACTAAGTTCTACGTGACTACTATTTCATGGGGCTACAATTTACGGGTCCTGGTTTCTCCGGGCTGCATTTCCTTGGGACTGTAGTTCTGCGGGACTGTAATTTAATGTTAACATTAATTTTAATATTAGTTTTAATATCGATGTTAATTTTAATATTAAATTTTATTTTATTGTTAATTTTAGTTTTAATACTAATAAAATTAAGATTAATATTAGAATTAATATTACTATTTTTAAAATTGATCATCAATAATCAACCTCTAAAAAAAGCTAATAAGAGAATCCGGTCATTAATATTCTTCTTTTGTGGTCAATATCTATATCCCTTCCTTAATAAGAGGATAAAATTTTAACCATTAGATTAGTTGAGATAACATCCAAGAAATATAGATAATTGTGCTCATTTGCTCATTTAGGAGGTGTCCTCATTGGATAGGCACTCATATAAAATAGACTTGAATCTAATCATATCTTAAAAAACGTACTTTATTATTATTATTATTGTTGTTGTAACTCATCATGGTGAATCATGGTGACTCTTCATCTTGTAACTCATGACTCTTCACTTTGTAACTCCTAAGTGACCTTTCATTATGTAACTCCCAACCTCTCTCTTACTATATAAAGAGAGGTTGGGATGGCTTGTAGTGAGATGGATACACATTGAGATATATTGATATACCATTTGAGATGTTGAGCTAATTTGCCTCACAACACGTTATCAGCACTTTGCTCGTGCAACGCCAGAGACCCGACGTACCGTTGGTTTTTTTTTACCTCCTTCCACCGTACGATAAGAAAGGTAATATTTTTGACATATGAATATTTCTTGACATCTTGTTCATTTGCAACAAAAAAAATTCTTCAGCATCGGAAAAGAAATATTTTTGAGTAATATGAATAGCATGCAATATCATTCTTTTATATAAATTTTGTTCTGGTTTGTTTGTTAAAGAAAACCATGCATGTATTTTTTCTCTGGTTTAATCGTAGTTTATTTAATTCAATGGTCTGGCCTACCGGATCGGAACCAGCGACCTAAGGATTAATCTGACCAACAATCCTTATGTTCTATAAGTTTTTTTCAAAATTCAATGTTCTGGATTATGTTATTAATCAATGTCCTTATTAGAACATTGTTATTAATCATCACATTCTTCTTTTAGTTCTGACTTGTAAGTACTATCAGAAGAGAAAGAGAGTTGAATTCTTTGTATGCAATTTTTTTTCATAATTAACTTTGTATTGTAGACTGGTTTCTGTTAACTTCTTTGGTTTGCATATACTCACTTCACATGAGATTATTAATAAAAATTGTAGATATAAATATTCCAACAGAACTATTGTTAGCCAGTTTGTTTGTATTGGAATAATATAGATATACAATCCTCCAATAATCGTCATAGTGCAATTTAAACGCTAATATTTTTTGGTAATGATGGATTTGGAGAGCCCCGACGAGCAATTCAGTGCCATCTGCGCCCTTCCGAGCACCTCAGTAGCATTTATTTTCTTTATGTTACTCAGTGAAATATTGTAAAAGATGGGTAGTAAAAATTATATTTTTTTCTCGCTATTTTTTCTGGCGTCGCTTCATTAGACGTCGAAAAAATAGTTGACATTTTTTTTGGTGCCGCTTGCTTAGGCACCAATTCTTTTGTGTGCTGTTGCTTTCTTATGTTGTACGTTTTTTTTGCGTAATTACGAAAAAAAACAAACTTGAAATTAAAAAATTGTCTTGGCTACATAAACAAATTCTGGCACTGCCAAATTTGGGCCTCCCAAAAATAATTTTTTTGGCTAATAATTTTTCAAAGGCAACGCTCATTTTGAGCACGCACTAAATTGTCACCTATTTTGCACAGTTCGCAAATAGTGTGAATTTCTTGAAAAATATTATTTATTCTTACATTTGACAAAAATTTTACGAAGTCTCTCCGAATAGGCTCACCTATTTGGGTGTGATGTCAGAAAGAACTTGGGGCTTGGTTTTTAAGTGGTCCCCGGTGACCCTCCTCCCTCATTTTCCTGCCTGGTCATATTCACGTAGAGCTACTGAAAGGGGTTGACTGAATATTATTTTTTTCTCAAATTGCATTTATAATTATGCATTTTTGCAAGAAACTTATTGACCTCTCTATATCGGCCCGTCGATCGATATAAGATAATTTTTAAACAAAAATTGTTTTTTCAAAATCGTTATTTTTATTTACGATTGTTTGTTGTTGCTTATACAAACCAAATCCATATAAACCTATCGTTTTATATGTTGATTGATCAAGATTTTTTCTCCTGTTGTAGAAAAATGACGATCAAGATTAATTTTCCCATCCTTGAAGCCTCTGGCAAGAACTACTTGGACTGGACGCAAGACATCCAGAACCATCTAGATGCGCAGGGCCTCTTGGACGTCATCTATAACGAAGAAGAGCGTGAAGTGGAAGTCACTTGCTCAATGAACGCCAAAGCGATGATTCTATTCCGCAGGCATTTATCTGACGCCATGAAGTCAGAGTTCATTGAAATCTCCTTGCCGAAGACGCTATGGGACTCTCTGAAAGAGCGCTTCGACCACCAGAAGACCATATGGCTACCTGAAGCACGTCATGACTGGTTGAACCTGCGCTTCCAAGACTTCAAGAGTGTAACTGATTACAACAATGAAGTCTGTAGGATTCGATCACTTCTCCAGTACTGCGGTGAGATATTAACCGACAGTGATCTATTGGAGAAAACATACACCACATTTTCTTCCACTGACAACTTGCTCCAAAAGCAATACCGTCAGTCTAAGTTCACCAAGTTTTCCGAGCTCATCACCCAGCTTTTACTAGACGAGAAGAACAGTCTCATTTTAATGAGAAACAACAATTCTCGTCCTGCTGGAACAAAGGCAATTCCAATGCCTGATGCAAACGCTCTCTGTGGACAAAATCTACGGTGGAAACGAGACAAGGTCCAGTCGTCCCAACCAAGGAACAGAGGCGAGTTTAAGTCTCGCCACCCAAAGCGAGGTTCTAACAAGAACCAAGGACCTTTGACTCCTAGGCAGTCTCATGGTAAGAACCAACGGGTCAGTCGTCCCAAAGCGAGAGTGGAAGGCCAAACGCCTACTCTCTGCTACAAATGTGGTGCTTTTGGTCATATGCAACGGACTTGCAGGACGACCCCCCAAGAAGTTGATAACTATCACAAGGGGCGCCGGGCCGAAGCAAATCTGGTCAACGAGTGCGAAAAACTAAATCTTGAGACCCCCAATTTTATAGCAGAAATGGAAGAATGAATCTCCATTTTCTCTCTATATTTGATTTAAGTCATGAAACTTTTGGTGGTTTGTATTTTCTGTTTTCTCGATAAATTAAAGTTCTATTTCGAGCAATTTTCTCAAACGTGTGACAAACTTTAATTTTCTTTACTTATAGGCATGGACCATGAGGCAGTAGATTGTCTGGTTGATAGTGGAATGACTCGCACTATCTTGAGAGATAAATCATACTTTATCTCCTATACGCCTAAAGTAACCTCAGTGACAACCATTTCGGGACCCTCAACCCTTGTTCAAGGTTTTGGCAAAGCCCGTTTTTCGTTGTCCAATGGTACTCCCGTTGAAGTATCAGAGGCCCTATATTCTCCAAGGTCCAGTCGTACCTTACTGAGTTTTAAGGATATTCGAGAAAACGGATTTCATGTTGAAACTGCTCGAGAATATGGCTTCGGGTATTTTTTTATTACCTCCACTCAGTACGGCCAAAAGCGTATCTTGGAGAAGTTGAAATATCTTTCAAGTGGTTTGTATCTCACTACGATACAACACATCGAGAGTAATCTCATCATTCGCCGAGCGCTAGTTGATGAGAGGACTTTTATGCTATGGCATGACCGGCTGGGTCATTCGGGTCAAAATACGATGCTTCGCACTATGAATGCATCGCATGGGCATCCTCTTGGAGGAAAGAATTTTGTTATAAATCTGAAAAGCCTATGCCAAGCTTGCTCGATTGGGAAGACGAATCTCAAGCCACTCCATGTGAAACCTACGAGATTGGTTTTCTAATTCCTTGAGAGAATTCATGGAGATATTTGTGGACCAATCCAACCAACATGCGGACCATTTAAATACTTCATGGTTTTGGTTGATGCATCAACTAGATGGTCACACGTAGTGTTGTTGTCCACCCGAAATGCAGCGTTTCCTAAACTCCTCGCCCAGATCATTAAGTTAAGGGCTCACCATCCGGATTATCCGATAAAGTCTATTAGACTTGATAATGCCGCGGAGTTTACATCGAAGACTTTCGAAGATTATTGCATGACTTTGGGAATAAATCTTGAACACCCTGTTGCATATGTTCATACCCAAAATGGCCTAGCGGAAGCTTTTATAAAGCGACTGCAAGTGATAGCGCGGACCTTGGTTATGCGCACCAAACTCCCACTATCTGCATGGGGCTATGCAATTTTGCACGCTACAAATTTGGTCCGTCTGAGGCCCATGGCCACCCAACCACTTTTCGCGTACAAGCTGGTTACTGGATGTGAGCCTGACATCTCATATTTACGCGTGTTTGGGTGCCTAGTCAATGTTCCAATTGAGCCGATAAGGCGTTCAAAATTTGGACCTCAGAAGCGACGGAAAATATATGTCGGTTATAACTCCCCGTCCATCATTCTCTATTTAGAGCCCTTGACAGGCGATCTCTTTACCGCGAGACACGCGGATTGTGACTTTGATGAGGTAATCTTCCCGTCGTTAGGGGGAGAAATGCACGCTAACGTTGATGAGGAACGACGTGAATTAGCGTAGCATGTGCCCGCTTTTGCTCATCATGATCCCCCCTCTGTGCATAGTGATAAGAAAGTACAGAGGATTCTAGGTCTGCAAGATATTGTAAATCAAATGCCAGACGCATTTAGCGACCTAGCAAAAGTCACGAGATCAATTATACCTGCTACAAATGTGCCTGCAAGGATAGACGTCCCTGAGAGACGCCATGTTCCTGTGAAACATGTTGCTCCGGTCGAACCCATCGAGCAAAGGACGTTGCCATTGGCCGTCCAGTCCGCCACTATTCCCAAAAAAAAGGGAAGACCGGTTGGTTCCAAAGATGTTCTGCCCCGGAAGCGGAGAAATCTTATTAAAAGAATTTTACCACATGAGATCATTAAGGATCACGGTGATGTATTAGAAGAGCGCGTTCCAGATGAAATGCATATTCCTAATCATGTCGATAACCTCGAAATATTCGTCGAGTATGCTAGCTTAGACGATATTTTGAAGCGAAATAAAATTGTCATCGATGATGGGTTCATATACTCAGTGGCCACTGATATTATAAACAATGATGACATGGAACCTCGTAGTGTTGCCGAGTGTCAACGACGAACGGACTGGTCACAATAGAAACAAGCAATCCAAGCTGAACTAGACTCCTTAGCGAAAAGAAGCGTGTTTGGACATGTTGCTCCAACACCACCCAATGTTAAACCAGTTGGTCACAAATAGGTTTTCCTAAGGAAGCGTAATGAAAGAAATGAGATTGTGCGATAAAAGGCTCGCCTTGTGGCGCAAGGCTTCTCACAACGCCCTGGAATTGATTACGAGGAGACGTATTCTCCCGTAATGGACGTCATAACGTTCCGCTACTTAATCAGTTTAGTAGTTTCCGAAAAACTGAATATGCAGCTCATGGATGTAGTCACAGCCTATCTCTACGGGGATCTAGACACAGAGATATACATGAAAGTCCCTGAAGGACTAAAGATGCCTGAATCAAGTAGTTCCCGACCACGGAACGCATTCTCGATTAGACTGAGGCATTCGCTATATGGATTGAAACAATCTGGGCGAATGTGGTATAACCGCCTAAGTGAATACTTGATCGGTTTGGGATACGTTAATAACAAACTTTGCCCATGCGTGTTCATAAAGAAATCTACTTCAGGATACGCAATCATCGCGGTCTATGTAGATGACATGAATCTCATAGGAATCGAAAAAGACTTGTCAGAAACTGCTGATGTCCTGAAGAGGGAATTCGAGATGAAGGATCTTGGAAAGACACGGTTTTGCCTCGGCCTGCAGATCGAGCACCGTAAAGATGGAATCCTTGTCCATCAAGCGAACTACACTCAAAAGGTGTTGAGACGCTTTAGTCATTTTGATGTTAAGTCGTCCGCTACTCCCACGATCGTCCGCTCTCTAGACATTACTAAGGACCCATTCCGTCCAAAGGAGGACGATGAAGAGATATTGAGTCCTGAATGCTCTTATCTGGGTGCAACAGGCGCTTTATTGTACTTGGCCCAATGTACTAGACCGGACATCTCGTTTGCTGTGAATTGTCTAGCTCGACACAGCACAGCGCCAACACGCCGCCATTGGAATGGCATAAAAGACATTTTCCGCTACCTTAAGGGTACTACGGATTTTGGCTTGTTCTATCCCTACGCGGTTTTGATTGAGTCCAACGCTCTTGGCACTCGAAGCAACGCGACCCTTGTTGGCTACGTCGATGCGGGATACTTATCTGATCCGCACAAGGGGCGTTCCCAATCTGGTTACGTCTTTACCATTGGGAACACGGCGATTTCTTGGAGGTCTCGCAAACAGACCTTAGTGGCTACTTCAACGAACCACTCTGAGCTACTCGCGCTCTATGAGGCGACTAGAGAGTGTGTATGGCTTCGAGTTGTTATTGGCCATATTCGAAGTACATGTGATCTTCCATATGACCCAGATGAACCTGTTGTCGTCTATGAGGACAATACCGCTGTTATTGATCAAGCGAAACATGGATACATCAAAGGGGATGCTACCAAGCACATATCGCCTAAGTTGTTCTTTACACATGAACAACAAGCGCTTCAGAAGATTGAAGTGCAACACATTGGATCGGAGAATAACCGTGCAGACTTGTTCACCAAGTCACTGCCGAAACACTCGTTCCAGAAACATGTCAGAGCGATTGGACTTAGGAAACTTTCAGAGCTAGCCTAAGTGAAACATGTTTTCTGCACCCTGTTGTGTGCATGTGAGGGGGAGCGCCCCAACGAGCGCCTCCAAACGCCCTGTTGTGCGTATATCCCGTACCCTGTCGAGTGCGAGTGAAAAGGGAAGCATCCTGATGTATGCTTGTGTACTCTTTTTCCCTTCGACCAAAGTTTTTTCCACTGGGTTTTCTTTGGCAAGGTTTTTAACGAGACACATTTCAAATCTCTTATTCACTAAGAACTATTGTGATCAGGGAAAGTATCCAGTGTATACTTCTAAACCATCGTGTACTCTTTTGTCCTTCGATCAGCGATTTTTTTTCCACTGGATTTTCCCTGACAAGGTTTTGACGCGGCACATTTGCAATGGTTAGTTTACCCCCATCACACTGACCTGTGTGTACTCTTTTGTCCTTCAACCAAAGTTTTTTTTCCACTGGATTTTCTTTGGCAAGGTTTTAACGAGGTACAAGTAGGTGGTCATTTTTGAATCTGCAAGCTACAGACAGACGAAGAAGCTCAGAGGTGTTTACAAACAGAGTTTGTGAAGAGCCAAGGGGGAGTGTTGTAACTCATCATGGTGAATCATGGTGACTCTTCATCTTGTAACTCATGACTCTTTACTTTGTAACTCCTAAGTGACCTTTCTTATGTAACTCCCAACCTCTCTCTTACTATATAAAGAGAGGTTGGAATAGCTTGTACATTGAGATATATTGATATACCATTTGAGATGTTAAGCTAATTTGCCTCACAACAATTATTATTATTATTATTATTATTATTATTATTAGCCCGAGATGATATACCACTATTTTTTACCCGATATTAGGTGGAGGCACAATCAGTATCAGGTTATGTCACATCTAATTTATACTATTAATATGAGAATTTTTTTAAAAAAAAACTACTTGGAGTAATTCATCTCAAATTCTTCTTATGGATTGGATTCGTGTTTTGTCTTCTTGTGTATTGGGTTTGTCCTTTGTTCACCATATAGATTGCATCAAAATTGAATCATTGTAGTTCTTCCGTGTCGGATTCTTCTCTTGAAGATGCCATACCTAGCGCTTCCTTTTTTTTAAAGATAAATAGGAATGCAGCTAAACTAGAATTAAGGGATATTAAAAAGAATAAAGTATTAAGTGTTTGATAGATAAATTTGAAATTTTTTATTGTAATATTAGTGTGGTAAACGAAGGGACAATTATAGCTTTTAGCCATGGAGGTAGCACTATTGGATTACAATTTTTTTTTATCCGAAAAAGCTATTCTGCATGCGGTGTACGCGCACCACCGAGAACGTCGGCACCGGTGCCATAACGGCATCGTGTGTCCCCCCTCCCATCTTGCTCCGTCGTCTGCTCTTCCTCCGTCTATGTCGACGCTCCAGCCGTCCGCCCTATACTGTTATGTCGTTTTTCGAAGTGTGCTCCGCCGGTGCCGTCACCTCCTTCTCCGACGACGTTTTCTCCTCCCCCTTTACTGCAACGCCCTCACCCCGTGTCACTGCATCGTACTCGACCGTGCGCGTATATCAGCTGTGCACACTAGCAGTATTATATTTTTCGTTGTTGTATTATGATCGGACTAAAAAATGTGAGCTCTTAATAATTCATATCAGCTCCAACCTCTTGCTCCGTTGTCTGCTCTTCCTCCGTCTATGTCAACGTCCCATCCGTCCGTCCTATACTGTTATGTCATTTTTCGAAGTGTGCTCCGCCGGTGCCGCCATCTTCTTCTCCGACGATGTCTCCTCCTCCCCCTCTACTGCAACGATGTCTCCCCCCGTCACTGCATCGTACTCGGCCGTGCGCGTATATCAGCTGTGCACACTAGTAGTATTATATTTTTGTTGTTGTTTTATTATGATCGGACCAAAAATTTTGAGCTCTTAATCATTCATATCAGTTCCAACCGTTGGATCACCTCCTTAATTGACTTACGGCGCTTACTAACTCGAATAAAAGAATTTAAAGGGCAACTCTCACGTTTCTTTCATCTTTTTGGGTTTTGGCATCATATACCTTGTTATGTATTGCTTTGATTTGTCTACCTCCGATAAGGGATCGTTGTAATTCTTCCGTGTCGGATTCTTTGATTTCTAAGTAGTAATGTTCCTTCTTTTTTTTCCCTAATAAAAGAAATTGAGAAAAAAGAGAGAGGAAAAGATAGTGGGGTTAGTTGGGCACGAACTAATTAAAGAGCTATATAATAAATCTCTCACTAATATCAACCACCCAATATGACCGGAAGCACCACCACAAATGTCCCAATTAGGCTTAGCCACTGCTTTTGAAGGAGATCTACAAAAAAGCAGAAAGCTTGACCCATACTTACCTCTATTTTAAAGCAAGAAACACATGAAAGTTGGCACATAAAACATGACATAGCTGCAAAAGTAGAGCATTTTACTACTTCGTTCACATACATACGTTCAAATACTAAGGCCTCGTTAGAGCATCCACAGTGGCAACATTCCAAATCAATCTCCTTCAAAAGCAGAAAGCTTGACCCATACTTACCTCTATTTTAAAGCAAGAAACACATGAAAGTTGGCACATAAAACATGACATAGCTGCAAAAGTAGAGCATTTTACTACTTCGTTCACATACATACGTTCAAATACTAAGGCCTCGTTAAAGCATCCACAGTGGCAACATTCCAAATCATACTCCAAATTACTTTAAACCATACTCCAAAAATTAATTTTGAAGCATTTTCTTCATGTTTGTACACAGTGCCGGACTTTAGATTTTAAGACCCTGAGACGAACTCTAAAAATGGTGCCCTCAAAGCCTAATGTTCATATAGATTTTTTTTCATGGATGATGATACAATAGTATTATCAACACAAAACATAAAATGTAAACTAAGAAATATTCTATAATATCCAAAATAATATACGTCATTAATTCTAGTGAAACTAAAGATGTTCCAAACCAAAAATAAAATTAATATACTAGGCAAATAAATAAATAAAAAGTTAACAATGTTTGGGGTAGTTCATATGATAATAATAAAAAGGAACACAAAAAATTGTAACTTATTCTCTTGTTTAGTTACCTCCATGAGGACCAAGAAACGCATACACAAAGGAGATTGACAACAACGAAAGGGTAGAGGAGAATGAGACAGATGACGGAGTTTGTCTCTTGGTATTCTAGTATATGACGTTTATACAGGGCCGACCATGGCCCAGGTAGCAAGGACGACCGCCGAGGGCCCAAAGAGTATGAGGGCCCAAAAAAATAAATTCATATATATATATATATGTGTGTGTGTGTGTGTGTGTGTGTGTATTTTTTTAAAAAAAATTTTGGGAACTAGTATGTACCATGGCCCTCTTTTGATATAAAACAATTTTGGTGTAGTGGTTGTTCTGTTAGACTTGTACATTAGAAGTCCTAAGTCCAATTTTTGGTTATAACATTTTTTTAAGTTTACTTTTATTTCAGTTTTTATTTTATTTTTACATTATAAATGGGCCCCAGTTTGAAAGTTTTTCTAGGGCCCCCATGAACTCAGGGTCGGCCCTACGTGTAGATGTCTTATAAAAAAATTATATGATGACTAAAATGATTGGACTGAGTGTGATGGGCCTTTGTTTAGAATTTGACTTACGTACATTAACTAGTATTTATAAAAAAAATTTGGTGCCCTCTAAAATTTTGGGCCTGAGACGACTGCCTCATGTGCCTCATATAAAGTCCGGGCATGCTTGTACACAATGGTATACTTCAAATAAACACTCCAAATTGACAAGTGGCAACATCCCATCTTTTCCCTCCTTATTTTTCCTTATGGTGGGCCCCAAGTAACTATAGCTCCGCTAGTGGACTCTCCAAATTTGGAGAGTCACTTAGCTTTCTACTCTTTTTCAAGTGTGGACAAGAGTTCATTGTAGCCCTCAAGTGCTACAAAATTTGGCTAAAGGCCAAATATAGCACTTGAAAAGAGTCCCAATGTTGATGCTCTTAGCTTCGCGGAAAGGGAAAAAAAAAAACTTCTCTTATTTTAGAAAATTATAAAATAAAATAAAAATCCGTATTTGAAAAGATTCAAAAAATTGAGAGAGAAAGTGAATAATTGAGGATGAGAAAGTGAATCCATGCCACGAATGGGGAGTCCATTTTTCTTCCTATTTTTCTTTTTCTTGGAAATCATTTTTCTTTTATGCTCATTTTTCTTCTACTAATAAGTAGATTTTTTTTTTCCAAATAACTTTTTTTTTACTTTTTCTTTTTTCATAATTTTTTGTTAGTTTTTTTCTTTCATATTTTTCATTTTTTATAATGTTTTTTCAATGTTTTTTTTTCATTTTTATATATTTTTTCAATTTTTTTAGAATGACTTTTGTTTTCTTCAATTTTTTTAATCTTTTTTTGGGTATTTATTTCAGTTTTTCCATCTTTTCATTTTTTTAAAAAATTTTTAAAAAAGTTTTGGTTAAAAATTTTCATTCTTTTATTATTTTTTATTTTTTCGAGAATATTTATATATTCGAATATCGAAATATAATTTTCTAGAAAATTTAATTTCAGATTTTTTTAAGGAATATAAATTGTTTGACTATATAATATAACCTCTAACCTGACATTTCAAGGCTTAGTAATAAGTTATCCTTGCACGTTACTTTTTAAGAATTGCTTCTTGAAATTTTTTATGTAAATCTTACTTTACAAAATGACCTTTCATATAGTTTTAGAAAATTACACATGATAATAGTTTGTATGAATAAGTAACAAATGACATGCCAATTTTCTAAGTCCTTATGCAACTTCTATGTAGGATTAAATTTAAAGCAAGCTTAAAAAAAAAAAAACCCTTAAGGCCGTTTAGTTTGACGGAAACTAAGAAGGAATGACAATGAAAATATTTGAGTAGAAATGGCATCACATTTACATATTGTCAAAGTTTTACTTTCCTTTTTGTTTCTCTCACTTTCTTAACAATTAGGTGTCTTTGATTGCTAGGTGAAAAATAAATTAATTTCACAAATTATTTTACTTGGAAATTATTTTATGGAAATTTGAAATTTTTATGATGACATCGTTTGATTGTAATTATTTTCTTGTGAAAAATCAAAGAAATTTTCATGAATTTTCCACTATTTTAGAGAAAAATATGAAAAATGATAGTATTTTGAAAAATAATTATATGAAAAATATAAGCTATCAAACACTACATATTAGTGAAAAATTTATGATAGAAATATTTTTCATAATTTTTTTTTCCAATCAAACACAGTTGTTTATTTATTTTCCTTGCTTGTCTATAAATGCTATAAACAAGTAGGAAGTGATTGAGGTTGTTCTTGTTGTCTGACTTTCATTTCTTTAATTAAGACATAAAATTGGGCTATATAGTTGGCTATCCAAAGTTTGGCATGTTAAGATTTGGCTTATGTTTAATAATTCTAATAGTAATGGTATTGGAAGAAAGCTTTAGTCCTACTAGATAATAAGTTGGAATTTTACCAAATATCCTCATTCAAAATATGGAAACTAGTATATACCTCCACTATTTAAAAAAGAGTCCTAATTTTCGTACCATAAAAAACTAAGATATATCTCCACTTTGTTAAAATATTCCTAATAAGTTTCTTATTTCATTCATACATATGATTGGATTTATATCTATAGACACATGCATGCTATATGTAAAGGGGCCTAGAATTCTTTGTGTATAATAGATTATTGTGCTCAAAAGAGGCGTTGAGTAGCCATCACTAGAAAGAAAGATAATTCGATAGTGGAAGTAATGAATTTGTAGTGATCTTTTAAAACCTTATAATCTTATTTAGTACCACTCTTGCTCTCTCGGTATTTTTTTACCGGTTAGAATTGTCTACTTAATTCTTCTCTGTCTTTGTCTTTAAAATTCAACAATCTTTATTTTTTTGCATAAGTCATCGTATTTGATTTACGGGTGTTGGTTGGTTGTTAAATTTAATTTGTTGGTTGAGTTTGTAACATCTAAATATCCAAAGGAGGATTGTGAGATATATAGATCATGGATTCCTCTTTCAAGCAACTACTGCATTTGCAGGTACGTAGCTTTTATTGGGAACAACCATTACAACCATAACCTAATTATAGATTCTATGGCCAAGGTGTCATGAAAGACACCACTACTTATTTTTGTGTCTAATCTCATCTCATAAACACATCATTGAGCACAAATTGAAAACTCATATAAACCTTTTTTATGTTTTGAATTCCATGGATTGTAATTTAGATCGAGTTTTCGACCATATTTCTTTATAAGAAAATCGGATGAGTTGATATCACATAATTTATTGGCAAGTTTATTAAATAGTTCGCTTGAAACTCGTCTTTAGACTGATTATAAAAGATTAAAACCGTCGTTAAAAAAATTTGTTGTTGCATTGGACTAATTTATACTTAGTGAAGCTCCATTCCCACCTTTGTGTAGAAAAAAAAGAAAAAAAAACTTTTGTTGTTGTCGAAGGAATGATAAATCTTATTGCTAATAGAACAAACTCAAAGTTACACACACTATATGAGAATCTACTAAGATCCCATTTATCTATTTGATTTCATAAATATTATATCAGTTTCGATATTATTTTGGAGTTCCATCGTCACAGTAGCTAGTTCTTCAAATATCCGTCTATTTTGCTCCCGTCAAATGTGATGTATTGACAAGAGAATTGTAAATGGGATTTTTTGACTTTCATCCCACTTATTAATATGAATTTGTACTTACATTCCACTTTTTAATTTTATTTGACTTACATTCCATTTTTGTCACGAAAAATATTTTTCGTGACAAAACGAATACTTTGCGTGACAAAATAAATACTTTTCGTGACAAAAAGTGGAATGTAAGTCTAAGAAAATTAAAAAGTGGGATGTAAGTACAAATTCATATTAACAAGTGGGATGAAAGTCAAAATAGGCCTTCACTGTTGTTATTTGTTAATGTCAGTTGGAGCCTGTGATGTTGTCATTTGACTCGAGTAAATGCCAAAATGGGCACCGAAAGAAGAGGTTGTCTTGGGTCTCGATTCGTCCATCGTAACGAACAAAAATGGATTTTTTGAATTGAGAATCATTATTCTTTTTCTATGGGAACCACCAAAAATATTTGGAGGCAGCCCTTACTTGGGAGCAGTCCAAGAAGGTGGAAAAATTGCTAGGGGGCACCCAAAATTTACTAGGGGACAGCCCAACCCCCCAAACCAAAAATTTTACTCTCATTTCCATTCTTCACTCTCTCTCCTCAAGAAGAAAAGAAAAAGCTCTCTCCCTCTCCCTCTCCTAAACTCTAATTTCTTCTTCTCCACCACTCCAATCTCAATCCCTCCACGAAGATTCTCGAAGGGATGACACGCAAGTCAAAGCAACCGGAATCCAGGTACGTTCTTCCCTAATTTCTTCGAGATTTTTGTACATTATATTCGAAACCCTAGAATTTGTTTAATTCTTGAAAAAGTTTTGATAAAATAGGTTTATAATCTCTTGCACGTTCTCTTCCCTAATTTTCGAACACAAGAAACCCCAATTTTACGTTGAAATCCTAACCCTAGAACACGACAAACTAGGATGTCGTTGTGACAGTTCGGGTTCACAACAGTAGGACTGTCAGGCATGTGGCAGTCCTAATAAAAATTAGGACTGCCACAGTCCTGGCAGTCCTCTTGTGAAAGAGGACAGCCAGGACTGTGGCAGTCCTAATTTTCATTAGGACTGCCACATGCCTGGCAGTCCTACTGTCATGACATATGGGGGTGGGTAACTGCATGCTGTTTCTATTATTTAATAAGTGTATGTTGTCATGCAGTCCACCGGCCGCTAACAAAAGAATACGGTCCACCGCGTCAAAGCGGAAGGAACGTGCGGGACGTCCTCTCGAGCGTCCGATAACAATTACCGAACCGGCGCCCAAAGCTCGGTCTCGGACATCGCCACCGGCACGTCAAGCTCGGTCGAAGCAACAAGCTCCTACTCCTACGCCTCCTTCCGACGACGACGTGCCAATTGTCCGACTCCTATCACGTCAAGACGGTTCTGCTCCATTTGAGGAGGTCGATCCTTCTGAGGAGGCCGGTCCTTCTGAGCCGCCGGTCCGTCCGTCCGGTTGCTCAATGTTGGTTTCTTTTGAGAACCACATTGCGTATGAAATATGGAAGAACCCGGTATGTACATGACGTTTGTAAGCTACCAGTTTAGTATACTTTATATATATATGTATTTCATAATTGATATGTTTTTTGTTGTTCGATATACAGAGGACATATCGTATCCTTAGGGCTGTGAGTCACGGGAAGAAAATCGTGTCCTGGCAGTTTGCAAGCTTATCGGAGGCCATCCGGAGCAAAATCATACCAAGCGGCTTGCACAATTTGGCACAAAATGCCTACCGGACAATGGATAGTGCCCTCATATTCGTCTTTGTGGAGAGATGGCACCCGGAGACCAATACATTTCATCTTCCAGCAGGGGAGATGACCATTACACTTGACGACGTCTACCAGATATTGGAGCTGCCAGTGACCGAGCTCGTAATAACCAAAGAACATTACACGAATGAGAAATCCATGAAATGGTACGAGAAGATCGTCAAGTTCGTCTCAACTCACCTTGGAGTTCCGGCTACGAGTTTTACAACTCTAACAGGCTTCAAGAAGTCGTACAGAATTTTTCTATCATTTCTGGTGGACCAGTTCATGTATATGGAGGTGGATGACGATGACGATGATACGGTCGACGCGGTGGCCCGTGCGTATATGATGTTCGTCCTAGGAACGGTCGGCATTCCGGACAAGTCCGGAACGTCGATACACGCTCGGTACATGCTCAACTTATCTGAAGTGGATGACTTCATTGATATATCCTCGGAAAGCGGTATCCTAGCTAATCTTTACCGCGAGCTCGGCATCGATCGCATCCCGTGTCGGGACTAAGACAATGGCCGGCTGTCAGACTCTGCTACATGTAAGAAAACTTCTAACAATTTAATTTTGTATACTTCAATTTGTTGTTTTAATTTTTACTATTCATTTATAAATTGAATAGGCATGGATATACGAGCACTTTCCGATGCTTAGACGGGCTGACGAAAACCCAGAGTATCTTGAACACCTTCCTAGAGTGTGTCGATGGAGGCTATCCCAGCTGGAAACCAAAAATTGGCAAACACTGGCTTCCATTCGTGAAGTATTAGACAGTTTGGTGCCAGAAGAGGTACTAATTTTTGACTAACTTTTTCATGTTGATTTTGTTTTGTTGTTAACTGTTTTCCTACAGATTTTTTGGAATCCATACCGGAATTTACGTGAGCTGAATTATGAGGTCCAACCAGTTTCTTTATTTCATGACATGATCACATGCTATGAAATTACGGAACCGTACATGCCCGATAGAGTACTTCGTCAGTTTGGCTTCGTGCAAACTGTGCCGAAGCGCACACTACGGCTGTTGGTGCCTCCGCGCGGAACTCAACCTTTAAGTTACAAACCGGCGGAATTCGACTGGGTGACCGACTTTTACTCGGAGTGGCAACGACATGTACTTCGGGAATCTGAAAGACGATCGGTCACCCAGATGGCCGACTGCAGCGAGGACTACATGCAGTACTTCCTGGGGGTCGGACATTATAAGTTGTCGAACCCTACCAACCCGGGTCCCGTGGCCGTCGGAGCAATTGGAGCTCTTCCTTCCAAAAACGTCTTGTATGCTGGGTTGGTGAGGATGGTGAGTTCCGTATTTGTAATAAGACTGAGATTTCCATGTTTGTAGACTTAATTCATTTATACTTTCATTTTCAGTCTCAAAGGGTGAAGGAATTGGCGCAGACACTCCGGAGAGGTTGCCAAAGTGACACTTGTGTCGCGGTCGCCAACGAGCTTGATCGCATCGACGATGTGGTCGACTCTCCTTCATGAACAATAGGGAGTCTCGTTCAAAGGCCCGGCATGATATGTAGATGGATTTCGATATTTTTCTTGTTTCAAACTTAAGTTGGATGTAGAATAGTTACGTACTTGTGATGAATTATTGTGGATATTTTGCTTGTTTGAAACTTAATTTGGATGTGGAATGTTCAGGACTAAGTAGTTGTGATGAATTATTGTAGTTGTGATGAATTTATTGTAGTTGAATTATTGAGTTTTTGTGATGAATCTTAAGTTGTGAAGAATTATTGTTGTTTATGTACTTGTGATAAATTGTTCTTTTTAATGTACATAGTATCTGTATCAGGACTGCAAGCACCCTGGCTAGGGGTGAGCATTCGGTTTATTCGGTTCAAACCGAACCGAATAACCGAAAACCGAATTGGACCGAAAACCGAATAAGCAAAACCGAAATCGAACCGAATTGATCCATAACCGAATCAAACCGAACCGAATTAAATCGGTTCGATTTTCGGTTTATTCGGTTTATTCAATTTTTCGGTTTATTTACACTTTTTTTATTAATGTATATAGTAACTAAATATACCTAAATTTATTTAGTATATACCTATAGTATATACATATATATATGCGGTATATACCTATATATATTAATACATGTGTGTGTATATATATATATATATATATATATATATATATATATATATAGTAGCTAATTTTTCTTATTCGGTTTTCGGTTTTGGACCGAAACCGAAATCCAAAACCAAAACCGAAACCGAATAAGAAAATTTAGTATTTTCAAAACCGAAACCGAACCAAAATTTTTTAAAACCGAACCGAATCTCTTATTCGGTTCGGTTCGGTTCGGTTTTCGGTCCAAAACCGAATAATGCTCACCCCTAACCCTGGCAGCCCTACTTCAGTGTAGGACTGCCAATGGGGTGGCAGTCCTAACTATCAAACTCTGTGACAATTTGATTCACACAATCAAATCATCATAGAGTTTCATAGTTAGGACCGCCACACCCATGGCAGTCCTATACTAAAGTAGGACTACCAGGGTGATGGCAGTCCTAACTAAAACTTGCTGTTACAGCAAGTTTTAGTTAGGACTGTCATGGGTGTGGCAGTCCTAACTATCAAACTCTGTGATGATTTGATTCACACATGAAAATCATCACAGAGTATTAGAGTTAGGACTGCCATACCCATGGCAGTCCTATACTGAAGTAGGACTGCCAGAGAGCTGACAGTCCTAACTAACATCAAGTTTTAGTTAGGACAGCCAGCTCCCTGGCAGTCCTACTTCAGTGTAGGACTGTCACGGTTGTGGCAGTCCTAACTCTAATACTCTGTGATGATTTGATTCACACATGAAAATCATCACAGAGTATTAGAGTTAGGACTGCCACACCCATGGCAGTCCTACACTGAAGTAGGACTGCCAGGGAGCTGGCAGTCCTAACTAAAAACTTGCTGTAATAGCAAGTTTTAGTTAGGACTGCCAACACCCTGGCAGTCCTACTTCAGTGTAGGACTGCCATGGGTGTGGCAGTCCTAACTATCAACCTCTGTGATAATTTAATTCACACATGAAAATCATCACAGAGTATTAGAGTTAGGACTGCCATACCCATGGCAGTCCTACACTGAATTAGGACTGCCAGAGAGCTGGCAGTCCTAACTAACAGAAAGTTTTAGTTAGGACTGCCATCATCCTGGCAGTCCTGCTTCAGTGTAGGACTGCCATGGGTGTGGCAGTCCTGATACTGATACTCTGTGACAGAGTTTCTCAAACTGAAACGTTGTGACAGTGAACACATATAACACAGGTACACTCATATAACACAGATAACACACAGGTAAGCACATATAACACAGGTAGCACACATGTAACCACATATGACACAGATAGCACACAGGTAGGCACATATAACACAGGTAGGCACATATAACACAGGTAGGCACAGGTAAACACATATAACTCAAAATTTACTCCATATATATTAGTGGACTTCATATTTCACTGTATACAAAAGTGGTCCTCCATATACAAAATGTCAAACTGTAAATATATCTATACTTAGTCGATTTCGACATCGTAGTGGTCAACAAGTAAGTCTCCTGGCTCCTCAATCTTCAACAACTTCTTACAATGGTTGATCTGATCAAACAAATGTGTGGTCCAAGCGATGGCTTCGACCGGTGCTCTTTTGTACCAAATTGTTGAAGGTGGAGGAATCGGAGAATGAGCGATCATCTTTAGTATAACGAAGTGATCCCCGATCAGACCTATAGTACATAGGTTAGACACTCCGTGGTCCGTCGGAGGAGCGCACATCGAAAAGAATGTATTGTTAATATCCGGCGAGATAAGTACAACAGGTATCATGTACCTATTAGCAAATAAATAGCTGGCAGACGGGACTGACATGTAGTGGTCTATCCCGGTAACACAGTCGGTGCAAGGGATACTTAACAATAAACTTACAACCGTTTCTTCGCTTAGGATGCGGGAGTAGAATGGAAGACGAGTCTCTAACTCCTCGTACAGCTCCTGCCTCACCCGTCTCCATCCGTCTTTGTCATCATAACCAAGATGCCTTGCAAGGGCATGAAATCCACAATGGCCATCACCGGGGACATCGACAATAGACCAAATGTAACTTCGAAACGCAGGTTGAAATTTGTCAATATACAAACTCGTTGTTTGGCTTGCAACGGTATCTTCTCTTGGGAGGTCCATTTTCTCCATTTTTCGGCGAACGACAAGCTTGCCCTTCCGTGCAGGCGAAAGTTGCTGTAAGCTTCGTTCAACATGCTCAAAGGACGATAGATCTCTCTTAGTCGACTCCAGCCTTCTCTTCTGTGAACTAGTCAATCTTGTTTGAGGCCTGCCTTTAGGATTGGAAACAATGGACGGCTCATGCATTCTAGTAGTCACCGGACATGCAATTTCTTGGATTTTAAGCTCAATGGACATCCGTTCCGCTCCTACTGAGGCACACCACCTTGCGTGGAGAAGTTTAACTTGTGGCAAAGAGAAGAAATCATCGTCCGTCTTCACCAGGGGCATCATAGACAACTGCCTCCAACGTTGATCGACAGCATCTACTGGAATAGGAATGGATTCACGACGATATTCATTAATCTGATGTGCACAAGGGAGGCCCAGTGTATGTCGATATACACACCCGAAAATCTCGGGATCAAGCCCGACAAACTTTGACATTTCAATCTCATCAGCTATTAAGGCCAACGCCTTGTGAGATACCACGCACATTAAAGCATCTAAGAGTACTTCCTTTCTATGCTCTTGCTTGACTATATTTAAACTCATCTCAAATGATGCCTTAATTTCATTCACCGTCCGGTCTACTGATAAATATATAGTTTGCCAAACAGAGACGAAGTTGCCGAGAGATGATTTTAGGTGCCTCTTCAATAAAGAGTGTGCTCCTTCGACACGGTTGGTAGTTGTCGTGCCGTAATGCTTCACCACATTCGACCATGCTAAGACGAATTGTTCTTTATGCGGTTCAAGCCATATATCTTTGATGTAAGAAATGCATGTCGGCTCCCTCGCCTCCCACTTTTTCTTGAACAAGTACCATGCGGTGTCGTAACTAGCAATCGTAGAGGCTCGCCACACACAATTCCAATCATTGTAGAATTCGTCAAAAATCTGCATGTCGATTTTACCATCCTCCTTTCGAAACTTCAACTTACATTAGGCTTGAATATTACGATTGACATGCCAAGTGCATAGCAATGTATCCGCTTGAGGAAAAATAATGCGAATAGCATTAATTAGGGCATACTCTCTATCGGTAACAAATACTGACGGCTCTGTATGACCAGTGTAAAGTATTTTCAGTTTCTCCAACGCTCATGTGTAGTCTTCAAGTTTCTCACTCTTCATGAAGCAAAATGCCACTGAAAATGTTTTTCAAGTAGAGGTGAACCCGACAACATGAAAGAGAGGCATCATGAACTTATTTGTCTTGTACGTGCAATCAAGGACTAACACGTCGGCAAAAGACCTGGCCAAATTTGTGCAATCGGGATGAGCCCAAAAGATTGATAATACTTCATTACTCTGGGGATGTCTTCTATGGAACTCAACATAATGATTATCGGCAAGCAACTTGAGCACTTCTTGCATCGCCATTCTTGATTTCGTCCGGACAGCGTTTGAAGAAGATAGGGCGTTGTATATTGACTTCATTGTAGACATGTTCTTCTCATCTTCATGTCGTATGACGGAATATATTTGTCTCGGTGCAACTTCGGAGGTGGACAAGTCTTCGACTATCTTCTTCTTCGTATTGTTCAATCGTCCGACATACGGATGACCCAATAGTGTCTCGGCAATCTCATGGTTGTGGGTTCTATTCTTCACTTCTACTGTCCATTTTCCTTCTTCTTCGTTTCTAATATGTATCGTGAATGGACAACCACATTTCCTCGTTCCAATATTTTTTCTTGGAACTTTACTTTGGATAACTGTATTTTTCTTGTGCGTTCTAAATACACCACCTCTTTCACAGCCAACCACCACAGTTTTTCGTCCCGGTCGATTTCGGACCGATCTGGATATCACTAGAACAATGTTGTTTTCCCGTCCGACTTCTCGACACCAATGTACCGCACCCTCGCTTGATTCAAAACATAGATCAGTCTAGAATAAATGGGCTACATTGACTGCAATTGGAGCCAGTACCCGCAAAATCGGAAGATCTCAAGTCCTACAATAAAACTTAAATGTTAGTACAATTAGACAACATCCTAAAGCAAATAGGTTTCATAGATTAGGACTGTGCATAAGATTGGTGTCCATAAATAGCAAATTGTGTTAATAGCAAGACCGTCTTTTGTACAACAATTGGTGTTCATAAATTTCAAACACCTTTACTGACTAAAACTCTGCATTCAGGTTTCATAGACTAGGACTGCCAGAGTGGTGGCAGTCCTTCACAAATCCTAGCCTATGATCTGGACTGCCAGAGTGTTGGCAGTCCTCTGTGTCACAACACGAATTTTAACCCGATGACAAGTTAAATGTAGTTACCAAGAGGGCTTCCGATGCATCAAAGTTGTCTTCGGACGTTGCGGGAACGTGTTCTTCGAACGTGGCGGAAACATTTGATGATCCCGGTTGATCCATGTTCAATATTTTTCTACATTTAACACATAATTCAACTTTTATATGTGAAATTATTGTTTAAAACATTAAACATATTTTAGTTCGATAACTTACCAATAAATTAGAGAAGTCAATGACCTAGAGTTGAGGGAGAGAACAATTTGAAAAAAAATGTAGAGAGAAAAGAAAAGAGTTGGGGTTTAAATTCTTTGACCTAAGAGGAGGAGAGAAGAAAAGAGTTGAGGGAGAAAAGAAAAGAAAAGAGAAGAAGGAGAGAGAAAATGAAAAGAAAAATTGGTATTTATAGGTTTGCTTGGACTAGCCCCTGGCAAAAATTTTTGATGGCAAACTTGTAATATTCTTGAACTATTTTGGGCTAGCCCCTAGCAAAAAGGGTGGTGCCCTTAGAAAAAACCTTCTTATAGTACAAACAAGAATGTAGTTTTCGAAAGGGCATTGTTACGTTCTCTGTCCCTAAGAGCATCATTAGTAAGGTCCATCCCATTTTCTAGATTCTAGATTTAGAATGTACGAGCTCATTTTGTAGAATAATAAGTCTCATTCCTAGTCCCAATTTCTACAATTTCGGTCCCAATCCATCCATGGGTGCTAAGGGTTGGGCCTCCCAATTTCTAAATTCTAGATTGTAGAAACTCGTTTTGTAGAATAGTAAGTTCCAATTTGGAGTCCAACTTTCTAGATTCTAAACTTTATATTATTTTTTTCCTACATTAAATTTTGACCACACAATTTTTGGGACCGGTGCTCACTTTATCATTTCTTACTATTCTCATAGAAATCCAACCCATTCTACATTTACCTTTTTTTTTTGAAATTTTGGGCTCCAAATTGCATTGGAGAGTCCCAACTACTAATGATGCTCTAACACAGTATTTGAAAACTTTTGTAGGAAGGGAGAGAAAAAATTGAGGGAAAGAAAAATGGAAGAGAGCAAAATAAAAGAAAAGTTATTTTTTCTTCTTCCTTTATTTGGATGGACAAAAAGTAGAGGAAGGAAAAGTTAAAAAAAATTTTTTGTTTATGGATAGAAATATTCTCAAATGATAATTTATCATTACCTTTATAAGGGTGGTGAGGGTAAATTCACTCAAATTTCTCCCATCTCTCTCCATTTTCCTCCCACTTTAGAAAATTTTTTAAGTGGGACCCACCTACTTTTTTTTCCTCAAATTTTACTCTCCTATTTTCTTTCCTCCTTCCCAAACATCATCACTTTTAATTTTTCTCTCACTTTTTCCTTAACTTTTTCCTTCCTCCCATTCTCCTCCCTTTCCAAACAGTACCTAAGGTATTGTTTGGGAAGAGAAAAAAATGGAGGAAAGAAAAATGTTGAGAAAAAAATGAGAGAAAAATTAAAAATAGTGGTGTTTGGGAAGGGGGAGAGAAAATGAGGGAGAAAAATTTGAGAAAAAAATTCATATGGGTCCCATCCAAAAAATTTATCCCAAAAGTGGAAAAAAATAGAAAGAGTTGAGAGGATTGTGAAAGAAATTACCCAACTAACCTTCAATGAAGTAAGTATTAATTATGATTTGAAAAAATAAAGGACTAAATGGTAAATATATATTTCTCCATAAATAAATAAAATATTATTTTTAAAATTTTTCTTCCCTTACTTTTTTGTTATCCAAACAAGTGAAGGAAAAATTAATTTTACCTTCATTTTACTCTCCTCCATTTTTCTTTCTCTTAAATTTTTTTGAAAAAATTTGAGTGTCACTCCACTTGGATGGTCTATTTATGCGGTGAACCCCACATTGTTTGCTATATGTATAAGTAGTCTCATCTGACGGAAAACGTCACTTTTGACGGTCAACAATGTTTGACCATTAAAAAAGACGAAAATGTCCATCTTCATCTTTGTCTTCTTCTCCGAACCCAATTTCTTTTCTCTCCCTCCTCTCCGACGAGCGCACCCCCCCTCCTCACCCCCGCTGCCCGCCGCCGCTGCTACTGCTGCTGGCTGCTGGGAGAGGGGGGCGGAGGGGGGCGGAGCGGGACGAGGGAGGGGGCGGAACGGGACGGGGGTGCAGGGGCAGTGGTGGTGGTGGTGGTGGTAGTGGTAGTGGTGGTGGTGGTGATGAACGCGACAGCGGCGGGACGGAGGTGGGGGCGCGACAGCGGCGGGACGGATTTGGGTTTGGGAGAAGACGATGGTATTTTCGTCATAAATTATCGGTCAAATCCTGTTGACCGTCAAAAGTGACGTTTTTCGTCAGATGTGGGACTACTTATACATATAGCAAACAATATGGAATGTACCGCATATATAGGCCATCCAAGTAGGATGCCACTAAATTTTTTTTAATTTTTTTTTCCCTCCTCAAAAGGGTTCCCAAACACACTGTAAAGAATGATCGTGTCGGCCCACAGCCACGTGACATGGTCATGGACCTCTTGGTTCGAGGTGAGCCCATACTAGCAAGAGGCTAATGACTGGCCACTAGGACAACGTGGTCACCCCCATAGAAACCGACAAAATATCATTTCCGTTTTCAAAAATGTCTTTCAGAGCATCATTAGTAAGGCCCATCCCATTTTCTAGATTCTAGATTTAGAATGTAGGAGCTCATTTTGTAGAATAATAAGTCTCATCCCTAGTCCCAATTTCTACAATTTCGGTCCCAATCCATCCATGGGTGCTAAGGGTTGGGCCTCCCAATTTCTAGATTCTAGATTGTAGAAACTCGTTTTGTAGAATAGTAAGTTCCAATTTGGAGCCCAACTTTCTAGATTCTAAACTTTATATTATTTTTTTCCTACATTAAATTTTGACCACACAATTTTTGGGACCGGAGCTCACTTTATCATTTCTTACTATTCTCATACAAACCCAACCCATTCTACATTTACCTTTTTTTTTGAATTTTTGGGCTCCAAATTGCATTGGAGAGTCCCAACTACTAATGATGCTCTCAGTAATCAACTCTAACGAGTTAATTTTACTCTGAAGATGGCAAAGGCAAACGTACCTACATTGAATTGGAAATCGAGTCCAGTAATTGCTTGTTGCATGATCCTAATTAAATTCATTTAATGACCTTGAAAAATTCATAAACATCCACCCTTACACTTGAGAGGCGTAAATGTTTGGGATATTTTAGCTAGCATATATGATATATCTTCACTGTTTTAAAAAACAAAATTAATTTACGGCTAGTTTAATATTAATTCACTACTAACAAATGCTGATGTGGCGGAGAGAGATATCCAAGTTTTCAGACTTAGCTGGTTAACATTAATATTAAAATTAATATTAACATTAATATTTAACTTTAACTTTAACATTAACATTAAAATTAACATTAAATTAAAATTAGCATTAACATTAACATTAAAATTAATACTACAATTAATATTAAATTCAAATTAACATGAATATTAATATTAATATTAACATTAATTAGCATTAATATTAATTTTAACATTAATATTAAAATTAATATTAACATTAAATTAAAATTAGCATTAGCATTGACATTAACAATAATTTTTTTTGGTAATTAATTTTTTGGGTTAAAATATGACATGTCAGCTGCCATGTCACTTTCCATGTCAGATGTCACATAATGAGATATGTTATAACACAAAAATTTTGGGAGCCAATTAACATAAGAGAAATATTTAAAAAATATTTTCTAAAAGCTGTTGACAAGCTAAAACTGTAAACTTGGTTACCTCTCTCCGCCACATCAACATTTGTTAGTATTGAGCTAGTACTAAGCTAGCCATACAACAAGATTGTTTAAAAAACTAAGAGAGATTTTTGTTTATGGCTTGTTTCAAAATCTCGATTAAAATAGTAGAAATATATTTTAGTTTTTTTTAATTGTTTCTTACAAAAATGACGGTATTTTTTTGTTTTCTAAAATAGTGAAAATATATGCTAGTTTTATATTTGCTAAAATATTCCTAAATGTTTGGAAATTTAATTTTTCTTTCAACTGCTGGACAATTTTTGACAGCCTACAAATACAAGTATTTAATGTGAATTCATAGTCCATGAAGTGCGAAGTTTAGACTAGGTTTGCTATCTAGGGAATTTCTTTTTAAACCAAAAAAAAAAAGAGCATCTTTCTAAAGGAGCTTTTACTATATTTGTAAAAGAGATATACTATATTTGTTTGATTAGAAATTACAATATATATATATATATATATATATATATATATATATATATATATATATATAGTTTGTCAAAAGATATATAAGCATAATATTGTGTCCGTGATGTCAAAAATGTCATAATATTGTAATGTCTAATCAAACAAATATAGTAGATCTCGATGATACGTTCGATACTTTGTGCACGCTGCATTGTATGCATGTTCTTTTGACTCGATCCACTGCTCTTCCGTCATCCAGTTAGGATCTTATATCTCTTCTCGTTAACCACTAGAGCCACTCAAATTCGGTATACTCTTTTACATTTTTATGGTATTCTAAAATATTACAAAAAAAAGTTGGCATCATGGAATCCTAATTCCATAATTATTTCTTACTTCTTTGTCAAAAGATAATAAGCATAATTTTGTGTTCGTGATGCAAAAAATGTCATAATATTGTAATGTCTAATCAAACAAATATAGTAGATCTCGATGATACGTTCGAGACTTTGTGAATGCTGCATTGCATGCATGTTTCTTTGACTCGATCCACTGATCTTCTGTCATCCAGTCAGGGTCTTATATCTTTTCTCGTTAACCACTAGAGCCACTCAAATTCGGTATACTCTTTTACATTTTTATGGTATTCTAAAACATTACAAAAAAAGTTGGCATCATGGAATCCTAATTCCATAATTATTTCTTACTTCTTAGGTCACATTTTGATTCGCATAATCAAGATCTTGAGTAAGGAAGGTATTTTTTTTATGGAAAAATAAATGAGTAAGAAAGAAAAATAATTTATAAGAAAAATGATCTTGTTAAAATGTGTCATAAAGACACACGTTAAGGACAATTAATTGATAGTTTTTTATTTTAAAATTTATTATATACATTCAATAAATAATTAATAGAATAAATTTTTATTTTAAAATTTATTATATACATTCAATAAATAATTAATAGAATAAATTTTTATTTTAAAAAGTGTCATCTAGATCTAATAAAATATTTTTTGAATAACTAATTGTTTATTGGATTTAAATAATATTTTTTAAACCAAAAATTATAGTATCAATTGTTTATTGAATGTAAATAACAATTTTTAAAATAAAAAGCTATCAAGTAATTGTACTTAACATGTACCATCCCCTAAAAAAATATGAGAAAAAATGGCCCCTCATACATTACTTTCTCATCGAAATAATTCACTTTTTCTTCAAATTTATATGGCATCCAAACACGTAATTTATTTTTATAAAATTATATTTTTTTCCAAAAAAAAAATCAAATAATTGTTTTCCTTTCAAATTTTTTTCTCGAACAACAGAAAGAAGAAACTAGCACATCTAGCAAATGGAAAAAATTATTCAGTGAACCGAATTTATCATTGATTCTTCTCCACTCGATCAAAACTGCTACTGCATGTACTTGCTCATGAAGTTGAAAATCAAGACTCATGATGCGTCCGGCTTATCAAGTGGTCGTAGTAGTAGGAGGGAGAAGAAGTTTCTTGTCCTCCGTTGGCCCCGAGGCCAAACAACCGACATCCCCAATGCCACTGACCAAAAGTCAAATCCCTTTTTTTCTTAAGGAGGACAAATCCGTCATTCCCTCTGTGAAAGCAGAGGGTATGGTTTCGAAGTCGCATGTTACGCCTATATATTGCACACGCGTTTCGAGAAACACGAAAGCCCAAATCAACAAATCCACAGGCGAACAAAGAGAGACCTTCTGTTTTATAAAAACAAGTTGCTGAAGAGAAAGAGATAGAAGAGGAGAGAGAGAGAGCGAGAGAGAAAGTCTCACCCATTAAATAATCATTTATTTGAGTACATACGTAACCTTTCCTTTATATATATTTTTTTCTTCTTCATTTATAAAGAAAGATCCGAAGAAGAAGAAGAAGATGTGGAGATATCAGAGTGAGAGTCGGAATGACAACAACAAGAAGAAGAAGAACAGTAGTAGAATATTCGGCGTGGGCGCCATGTGTGGCCATGATGAGCAGCTGGAGAAGGAGATGTCCATGGACGGGAGCCACTACAGCTTGTCGAGCGGCATGCTCCCTTCTCTCGGCGCCCGGAGCCATCGTTCCGTCAAACTCCGACCGTGCATAATATCCCCTTACGATAAGAGATACAGGTCAGGTTAAATTTTCGTGTTCGTGTTCGTGTTCGTGTTCGTGTTCGTATTCGTATTCATACCTTTAAAAAAACCCATATGACAGTTTGAGTTATATGGATTTCTTGAAGTTAATTACAAATGGTTTTTATGATACCCATTATTTTATTATATAATTCGACTAAATAAACTCAAATAAGAACTCAAAATAATAAAAACTTGCAAATATAAATGTGACACGTGAATTTTACTAACATTAAAAGTGTACTTATTTTTCTCTTTAGTCCCTTAAATAAAAAAAAGGAATCGCACGCAAAATGTGACATGTATGTCATCCTGTACATCTTCATCTTCGTATTTGTATTCATAACTTTAAAATACCCATATGACAGTTGGAGTTATGTGGGTCTCTAATGGCTTTCATGGTACCCATTATTTAGTTGTATTATTCGACTACAGAAACTCAAAATAAGAACTTGCAATATGAATGCAACACGTCAATTTTATTAGTGCTTTAGGTCCTTGAAAAAAATTACGGGATCAGATGCATGTAATCCAACGGATTTTCATGGCCGAGTTTAAAAAAAATTAAGAACTCACGAGTTCCTCTAGGATTTTTTTTTTTTTTTTTTTGGTTGACGGATTTATTTTACTGTTGTTTTGTGTTTATTTTTTTAATTTTTGGTATCCATTAGAACCAAAAGAATATGTAGGCTTTGTTGTTGCCAACTCAGCATGACATCTCACAAGTTTTGCCACTGTCAAAAACAAGCTTTACTATTTTAATGTGATCTCACATCTCATCTCAGAGGACAAATATACTTCTTCTTCTTTTGATTTTTGATTTTTTTTGAATAATAATAATGAATGTACTTTTTTGTTACCAGCATGGATGTTACAAGGTTTTTGTATTGAGAAGCAATAACTTTTGACGTTGCCAAAATTGCTTTGCTATTTTCTAACTTGGTTTCACATTTCAGGGGAAAAATATACTCTCTTTTTTATATAGTTTACTTTTGTTACTGGTAGATGTTAGTGCCACTTCCAATCCCCATGAAACTATGTCTTTACCTTCTATAATTGAAACTGTCAAATGCAAATAGATAGGTCTCTCAACAAACTTGTATTAAACTTGAATTGAAACTGTCAAAAGAAACTAAAAAAATTATAATTCTTAATAATGTCACAAAGAAAAGATTCAAATAGCCGACACCAAAACTCGGCAAGAAACCCACCTGACAGTTAGTTGATGGTTGGGGAGGTTTCTAGGAGTTCCAAATGGGTGGAAACTATGGAAACTCACA
Organism: Iris pallida; assembly: GCA_029216955.1. Taxonomy (NCBI): domain Eukaryota; kingdom Viridiplantae; phylum Streptophyta; class Magnoliopsida; order Asparagales; family Iridaceae; genus Iris; species Iris pallida. The sequence goes on from JANAVB010009400.1 coordinate 1,519,023, forward strand.
TATTTTATTTATGGACAAATTTCGGGAATCAGACTTTATTTCATTGTTTCCTGTATTCTTCTGCTTTTGAATCCATTAAAAACAATAAAGAATATGTAATTTTATTGTTGACAACTCATCACCATCACACAAGTTTTAATATATATTTTAATATGGTGTTAATGGCCTACTGAAATCCCTTATAATACATGTAATTTTGAAATGACTTTTTCACTTTCAACACCACGAAATGATTGTTTACCTGTTTCATTGAGACTCTAGAATTAGAGGTAGATCTAAACGAACTCCGATTGAGGCTATAAAAAAAAAAGAAAACGGTATTTTTATAATGTTGCAGAGATACTCGAGTTATGTTGCACGGACACATGGTCACCATATCAGTATTCAGTATTATGTCCATCCGTAGCCATATCCATGTCCTGCAACACAGATGAGTACTATTGCCGCATCGGTATTGCGTCCTTACTCCGTATCCGTACAACATAGCCCTTAAGAGAGCTGAATAGAAGAAAATTTTCAAATACCCAATTTTTTGCGATAAAGGCTCTGGTGTTGTATTGAGTGTCATGTTTCTAACTAGAACCTTAACTGATGATTTTTTCCCCCATACTTTTGGTCCTTCTATATTAATATGTTTTAATGGCAATCTAATTTTGGTGCTTCTGGGGACAAATAGTTGCAGATTATCACTACTTGTTGACATCATTGTTGTATTGGACAGACTGGTATTTTCTTGGTTGTTGACTTCAGTTGTCTTTTTTTTTTTTTTTTTTTTTTGTAACAACAGAGCCTGGGAAACTTTTTTGATAGTTTTGGTGGCATATACTGCCTGGGTTTCTCCTTTCGAGCTGGGCTTCATCAATAAACCAAGGGGGGTTCTGGCCATTGCAGACAACATTGTAAATGGTTTCTTCTTCATCGACATCTGCTTGACCTTCCACGTGGCGTATCTCGACAGAGCTACTTATCTTCTGGTAGACGATCGGTTGTTGATCTCCTCAAAGTATGTCAGGAGCTGGTTTGGTCTTGATCTTCTTTCCTGCATCCCCAACGAACTTGCACGCAAGATACTACCTCGTCCAACCCATATCTATGCGTTCTTCAACATGCTTCGCCTCTGGCGTCTCAGAAGGGTCAGTGCACTGTTTGCTCGGTATGGTTTCTGTTTGTTATTAGTATGCGGTAGAACTGTAGAAAGCTTGCAGGTTATTGCTATACACAACTGTTTTTGTGCAAATTACTCAAATTTGAATACCAAGCTATAGTTAATGTAAGTTTATTCTACTCATCCAATTTTAACCATGTCCAGAGATCTTTACTGAAGTCCCTGTGTAGCTTCTTTTCTCCAGAACCTAATTCTACTCTCTTTTTTCCAGATACAATAGAAACCCAGAAACATAACTTCAAATAGAATTAGAGTAAGTTAAATTCTAAGAGGAATTCACATCGTGCACTAAGATGTAAATTCAAAACATGCAGTCTACTTACGATACTAAACTCCATTGCGGAAATTCAAAACATGCTTGTTTGATCCCTATATACTATCCTCAAACGTCACTTAAAGAATGGATATTCAGGCTCCACAATATATTCAGTTTTCTTATTGATTTGAAAATTGCAATTATATCTTGTTTTCACATTCTTTGAACCTTGCTCCAATAATATTGATCAATCTTCAGATCATCAAGTGCACTTCTTCTTCTTTTTGACTAATTGGTGAAGACATTAACCTCATGTATGTTATCTATGTTTCCGTAAAACCTATGAATTCGATTACGTGTAGCAGCTGATTACTACCTTTGACGTGCCAGATTGGAGAAAGACAGGAATTACAACTACTTCTTGGTTCGATGTGTTAAACTTATCTGTGTAAGTAACTTATAGCATAACCATGTTCCTCTCCTTGGGTCATCTATAAATATATTTTTATCTTAAATGTGTCGAATGATTCCATAGGTGACTCTGTTTGCTGTCCACTGTGCTGGATGTTTCTATTACCTTCTTGCAGCGAGGTACAAAGACCCATCAATGACATGGATTGGGGCTTCTATGCCTGATTTTCATGAGAAAAGCTTGTGGATTCGGTATATAACATCAATGTATTGGTCAATTACCACTCTTACTACTGTTGGCTACGGGGATTTGCATCCTATGAACACAGGCGAGATGATCTTTGACATCATTTACATGCTCTTCAACCTTGGGTTAACATCATACCTGATTGGAAATATGACCAATTTGGTTGTCCATGGAACTAGCCGAACTAGAAAATTTGTGAGCTTCTCTCAACAATTTTGACAACACTACCTTTGTAAGATTTGTTCTATAGTAGTTTATAACATCGTGGTCTATTGAATTGCAGAGAGATACAATTCAAGCAGCCTCGGGTTTTGCGCAAAGAAATCAGCTTCCGGTTCGCCTCCAAGATCAGATGCTTGCACACTTGTGTTTGAAGTTTAGGACGGACTCGGAGGGGCTTCAACAGCAAGAGACTCTAGACGCACTTCCTAAAGCCATTAGATCCAGTATTTCTCACTACCTGTTCTACAATCTTGTTCAAAAGGTGTACTTGTTCCGAGGGGTTTCTGATGACCTAGTTTTCCAATTGGTAAGATACTTAAGTGTTTTGAGTTTTACTGTATTTTGTATCATCTTTTGTGTTTTCTTTCCTGGAGTAGTATACAATAGTGCGTACCCTAGCCCATAATTACTTTTACTTTGTGATATTTGTAGGTCTCCGAGATGAAAGCTGAATATTTTCCTCCTAGGGAGGATGTGATATTGCAAAATGAAGCACCTACAGACTTCTATATACTAGTAACCGGCAGTGTCGTAAGTTATCCCTTTTTTTCTGTTCATTTACTAATTTTGTACTCGGTAGAGTCAATTCAGATTATATTGAGTTTAGCTCAAGCACTCCTTAAATGTCCTGAGATTAAATCAGTAAAATTTTCTGCAGGATCTGATAGATTGCAGGAACGGAAGTGAAGAGGCAAGTTTTGAATTAACAATGATTGACATTTTTAAAGTGTTTTAGTAATAAACGAGTAAATCTAGTACTGCGGAAACTAATGTGAAATGAAATCTGGCAATTGATTATGAGTGATCATTGTACAGGTGGTTAGGGAGGCAAAGATGGGTGATGTTATAGGTGAAATTGGGGTACTCTGTTATAGACCACAGCTATTTACAGCCCGTACCAAGAAGTTGTGTCAGCTATTGCGTCTAAACCGTACTTCATTCCTTAGTATCATTCAATCAAATGTTGGAGATGGAACTATCATCTTGAGCAATCTGCTTCAGGTTTGTAACAGAATAGCCTTTCCATATATGCGCAGTCAAGTTTTTTTCCCCCCATCTAATAACGAGATGCAAGTGCAACTTGTGGTATATGGAATCAGAAGATGAAAAACATTAGCTTTAATGTGAAAGTCGTAACAGCATGATTTTAACACGTGGAGATGATGTTTAGAACTCAGAAGATTAGTTATAGCTGCAATTATTTGATATAATTCATCTAATAACGAGATGCAACTGCAACTTGAGGTGTAGGAATCAGAAGTAGAAAAACATTAGCATTAATGTGAAAGCCGTAATTAACATGATTTTAACATGTGGAGATGTTCAGAACTCGACTCATTAGTTATAGCTTCAATTATTTGATATAGTTCATCATAATTGAACTATTGTGGATATCGATGTTTTCTTTCAAAAGTATTTACCTAACAGTTCAGCATGAGTTATTTTGTAAATTTCAACTCATTCTTTTCGGATTCACCTGGCAGTTGTTTGATGCCCTTAGAGGCATGCATAATAAATAGCCCAAGAGTTTTTGGATGATTTATAATTGATTAGTTATCGTATTTTATTTGTGGTTCATAGTTTTGTTGTCTTACGTGAGCTTATACATCATGATCAAAGGTAGGTTTACCTTCTGTGCCTGCTGGCCTTCTAAGTTCAGTGCCAAGGCACAAAAATAGTGGGTTGACTTCAGGTTGACAGCTGGTCATGAGAACTTTTATCTATTCTTTTGCGGGTCATTTTCATGTTTCATAGTCGAACACATTATGGTACGAGAAGGTTTGGAGGATGATTATGATGATGATTTCGTTGTTCCAGTATTTGAAGGAACACGAGCAGACGAATACTGCGATGAAAGGAGTTTTCAGCGAGGTAGATAAGATGCTAGCCAGGGGTCGGCTCGACTTGCCCCTTACTTTGAATGCTGCTGTAAGTAGGGGAGATGATCTGTTACTGCATCAGCTCCTGAAACGAGGTCTGGATCCAAATGAAGGCGACAACAATCAGCGCACACCTCTGGTTTGTTCTTTTTAACTACTATTCCTGTTGATTGCATTTCCTTCTGCTGCAAATTACAAGGTTCCCTGATTTTGTTCTCATGTAACAATCAGCATATAGCAGCATCTCAAGGAAATGAGAACTGTGTGCTTCTTCTACTTGATTATGGAGCAGACCCCAACAGCAAAGGTATAATACAAGTCATCTATCAATGTGTTCCTCGTCTTCTTATAAAATAACCATCTACCCGTATGTTATTCTTCATTGAAAGTTAATAGGAAATTATTAGGGTTCGTTATGTTGGGAAAGAAACGCGAAAACATTTCCCCAAACTAGAAAGTTCCTGCGAGAGAACCAAGCAATACAACGCATGAACCAAAACACCAAAACAAACCACGCAGACACAGAATTTTTGACGTGAAAAACCCTTGCGGGAAAAACCACGGGACGATCGGAGTCCAACCTTGAGAAGCCTTCACTAATGAAATAAATGAGTACACCCTCTACAAACTCCTCCCGATCCAAATCGGATCCCCACAACACTTAGAAGCAAGAATAATGATTACAAAGGCTATGAAGAACAAAGACGACGAGTAGAGATTACCCGAATACGATCCTCCTTCGAAAACGGCATTCAATCCTCCTTCTTCTCTCCCAAAGTTGCAGTGGCACTCTTGCCTCTTTTTTCTCTCTTGTGTAAGTTACGTATGAGATTAGGGTTAGGAAACACCATATGAAAACACCCTAATCCCGCAACAAAACCTGGACCGTAAGATACGATCCAACGGTGATCAATCACCCTGAAAAATACTTCAGCCCCGACTACAGAGTTCGGCCAGAACTCTGTGTTTGGCAACCAGCAAGGTTCTGGAACCAGAACACAGAGTTCGGCCAGAACTCTGTCCTGGGGCAGAGTTCGGCCCGAACTCTGCCCCCTCCTTCCAGCAACGCCTCTGGTCAGCTCCCGAGTATCTCCGTCATCTCCGACTGGCCTCGTCACCTCCCCGAGATTCTCTGACACACAGACGACGCTCGTCGCACTCCGGGGTCTTATTCACATAGGTTGGGAACCCCACCCACTCCAACAAATCTCTCCCTTCACAACTAGGTGGAGGACTCGTCATCCCGACGATCCGCCTACAGTACTCAAACTTTTCCCTTGGTAGAACCTTCGTGAGCATGTCCGCTCCATTGTCATCAGTATGAACCTTCTCAAGCGCCGCGTCCTTCTTCTCAACCACATCCCGTATCCAATGATACCGAGTCTCGATGTGCTTGGACCGACTATGAAATGTCTGGTTCTTCACAAGGTGAATAGCACTCTGACTGTCACAAAGCAAAGTATACTGCTCTTGCTTCAGTCCCATTTCCTGCAACAGCTTCTTCATCCACAACAACTCCTTGCAAGCCTCCGTCGCCGCAATGTACTCTGCCTCTGTCGTCGACAAGGCAACACACTTCTGCAACTGCGAGTGCCACGATACCGCTCCTCTAGCAAACATCATCACATAGCCCGAAGTCGATCGTCTCGTGCCTACATCTCCAGCCATATCAGCGTCGGTATACCCAACCAGCTTCGGCTCGTCACCACCAAAAGAAAGTCTCCACTCAGCAGTACCCTGAAGGTATCGTAGAATCCACTTGACCGCACTCCAATGTACCCTTCCAGGATTTAAAAGATACCTGCTAACTGTTCCAACTGCGTGAGCGATGTCTGGCCTCGTACACACCATAGCATACATAAGACTTCCCACAGCTGAGGCATATGGAACCCGCTCCATATCTTCCTTTTCGTCCTCGGTAGATGGACACTGCTCCTCAGTGAACTTAAAGTGAGCCGCAAGGGGGCAGCTCACTTTCTTCGACCCGTCCATCCCGAAACGCTGAAGTACCCGGTGAATATACTTCGTTTGAGACAAGTGAAGCAGCTTGGACTCTCTCTCGGCTGATCTACATCCCAAGAATAGTCTTCGCTGCGCCCAAATCCTTTATAGAGAAGGCTGCGCCCAGTTGGCGCTTCAACTCCGCTATCCTAGTGGTATTCCGACCCACTAATAACATATCATCAACATAGAGCAATAAGATGATAAAATCATCCTCGGCAAAGTACCTCACAAATGCACAATGGTCCGACGTCGTCCGTGCATAACCATGCTCCCCCATAAACGACTCGAACTTTTTGTACCACTGTCTCAGAGCTTGCTTCAGATCATACAAGCTCTTCCTCAACCGGCAGACCAAATGAGACTTGCCCTTCTCACAGAATCCCTTTGGCTGCTCCATGTATAACTCCTCCTCAAGATCACCGTAGAGGAATGCCGTCTTCACGTCCATCTGCTCGACCTCCAAGTCGAGACTGGCTGCCAATGCTAGCACCACCCGAATAGACGACTGCTTGACAACTGACGAAAAGATCTCATCATAATCCACGCCTTTCCGCTGACCGTAGACTTTAACTACCAGTCTCGCTTTATATCGAGGACGAGTAGCATCATCCGTCTGCTTCACTCTAAACACCCATCGATTCTTCAAAGCCTTCTTGCCCTTTGGCAACCGCACCAGCTCGTAAGTAGAATTGGCATGTAAGGAACTCATCTCCTCCTGCATAGCCTGCATCCACTCATGCATGTGTTCGTCTTCCATAGCCTCTACAAAGCTTTCGGGCTCTCCTCCAGCAGTCAGAAGCACATACTCACCCGGTGAGTATCTCGTAGATGGTCGACGCTCTCTGTCGCTCCTTCTCAATGGAGCCACTGGTGCTGGCTGTATACCAACAACCTCCTCTCTTCAGGAACTGCTTTTCCGGCATGCTCATCCTCCTGAGGAACACCCTGACCACCATCAGCAGGCTGATGATTAAGGTTGGGAGCAACTCCATGTACTGGCTTCCCCACAACTGGATCCTCTGCGATGTCCTCTGGAAACTGCTCAAAGCGAAATGAGTCTAACTCAGACAATTCCTCAGTCTCAGAAGGCGTCTCGGAATCCTGAGTGTTGATCATGGTCTGATCCTCGACGAATACCACGTCCCTACTTCTGTAGAGCTTTCTTCCTACCAGATCGTAGAGTCTATAGTCAAACTCATTCCGACCGTAGCCGACAAAGATGCATCGCCTCGTCTTCGGCTCAAGTTTGGAGCTCTCGTCCTTCGGTACATGCACGAAGGCCTTACAGCCAAACACTCGCAGGTGATTGTATGACGGCTCTTTGCCGTACCATACTTTGTCAGGCACATCACCCTGCAAAGGAGCACTAGGAGATAAATTAACAACATAAGCAACTGTGAGAAGAGCCTCACCCCAATAACTGTTTGGCAAATTTGCTTCTGACAGCAAACAACGCACCCTCTCCATCAGTATCTTGTTCATGCGCTCCGCTACAACATTGAGCTGAGGTATCTTGGGCGGAGTCTTCTGGTGTCGTATCCCTTGCTCTCTGCAATAAACATCAAAGGGACCAATGTATTTGCCGCCGTTGTCGGACCGAACACACAATAACTTCTTGCCCGTCTCTTTTTCAACAGAGGCCTGAAACTCTTTGAAAGTAGGCAGCACCTGATCCTTGGTCTTTAAGGCATAGACCCAAACCTTCCTGGAACAGTCATCAATAAAAGTTACAAAGTAAGAAGCACCACCAATAGATTTTACCTTCATAGGACCGCAGACATCCGAGTGAATCAACTCGAGCAATGCCGGCTTTCTTGAACTTGGGTGACTTTGGAAAGACACCCTATTTTGTTTTCCAGCTAAGCAGTGCGTGCACCTCACCAACTTTGTAGACTTGAGCTCTGAAATCACCTTCATGTTCACCAAGTAGCTCATTCCCTTCTCGCTAATATGGCCGAGCCGCCTGTGCCACAACTCGGTAGACGCATCACTGACTGCGTTCACCTCCTGTGTCCCCTGTGCGCTTCCCTCCATATAGTAGAGACCGGACTTCTTGCTTCCTCTGGCAATCATCATCGAGCCTCTGGAAAGATTCCACTGACTATTCCCGAAGAGACTGAAGAATCCCGCGTCATCCAACATTCCAACCGACACCAGATTGAAACGGATATCAGGGACATGACGAACATATTTGAGAATAAGAACTGCACCCGTCTTCGTTCTCAAATGTACGTCTCCAATGGCAACCGCCTTCGACACATCTCCATTGTCCATCTTCAACACTCCACAGTCGCTTGTCGTGTAAGTAGCAAATAGTACCCTGTTGTGAGATACATGCACCGAAGCCCCTGAGTCCACCAGCCAAGAATTGTCATCGTAGGCGAGGTTTGTAATAACCTCATCACCTACGACGATCACATCGCCTCCATGTATCGAGACCGCCGATGTAGTGTTCTCATCTTGCTTCCCCTTGTCGCCCTTTTTCTCTCTCTTCCAAGCGAAACAGTTCTGCTTGATGTGACCCTTCTTGCCACAGTGGTAACACTCCGAGTCCTCGTACCGACCCTTGGACTTTCCCCTGCTCTTGTCTCAGCCACCACCTGGACCCCTACTTTTGCTCCTTCCGCGGCTCTCTGAAACTAGTGCCTCTGAGTGGTGGGATGTGGATGAAGTGCCATGAGAACGTCTCCGCATCTCTTTATTTAGCACCCCGCTCTTGGCAAACTCCAGACTAACCACGCCCTTTGGAGCAGAAGCGATCATAGATATTCGTACGGTCTCCCACGAGTCTGGCAATGTACACAGCAGTCATAGTCCTTGAACCTCGTCGTCGAACTTGACTCCCATCGAGGATAGATGGTCAACCACACCCTGGAAATCACTCAAGTGATCTGTAATAGACTCCCCATCTTTGTACCGCAGAACCATTATCGTCCGGATCAGGAACAACTTGTTTACCCCGGTCTTCTTCGCGTACAAAGATTCCAGCTTATCCTATAACGTCTTCGCGTGCTCAATATTGGCAACGTGGTTGTACACGTTCTCGTCAACGAACTGCCTGATATATCCGCACACCTGTATGTGCTCGAATTTCCAGTCCTCCTCGAATTTATCAACTGGTCGCTCGGAAGCAAATACGGACAGATGCAGCTTCTTGACAAACAGCAAATCTTTCATCTTGCTCTGCCAATAATGATAGTTGGTGCCGTTCAGGTTCACCATGCGCACCGGCTTCGCGTCCATCTCTCCTCTCTAGTTTTTCTGTCAACTCCTGACACTCTTCTGAATTTCAGAACTTGGCTCTGATACCACTTTATTGGAAAAGAAATGTTAAAACCTTTTTCCAAACTAGAGAGTACATGTGAGAGAACCGAGCAATACAACGAATGAACCAAAATACCAAAACAAACCATGCAGACACAGAGAATTTTTGACGTGGAAAATCCTTGCGAGAAAAACCACGGGACGATCGGAGTCCAACCCTGAGAAGCCTTCACTAATGAAATAAAGGAGTACACCCTCTAAAAACTTCTTCCGATCCAAATCGGATCCCCACAACACTTAGAAGCAAGAATAATGATTACAAAGGCTACGAAGAACAAAGACGACGAGTAGAGATTACCCGAACACGATCCTCCTTCGAAAACGGCCTTCAATCCTCCTTCTTCTCTCCCAAAGTTGCAGTGGCACTATTGCCTCTTTTTTCTCTCTTGTGTTTGTTACGTATGAGATTAGGGTTAGGAAACACCATATGAAAACACCCTAATCCCGTAACAAAACATGGACCATACGATACGATCCAACGGTGATCAATCACCCTGAAAAACACTTCAGCCCCGACGACACAGAGTTCGGCCAGAACTCTGTATTTGGCAACCAACAAGGTTCTGGAACCAGAACACAGAGTTCGGCCAGAACTCTGTCCTGGGGCAGAGTTCGGCCCGAACTCTGCCCCCCTCCTTCCAGCAGCTCCTCTGGTCAGCTTCTGAGTATCTCCGTCATCTCCGACTGGCCTCGTCACCTCCCCGAGTTTCTCTGACACACAGACGGCGCTCGTCGCACTCCGGGGCCTTCTCCATATAGGTTGGGAACCCCACCCACTCCAACACGTTATACAAATAATATATTCGTCTGAGACTCTGAGGTCAACATGCTTGTTAGAGCATCAATAGTAAGGCTCATTCCAATTTCTAGATTCTAGATTCAGATTGTAGGAGTCCATTTTGTAGAATAGTAAGGTTCAATTGGTGCTCCATGATGGTCCCGTCCCAGCCACATGCATGAGCTATAGTCTGGGCCTCAGAATTTCTACATTCATAATGTAGGAACTCGTTTTGTAGAATAGTAAAGCTCAATTTGGAACCCTAATTTCTCAATTCTAGATTTTATGTTATTTTTTGAAAAAAAGAAGGATGACCCATGGATTAGTATCCATTCATGTCATTTGGACCTCAAGATTTATTTGTTTACTAATCTCATACAAACCCAGCCGATTTTACATTTAATTTTTTATTACAAATTTATGCTTCAAATGCATTTTTGAGCTCCATCTCGGATTGATGCTCTTAGCTACTTCTACTTTAGTTTTTTCAAAGGTTTGCAGTATCGGTATGAGCTTCGGTTTTGAACCTTTCTTATGGATGTGGTTTACCAGTTTCAGAGGTCTCGGCTTCGGCAAATGAAATGGTTACAATGGCCCGATAAGGAATCTTATTGACACGTCATGCAGATCCTTGACACGTCGAATCATTGTATCGACACTGTTTTTTCCCCTTCATATTTCTCTTTTTGTTGTAAATCAGTATCGGATCGATATACGAATATCTACAAATATTGCAGCAATCCTGATACTAAATGTTGGGCAACTCCTTCTTTTAAGCTCTTCCAGTTATAGCCAAAAATATCACTCTGAAGCTACTATGAATGTCTATGAATATTGCACCAATCCTGATACTTGTCCACACTATGTAACTCTTTTGCAGACAATGATGGAAGCGTCCCGCTGTGGGAAGCCATGCTTGGCAAGCATGAAAATGTGATCAAGCTTTTGATCGACAATGGCGCCGACCTCTCGTTGGGTGATGTGGGCCAGTTTGCGTGTCTCGCCGTGGAACAGAACGACCTCGAGCTGCTCGAGAAAATAATCCACTGCGGCGGAGACGCGACCGTCCCCCAGCACGGGCAAGACCGCAACACTCCTCTCCACGTCGCTGTCAACGAAGGCAACGTCGAGATGGCCAGGTTCCTGCTCGACCAAGGGGCCGACGTCGACAAGCGAAACATCCACGGCTGGACTCCCCGAACGCTAGCCGACCAGCAAGGCCACGAGGAGATCGTGGCCCTCTTCCAAGAGAAGAGAGAAGCCTGTACAAACACTCGGACGACAGTCGCTGCCCCCTCGCCCGGTGTTCGCTTTGCTGAAAGATCCTGTAGCGAGCCGGTGATGTCTTGTGTTACCACCAACGGAGAGAGGATTCGTCGGGGCAACGGGCAGGGCAGGAGGAAGGGTAGTAACTTCCCAAACTCCTTGTTCGGGATCATGTCAGCAGCTCGTGGCGACGGTAACGGTCTGCTCTCGTCGGAAGGCCCCCCTAACAGTAGTACTAGGAGAGGCTTGGGGGACTATACCCCTCCTAGAGTAACTATAAGTTGCCCGGAAAGTATGGGTACTAGTGCTAAGCTAGTGCTTCTCCCGGGATCTATGGAAGAGTTGCTTGAGCTTGGAGCGAAGAGGTTTGGTCTCGCGATGCCAACCAAGGTCCTCACTCGAGATGGAGCTGAGATTGACGAGGTGGAGCTCATCAGGGACGGCGATCATCTTCTTCTGGTGAGTAGTGATTGGAATGGGGAACTTCATTGCAACAACAACGACAACAACGACCCAAGGGAGGAGGTTGGTTCATGAACAGGTTACTCGTTACCTGTACATGTATCCCGGAACTTGAGTTATGGGTTTACCTCATAATTGAGAGAGACTATGCCATCATGTTGGAGGTCAGCTGGTGGTGTAAGCGTCTCTTGATAAGTTTTTTTTGTTGCAAATGTACTGGTGATTTCAGAATCCAGAGTTGAAGACGACTCTGAAAATTCAAAGGATATATATATATATATATTTTTTTTTGATTTCCCCATATTTCGTAGGTTTATGTAGTTGCTTCTTTGTTTAGTTACGACATAGAAATTACTAACAAATTGTGCTTTAGTAGTATCACCAGAGTTTATGCTGGTATAGGAGCCTGATCGGCAGGAACCTTTTGAAAACGCAGTGCAGCCAAACAAGATGAATATAGAAGTTTTGGCAAATCCTGAAGAATGAACAAGGGTACCAGAGTTTTCTCCAGTTTCACTCACTTTAAGGGCTCAGGTATAGAATCCGAATAATGTCGGGGAAGAACTATTCCTTGAAAAACTTCTTGAAAGCCTTCCAAGTAAGTCCCATCACGGTAAGCATGGGCTCCGTGCGATACCATGTAAGTGCAATGTCAAATAGCTGACTGGCAGCTGCCTCGACCTGCAAAGTCTCAGGTATCTGAGCCAGCGAAGAATCCTCTCAATGTCCTCCAACCAGTCATCCGCATAGAATATCCCTTCGGTACCTTTGAACTCCTGAGGCGACATCCTCTTGAAGTCCACAACGGTACCCGACCTCGGCTGCTGTTGAACTGGAGCACCCTGAGACTGGAGGAGCGGCACCTTCTCGACTGCAGCTAATGCTAGCTGGTGGACACTCAATAATCTGGTGCATCGCATCAGCCTGTCGCTGCTGCGGCTCGGCCTGGGCTCTTTGAGCCTTAATCATCTGCTGGAACAACGCAAACATTTGTGTTACATCAGTCGGAGTGTTGGAGGTGGTGGAGGAATATCCTCTAGCCCCACATGAACATTCCTCTACACAGGAGGAGGAGCAACCCAAAAAGCAGTTGAAACCCCATACGAAGGTGATAAATGGTAGGAGCAACTCCCGCAGCCTGAACATGGGATCGAGAGGTAGCAGACCTCTCAGAAGCTGTTGTGGGTCCAGAGCGCTGAGATCTAGTCTTCTGCGGCATCCTGAAAACAGATCAAACAAATGAAGTCAATATGACACAAGATAAGATATTATCAAGGAAGGACGAAAATTGAAAAATATAGTAATCAAATAAAATGGAATGGAAGTAGCAATTATCAGAATAAGCAGAAATATTAATTATGTTGGGGGGCTACTTCTATTACTAATGATACACTATAATCCCAGGACATGAGCGCACTTACTTACTGGCACAGTCTACTAATGGTAATATATTAACACTTATAGGATTCTATCTATTAGCACTAGAAGGTTACTCGCTATAGGATGTCTACCCCACTAGGAACCACTCGCAAACTCACAAGTTACACTCCCAACAATCAACACTGACATTCAACTAGACACCAACCATTCTGCAAATTACCAAAATACTACACTATCCAAAGAGCCTCATGAACTAATGAAGATAAAACTCTATAAGGAACTGGACTAGAGGTACTAAAGATATCCCTATTATGAGCTATTAGGGGTGATGGAACAGAATTCGATGATAACAGGTTGAATGATAGAGACGATATATTAAGAACCAATTTAAAATACAATATGGTAATCATACACGTGTATCCGTAATCATGTTATCCAGAATCCTGCCACGCCAGTAAGCATAGCTACGATAAACGATAAAGTCTATAACTAAGATATATACCTCTATAATCTTGTTATCTAGGATTCTCACCACGCCAACCGGTATGGCTGCAAGAAACTCTAAATTTTATAATTAAAAAGTATACCCCAAATCAGGTTCTCTGTCTTTGCCATGCCAGCGAGTATGGCTGCGATAAACTCTAGACTCCATAACCAAAGCAGATATTTACTTTTCCACTACCCTCATGAAACATGTAATCAAAATATACCTTAACTTAGTGTAGTGTCCCGTCCTGCTCAGTCAATCGGAGGAATTGAAACACCGACGACGTTCGAACTTAGCCTCGCAACGGCTTGCTCGAAGACTCGCTCAGGTGGGATAGTTTCGGTGAACTTGCCTCATCTTAGCCTTCACATAATAAATCGCATGTTTTCAACTTGCACAAGTTAAACTTGATAATAAAAGAAACGCATCCACATAGCTAAGGGAATAATTCCGACGGGTAAAAATGTGTTAGAACATGGAAAAAGGTCCTACGGTCGACTTAGAAGTTTGCTCAGCGTGCTTTCAAAATGATACTTGGTCCTTCGTCCCGTGGCTTGGGAGAAGGATAGTTGGTATTCGTCACAAAGCTGGGATTAGCCTAAGTCATAGGCGTCGCCCGCGTATATGCTTGATAAGCATACACGGTCCCGTCGTCCAAGGCTTGGCATAGCCTTCGCCTGTCCCATGGTTTAAGTCGTATTGCACGGCTTGTGGTTTAAGTCTAGGCACCCAAAGAGCTTGGTTGTTCAAGTCGAACGCGTGCATGGCATGTTTCCATGATGTGAAGCTTGGCGTAGCCTTTGTTCGTCAAGTCGTTGCCCGAATAAGTTGGACAAGAGTTTTGCTGGGCTATTGAAGTCATAGCAAGCACTATCCCCTGTTGTCTGCGGTTGTCAAATCATATAGTCCCACGAGAACAAGGCTCGTCATATAAGTATGTGACTTGAGCGATAGCGTCGCCTAGAGAACAAGGTCTGTCTAAGGCACGAGCTACGATTGGGTTAAGGATAAGCATGCCACGGACAAAGGAACACGTTACGTTCAAGTTAAGCTAGAAGACTACTTAGTAGTCGTTCCCTGGGTTCAAAGGCACGCGACTGGTTATCGCCGAGATCGGTCCCGCTACTTGGGAGTCTCGATAAGGAAGTACACGAGATCGATCCTGCTACTTGGGAGTCTCGATAAAAAAGTACACGAGATCGGTCCCGCTACTTGGGAGTCTCGATAAGGAAGTACACGAGATCGGTCCCGCTACTTGGGAGTCTCGATAAGGAAGTTAACGAGATCGGTCCTGCTACTCTCGATAGAAAGTTGGAAGGCATATTCATGATTAAGGAAGGGCTTGGTAGATCGAGTTGAGTCTTGCATGGTCATTGGACAACTTGCACGCAAGGTGAATTCCTCGAACGATCCCGGGACGACGGGTCCGTGTCGACCTAGGAGGAATTGCAGATATTGTACAGCCTTCATCGACGGTACGACTCGATTAAAGTGAACCGTTATAATATAGCATGCGGGTCATTCGGTAGGAGCTCGTACCTCGCACGCGAATGGTCACCGTATGCAAAGATCCAGGATAACTTGATATTGCTAGTGACCACTCATATAGATGTGTCAGCATAAAAGCGGCTATCTGCGTGTATGCCTTTGGATGGCGTCGAGTACTAGCAAGTTATGAGTTGGGTTAACAATACGTAATTATAGCAAACGATAACCATGAATCGGCGCGGGTTAGGTATGCACGGTTGCAACACCATTTTGGAGCCTAAGATTTTGCTATAGCAAGGACACATGCTTCGACATAAATGTGGCGTCGTCATCAATTCGTCTCAAGTTAAGTCAGGAAGGGCCGTAAGGCAAGTTAGTTAAGTCCGGTTGATCCTTGGAAGGCACGGCCTCGATCTTAAGGCACGATCAAGTCTATTGGCACGACCAGCACGAGTCGTCCCTTTGACGTCGTTGGCACGAGAATGGTCTAGAGGCACATAAAACAAGTGAAAGTCTTGGCACGATCGAGTTTACATGAGTTTCCACTTGGCGAGGCACTGCCTCGAATATATTGAAGCCACGAATAGAGTATAGCACGACCCTGTCGTTGCGTTGCCAAGTATAGGCCAATGCGTCTTTGTCCTAAAATTGATCCTAAGACAAGACTAGAAAGACAATCAAAAGGGATTAAGCTGCACAAAGTAAATAAACGTGTCGGTTTTGTATGGGTGGACGAGGAGCTCACTCCACCAGTACAGTTGAATACTGACACCCACATAGTTTTCATGTGCAGGCACGGGTAGAAGCCCAATGGCGTGGAGCTCGCTTGGATGCGTCGAGGTACGGAGTTCCTTGGCGTTTCGAGGCGTACGGCCGTATGGAGTCAGAACTTATACGAGACATAAAGTATGGACATCGCCATTCTGCAGAATCTACCACTCGTCGCTTGAAGCTTGTATTGAGAAATAAGAGAGAGAGAGCAGAGTGACTTATAATATGAGAGAAAAGTGAGCTCGAGAGGCTTGTAATTTGGCCTCGTGCCCTATTGTAATCCTTGTTCAATATCAATAAAAGAGTATTTTGTATGACTTGTGTTTTACTTCAAATTTTTGTTGCTGACTATTCAATGTTTCTGCTTGGGACTTCTGTGCGACGACCGCCGTCGCTTAGCCTGTAATCGGCCATTATGGAACCTGCCTTGGGTGAGCGCAATCTAGGCTCACGCGGTATCATACCTTAGCAAGGACGATCGCTCCTGGAGCGGGGAGTGACATAATGGTATCAGAGCACGGCTTTACGTCCTTGGACTTTCGATTGAATTCTTTAACTCGGATGTTTCCGCAAACTCTGAAGTGTTGCTTCTGCAAATTGATTTCGTTGATGCTCTCTCTCTAAAATGTCCTATGACATGTCCATACAATAAGTCTAAATATTTTACAAATCGTACGAAAGAAAATTGGTTGAACAAGTTAACTATCAACAAGCACGATTGGCTAAGTCGGGCTGGGCATATACACCAAGAATCGTGTCGACCTTAGTAAAGTCGAGTGCGGGATTCAAATTGTGTCGGACGACAATAAGTTAGACTCGATTGAGTATACGGGATGACTATCGATGGGGGTGCCATCAGGCGATGTTATCGTCGATGTGATATAGATGAGCGTGCTTGGGCTCGAATAAAAATTTGAAGTATGATTCGAAACTTGTTTCAAAGATTTGTTGTATGACTTCATCCCTGAGTGGTGTATGGGATCGCCGCGGGGATGTCAATCGATTGAGGATACGAGATGCCAATGAGTCTATCAGCAAGCGTCGCATGTATGCAAAGCCTTAGATCGAGTATTATTGAGTAAGTTATAATCTTGAAGATTTTGACAAGTTGATTCGAACGAAATTAGAATCGACGTACACGGAATTAGAATTTTCATTGAGTGCGAAATGCAGGTGATAAGGAAAAAGATAGATTGAATCAAGGAAAACGATATGAATCGTATGCAAAAAGTTAGCATGATTGGATGATAGCGTGCATGAAAGTGATTTTGAAGTTACAAAAATGACTCTAAGGATTTGAATATATGTTGCTCGATGATTGAGCTAGCATAGAACGGTACAACTTGAGGAAATGTGTTGCTCGATGACTTAAGATAGACGGATGAACATATGTGATTTTGGGTTGAACGAATTGAACATATAACGGGTTTGGGAGGAATAATGATCGAAATTGATCTTGAATGTTGAGGAGATTGTCCAGTTCGGACAACAGCGTTAGTCGTACGACTCAAAATTTGTTGCAAATGAAGATCGTCAGGTTACGCATGTCATCGATGGTATTGAGGCATATCAAAGATCGATATACGATAACTCGGAGGTACTCTGATTCGATTAATGACGATCGTATGAAATGTTATTGTTTCGATGGATGCTATGTTTGGAAATTTTGATAGAAATAAATGTTTGGAAGATCATGATCGTGTCTTGAGGATTGCGTTGATGGCCACAACGTCGACAATTTTGTCTTGCGTGAGCGCATCTCCAGCCTCGGACATACGTCACGTCGGATTTGGGGGCGATCGTTTTGCATGAGCGCGAACATGGTGATTCATGTTGCGGGAATGATCGAACTCGAAAAATCAAGACGTGGCAACTAGGATTGCTTCGACGTGTGGTTTGATGCGAAGGTGAATTCGAGGATTGTACGGTTTAGTGATTGATGATTAAGTGAACTTGAGGATCGAGTAGATTCAATCTGCGTATCGAGAATGACTTAGTCTGGGCTCAAGCAAGAGTTACGCACCGATGAGGATGATTATCCCGCGGGAGCATGCGTGGTGATTTCATGCCCACCGCAGATATTCAAACTTGCGTAAGATTGGGGCGTATCAAATTGTTAAAGTCAGAAGACTTTGTGATCGATTACGCGAATTGGGATAAATGACTAGGAAATATGAAATGAGAATTATGGTTTAGCGACAAGTCGTATCATAGCGTACTTGACTTGAAAGGAATGGATAGTAGATTATATCGAATATATTCGAAGAGATAGACTATGCAAATTGCATGTTGGATGAATGATATTGATAAGTCGAGGAAATGGTTGAACATGACTCGATGTAGGATGGCTTTTCTGAATGACTCGGACCCTTTGACTAAGTGTTGCAAGTGCAAATAGGATATATATATATATATATATATATATATATATATATATGTTCAATGTTTAGAATTTTGAGTGATGCGAGCTTGGGTAGAAAACCCTGTACTATCAACTTGGTTTGACCCTATGATTGGGGTCAGTATTGGCATTATTGTTGGGGAACTATGATTCCAATCCTGACATTGACTTTATCCTTGAGAAATGACCTAACGGGTTAGGCGAGACGCCCCTATTTCAAGAGTTAGCATTAGAAGGATTTATCTTGAGGATTAGTATGGATGGATAGAATGATTCTAGAATATGGGAACACCGCTCACGGGACTCGGCTGACATGCATATACTTCAGGGACGCCTGAATATGTGCACGATACGACTCGAGTGAGAATGGCGAATTCTCTACACGTGGCTTGGCTGAAATATATGTATTTTGGGGACGCCTGGATATGTGCACGATCCAACCAAGTGATACGTTGAATTCAAGTGAGACTTGAGAAATGGAAAAGTGTCGAGAATTTTGAAATCGTGTTTTAAAGGAAAGATTGATGGTAGTGCGAGCGTGGCTCGAATTGAAAAAATGCATAGTCGAAGTGTGTAGGAGAGTCTTTGAATCAAAGTGATAAGTCGATGAGTAAGTACTTAGTTACTTTCAAGGACGAAACTTTTTCTGAGTGGTGTACGATGTAGTGCCCCGTCCCGCTCAGTCAATCGGAGGAATTAAAATGCCGACGGCGTTCGGACTTAGCCTCGCAATAGCTTGCTCGAAGACTCGTTCATGTGGGGTAGTTTCGGTGAACTTGCCTCATCTTAGCCTTCACATAATAAATCGTATGTTTTCAACTTACACAAGTTAGGCTTGATAATAAAAGAGACGCATCCACATAGCTAAGGGAATAATCCCGACGGGTCGGAATGTGTTAGAACATGGAAAAAAGTCTCACGGTCGGCTTAGAAGTTTGCTCAGCATGCTTTCAAAATGACACTCGGTCCTTCGTCCCATGGCTTGGGAGAAGGATAGTTTGTATTCGCCACAAAGCTGGGATTAGCCTAAGTTATAGGCGTCGCCCGCGTATATGCTTGATAAGCTTGCACGGTCCCGTCGTCCAAGGTTTGGCATAACCTTCGTCTGTCCCATGGTTTAAGTCGTATTTATCATGCCCCAGAACCAGAATACTGGAGAGCGGGGGCAGACATAGCCAGCTACGTATATGAAATGGATTCCATCTCGCTATACGGTCACGGCTGTCTAGGATACATGAGGGTTTATCTACAAGCCAACAGTCTCTTAAGGTCATGAACAAGCCTAGTGTCTCAATCATAAGCAAGTAAGTAAGAGTCACAAGATGTATGATCATTAAATATACAATAATAAGGCGTCCCAAATATTATATATTCAGCTGATCATGAAGCTAGTCGTTACAAAATATTAGGACTAGCAAGAGTTTAGTCATACATGATCAACCCTAGGATCTGTTAATCATGTTACAGCCCGTAGGCAGACAGTAAGTAAGTGCAATCGAGCTAAACAGGTGCTCATCGGCTAAACGCCTCAAAAGAATATTTTTTACAAAAGAGTGGGAGAGCCAAAAATAACCCACTCGTTGCCAGGATTCCTTCTAGTGTTCACCATCTGGCAGGAATGTCGGTAGATCCTCGGTAGCTGCTCCGAAATCTGGCCACACAAAACCAGCTGGGTCAGACCCCAGAAAGAGCAAGTGCCACAAAGGAGGCTTCACTTAAGAACTAAAACCAGCAATCAGCACAAGATATGAATAAAAGTAAGAACTGGAAATAAAGAAAATACACCAGGATGATATACGACGAGATACCCATGGAACTATTCAGATAACCAGGTTACAACCCGTAAACCAAACAAGGACCGGGGTTGTAACCCTTCGTCTGAACAGAACTTGGAATTCTCACCATTTATCGGTAAAATAAATACAAGCATTTTGGTCGTTCAATAATCTGGAACAGGATCAGGGCAAGACTAGACTGGTTAGACTCCATCCAATCATTTCAAGGCCAAACAAGAATTACGGCTTGATACTTTAACTAACTAGGGTTGTCACCAGCCTAATTACTAACAAGATGCAGTGAGATTGTTCCACAGCCACAAGCCCTGCAGACCATCCAGGTCACCCAGGTCGAGAGATTAGGGTTGAATTCAGGTGGGTACATCGTCCAGGAAACGAATGTACCCTTAGGTAGCTTAAAGGGTGCAACACATGACAGTGTGCTGGAAATGTGCCCTACTCGACGGCAGGCTACAGATCCCAAGCGCGCCCAGATAACGGGATTGCCTGTAGCTGGAAAATCTCTTCATGACTAATGTATTAATCTAGTTGTTAACCTTAGTCCATTTTAGTAGGTACTCCTGACCGTGGTACTCAGGAGTCCCCTCCTAGACATGATGCAAGACAGGACTGGATTATTTGTACAAGCACAATCGCCCACGGTGTCCAGGTTATTCATACAGGTCATGTCATGTCAGGTAGCCGTCGCAACAGCTTATCAAGATATAACATGTCAGGTTTATCATGTCAAGTGTACTTGTCAGGAGTGCGCCACGACGGGCCACTATCAGGTCATGTCAGGTCATTATGTCAGAAGTGCACCACTACGGGTCACTATCGCGTCATGCTCAGGTATTATTTCCAAACATATTAAACAAATCCATGATTATCAAGTTCATGACAAAAGGCGTAAGGATATAAAATGGACGTTAAATATCTAATAAAATATCAATATACAGGACTATAGAAGATCAAGGGTAATCAGGCTACGCTCAAGCCAGGCTATGCTCAGGCTAGCGTACGCTCAGGTCTGCGTACCAAAGGATCCATACACTTCCAATGGGAAGCGTACGCAAAGGTCAACGTACACAAGGGCACGCTCAAGCTACAGGTCAGCGTACGCTCAAGCTAGCATACGCTCGAGCTAGCGTACGAAAGGGCCAGCGTACGCCTTGCTCGCTTAAGCTAGCATACCAAGGCACGCGTACGCTCAAGCTAGCGTACGCTCAAGACACGCTGCCAACAGGCAGCGTATCAAGGCTAGCGTACGCTCGCTAAAGAGCAGCGTACACAAGTTAGCGTATGCTCGCTAAAGAGCAGCGTACACAAGTCAGCGTACGCTCGCTAAAGAGCAGCGTACACAAGTTAGCGTACGCTCGCTAAAGAGCAGCGTACACAAGTTAGCGTACGCTCGCTAAAGAGCAGCGTACACAAGTTAGCGTACGCTCGCTAAAGAGCAGCGTACACAAGTTAGCGTACGCTCGCTAAAGAGCAGCGTACAGCTCAGTGGCGTAAGCTAAAAAGCTAGCTCACTGTTCACTGTCTTCTCCAAATGGCAAGAACAGCAAGAACTCTAAAGTTGAATCTAAGCTTCAATTGTCCAAATCTTGGTCAAAACAAGTCCGAATCCAACTTTCCAAAGGTCAAAATTGGGTAGAATGAAATTCTCTAAAACGTGGAACCATCAAAACTTGAAAACAAGCAAGTTTAATAGATCAAAACCACCAAAATCCGAAAGTAGCAAAACTCTAGATCTACAAGAATTAAAGCCTCAAAATGGAAAATGACAAGTTCTAATGTGGTTTAGAATCATGAGAAGAAGCTAATGAAACCATCAAATGGAGTTCTCTTGTGGAAGCAAGTTGCACTTGCCTATGGTGTTCTTGGTTGGTGGAGAAGAGTAATGGTGGGGGAAGGAGAAGTAAATAAGAATTATGGAGGAGAGAGAAGGTTGGTGGGGATAATAAAGAGGGGGGTTGTGGTGGAAATGAAGGAGAAGCATAGGCTAAGGTGTTCCACCCTTGGCCCATGATGAACCAAGCAGTGGGCCGGCCGAACCAAGCCAACCCAAACCGAGAGTTAAACCAAGTCGAGAGCTAAACCAAGGAGATATGCAAATAAAAAATACGTATACGTATTCCAAATACGTAATACGAACAAACAGGCATTACAACTCTACCCACCTTAAAAGAATTCCGTCGTCAGAATTTAATTAAGAGGCTAGAGGGACAAGAACAAGCTACACTATTCACAGGCAATTATACTAGGCAATCAATCAATCATGCAAGCAAGGAATTGATAGCATGAGGCATAAGAAAGACATTATACCTCACGAGTCAAACAAGTCAGGATATCGCGATCGGATATCATCCTCACGCTCCCACGTTGACTCACCCAAAGAGTGATGACCCCAAGCAACTCGGACTAACTTGATAGTCTTGTTCTTGAGGATCTTCTCTCTTCGATCCAATATAGACACGGGCCTCTCCTCATACGAAAGGTTGGTACCAACAACCAATTTCGAATGATCCAGGATGTGGCTCGGGTCCGGGATATACCGTCGTAATTGGGATACATGGAACACGTCATGCACCTCGCTTAGCGACGATGGAAGAGCGAGACGATAGGATACATCTCCTACTCGCTCCAGAATGTCAAACGGTCCTATATACCTAGGACTAAGCTTGCCCCGTACGCCGAAACGAATGACGCCACGGTTAGATGAAATTCTCAGGAATACATGATCGCCGACCGAGAACTCGAGAGGGCGCCGATGAGAATCGGCCCAATGGCGCTGGCGATCTTGGGCAACTCGAAGGTGATCTCTGACTCGCCTGACTACTTCAACGGTCTGAGCAATCATTTCTGGACCAAGCATCTGCCTCTCTCCAACATCATTCCAGGCTAACGGGGATCTGCACTTCCTGCCATACAGTGCCTCGAACGGTGCCATCTGGATACTGGCCTGGAAACTATTGTTGTATGAGAATTCTACCAGGTGTAAATGATCTTCCCATGAACCACCGAAGTCAAGTGTGCAAGACCGCAACATGTCTTCAAGAGTCTGGATCGTGCGTTCCGACTGGCCATCCGTTTGTGGGTGATATGCTGAACTGAACTGGAGATGAGTTCCCAAACTCTCTTGCAAGCTACGCCAAAAGTGTGACGTAAACCTTGAATCTCGGTCCGAGGTGATACTGACTGGCACACCGTACAATCTGATAATCTGCCTGAGGTACATCTCTGCTAGCTGAGCCGTCGACTGACCAACTCTGAATGGAAGAAAGTGAGCCACCTTCGTGAGCCGGTCAACTATAACCCAGATAGCATCTCTACCAGCTGGGGATCTAGGTAGTCCAGTCACAAAATCCATGGCACATGCTCCCACTTCCATTCTGGAATCGGCAAGGGCTGAAGAAGTCCAGCCGGTCTCTGATGTTCGGCTTTAACTTGTTGGCAAACTAAACACCGAGAGACAAACCGAGCTATCTCCCGCTTCATGCCATTGCACCAGAAATGCTGCCGGATATCACGGTACATCTTCGTACTGTCGGGATGGATGGAATACTGCGAACTGTGCGCTTCTGACATGATCTTCTGCCGGATATCTCCGCTGGGTACACAAAGACGCTTACCATGTCGAAGTGTACCATCCTCATGAATGTATAACTCTGGTCTTCGTCCTGCCTCACACTCTGCTCTGAGTCGCTGAAGTTTGGAATCTGCCGACTGCGCCATCCGGATCCTCTCAACTATAGTTGACTGAACTTGCATACTGGCCATCAAGGCCACACTGGAAGGGAGAACAACTTCAATACCCATCCTCTGAAGATCTGCTAACAGCTCTGGTTGCGCTGTTAGGAAATAAACTCCGGCTCTCCTGCTCAATGCATCCGCAACAATATTGGCCTTGCCAGGATGATACTGTAGGTTGACATCATAATCCACAAGAAGCTCCAGCCACCTCCTCTGACGCATGTTAAGATCCTTCTGGGTGAAAACATACTTCAGGCTCTTGTGGTCGGTGAAAATCTCTATCCCATCTCCTTACAAGTAGTGCCTCCACAACTTAAGTACAAACACCACTGCTGCCAGCTCCAAGTCATGGGTTGGGTAATTCCTCTCATGATCACGAAGTTGTCGTGACGCATAAGCTATCACCTTCCTATGCTGCATCAGAACGCATCCTAAACCTCTGCCTGAAGCATCACAATACACTGAAAATCCTCCGGTTCCATCTGGAAGCGTGAGAATAGGAGCTGTTATCAGGCCTCGCTTCAACTGCTCAAAAGAACTCTGACACTCTGCTGTCCAAGCAAACTGCGCATCCTTGCGGGTCAACTGGGTCAATGGCGCTGAAATCCGAGCAAAATCTGAAACAAACCGCCGGTAGTAGCCGGCCAATCCAAGAAAACTACGAACCTCTGCAACTGTGCTGGGCACTGGCCATGACTCAATAGCCACAATCTTCTGGGGATCCACTTCTACTCCTCCTCGAGTGATGATATGACCCAAGTACGAAATGCGATTGAGCCAGAACTCGTATTTACTAAACTTGGCATATAACTGGTGCTCTCTGAGGATCTGAAGAATTATACGGAGATGCTGCTCATGCTCCGCCTCACTCTTGCTGTAGACCAGAATGTCATCCAAGAACACAATCACAAACTGATCCAAGTAAGGCATGAAGATGCGATTCATGAGGTCCATGAATACTGCCGGCGCATTGGTTGCTCCAAAAGGCATAACAAGGAATTCCCAATGCCTATATCTCGATCTAAAAGCTGTCTTCGGGATGTCCTGCTCTCTGACTCTGATCTGATGATAACCTGAGCGCAAATCAATCTTCGAGAATACTGATGCCCCTTTGAGTTGATCAAACAAGTCATCTATCCTCGAAAGAGGGTATCTGTTCTTGATTGTCACTGAGTTCAAGGTACGATAATCAATACATAACCTGGACGTACCATCCTTCTTTTTCACAAGAAGCATCGGGGCTCCCCAAGGCGATCCACTAGCACGAATGAATCCCTTGGTTCTAAGCTCTTCAATCATCTTATACAATATCTCCAATTCTGACGGCGCCATCCTGTAGACTCTCTCTGACACTGGGGCTGTTCCGGGAATCAAGTCGATAGTGAACTCGATCTTCCGCTCCGGAGGCATACCTGGAAGGTCTTCTGGAAAAACATCTGGGAACCCCTCGACTATCCTGGGCAACTGAACTGCTGCTACTGCCATCCGCAATATCGGAGGAGAAGGCTCAACCTCGTCTCGAGAGAAAGAAAACTCTGGCTCTCCTGGAATGCTAAAAACAACCCTACCAATATGGCAGTCTATCCTAGCATACTGGTTCCTCAACCAATCCATCCCTAAGACCACATCATAATCGGCCATCGGGAATTCTATCAATCTAGCGGGGAATTCCCTACCGCTAACTACGATCCGACACGAGAAAAATACTCTATCTACTCCCACAAGTCCGTTACCAGTAAGTATATTGAGCCTTACTGATAAGGACTCGGGCTCCAATCCTACCCGTGTTGCGAATCGTACAGACATAAAAGAATACGATGCACCAGAATCAAATAAAGCTGAAGCTGGAAAGGAGTTAACAAGAATTGTACCTGCCACTACCTCTCCTGGTGCCAATCCTTCTTCCACGGTCATCATCATGGCCTGACCATGCCCTCGGGGTGCTGGTCCCCTCTGTTGAATTCTTCGCTGCCTATTCTGACTCAAGGCCTAGGCTTGCGCATACTGCTGGGGGCTCTGTTGCTGAAACGCCTGGGACTGAGGCGGCAAGGGCCTCGTCAATGGATACTGCTGCTGCTGCTGGACCGGTGCGGGTCCTCTCACCAAAGAACTAGAAAGGTTGGACGAGGATGAACCACCCCTATTCGGGCAGGATCCAACCCTATGGTCTGGTGCTCCACAAGCCAGACACAATCCCTGTGCCCTGCGACACTCTGCCACCACATGGCCTGGCTTTCCACAATGAGAACATCCCACTGCGGAAGACTGCTTCTGCTTCTGCTGCTGCTGAGGGTGCGTCGGAGTTGAATGCTGAACCGACGTCACTGAGGCTGCTCGCCTCGGAGCCCCAATAGTCAAGGCCCTGGCTGCCGGGGCTGGTGCTGAAGACTGATTCATCTGGCTGTGAGATCTCTTCCGACCTCCGGTCCTATCCACAATCCTCTGGGAGGTATACT
This sequence comes from Iris pallida, assembly GCA_029216955.1. Classification (NCBI taxonomy): domain Eukaryota; kingdom Viridiplantae; phylum Streptophyta; class Magnoliopsida; order Asparagales; family Iridaceae; genus Iris; species Iris pallida. The sequence goes on from JANAVB010009400.1 coordinate 1,545,552, forward strand.
CATGCCCCCGGGCTGCTCTCAAGACTGCATCAAAAGTCTGATGCTCAAACTGCTCAACTGCCAACAAGATCTCCAGGTGAAGTCCCTGCTGGAACCGCTGGGCTCTATCATACTCGGTTGCCACCAGGGTGGGAGCAAACCGACTGAGTCTAGAAAACTCGGCCGCATATCCGTCGACCGTCCTGCCTCCTTGCTTCAGATTGGTAAACCTCGTCTGCAGATCATACCGAGCTACGGCATCAAAATACTTGGTCTGGAATCTCTCTCTGAACACTGCCCAAGCAATGGGTGCTACTAATCCAACGGCCTGTGCTGCCCACCAGCTGCGGGCAAGATCTAACAACTGCAGGTGCACCACGGCTACCTTCTCATTCTCTGGAGTCTTGGCTGCTTCTAGAACCACCTCTGTATCCTGAAGCCATGCATCTGCTGCGATAGCATCTTCACTACCGTCAAAGAAAGGAGGGTTCAAGCGCTTGAAGCTGTTGGCCGCGCTGTTACCCTGATGACCACCCCGGGTCAAAGCATCCGTCACTGCCTGGTGCAAGGCATCTCCACGCCGGTCTTGGGAAGCTATCAAGGTCCTGACGAGTCCTACCAAAGTGCCGTCATCATGTTCTACAGGTTGAACTGGCTGGACTGGTGGCTCTCCGCCAGAAGACACGACTCTGGAGGCTACTCCGGAATGCTGGGCTTGATCTCCAGGTTGCTGCTGGTCCGCGGGAGGTGCTCCGCCTTGCTGGTCGGCAGGTCCACGAACAATGCCGCTGAAGAAGACGACATAGGAAACAATAAGGAAGGACCAGGACAGATCAACGATACAAGCATATGATCAGGACAACAATCCAGGGATTCAGAAGATACGAGCAGAGATCAAGGACGAATACTGATTGAGACATCTATTCGGTAAACCCTCACATATCTCGATTTATAAGATCTGCATGGGCCACCACTTAAACCATGTCACACCCCAGAACCAGAATACTGGAGAGCGGGGGCAGACATAGCCAGCTACGTATATGAAATGGATTCCATCTCGCTATACGGTCACGGCTGTCTAGGATACATGAGGGTTTATCTACAAGCCAACAGTCTCTTAAGGTCATGAACAAGCCTAGTATCTCAATCATAAGCAAGTAAGTAAGAGTCACAAGATGTATGATCATTAAATATACAATAATTAGGCGTCCCAAATATTACATATTCAGCTGATCATGAAGCTAGTCGTTACAAAATGTTAGGACTAGCAAGAGTTTAGTCATACATGATCAATCCTAGGATCTGTTAATCATGTTACAGCCCGTAGGCAGACAGTAAGTAAGTACAATCGAGCTAAACAGGTGCTCGTCAGCTAAACGCCTCAAAAGAATATTTTTTACAAAAGAGTGGGAGAGCCAAAAATAATCCACTCGTTGCCAGGATTCCTTCTAGTGTTCACCATCTGGCAGGAATGTCGGTAGATCCTCGGTAGCTGCTCCGAAATCTGGCCACACAAAACCAGCTGGGTCAGACCCCAGAAAGAGCAAGTGCCACAAAGGAGGCTTCACTTAAGAACTAAAACCAACAATCAGCACAAGATATGAATAAAAGTAAGAACTGGAAATAAAGAAAATACACTAGAATGATATACGACGAGATACCCATGGAACTATTCAGATAACCAGGTTACAACCCGTAAACCAAACAAGGACCGGGGTTGTAACCCTTCGTCTGAACAGAACTTAGAATTCTCACTATTTATCGGTAAAATAAATACAAGCATTCTGGTCGTTCAATAATCTGGAACAGGATCAGGGCAAGACTAGACTGGTTAGACTCCATCCAATCATTTCACGGCCAAACAAGAATTACGGCTTGATACTTTAACTAACTAGGGTTGTCACCAGCCTAATTACTAACAAGATGCAGTGAGATTGTTCCACAGCCACAAGCCCTGCAGACCATCCAGGTCACCCAGGTCGAGAGATTAGGGTTAAATTCAGGTGGGTACATCGTCCAGGAAACGAATGTACCCTTAGGTAGCTTAAAGGGTGCAACACATGACAGTGTGCTGGAAATGTGCCCTACTCGACGGCAGGCTACAGATCCCAAGCGCGCCCAGGTAAAGGGATTGCCTGTAGCTGGAAAATCTCTTCATGACTAATGTATTAATCTAGTTGTTAACCTTAGTCCATTTTAGTAGGTACTCCTGACCGTGGTACTCAGGAGTCCCCTCCTAGACATGATGCAAGACAGGACTGGATTATTTGTACAAGCACAATCGCCCACGGTGTCCAGGTTATTCATACAGGTCATGTCATGTCAGGTAGCCGTCGCAACAGCTTATCAAGATATAACATGTAAGGTTTATCATGTCAAGTGTACTTGTCAGGAGTGCGCCACGACGGGCCACTATCAGGTCATGTCAGGTCATTATGTCAGGAGTGCACCACTACGGGTCACTATCGTGTCATGCTCAGGTATCATTTCCAAACATATTAAACAAATCCATGATTATCAAGTTCATGACAAAAGGCATAAGGATATAAAATGGACGTTAAATATCTAATAAAATATCAATATACAGGGCTATAGAAGATCAAGGGTAATCAGGCTACGCTCAAGCCAGGCTACGCTCAGGCTAGCGTACGCTCAGGTCTGCGTACCAAAGGATCCATACACTTCCAATGGGAAGCGTACGCAAAGGTCAGCATACACAAGGGCACGCTCAAGCTACAGGTCAGCGTACGCTCAAGCTAGCGTACGCTCGAGCTAGCGTACGAAAGGGCCAGCGTACGCCTTGCTCGCTTAAGCTAGCGTACCAAGGCACGCATACGCTCAAGCTAGCGTACGCTCAAGACACGCTGCCAACAGGCAGCGTATCAAGGCTAGCGTACGCTCGCTAAAGAGCAGCGTACACAAGTCAGCGTACGTTCGCTAAAGAGCAGTGTACACAAGTTAGCGTACGCTCGCTAAAGAGCAGCGTACACAAGTCAGCGTACGCTCGCTAAAGAGCAGCGTACACAAGTTAGCGTACGCTCGCTAAAGAGCAGCGTACACAAGTTAGCGTACGCTCGCTAAAGAGCAGCATACACAAGTTAGCGTACGCTCGCTAAAGAGCAGCGTACACAAGTTAGCGTACGCTCGCTAAAGAGCAGCGTACAGCTCAGTGGCGTAAGCTAAAAAGCTAGCTCACTATTCACTGTCTTCTCCAAATGGCAAGAACAGCAAGAACTCTAAAGTTGAATCTAAGCTTCAATTGTCCAAATCTTGGTCAAAACAAGTCCGAATCCAACTTTCCAAAGGTCAAAATTGGGTAGAATGAAATTCTCTAAAACGTGGAACCATCAAAACTTGAAAACAAGCAAGTTTAATAGATCAAAACCACCAAAATCTGAAAGTAGCAAAACTCTAGATCTACAAGAATTAAAGCCTCAAAATGGAAAATGACAAGTTCTAATGTGGTTTAGAATCATGAGGAGAAGCTAATGAAACCATCAAAAGGAGTTCTCTTGTGGAAGCAAGTTGCACTTGCCTATGGTGTTCTTGGTTGGTGGAGAAGAGTAATGGTGGGGGAAGGAGAAGTAAATGAGAATTATGGAGGAGAGAGAAGGTTGGTGGGGATAATAAAGAGGGGGGTTGTGGTAGAAATGAAGGAGAAGCATAGGCTAAGGTGTTCCACCCTTGGCCCATGATGAACCAAGCAGTGGGCCGGCCGAACCAAGCCAACCCAAATCGAGAGTTAAACCAAGCCGAGAGCTAAACCAAGGAGATATGCAAATAAAAAATACGTATACGTATTCCAAATACGTAATACGAACAACAGGCATTACAGTATTGTACAGCTTGTGGCTTAAGTCTAGGCATCCAAAGAGCTTGGTTGTTCAAGTCGAACACGTGTACGACACGTTTCCATACTGCGAAGCTTGATGTAGCCTTTGCTCGTCAAGTCGTTGCCTGAATAAGTTATACAAGAGTTTTGCTGGGCTATCAAATTCGTAGCAAGCACTATCCCCTATTGTCTGCGGTTGTCAAGTCACATAGTCCCACGAGAACAAGACTTGTCATATAAGTATATGACTTGAGTGATAGCATCGCCTAGAGAACAAGGTCTGTCTAAGGCACTGTAGAAGCATGGAATTTCAGACACATCTATAGGCCAGAATTCCTATGCGCTTAACACTATGTGGCTAGACTCAAACATGCGCAAGGGAGTTCAAACAAAGTACTTGGCACAGGAAAGGACAGCAAAAGTATAGACATCAAAAGAAGGCTTTTATTTTATATGAAAGTCTATTACATGTCTAAGAAAGGGCTTTATAAATGAGAACTTCTACAAAAAGAAAGATCCTAAAGCTACAACCAGGCACAACAACTGCCATGCACCCCATGCCAGGCGTATCATCCGTTAGGCACATCCCACTACCAAAATAAGTGGTTTTAGCGACGCCCAAAAACGTCGCTAAAACAATAAAATCCGTCGCTAATATGAAGCACTGACGCAATTACCGACGTTTAAGTTTTGTCGCCGTTTCCTTAGTCGCTGATTACAAAAACGTCGCTGAACGTCGCAATTACCGACATCCAGCGACGTAACTGTACGTCGGTGAGTTCTCGACGTCTACCGTCGTGTCGTCGGTATATTAGCGACGTATATGTAGTCGCTACACGTCGGTGAAGTCCTGGAATAATTCCCGACGTCTACCGTCGTTTCGTCGGTAATATAGCGACGTGAATGTAGTCGCTAGACGTCGGTAAAGGTCCTGGATAATACCGACACTCACCGACGTTTAAACGTCGAAAAAACGTCGGAGACCTGTACATTTTTTTGCAGCTAGTCGTCGGTAAACGTCGGAAAAGCGTCGGAGACCTGTACTTTTTTTGCAGTTAGTCGTCGGTAAATGTCGGAAAAACGTCGGAAAAATGTATTTTTTGCAGCTTGTCGTCGGTAAACGTCGGAAAATGACGTCGATAAACGTCAGTAAGCGTCGCTAAACGTCGCTAAAATTGTAAAAAAAATAAAAAAAATAAAACACAGATTCTATATTACCACTCACAATTCAAGATGCTACACATATAGGTACACATTCAAATCCCCACTCACAATTCCAAATCACAGCGCATTCAAACCCCCACTCACAATTCAAGATGCTACACATATAGCTTTAATCTAAGTTAATTAACATCCAATCCAAACACAATTAACATTTATCGACGAAGGAATTAACATCCAATCCAAACATCCAATCCAAACAAGTCACAAGTCAAATCGATACAAACACAATTAACATCCAAATCCAAACATCCTATCATAAGTCACAAACATATGATGATACAAACACAAACAAAAGTCCTAACTAGGACTACTAGTGATCTGGTGCAGGAGGGGCATCGCCGCGACGAAGGGATAACAACTCCTCATACTCCGCAAGTGAAATCGATACAGATGGAGCGCCAGGCTGTGACGTCGGTGGAGTCGGTGTCGAAGAAGAAGGCGGTGGAGGCGGCGGAGTCGACGACGATGAAGGCGCACCCAGAGTACCAGCATGCTCCAACGCTGTAAGTCGCTGGTTGTATGAATCCATGATAGATAACATTCTACCACTGCTCTGGACCATCGAATCCTGCGCCAATCTCACCGTCTCGGCCATGGTCACCTGTCCTGTCTGCAACTCCGTCACCGTGCGCTCTAACCCTCCAACGGTGCGCTCTGTCCTCTCAGTCGTCTCCACGAGCCCCATAATGTCGCGGTCGAGCGCATCCAATCGTGCTATCAGTGCAGGATCGTCCGTAGGGTGCTGAGACTGCTGCTCGATCCGTCGTAGCAGGTCGTCACGGAGAGACTCCATCATCTGGTGGACTCGGGCAGACTCCTGGGACGGCTGTGGACCATGCACACTAGCAGGAGATGTCCTAGAGGACTGGGTCGCAACTAGGGCGCCATAGGATCCCGTACCATAGTACGTACCCCTATGGAGGCCACCAGCGGCGGTCATCCACAGCTCGTCCGCCGACGGAGCTTGAGTGGGCTGCGAGGAAGTACCGGCCACTCCTGCATCAGGTGCACTAGCAGTCGCCCGTTCCCGCAGCCTCTGATACTCGGCCTAGAAAGTATGGATAGTACTCTATGATTTCTAATTTCTAATTAATGTACTTATTTTTACTAACTTCATGAATATTTATTTGCATCATATTTACTAAGTTATATTAAAATTGACACGAAGTATTAAATTAAGATAACGTATTGTAATACTTACATAGGTCTGCTCGGCCCTCTCGTCAATAAGGACTCCGCCCTTCCGATGGATGGCCAGGAAGACGGTCACCATGTCGGCGTTACCGACCTTCCTTACCTGTAATTAAATATATTATCTTAGAAATAATTTATCGAATTTGCATTAAAATAATATTTTTAAAAGAGAAAGACATACCAGACGACGAAAATGTTCCGTCATCGGAATCGACCCACCGCACCACTTCGAGGCATGTTGCCTAGCCGCCTTAGCCTTCTCCGACTTCTCCTTGTACCTTGGCTCGTTGAATCGAGCCTTCATCGCATTCCACTGATCAGGGGTGATCCAACCTTTGATCGGCTTTCCGGCACGATCACGTTCCTTCTGATCATTAATAGAGTCGCGGATCAGCTTAGCAGCGACGGAAGGAAACATCCCCTCGATCAGCTCGGCCCGGTGCGGTGGATAGTAAAACATATCCTAGAACAGTACGAAACCAAATATTTATCAGTTATATATAATATGCATAAATTAAATGATTCATGTTAAAAACAAATCTATTTTAACCTTGAAGCGCGTAAACCAGTAGTTCTTCCTTTCGTCTGGAGCATCAGAGTAGTTAATCCAGGGACCACCATAATTATGCCTCAGCATATCGCCTAGGCGTCTCTGTACCCCTGGAGGACGATATCTATACAGACATATTATATTCATAAAAAAAGTTAATTTATGATAAAAACAGAAAAAAAAATCATAAACCAAAATACCTACTTTGTACCGTCGGCCCAGATCTCCGTCCTCCCCTCCTCCGGAGGTGCGCACGCATCATCTTCATGATGCTGGTCGGCCGTCGGCGCATCCTCCTCCATCGGCTCATCGGTCGTCTCCATCGTCGTATTAGCAGTAGGAACGCTAGACGAGTGAGCACTCTCATTAGGCCTGGAACTACTCGTCCCAGGAGACAATCCACGTGGCATCGTCCCAGGAGGCCCAGCTACTGGCCGATACGGCGGAGTAATCGGCGACGAGGATCCAGAGCCGGTACCAGTAGGAGGTACCGAAGGAGGACCTCTACCAGTACCTATAGGAGAACCTCGCCGTCCTCCTGGTCGGTACCCTCCGCGACGACCTGCCATACCTGATAACAACATTGGATAATACAACAAATTAATAATAGAGACTAGAAATATGAAAGTACAATAAAGACAAGATAATAACCAAGATAACATATGATGATACATTCTACAAGAATAATCTAAGTCCAGATAAGTACATCTCTCTCAATCATCTTCAGAATAATCATCTTGTTCGTCTTCCTCGACCTCATCTTCCTCTTCCTCCTCATCTTCACTTTCGTCTTCACCTTCGTCGGCTTCGTCTTCCTCTTCGGATAATTCTACATCTTCTACATTATGTGTCGTATAATGCGTAACTTCCGTGGAGTCCACATCGACAATATTGGTTACAGGAGGTAGCTCGTCCTCCTGGTAAGCTTTTTTATCAATATCAAAAGTATCTCTAGCTTTAGTCTTGCATACTGCCCACCAGTCAGACTTCGTTGCTCTCCGTCTCGGATAAGCTGTGAAGTACACGAGCTGAGCCTGAGTTGCTAGGACAAACGGTTCGTAGCCTTGATATCTACGCTTGTAGTTTATATCCACAAGACCATGCTTGTCAATTTTCCAGCCTTAATTTTCAATCGGATCGAACAATTCACACTTGAACAACACGTTCTTTGCAGGTTCTCTGCCATAATTATATGATAACTCCACAATCTCTCGCAAGATGCCAAAGAAATCATTTCCTGGATCGACGTCTTTGTAGTTCGAAGACTTGATACACAAACAACTGTTCTTCGTGGAATCAAGATCCAGGAAGCTGTCTCTGATCGGAGCATTTGTCGACTTGAACCGAAAGCCATTGACACAATAACTTGGCCATGTTTTAACAAAAGTAATTGGTCCCTTGGCAAGAGTTCTAATTAATTCAATCTCGGGTGAAATTAGACGATCGACCTGAATATCAAAGAAGAGATAATAAGTTATTTATTGCGCAGTTGCATTAGAAGAGGCCAGTAAATATTACCGAGCTGCTTACATATTCGCTCAACCAAGAAGGAAAATGACGTCTCATTTCTTGTTCTAATGCTTCGTCTGTTAGGTAGGGTCTAACCAGCCTCAACTCATCATTATATGTGCTGAAAAACAACGAAGCATTAGAACGATTAGTACAATAATATTAGCTTATACTATTACATTGAGATGACGTAAACTCATCATTCCTTACTTACCCCTCTAGCTTCTCCACTTCATCCTCGTCGCAATTGAGTAATACATACAACTGAGCAGCCCTTAGCTCTTCGTCATTCAAATATCTCTTCTTCATTTTCCCCGAAGGCTTTTCGGACGCATTGAATACTTTAAGTATTCCATCATTAAATTCTTGATATCCGTCGTCGTTTTTCGGAGCCCTCGTTCTATTCATAGCAACATGAGGTTTGAAATAGGAGGAGCAAAAATTTGTAATCTCCTCGAGAATATAGGCTTCACAAATAGAACCCTCAACCCGAGCCTTATTTTTTACCTTTCTTTTTAGGTGATTCAAATGTCGTTCGAACGGGTACATCCATTGATATTCGACGGGTCCACCAACACGTGCCTCGTAGGAAAGATGAATCGGCAAATGCTCCATAGAGTCGAAGAATCCAGGAGGAAACACCCTCTCTAGCTTGCACATGCGTCTTCATCCTTGTCGTCTTTGTAGTACAACATGCACCCGTTGCGACAGGCATCGAATTTTTCATATCCCATCCAGAGCGATCTAACCATCCTCTTAGACCGGTAGAAGTCTTTAGGCAACTTCGCACCCTCAGGCAATATTTCTATAAGCAACTCCATAATACGGTTGTAGCAATCTTGCGACATGTTAAAATCGGACTTGATGCTCAACAATCTTGTAACCACCTCCAACGGTGAATGATCCTCACAACCAGGATATAATAGAGTCCTTGCATTCTCCAGCAACTCCATGAACTGTGCAGCATCGGGGTTCGGTGCCTCCTCAGGTGCATCATGATCATCCGGATCGAAACTAGGCCCGGCCGCATCGAAAACCATGTTCACCAACCCATCGTCGTAAGGAGCGTTGTTGTGGACATCCACATAAGGCTCGTACTCCGATGCTAAAGACACAAGTTCTCCGTGCTCGCTCCACTGATAGTAATTCGGCATGAAACCCTTCGAGTACAAATGATACGTGACATCCACTTCTGGATGATATTTCAAGTTGCGACATCTCACACACGGACACTTAATTTTGGTACCGTCCATGTACTGAGGGAACACCTTAGCAAACTGCAGGAACTGGTGTACACCCTCTATAAATTCATCCCGCACACCGCACATGTCATCAGGATGACGGTTGTACATCCAAGTACGATTCCGCAGATAGTAATTCAGCTCCATAATTTTGTAAGATAGATACATCAAGGTAGTGAATGATATGCAAGTGTCAAAGCTTTTCCGATGGATTGCATTTATCTTTTCATCCATTCATTCATGCATTGCATTTATCTTTTCAGTTTTGCATATCATTACCTACTATTATATATGCATTTATCTTTTCATCCATTCATTCATGCATTGCATTTATCTTTTCGATCAACAATCTAGTAAAACAAGGCTAAACTAGGTCAATAAGACAATATCTTGGGTTACATTGGTCAACTGGATTACATTGGATGTGAAAATCTGTATCGTAAGACAAACTAAACATAATTAGTATATAATCATGTAACTGGTGGATCCGCTAGCTAGTAAGCCGGATGTACTTAATATCAGAGAGTATCAGATTAGTATCAGTATATAGTTAGGTAGACCGTATCAAACGCATATCGGAATAGTAGGCCGAATAGGAGGCCGAGATAGTCGAATGAGAAGAAGGGAAGAAGGGAAGAGCAGATGGGTCCAGAGCCATGGTGGAGGAGGAGAAGTAACATGAGAGCAGTTTCTGCCGTAACATCTCCTGGCTCTGCTGGCAACTGAAGTCCAGATGCTACAAAGGACGATCCTTCGCTGAAATCGACTACAACACCCATCAGTTCAAGTTCATTCCTAGATGAGTATATTCCAATGCCATAGAGGAAGGTCAACAAACTGATGGCTTCTATGGCATTGGAATCTACTCATATAGGAATGAACTTGAACTGATGGGTGTTGTAGTCGATTTCAGCGAAGGATCGTCCTTTGTAGCATCTGGACTTCAGTTGCCAGCAGAGCCACAGGAGATGTTACGGCGGAAACTGCTCTCATGTTACTTTTCCTCCTCCACCATGGCTCTGGACCCATCTGCTCCTCCCTTCTTCCCTTCTTCTCATTCGACTATCTCGGCCTCCTATTCGGCCTACTATTCCGATACCGATACTTTGAACCTTGATCTTAACACAAACCTATATACTGATCGATACTAATCCGCTACGCTCGATACTAAGTATATACGGTCGATACTGATAGCGATAGTCCGATACCGATAGCGATAGTCCGATACCGATAGTTCGATCGATACCGATAGTTCGATACCGATAGCGATAGTCCGATACCGATAGCGATAGTTCGATACCGATAGCGATAGTCCGATACAGATACACATGGACCTACATATCTATATATCACTAGTAGCCATACTCCTCTACATACTACTCTACACTAGGATCTAGTAACCATATACTAAGTCAAAATCTAGGGTTTGACTGAATATGGGTTAACTTTCTGGTCAAACTAAGTCAAAATCTAGGGTTTGGTCAAACCTAGACTAGTCAACAAGGTACTTAGACTATTAAGTCAATTCTATGATATACTAACTCATAACTAACTATAGGCCAATATAACTAGGATATCCTAGGATACCATAATACTATATTATATATACATATCAAGGTATATATACCCAATGTCTATAGTCTAAACATATATCCCTTACAAGGACTCTCAAACACATTACATAGTGTAGCATCTCATTAGCCATATACCTATACTCTAATCCATTACCTACTCTATAACTCAACTGTTACCCACCATACTCTAAGAGCATCTCCAACCCTATTGTCTTGTTATATGTTGTGAATCATATGTGGCATTAGGCACAAGACAATGTCTTGTCTAGGTGGCAAGATTATATTGACAAATGACAATGAAGTGAGAAAATCTTCTCCAATGCAAAATGTTTACTTTTTTCAACTTGGAAGATAAAGTATTAAGATATTTACTTCTTTCCCAACTTTCAAGACAACTACTCATATTTTCCTAATATTTTTTATTCATAATTGATGACATGGAGAACAAGACATTGTCAAGTGCATTGTCTAGAACTAGACAACCAACTTCACAATGTCTTGTTTAATTTTTGCCACATAAGCTTCACAATTGACTTGACAATTGCATTGGAGAAGAACTTTTGAATAAAATTTTGTCATTCCTATGTGGCAACAACTTTTTTCCAAAGTCACAATAGGGTTGGAGATGCTCTAACTATCTACTTGCATTCACACACACATTTATAGCAATATATATAATATACTCACTAACATCTAACCCTCTCTTCCATTTGTTCCTTTAAATCAACACATATCTATATATAGATAGCCCAAATCTGTAAGGTATACAACCGGTTAGGGTTAGGGTATACCTGACCGTCACGGCTAGGGGGAGCGACGACGGCGAGGGGGAGCGGCGGTGGAGGTGGCTGCCGGGAAGGAGTAGGAGGAGGAGCGGCGGTGGAGGTGCTCTGGCGAACGGTGGCGGTAGGGGGTCGGGTTCGGCGGGGGCTGCCGGGAAGGAGGAGGAGGAGGAGGAGGAGGTGCTCTGGCGAACGGCGGCGGTAGGGGGTCGGGTTCGGCGGGGGCTGCCGGGAAGGAGGAGGAGGAGGAGGAGGAGGAGGAGGAGGAGGAGGAGGAGGAGGTCGGAGAGGCGGTGGAGGAGGAGGCTGGGCGGTGGAGGAGGAGGCTGGACGGGGTCGGTGCTCGCGGCGGTCGGTGGGGGTCGCCGAGGGCGCGGTCGGACGGGGGTCGAGGGGACAGGGGTGCTCGGGGTCGGGAAATAATGGGGGGGGAAGGAAAATATTGGGGGGAGGGGAATGGGGGGAAGTGAAATCGAAACTGACCTATATTCGCACATTAGCGACGTAACATAACCGCGTCGGTAACCGTCGCAACTTTATTGATATTAACGACGCCATAGTAAAAACGTCGCCAAACGTCGCTAATATCAATGATATTAGCGACGTTCACCGACATATCCGCGACGTGAGTTTTTCAATACGCAAACGTAGTTACTATACGACGTTGAACGTCGCTGAACGTCGCTAGTAGTGACGTCTTGCGACGTCATAAGAAAACGTCGGTAAATTGTTTTTTATCTGCGACGTTTTCGAAAAACGTCGCAAATTACGTCGGTAATATGACTTATTTTGGTAGTGTCCCTCTGATGTCTCATCTAGACGCGTCTTCTCGTCATTATGGCACAGGCGCATCAGAGCCAATCAGTCCTTGTCTAGCAGGAGGAGGAGATCTCCTTGCCCGATAAAGATCACGACACGACGCCCCGGTCTTTGAAAGCAACATGTATACTCGACAGCCTGTGGAGCTTCAAGCATAACGAAAGACGGAGCATGGCCGCCCCGATCTTTGGATGCAACAGGTACCGTCGACCTGTGTCGGGACTCGACGATCCCGATATTTGGATGCAATAGAGACTATCACGGAAGCTCAGAGCGACGGAAGACTGGGGCAGCGCATCTCCACCCTCGGAAAGAGCTCGTCATTAAGACTGAGTTTGGCAGTTCGCCAAGGCGGAGCTCCGGCCAAGTTCATCTTCATGTCGAAATGAAGAATGGAAGCAAAGCTTTCCTTCATGCGGCTATTTATAAGCACGGACAGCCTACACCCGAGTGCCAAATGGCCAACTTTCCAAATTCCATGCAACAAATTTGTATTAATAGCAAATGAATCCGTCTCCTTGTATTTAGCTAAATCAAAGCCTCGAAGAACTCAACAGATGGGCCAAAAAGGATGCGACACCTGGCTGAAGTGCCATCAACATCATGCGCTCCTCAGGGATGCGCCCAAATGGGCCAGAGACCCATGCGCCCAAAGGGACACTAACCGATGCACCCTCTTCAAATTGATCACCATCAAGCATTTAAATGCTGAATGATAAAAGCGGCAACGCATTTCAAGAGACGTCCAATCAGCATCCCTTTGCAGAAAATGAAGAGCCACTGATGTCAGCACCATCATTACACCTTGGGTCGGCAACAACTGCCACGTGGTCGGTCGATCATTCGTATGCGCCTCGTGGCCATGCACCCAGAAGACGGCGTGCGACCTAGTGGTCATACGCCCCCTCAGCTCACTTCTGATCTCAAGCAACAGAAGACTAAGCTCTCCATGTGCCTCAAAAGTCATGCGCCTGGACTTGCTCATGACTCCTAAAAGTCATGAGACTAAGTCGCCTTTCCTGCGCCTGATCCTACGCGTACCTTGATGTGAAGCTCTGTATGCGCCTCAAAAGCCAAGCGCCCAGACTTGTCTATGATGCCTAAAAATCATAGGACTAAGTCACCTCCATGCGCCCGATCCTAGGCGCACCCCGACAGATCACTCTCCTCCAAAACTGAGATCTTTGAGCCACAGTCATACGCCATGCGTCCTTTGACTCAGTTCTGTTCAAAGAATGGGTGCTAACCACCCAAGATCTCAATAACAACCGATTCTCAGGAACTGCCACGTGTCAGCTCCTCCGCAGCCCAACGAAGCAGTTCGAGCAGATTCTACTACAACTCGGGATGCATCATCCATGCGCCCTACTAGCATCAGCCACGTGGCGTTCCCACGTCCAGGTGCATCTGACATATGTGCGTATGAGCAGCCATCCTTCTATCTATAAATAGAAGGATCACTCCTTCATGACAGACGAACACACACAGACATATATATATATATATATATACAGATAGACTGTTATATGTCACGTCCCAGAACCAGAATACTGGAGAATGGGGGACAGACACAGCCAGCTACGTATATAGAAGTGTAATCTACCTCGATATACGGTCACGACTGTCTAGATGTAGGAGAGTTTATCTACAAGCCATCAGTCTCTTATGGTCAAGAACAAGCCTAGTGTCTCAATCTCAAGCAAGTAAATACATGTTACAAGATGGTAGATAATCGGACATACAAAGTAAGGCATCCCAAACATTACATATTCAGATAATCATGAAGCTAGTCATACAAATTGCGAAGACTAGCAAGAGTTTCAGTCATACATGCTAGGATTTGTTAATCATGTTACAGCCCATAGGAGGATAGTAAGTAAGGTATGCAACACGAGCTAACACTTGCTCGGCGGCTAAACGCCTCAAAAGAATAATTTTACAATTAGAGTGGGAGAGCAAAATAAATCCACTCGTTGCCAGGATTTCTTCTAGTGTTCATCATCTGGCAGGAAGGCTGGGAGATCTTCGGGAGCTACTCCGAAATCTGGCCATACAAAACTAGCTGGGTCAGACTCCAGAAAGAGCAAGTGCCACAAAAGAGGCTTCACTTAAGAACTAAAACCAGCATGTCAGAACATAAACAAGAATAATAATGAGAAGACATGAAATGTAAATAAGGAAACAAATGACGAGAAGACGAGGAATTATTCCGGAAGCCAGGTTACAATCCTTAAACCAAACAAGGACCCGGGTTGTAACCCTTCGCCTGTAGCCATTTATTGCTAAGAGTAAAGCGTAAGCAAGCATGTCCTGAGATAGTCATGTACTGGATCTAGACAAGACTAGACAGGATTGGACTCCATCCAACATTCACGGCCAAACAAAGAGTACGGCTTGATACTTTAACTAACTAGGGTTATCACAAGCCTAGTTACTAGTAAGATGCAATGAGATGTTCCGGCAGTCATAAGCCCTGCAGCTATCCAGGTTATCCAGGCGAGGTTCATATAAGAGTTATCAAAAATTATTAGGTGACTTGGAGTGCAACACATGATAGTGTGCATATTACTTGTTTCAAGAAGTGCTCCACATGACAGTGGGCTAGAAATGTGCCCTACTCGTCGGCAGGCTACAAGTCCATCAGGTGTAGCCGGGATAATAGGATCGCCTGTAATTGGAAATATCTTTCTATATGAGCTACTTTGATCAATCTAGTAATTAACCTAGTCAGGTTCAGCATAAATCCCTGACCGTGGTAACCAGGGATGCAAGTCCTAGACATGATGCGAGACGAGACTGGTAGCTTATACAAGTACATTCAAGAATAATTACCCATGGTGTCAAGACGGGTTATTACTCAGCATGTCAAGATAGCCGTCGCAACAGCGTTCAAGATTATATGTCAGGTTTACTTATCAAGATTTCTTGTCAAGAGTACGCCACGGCGGGCCACTATCAAGATTACTTATCTTGGCAAGAGTGCGTCACGACGGTCCACCATCAAGAATTATCATGTCAAATTACTTATCAAGAGTGCACCACAACGGGTCACTATTTAAAAGTTATTTATGTCGTGTACTTGTTAATAGTGCACCACGGTAGGTCACTATCAAGAGTTATCATGTAAAGCCATATTGCCATGCCGTGTTCAGGGTTAAATTAAGTCAAGTTATGCCCAAGATTCATAATCATCAAATCGGGTTGTCACAAGTTAGGCTGAGTACAAGGTATAAGCAATTTAAAACATAAAATAATATAATAATAAAAGAACAAGCAAGGGGCAAGGGCATAGGGGCCAAGGAAGCATGCGGCAAAGGCATGCGGTCCGCAGAAAAAAATAGGACAGGAACTCATGCGGCCAAAGACTCATACGGTCCGCAGGACCAAGGCAATCCGCAGGACACAGGCAGCCAAGGACTCATGCGGCCAGACTCATACGATCCGCAGGACACAATAGGACAGGAACTCATACGGTCAAAGACTCATGCGGTCCGCAGGACCAAGGCGAT
Organism: Iris pallida; assembly: GCA_029216955.1. NCBI lineage: Eukaryota > Viridiplantae > Streptophyta > Magnoliopsida > Asparagales > Iridaceae > Iris > Iris pallida. The sequence goes on from JANAVB010009400.1 coordinate 1,561,765, forward strand.
CTGCAGGACGCATGCGGCCTAGAACTCATGCGGCCAGACTCATACGGTCCGCGGGACCAAGGCGGTCCGCAGGGCGCATGCGACCGAGAACTCATGCGGCCAGACTCATGCGGTCCGTAGGACCAAGGCGATCCGCAGGGTGCATGCGACAGAGAACTCACGCGGCCAGAATCATGCGATCTACAGGACCAAGGCGGTCCGCAGGGCGCATGTGGCCGAGAACTCATGCGGCCAGACTGCTCATCTTCTCCAAGAATCCGAGAAAGATGGCCATGGAGTTCCAAGCTTCGTAAATCCTTCGATTTTAGTCAAAATCTGGACTCCAATAGGTAAAAATAGGGTAGAACGAAATTCTCTACCACATGGAACAATTAGATTTTGAAAATAAGTAAGTTTGATAGATAAAAACCAAGAAAAACCAAAAATAATATAAAGTTAGATCTACAAGAAAATATCCACCAAATTAAAAAATGCCAAGTTCTAAAGTGTCATAAAATTATGTAAGAAAGACAATGGAACAAATAGAATTTGGTTCCTCCATAAAGTAAGTTGCACTTGCCTAGGGTTTTTTGGTAGGTGGAGAGAGTTATGAGGAAGAAAAAGAAGTAATGAAGAGTAAAGGAAGAGAGAGAAAGTAGTTGGAGGTTTACAAAGAGAGGGGATGGTTCAACATGTTAGACCAACCATCAAAATAAACCAAACCAAGCCCTCCAAAGCAAGTCAAGTTGTACCAAACCAACCCAAAGTCAACCCTAAGCAAGATACATCAAGGCAAGCCATAAAAAAAAAATACGGAAATACAGTAAATAATATACGGGTTAAAATCCGTATATGTATACTGGAAATACGTATAACGAAAAACGGGAGTGGCATTATATCCACATATAGAGGCCAGAAGAGACACTTAACGTCCACTTCTCCTCGCAATGCTCCGGCATCCAGAGTAACCCAGACCTTCAGAGAGTTCAAGATCGTCAACGGAGTCAACGTATTACCACTCTCTCCATCGACACAGTGCCCAGATAAAAACAAAAGTGTACTCTTAGGACTATATCTAAGTCCTACATTGTACTCTATTTTGTTTGTAATTAAAAACATCAATCCCAAAGAGTTTTAATGGCAAATAAGCTGGCGACTCTGCTGGGGACCTCATTCTCCTCCAACGAGAAAGTTGTGTCGCAATCTGACGACATCAAACTTGGCTCCTCCTACAAAATACTTATGGTGAACCTCAATCAACAGGCGTATGAGGAGTTCATCTCTGAAGACAGCACGAGTCCTTCGAAGCGGCTGCTAAAGCTGAAGATGACTCGCCAAGTCTGGGTGCGCAAGGCCGATGCGCCTGGCACCATCACTGAAGGGGATGCGCCACCGCAGCTGGCCCTTCCTACTGACGCCTTCAGCAACAAAGATGCGTCTACTGGTGTCGCATATCTGTCTAGGAAATACAGTGTTGACTGTATTCCCCAACCATCCTCTTTCCAACCGAAGAAGATGCGCCAATGGAGCAGAGGTGCAACAAATCTTTAGCGCATGAGCTCTGGTGCACAGAAGAGAACGTCTGTCTTCAACAGACTCACTCACTGTCATGGCGAGGCACAATTGGATTTTGAGTACTATGCGCCTTCGTGGGCTTGTACAAATAAATCTAAGACAGTACAGGCCATGCGCCACGAATGTGCTACTCCAACAGCAAACCAGAAGCATACGTTCAAAATCATGCGCGCTGCTAATGGTAAGCTGTAAAGAGTCGACTCGGGCGCATCTGTGCCAGAAACGGGTCGACTCTCAAAGTCTCTGTCCTGCTTGGGCACATCTACTGTATTTTGAACCAAGTCTGGCTGGGCAACTGCGATGTTGAGTCCATGCACCTGTTTGCTATTAAATATCAAGCACAAAAATTACCGATGAATTGAACTTGGTTGCAAACTCGCTTGTACAGAAGAAAGCCTAGAAATAAATTCTAGGGAACGATCTAAATACAATTGTTTAAATTATTGATTCTGGGGGGTGACGGTGGAGGCTCGGAAAAGTATAGCAACTCTGCCTTACTCCTTGGACTATCAGACACAGTCTTTGCTTGAAGAAATTGCCAGCCTTTAGTATGGGTGTGGTACCTTGCTATTTATAATAATTTTGGGATGAAGCATATTTTGGGCCGTATAGATGGCCACGTGGCCACGTGGCTGTAACAGAACACGAAGACTCAATCTTTGGCTGCCAGTTGGTAGTTTATTGAGATTTTTTTGTTGCAGCAAATCTGGGTGGTTGAGACTTGGTCAACTTGCCACGTGTTCCCCCCCACAAAGTAGAGCCTGAATCATTTTGGCCGCATAGTAGCCTTAGGAGCCTTGCTTCTGCGGCTCGGCTCTACTTGGCCGTATGGGATCTTCGGGAGCATTCCTTCTGCGGCTTGGTTTCACTTGGCTGCATGGGATCTTTGAGAGCCTTGCTTCTGCGGCTCGAGTCTACTTAGTTACATGGGGTCTTTGAGAGCCTTTCTTCTGCGGCTCGAGTCTTCTTAGCCGCATGGGATCTCCAGGAGCATTCCTTCTACGGCTTGGTTTCACTTGGCCGCATGGGATCTTCGAGAGCCTTCCTTCTGCGGCTTGGTTTCTCTTGGCCGCATGGGATCTTCGAGAGCCTTGCTTCTGCGGCTTGAGTCTACTTAGCCGCATGGGGTCTTCGAGAGCCTTACTTTTGCGGCTCGAGTCTTCTTAGCCGCATGGGGTCTCTAGGAGCATTCCTTCTACAGCTTGGTTTCACTTGGCCGTATGGGATCTTCAAGAGCCTTGCTTCTGCGGCTCGAGTCCACTTAGCCACATGGAGTGATGATCCGCATAAACTCTATCTTTTTCATGCTTCTACAAGACCTCCTTCAAAGTTTTCAAATTGTAAATTTGGAATACTTTGAATAAGAAGCATGGAGACATGCATAAAATGTCAAGCCGCAGGGAAGCTTCGAGCCGCAGGAAGATTTCGATCTGCAGGGAAATTTTGAGCCACAGAGAGACTCGGTCCAACTGTCACTGTCGTATTTAATGCTCGGATTTGCTTTTTAGATTTGGGCTCTCTTTTCAAGATAAAGATGACGGTTACTAAAGATAAAATCCAAAAGGTCATCATTATCTTTAATGGCATGATAACCGAAGCGACGTCTATCCATTTCCAGTTTTCGTTTAGCCTATAAGTACGGGCCGTGTGACAAAGAGAGAATTTTTTCTACTCTCTTTCGATTTTTATTATCTTTGTTGTGTTTTTTTCATCTTCTCCGACTAGCCATGGCCCCCAAAGCTTCTAAAGCCACTAGCGCCGCCGACAAAGGGAAGGGGCCTGCTTTTGAGAAGTCACCCTCTTTCCACCCAGACGTTCAATCTCCTATCAAGGGTAAGGAGGAAGAATGATCACTCGAACTTAAACAGCCATGTCGCATATTATATGCGCGGGTCTGACCATATTTCACCGCTGTGCCATGGCTTTAATATCTTTAGTGCACAGTTGGTCTCCATAGGGCATGTGTCGCATGTGCTCTGTGTGACTGGGCCGCATAGACCGAGCCGCATAAGTATTAGAGCATATGCGGCATGTACCCTGTCTGTATCTGGGTCGCATAGGTGTCATATGACTGAACCGTATGGATCCTTCCCATATTTGGGCCGTATATGTTCTGCTTGTCTAGGCCGCATGTGTTACTTGATTTGAGCCGCATATGCTCCCTTCATAACTGAGCTGCATAGGCTCTGTGTATTGCTTAAAAAACCCATTCATTTTTGTTTTCTTCTGAATGTCTTCTTTTTTTGATCTTTGCAGTGACCTTGCCCACGGCTCCTTCAGGGGAGGTTCTGGTAGGATATGCTCAGTCTGCCTTGGGTGCTAGATTTGACCATATAGTCCAAGATGTGTCGACCCAGATCACCCAAGGTCACCCTGAAGACAGATTGAGGGAGATCAGAAGCCAATCCTTCTTCTAGTTACTTAGTATGATGAACTCTAGGCAGCTGAGTGACACTCATCTGAAGACTATGTTTCTGTTCGGAGATGCCCTGGCTCTTTCGAACCCAAGCATTATAGAGATATCTGAGAGCTGGGACTTCTATTTTCAGGGGGAAGCGATTCACATACCCCTAATGGAGCGCCACTTCCCCCTATCAGGTTTCAATATGGTGCCTCTTGAGAGAAAGATGCCGGATTCCCTAACTCTCGATCAACAGTGAGTCTTCGTGGGCCATATCTGTTTTAATAATCCTACACGGTCAGTAGTTGCAGTAAAGGAAACAATGAGCTACTCTGTCGTTGGGCTGGCTCTTGGCAGTCTTATCAACGAACTGAGGCCCAACATCCGATTCTTCAAAGTCGACACTTTTTTGAATCGAATTGCTCGCAAAGGGTCATATCTAGCAGGCAGATTGTCACTATTGAACTGGCTGTACCGTTCTCCTCTATGGGTCAATCTGACCTCTTGGATCTTAGAGGAGTATAAGGACACCCTACGGCAGATCGGCCTCTATTACGCCGTTAGGGGCTCCTGCTATGGCTTGTTTATGAACCCGAAGTTGTTTATAGCACTGCTCGAGATGTACAACTGTCAGACTGGGACCTTCTTTACTCCCAGAGGAGTGATAGGGCTTGCTCTTCATGAGATGCATGATGTGTCCAAATTGCCCTGGGGAGATGAAGTTTATAAGGAGTATACCCCGACAAACGAAGAGTTTGAGGAACTGGAGCGGCGGTTCCCCGAATTTCTTGCCGTATACCAGGAAGTGTTATGTCACCATAGCACCTGTCAACAAATATCCAAGTAGAAGGACGAAAGCTCAGAAGGGAACCTTCCTCATACCAGGGCTTGGATCGGTTATCTTTTTGACCGTAGCCCCTCTGGTCGGGTTGCCATTAGGAGTCCCCAGACTCAGAAAAAAGTGGGTGCTCAGGTACGAAGCACCAAGAGGGCCCGGGCTGCTGGTGATAGGTTCGGGAGTCTGAGCGACACTTTCAACTATTTTTATCATGATACCCAACCTCTGTCTGCTAAGGCCATCCTGGTCGGATACCTGATGATATGGTTGAGGATTTGTGTCGTCTCGGGGGCTCTGGTTCGATTGAGAGGATTAGCCGCAACCTGATCCTTCCGACGGTGAAGCTGGTCTTCAGAGGCAAGTTGGCTCTACTTTCAGCTATGGTATGCAGCATTCATCGGGGTCTTCGTATCTTCACATCAAAAGTTATTGCTCGTGAATTTAAGAAAGCCTTCAACAGAATTGAGCTGTCGTACCATTATTTTATGGGGTGGCTGTTGATGCATTGCCCCTCTCTGATGCGACCTGGCCCGGAGGGTAATGTGACAAGTGACGATGCCTTCATCTATCACTATCGCGACATACCCTGAAACTATACCACCTTTCCCGACTGCCGAGTCGCTCTTGCGCGGGTGGACAGATACTCTTTTTTGTGTCGGTTGTGTCTTGTACTGATGAAGAGATTGGACGCATTTACCTCGATAGCGCTGCTGCGCCTCAGGCTCTGTCCGAAAAGCTGTTTCGTTAGTTGCAGAGTATCCGCCCCTCATATCTGGTGTACTGCAACCACAATATTGTATACTTGGAGCCATACTTACCCAGCCGATACTCTCGGTAATTTGGGTATAGTCAATTATATTTGAATAACCCTAATCCCTGCCTGGGTTTCGAGGGGAGCACCTTGGATGGTATTCGGGCCTGGCACTATTATTCGGTGACCCACACCCAGGCCAGCTTCATCATGCCTGACGTCGGGACTTCGGGGCATATCTCGTATATGGCGGCCCTTCGTCATGTGTCCGTAAACGCGCCTCCAGCGACTTTGATCCACGAACCAGTTTTATTGTTGGTACCAAATTGGAGGAGCGACAGAGGAAATCCTACAAGAGGACGTGAAAGGGGAAGAGGAAAGATTCCAATTCTGACTCTGACGGTACGGGGAAGGAGGAGGATAACTCTGAAGATCTTCAGCCCTCTGTAAGTCCTTTGGCGATGCGCGCGCCTTCTCCTGTACCGAACCCTTTGTATAAATAAAACAAGCCTGGACCCCCTGTCACCGATAGGCCTCGTTCCCAGAAGCGAGTTGCGGCTAGGTTCCGTGGGCCTGCCGTCGAGGAAAGGGGTAGTGACACCGAAGTCAACACGGGGGTTAGTTCTTTCACGACAAGCCCTAGTATTGTTCTCGGAACATTATCTGAAGGCTCTTCTTTGCAGGCATCGGAGGAAGCAAACCTTCTGTCACCAGATGCTGCCCATGCGGTTCCCTCTCTGGGATCTGACCCTAGAGCTATGGGGTCCCCATAAACCGGTGCCGATATAATTACGTCTCTGCCCGGAGAACAGGGGATGAGGAGGTAGACGTGGGCGGTTCGAGCGCCGCTGCTAAACTCACAGGGGATGTGGAGGCGACGGGAGGAGCTGAGAGTACTCCGACTGAGCCCCAGTCTTTTCTTCCACCTCTGGTAAGCTATGTCACATTCTTACCAATAAGGAGATTTTTTTGCTTTAACTCCATCTTCTTCGGGTCAAGCTGATTGTCGGTTGTTCTGGACCTATAAGGCCTACCTCTCCACTACCGATGGCTGATGTGGCCGTGGAGGAAGGGATAGAAGAGGACCCAGGTGCTGACCTGGTACAAACAAGAAGTGTCCCTTCTCCCCTTCCAGCTCGAGTCAAGGGGCCCTCCATCGTATTGAGTACAGAAGTCGCGGCTCCTTCAACCTCTTCAGTGGATGCGAGGTCGATTGAAGCTGCCTATTCCCCGAAAATTGAACTTTCCGCTCTGTCCAGTCTTTAGCTTCTTCGAACCACAGAGGAGGAGATTACCGCTGCGCGGGAATCTCATCGCTCGGAGTTTATTTTCCTTCTGACAGGGTTGTTAAGCTCCGCTGCGCCTCCTTCCCAGACACCTTCAGCATCCTTAGCTGCTATCCCTTCGACGCCGTCCTTTTTGGATAATTTAGACGAGTCGTCAAAGGACATAATCGAGAGCTTTTACCGCCATTTGAAATGGGGGGTTGAAGCTGCTTTGAGGAGAGGAACGTCATTCGTCGTAGCTCATCATTGTGCCTGTGGTCAGATTGAACTGCTGAAGACTCTCCCGGGTGGAGAAGGGATGGCTACTCTTCTAGAGCACAAATTGGCAGAGGCTGATCGACGCCTAACCCAATTGCGACAATTACGGTATATCGACGTACCCGCTGCAGTGGAACATGAGCGTGCCTTTTTTATAACAGCCGTAGAAAAGGTGAGGGCTGTACTGGAGACAACCAAGCCCATCTTGGAGAAAGACCTCCAAAAGTTGTCTCTTAAGTACGATAAGCTGAGCCGAAAGGAAGAGGTTTGCCTAGTTCGTGAGGAGACCACCGTTCGTACTATGGATGAAACTAGTGAGCAGATCCTCTAGCTCTAAGCCAAGCTGGCATCTCTGGAGACTGATCTCCAAGCCATCCGTTGAGAGAGAGAGAAGGGATCTGCGAGGAGACCGATGAGGTCATACGAGCCTCTGTCGCTCTGGAGGGTGCACTGAAGAAGGTGGAAGACAACTGGCAGGCTCATGCACATCTTAAGGATGCTGAAAAGCTGACCCAGGAAGCTGAATGCCGAGCCAAACAGAAAATCGAGCGCTCAACAGCACAGCTGGAAGACCTACTCACCAAACTATGTGTTGCTGATGAGTAGTAGATTTTCTCTTTCTTTTTTTACTGGAGATGTAGCCCCACAAACGCAGTTGCTATTTACTTGAAATAAATAAAAAATAATACATTATCTTCATTCTTTTGCTTATGATGTCTGAAGTGCTTGTACTAGGGGGCCTAATACAGCATTTGTGGTTGGTAGAGGGCATCCCACTGGAGGACTTTTTTGTGGACCTATTACCCTTTTGTGTGCCTATGGCACGAGTAATAGATTTGATTAATTTTTTGTGGATCTATTACCTTTTTGCGTACTGGTGATGCGAGTAATAGATTTTGAGACAAAACCTAACAGAGGTAATATGGACGTGACAGGTTTTGTGGTCTTAACACCATGACTTTATCCCAAATTGGGTACAGGTGTTAGATGAGAAGACTATCTATATCAGAGGTAATATGGACGTGACATACGATAATCATGAATAATTTTTAGTGGACCTATTACTCTTCTGCGTACTGGTAGTAGGAGTAAAAGATTTTGAGACAAAACCCAACAGAGGTAATATGGACGTGATAGGTTCTGTGGTCTTAACCCCATAACTTTATCCCAGATTGGGTACAGGTGTTAGATGAGAAGACTATCTATATCATAGGTAATATGGACGTGACATACGATAATCATGAATAATTTTTGGTGGACCTATTACTCTTATGCGCACCGGTGGTGCGTAATAGATTTTGAGATAAAACCCAACAGAGGTAATATGGACGTGATAGGTTATGTGGTCTTAACACCATGAATTTATCCCAGATTGGGTACAGGTGTTAAGTCAAGAGACTATCGGTATCAGAGGTAATATAGACGTGATATACGATAATCAGGACCAGAAAGTTTGCTCAGAGATGGAAATAAGCCTGGTAAACTCTGGCGGGGTGAAGCATTAGGGTGGAGGTTCAGAGGTATTAGTATACATGACTTGTCACCCAGGAGGATACAATGTGAATCCACTCGGAGCTAATAGAGTGTAAGTTCAGAGGTACTTGGTGTACATAACTCGACAGTCTGGAAGATTTGGTGGTTTGAGGAAGTACCAGCATGTCCTTAGACATAGTATTTCTTCAGGAAATTGCCGTTTATAGGCATCATGAGCAAGTCTCTATTCTGTTTCGCAAGCCGGTATACATCGTTGGAGAATACGGTCTCGGTGATGAATGGACACTCCCATTTGGGCTGAAATTTGTCGACGATTTTGTGAGTCATGACCATCGATCTGCAAACGGCCAAGACGAGATCGCCTACTTGGAACGTCCTCTGCTTGACTTTCTTATTGAAGGCTCGAGAGATGCGTGCTTGATAGAGCTCGATCCTTTGTTGAGTTTGTAAACGTTTCTCCTTTAAGGCTTCCGGTTCTTGTAGTCGTCGGCAGTAGTTATCATCCAACGTCAACCGGTAAGTAAGGGCCACACGAAGCGAGGGGATCTGGGTCTCCAATGGGAGAACTACCTCACTCCCGTACACCAGAGAGAACGGTGTATTTTTTGTAGCCGTCCGAATTGTAGTGCGGTACGCCTATAAGCATTCGTCCAGCTTTTTATTCCAACCGCGCTTGTTTGAAGACGCAAACTTTTTGAAAAGCTTGATTATGGTCTTGTTAAAAGCTTAAGCCAGACCATTACCCAATGGGTTGTATGTCGTTGAAGCCACGTTCTAGATCTGATTCTTGTCACAGAATCGATAGAAAGCATGACGTTCGAACTGCAGACCATCATCATGAATAATCCTTCGAGGCAGTCTAAAACGGTAGATAATGTGATGTTTTATGAAACTAATCACGTTTGATGTCTTTACCTCTGCAAGCGGAACAGCTTTCGCCCACTTAGAGAAGTAATCGGTGATTGCAAGTATAAACCGGTTCTCCTTGGACGACGATGGGGTGATTGGGCCGATAATGTCCATTCCCCATGCTTCAAATGGCCAAGAAGCCACTGTTGGGTGCAAGAATTCGGATGGCTGATGTATGAAGTCTACGTGGATCTGACAAGCCCTACAATTCTTTGCATAATCGACAGCGTCTGCTACCATCGTAGGCCAGTAATAGCCTATCCGACGGAGACGGTCCTACAACTTTGGGCCAGGTTGGTGAGCCCCGCAAACGCCATCGTGAGCCTCGCGCAGGGCTTCTTTGGCTTCTGCATTTGATAGGCAACATAGCAGTAGTCCGTCGTAGGATCGTCGATATAGTATTTTTGTTTTTGTATCATAGAAGAATCTGAGAGAATGCCTTCTGATTGAAGTTACTTCTTTCACATTCTCAGGTAGAATCCTGTAGACTACAAAGTCGATGAACGGGAGTCTCCAGTCTTGTACGTCATTGGTTATGTAACACCCAGTTTTCCAGATGAGGGTAATTTTGAAATTTTGTAATTATAATTATTATTTATTGATAATTATTTCATATTATGATTTTTGGTGATTTTTAATCATTTTTAAACTATTTAAAATTATGACTTGTGATTTTGACATTTTACTATTGTTTGGTTTTAATTTCGAGGAATTTGTCACCCCCAGTTTTCAGGAATAGGAGTATTTTTGTCATTTTGTATTTTTGAAATATTTTTGAAATTTATTTTATTATTTATGATATTGTTTTGGGGTTATTTGAGTCGGGTTCGAATTTCAGCTCAATCCGACTTGAAACGGGGACCCGGGGGGTAGTGTTGACTTTAGTGGACCCACACATTAGTTAGCCATGGCCCACATGATAGAAATATTTTAGTTAGAGGTTAGACTAATTATTATGGATAAGGTTAGTGTGATTAGAGACTTTAGAATGACTAATTTAGCCCCAACCAATTAGCCCTTTCCTAATACTAATAGAATAGGTTAGTGGGGGCATTTTGGACCTTACCATAATAGGACAAATAGCCCCATATGGCCAGCCACTTTGGGAGAGGATAGGCTCAAGTTCATTTCATTATTCTCATTCACACTCTCTCTCTTGTTCTTCCCCAAATTTCTAGAGAGCAATTCCTAGCAATTTCTCTACCAAATCCTTCCATTTTGCCACCAAATCTTCTTCTTTCCTTCTCCATTCTAGCCAAGGAGGAAGCTACCCAAGTTTGGCAGGATTCGGAGCTCGTTCGTGTCCTTTTGGAATCTCTACGTGTCAGTGTCGCTCCGGGAAGGCTTTTCTTCGATTCGATCTACCGGCAGGTATAAATCCCTTCTCCTTTTCATTTTCTCATGCATATAGGTCTATTTTGAACCCACAGGAATGACTCCCATGATTGTATCTCCATTTGTGTCCATTTCGTGTCTATTTGGAGGTCATAGGAGTGTCCTTTGTGTTGTGGTTGTGTTCATGTGAAAAAGCCCCAAATTTGGACACACTATATGTTGTTGTTATGTATGAATGAATTATTACATGTTTAATCTCATATTTTTTGTATTGGAGATGTGTTCTATAGTGTCTCATATATATATATTAGTGTAGAGAGTGAGTTCTTGATATATTATGTTATATACTTGTGTTCTTTTGTCTCAAACTACCCAAATTCGTCATAATTTTTATCCACGTTTTTAGTAGCAATAGCAACTTAGAAATGTCATAACTTTTAGCTTAAAACTCTGATTTATCTCCCATTTTTTTAAAAGAACCGTATCGAAGTTAGCTTTCCAAATATATATTTTAATAAGCCAAATTCTTTCTATAACTTTCTATAGAATTATTTGAGTGTCAGCTGTACGAAAGACGAACGTGTTTCGGTATTTTCGCGATTCCGGGAGCTTCCGGACACGAAAATACGATCCGTTTGAAGTTTCGGAAAGCTAACATAAAGTACTACAACATACTTTAATCCTAGAATTTAGTGAATGCCCAATTGGTACAGTATTGGTTTTAAGTAAAAGAGTGACTATACGATATATGCATTTTATGTAACCTATGAGCCTATGTAGTATGGATATTAAATGAATATAGAGTATGTAATGTATGATATGTTAGATGAATGAAATGATATATATATGATATATATCCTATTTACATTAATGTATATATATGGTTGAATGCAAGCATGTAGGAATGCAATTAATGTAATATATGTAAGCAATGCATGAATGAAAGAATGATATACAATGCATGCATGAAAGTATATAATGAATGCTAGATATAAATGCAAGGTATATATGTAATGATAGATATGAATGCATAATGTATAAATATTATAAATGCAATATCAGATTTCATATGTAGACATAGAACTAATGCATAGCTGATATTTAGATTGAATGTTAGTACATTTTAGGTTGTTTGAACACTGAACTGTCCATGTAAGCATATATACCTTCCTTTTTCTATTGCCAAGCCAATTTTAGTTTTTAATATAGTAGAATGTTATGAATGTAATGTTAACATTCAACCCCTTAATTCGAAATGTTAGTTAATTTCAGTATTAGACAATGCATGAGCTGTATGCATATGGGATGTTGGCTTAATGGCAGATTTCAGATAACATGGTTCATTTTATGTGGTTAGTTACACCAGTTTATGGGATATCTCACTTTAGTTTATATGTAAATGTGGAACTAAACTGAGAATGAACTTCACCCTCTGCACAAGGACACCCCACTCTATATCAACCACCATGCCATGTAACCCTTCTCTAAATAATTGCTACAATATATAGATTTATGTAAAGTATAGATGCATGTTAGTTATAACTTAAATAGTCTCTACTCTAATGTATATAGATGTATACTTGTAGCCATGCATGTTAAGTATAATACATGTGTAATGTAGATGGGTTAGCTTTGTGCCATGTGTAGTGTAAACTCATAACTAGTGTTGATTTCTCTTTTCATGTACACCTCCATGTTCACACACACACACATAGCTTTACATGTTAGTTCTTTTCTCTTATATATATATATAATGTTGAATATGCATGAATGTGATGTATCTTGATATGTGACTTGTGTTGGCTTATATAGCCTTGGATTTGTATGGTATGTACTAGCTAGGGTAGACTGGTTAGGCCTAGTGAGACTTCATTGAGTCTATGTTGACCCAGTTGACCTAGCTTTGACTAGATAGTTGTCTATAGTTGACCAAGTGTTGACTTTAGCCTAGTTTGACCTAGACAGCATGTATATGCATTATAGCAGTCTATTTCCTTATTTTAGACATGTTGTAACTTGTGTTGCTCTGATTAGGAGATAGACACCTCTCCTCAGGCAGTACATTTACTTCAGACATTCAGATACGAGACGAGTACATTCTCTGATCGTTTCATACTTGTTACGAATTATATTCTCGCTTTAGATTACTTTTACTTGATGCTGTCACGTTATCATCACGGATTGGTACTATACGGATCTCTTCTTGGGATGTTACCCCCTTAGCGGGCGCATCGGATAATTTATGACATGTGTTTCATGTACATCATGTATTCCTTGCTTCTGCGTTATTCATGTACACTCATGTTCTCTCATATTCTTTCATGTACGTTTATGTACTCTCATGTTCTTTCTTGTACGCTCATGTTTCCTCATGTGTTTCTTGTATAACCAAAACATCATGTCCGTAACGTAACTTGAATAGATCCTTGTGTATTGATTGTGGGTAGGGGTGAGTATAAATGGTCATGTGATTTACCCATCATGTACACTCTGTTACTTCCATATTTTATCATGTACAACCTAAGCCAATTACATGCCATCTCGTACTCTAAATCACTAGTCACTTACAGTTCTTACTTATCATGTATATATTTTCAGTTATCAAATATCTCTTCTGTTTTTATGTACATCTTCTTACAGCGTTTTATGTATCTTACTCTATTGCCTGCTTTATATTTCTGACATGATATGAACTGCATGAGATGTGTTTGCCATTAAAATTGTTTGATTGAAAACTTTAATACAAACAGAACATTGTTACAATGTAGGACTTAGATGTAGTCCTAGGAGTACACTTTTGTTTAAGCTGGGTCCTTAGTGCCAATGGAGCGAGTGGTAATGCGTTGACTCCGTTGACCGGCTGACGACGGTTATCGGTTCTCTGAAGGCGTGGATTGCTCTGGGTGCTGGAGCTTGCTGAAAGGAGGAAGACGTTGAGTGTCTGTATCTGCCTCTCTGATGATTCCTTGTATGTTCGTTATGGATCCTCTGTGTGTGTGTGTGAAGGAGAAGATCCCTCTATTTATAGTTTTGCAGGCTGGCTGCTCATGCGCGCATGTAGGATGCGCCGGTGTGTGGGGACGCCACGTGGAGGTTGCTGATGGAGGTGCGTAGATGATGCGCCCTGATTGAGGGGGAGAACTCTTCATACTGCTGTTGTGAACCGGCACGTAGCAGAGGAGAAGATCTTTCTGTTGCTGAAATCTTGGACGAGTTGAGTCAAAGGACACGTGTCATCGACCCATGGCTCGAAGATCTCGGATTTGGTGGGGGGGTAGTGATCTGGTGAGCTGCGCCTTGATTGGGCGCAGGAGGAGGTTGCGGCTCATAACCTTTAGGAGTTACAAACCATTTAGGGCGCATGGCTTTTGAGGCGCATGCAGGTGACCTTCCTTCTGTCTTTCGGGATCAGAGATCAGTCCGGGGCGCATGGCTTTTGAGGCGCATGCAAAGCTTCAACTGGAGACTCTTCTTCTGTCTTTAGGGATCAGTGAAGGGTCTGAGGCGCATGGCTTTTGAGGCGCACGCTGGTTTGGACGCATGGCCGTAGAGGCGCATGGCGATTTGGATGCATGGCCATAGAGGCGCATGCGGATGGCCACGTGGCAGTAGCCGTCGGAATAGAGTCATGATGATGCTGACGTTGCCGACGCTTCGTTCTCTGAAAAAAGTTGTCAACTGTTCAGACTTTGGGAAGCGTGCTGCCAACTCTGGTGTCAGTTCAGCATTTAATGTTTGCGACGTTCGATGGACAGCTGAGTGGGCACATTGGTTGGTGTTCCACTCGGCATGGAGATATGAGGGAGGGCACATCCTCTGTGATGTACCGGGTACTGTAGGGCGCGTCTGTGTGATGCACCTGATACTGGAGGGCGCGTCCGTGTGATGCGCTGTTTGGCTGGCGCATCCGACATGTCCTTTAATGACGCGGCTGTCTCGCTCCTCGAGTGCTATAAATAGCCGTTTGGCTGAATTCGAGGCGTCCGGTTCATCCATTTAATGCAAATTCATTGCACAGAATTCGGAGAGTCATCCACTTGGCGCGTGGGTTTGATTTGCCCGGCCTATAAATAGTGGCATGGAGAGAGAAGGTTTGCTCCTCATTCCCTCACGTACTTCCAACATGAACTTGGATATGTGGGTGCATTCTGTTGACGAAGTGCTCCCGAGGGTAAAGATGAGACGTCGTGTTGTCTTCGATGCACTTGAAGGTGACTGTTACATCCAGAAGACGGAGTCGAGGGCTTCTGAGGCAGGCGGAAGGTGCCTGTTGCATCCAAAGATAAGGATGTTCGGGCCTCGTCTCCGTTGTTCCGGAAGAGCCGTAGATCGGAATGGCGGTGCTAGGTTCTCTCTTCCTTCAAAGTGGGTGCCGCCCACTTTGATTGTGTTGAAAGCTCCTTGTGCCATGATTTCGATCACGGTCTTCCTTGGTCTTTGGAGGCTCTTTCGAAGCCTCCCCTGGCCACAGCATTTGCGGTGCTCTTCTCTTCCTTGGTTCCAGCCAGAGGATTAAATGCTTTGCTTGGCGAAGCACTTATCAGGTGAGCCTGGCTGAAAGAGCGGCACATAACTGGGCTCTGCTCGGCCAGATGAGCCTGGTTGGAAGAGTTGCTCATAACTGAGCTGCTGAAGGGATGCACATAACTGAGCTGGATGCACATAACTGAGCTGCTGAAGAGATGGTAGGATGCACGCCTGGCTGGAGGCGCATGACATCTGCTACGCTTGGCTGACAGCGCATGGTGACTGCTGCGCCTATCGGAAGGCGCATGGTGGTTGCTGCGCCTATCTGGAAGGCGCATGGTGGCTGTTGGCTGTAGATCTAGGATCCTTCCTTTGTAGAAATTCTCCTTTGTACAACCTTTTCTAGACATGTAATAGACTTTTATATATATAAATGAAAAGTCCTTCTTCGAATGTCTATGGCTTATTTGATTAGCTGTCTGAGTTCTGGCGCATATAATGCCTGGCGCATGGGCTTTCTGGTTGTAAAATTCTATGCTTCTACAAGACCCCCTTCAAAGTTTTCAAAACTTTTGAATAAGTTTTGGAATACTTTGAATAAGAAGCATGGAGGTCAGGGCGCATGATTTTTGGGCGCATGCTTGTTCGGGCGCATGCTCCTTTCAGTTGATGATGATGACGCCTTGGTAACCCAAAAGATTAATGATGATCTTTTGGTTGTATTTGTTGTTATCTCCTCACGGAACCCGAAGCGACGGCTGAGATTACACATCATCGGTTCACGCGTGCGACCAAGCCCTATAAATAGGTAAGGATTGGAGAGAGAGAGTTCATCTGCTCTGTGCCTTTGCTTTCTTTAGAGTTTTTCTTCAAAACCCTAACTTTTTCTTCTCTGAGAGAATGGCTCCCAAGACTCCTCGCGGTGGTGCCGGCAAGGGGAAGGAGAAAGCGAAGGAGTTCGCTGATGAGGATTCACCTATCACCCCTGTAACTCCGGCCGACGTTCGTCCTGAGGTGACGGGTGTGTTTCATTTCCTTCACGTAAGCTTTTGGGCCAGACTGTGCCCTAACTCAGATTTGCTGACGCGTATGAACTTTTGTCTTGATGATACGCCGAGGTTCTACCCCGCCGACGTGTATAGATTTACACCTTTATCATGCACCGAGGTTTAATGGCTGACGCGTATGGGTTTCGTACCCTGATGATGCGCCGAAGCTGCTGACGCGCATGGGCTTACGCCCTGATGATGCGCCGAAGCAAGTTGACGCGCATGGGTTTACGCCCTGATGATGCGCCGAAGCTCTGATGCTGGCGCGCATGGGCTTACGCCCTGATGATGCGCCGAAGCTATTTGACATTTTTGCCTGACTTCCACCTTTGTTGTATCAGTGTCGATGACGATCCCTTTATTGAATGAGGTCCTTCTGGACGCTTCTCTTTGTCAGATGGGAGTTGATTTTGACGAGGCGGTGATCAATCCTACGAAGGATACTATCTTACAGGACCAATCTCGTGAGAGAATGCTACAAATCCAGACCCAGTTGCCTCTTTTCCTCCAGAGTATGATGGAGAGTGGTAAACTGAAGTCTGCTGAATCCGAAGGTGTAACTTTCTTAAAACCTGCCTTTCTGTTTGGCGACCGACTAGTCTCTTCCGAAGCGAAGATACTGAGGATCAGAGAAGACTGGTTCTTTTCTGCCAAATGCATGGTTTTGTACATGCGGCAGGTTGACCGCCAGTTGCCGCTGACGGCTTTTTATCGTCTAGCTTCGAAGAGAAGGATGGGTTGGGAACTTACTCCCTCTCAAGGAGGGGCCTTGGGAGGTACCCTCTCAATTGACGCCTCCTCGAACCAGCGAGATACTTTGACTGCTTCACGAGCCGGTTCTTCTTTCAGTTACCGAGCCTTGCGTCCTGGGAGCATCTACAGTGAGGTCCCAAACGACACGTTTCCCTTCAGTGCCCCGATCTTTGCAAATTGGATGCTGACATCAAAGGTGATGTATCCGACAGGTAGCTTCAGAGTCGAAGGCTGGTGTCACTACATCCCGAAGTGGGACAAGTTGACCACTTGGGTGCTTTCAAGGTTCGAGGTTGAGCTTAAAGAGATCGGGCTGACAGCCACCATTCGGGCCACGCAGGCAGGCGTGGACCTCAATAAGCCTATGTTCCTTGCGCTCTTGGAGCTTTTCAATGCCCAGACTGGTAGCTTCTTTACTCCGGTGGGGGAGTTGGGGTTGGCCCTTCATGAGATGTACGAAGTGTCCAAGCTTCCTTGGGGCTCGGAACCGTACGAGGAATATTTTCCATCAAATAAAGAGATCCAAGTTCTAGAGGATAAGGATCCGGAGATGATGGCTGTTTTCAAAGAGGTGACAAGCCATCATTATCTGATGCACCGGAGGGACAAGGGCAAGACCCAGCCTCATGTGACTGCTTGGAGGGACTACGTCTTCAGGCAGGATTTGACGGATCCTTCGAGGATTCGGTTTGCGACTCCGCAGGGATTGAAGCCCGCGGAAGTGAGTTCTGAAATAAGCCGGCTGGACGAAAGGACCCCACACTCTAATGAGGGCGGCAAGGCTACGTACAGCTGTTTCTGGCACTGCGGGCACCGGATGTCATCTAAGGCAGTGTTAACGGCCTACTTGATGATATGGCTTCGGGATTACGTATTTGCAGGTGGATCCGGTGCCGTCGAGAGGGTACATCGGAATCTCATTTTGCCTACGGTGAAGTTGGCCTGTGGACGACCTTTGGCTCTCCTCCCCGCGATGGTGTGCAACCTGTTGCGCGGTTTGAGGTCCTTTGCCGATGATGTGATCCACGAGAGAGGTAACAATGACAACTTTCCCCGGGCCGAGCTGCCTTTCCATTATCTTATGGGGTGACTGATTCTGCATCATCCGAACGTGATGAGTCCCGATCCGGAGGAGGACCATGTCGAAGGGGATGCCTTCATTCGCCGCTTCTATAAGAGGAAGTGGTCTTACACTGGCGTCCCCGTTTGCAGGAGAGTCTTGTCCTACCTTCAGGGGTGGGAGATTGTCAAGGTTGGCCCGATCTTCAAAGATTTCGAGGCCGACCAAGATTTAGTTGACTCTGGCAAAGATGTGGTTACTCTGCCGAAATGGAGTTTTCATTGGTTGCAGAGTATCCGGCCTTCTCACCTAGTCTACCGCAACCAGAATAGGTGTTATCTGGAGCCTTATCTGCCAAGCCGATTTGCTCGTCAGTTTGGCTATACCCAGTTAATGTTGCGGAATCCCAGTTGTAGTTTAGGCTTCATCGGGAGTTTGCTGGATGGAGCCCGGGGCTGGCAATATTATAACGCTGGATGCACTAGCGTTAAGTTCACCACGCCAGTTCGCAATCCTCGGCCGCCGATCCTATATCCGGCCGCCAAGCTGTATTGCACTATGACTGCTATGTCTCCTGGTTATGACAGGAAGACTAGTTTCATTATTGGAACCCAGCTGGAGGCGACAGCGAATATGTTGATGGCAGCCCGATCATATCGTCCACCAGAGTTGGCGGGGTATCGGGCTGCTGCTGCAGTACCAGTGGGAGACCCGTCTGTCGGAAAAAGGCGTACTGACACAGAAGCTGGTTCTTCTGTACCGAAAAGGTCGAGAAAGGCGCCGACCCCGAAGGTTACGGAAGTGCCACTTATAATGCCAGCAGGATCAATCCCTACTGAGGTAAGGAATATTTCGTAATTCCAATTCTTTTCGTCACTGTGGCGACTTATGCTCTTCTTCTTGTAGGGATTGAAGAAGAAGTCCCGTGTTTCAAAATCGGGCGCCAGTAAACCGAAGGAGGTGGCAGGCTCTTCTGATGAGCGTATTCCACCGATGCTAATGTCTCCCGTGGAGGAAGGTCCCGAAGATGTTCCTGCAGAGGTTTTAATATCTCCTGACTTCGAGGTCGCAACAACTTCTGGGAGAGCACCATCTGCCTTGGAGGCCTTGGATGCTGAGGGTCCTGCGGACTCGAGGCATCCTGATGATGAAGTGGACTGGAGTTCGTCGCCTTCCGATGACGTTCCTCCGGTCTTGCAAGAATCTGCTGCGGGGACAGCAGATATGGTTGAGACAGAGGAGAGGGTTGAATCCCCTCTTTATCATGATGAGGGGAGGTCGGCTGCATCATTGCCGAATCCTACCCCAGCTTCAACCGTGGAAGTTGAGGCGGCTACCACTCAGGAGGTAGCGAAAGATTCTGTCCCTGTTGAGGGACTCGATGATGAGACCCGTCTGCCAGTCAAGACTGCTGCGACGGGTCAAGAGACAAGTGATAATCTCCCTATTCTGTCAAGGGAGGTACCAACTGTTGATAGGATGTTGGAGGTAGAAGAGGTGGCCGTTGACATCGGTGGTTCCTCCGGGCTTGAGAAGGGTAAGGGTGTAGAACCCTGTGTCGCTCCTTCTACCTGGGGGACCATCTCGACGCCTGTACCTGCCCCTTCTGTTGCTTCGGCTCCTCGGGCTAGAAGTCCAGCCCCTGTTGATGAAGAGCCCATTGATGCCGAGGTTCAAGCCTCGCTGATTGAGGTTGGCGGATCTTCTTCCGGTCCGCAAACTGTAGTAGGTCCTCCAACTTCCGCGATGACGCCGCAGGTCCTGGCGGATACAGACGAGTATGTGAAATTCCTCGTCGAGGGGGTATACAAAATGTTGCAGAAGGGTGTATCTGCTGTGATGGATGCCAATGGGAGTTTTGCGACGGCAAAAGCTCTGGCAATGCCCTGCATCGAGCTGATTCGTATTCACCAAGGCCACGACCATATGGCTGAAATTCTGGAGGCTTCGGTGATTGAGCTGGATGAGCGGCTCGCGGAACTTCAACGCATCCAGCGAAACGACCTCTCTGTCCTGATAGATGCGGAGAAGGGGAAGCTGATTGCCGAGATCGAGTCTTCATACCAGGCCACCGTGGGCGTTTGGGAGCGCGAGGTGGCTGAGACTGAGGCTGCGGTAGAGCAGTTGTCTCAGTCCATGAAGACGACGGTGGAAACTCGAGCTGTATTGGAAGCTAATATCGCGGATATCGACACCCAGATACGCCACCTTGAAGACCAACGGGCCCGACTCCAGTTAGAGGTCGAGCATGTCCGGGCTGAACATACAGCATTTAAGAAGGATGAAGCGACTTTTACTCAGCGGACTCTTGCCTTGGCGCAGCAACGACGACAGCTTGATGAGAAGCATGCAAGTGATACTTCCACTGGGGCCGTTGAATTGATGCGCCAAGAAGCAGAGCGACGAGTCCTAGCGACGGTGGAGGCCCGCGCAGTCGACTTAAAGCTTCGAGTCAGGGAGCTCTCAGCCCATCCTAGGGAGATTCAGGGACCATAGCTTTTTCCCTTTTTCTTTTGTGTTCTTTTGCAACCCTTACTGGGGGGATGATGTAGTTTCTTGTACTCCTTTTTCAGAAGAATAAAGAAGTCTACAACCTTTTTTGTGATGTGTTCATCTTTTGTTGTCATGAACTTGATGATTTGTGTGGACCTATTATCTTTTGCGCACCTTAGTTTTCAGGTACAGATAATAAGTTTGAAGGAACCATCATGTTTGCTCAGAGGTAATGTGGACATGGCAATCATTGGGTTCAAAATGATAGAATCTCCTTACTCAGAGGTATTATGGACGTAGTAGGAATGATCTTGGGGGATACGCTGAACAACTCAGAGGTTATATGGACGTGGAAGTTCTGCGATAAATGTACAATAACGCAGGGGTTGTTTGTACAAGATGTTTACTCAGAGGTAATGTGGACGTGGTAAACATGAAGGGTAGCGTAGGCTTACGAAGTGTAAAATTCTGCTTTGTAGGGTATAGAGAGACAACTCAGAGGTAGTATGGACGTGGTTATCTTTCTACTGGAAGATGCCATGGAACAGCTGGGTTCCGGAGGCGTATGAGTTTGTGGAAAGAGGTTGTTTGAGGAAGTACATATCTGGAGGATGTCAAGAATAGTACTTCTTTAGGAACTTGTCGTTGATGGGCATCATGAACAAGTCCCCATTGGGTTTGGCGAGGCGGTAAGCACCGTTTGAGTATACCGTCTCTATGATGAAAGGTCCTTCCCACTTGGGCTCGAACTTTCCTGGTGTCTTGTGGGTCAACACCATTGGTCTTCTGACTGCTAAAACCAGGTCACCAACTTGGAAAGTTCTCTTTTTGACCTTTTTGTTAAAAGCCTGTGATATACGGGCTTGGTAGAGCTCGATGCGTTGTTGAGCTAGGAGACGCTTTTCGTCAAGTGCCTCCAGTTCCCGCAGACGACGACGTTGATTGTCCTCTTCTGTGAGTTTGTTTGTGATTGCTATGTGGAACGAAGGTATCTGTATCTCGAGAGGCAGTACTGCTTCGCTCCCGTAGACCAGGGAGAATGGAGTGTTGCCTGTTGGGGTCCGTACCGTTGTACGGTAGGCCCAAAGGCATTCGCCAAGCTTTTCGTCCCAGTCGCGTTTGTTGGATGACACGACCTTTTTGAGCAGCCTAATGATGGTTTTGTTGAATGCCTCAGCCAATCCGTTTGCTGCCGGATTGTAGGCGGTTGAGACCACGTTCTGAATGCGATTCTTGTCACAGAACCTGCTGAAAATGTGGCTGATAAACTGAGGACCATTGTCATGGATGATCCGCCGGGGTACTCCGAAATGGTAAATGATATGGTGTTTGATAAAGCTGACCACCCTGTAGCTTTTTACTTCTGCTAGTGGAACTGCTTCCGCCCATTTGGAGAAGTAGTCGGTGATGGCCAGGATGAAACGGTGTCCTTTCGATGAAGGAGGGGTGATTGGCCCTACAATGTCCATGCCCCAGGCTTCGAAGGGCCAGGAGGCGACTGTAGGATGTAGCGGCTCCGATGGTGTATGTATGAAGTCTGCATGAAGTTGGCACGCGTGGCACTTTTTGGCATATTCGACAGCATCGGCAACCATGGTTGGCCAGTAGTAGCCCATACGTCGCAGTCGATCTTGCAACTTAGGACCGGGTTGATGAGCTCCACAAGTTCCGTCATGAGCTTCTTGAAGAGCTTCGGCTGCTTCTTCGTTGGACAGGCATCGAAGGAGGAGCCCATCGAAGGAGCGTCGGTACAGCGTTTTGGTAGCCGTATCGTAGTAGAATCGAAGAGAGCGTCTCCTGACTGAGACGGCTTCCTTCGGGTCCTCTGGAAGGATTCCGTAGACAGCGAAGTCGATGAACGAGAACCTCCAGTCTCGGACATTAACACCAGTGTTTGTCGGTATGGCGTGGGCCACTCGCAAGCATAGGTTATTTCTGGGACAAATCAGATCTCGTCCTGTTACCGTGATATAGTGTTGAGTCCCAAAGGGCGCTGCTAATGAGGCTGCGAGGCCAGCCAGAGCATCGGCCTCCAAGTTTTGTAAACGGGGGACATGTTCAATGAAGAACCCGGTGAAGGTTGAAATGATGTTCAACGCGACTTCATGATAAGGGATTAAATCTTCATGGCGAACTTCGTATTGTCCCCGAACCTGGTTTACGACGAGTTTTGAGTCACCGTAAGCTTCCAGATGGTCGACCCCCAGCTGTTGTGCGAGCTGGAGTCCCATGACGAGTGCGTTGTACTCGGCAACGTTGTTGGAGCACGGCTTCGAAAGAGAGTACGCACGCTGGATGACCAGCTGATCGGGGGAGACTAAGACTACCCCCACTCCTGCGATAATTTGGCCTTTGGGGCCTGTTCTCGAAGCGCCGTCAAAGAACATCCGCCAAATGGAGCTTCCTTCGGTGACGTTGGATTCTTGGACCTCATTCGGGATATCTTCATAGAGTTTTAAGGATTCTGGGATGGGGTGTGCAGCTAAAAAGTCAGCCAGAGCTTGACCCTTAACAGCTTTTTGTGGCACAAACACCATGTTGTACGGTGTTAGCAAGATCGCCCATATAGCCAGCCGGGAGTTCAATGATCCTGGCTTCGTCATGAGGACTCTGAGCGGATTGACTCGGGAAATGATATGAATTGTCTGACCCGAGACATAATGACGAGTCTTCTGGATGGCAAACACCAAAGCCAAGCACTCCTTTTCGACGGGGTTGTACCGATGTTCGGCCCCGATGAGTGTTCGACTGAGGTAGTAGATTGCTTGCTCGAAGCCTGTATCGCTGTTTTGAGCCAGCAGAGCGCCAAGAGAATGATCTATGGCACGGACGTAGAGGAGGAATGGTTTGTCGGTGACTGGCGCTACCAGGACTGGTGGGCTTGTTAAGTAAGCCTTGATGTCGTCGAAAGCCTTTTGGCACTCCTCTGTCCAGACGTAAGAGACTCCCTTCTTCATGAGCTGAGTAAAGGGTTGACATTTACCGGAGAGGTTTGCTATGAACCTCCGGATATATGCCAGACGTCCCTGTAGGCCCCGAAGTTCTCGAAGGTTCTTCGGAGGGTCCATGTTGAGGATGGCTTTGGTCTTCTCAGGATCAACATGAATGCCTTTCGCTGTGATGACAAAGCCCAAGAATTTGCCGCTAGAAACCCCCAGAAAGGATTTAGCGGGGTTCATTTTGAGTTGATGTGCCCGCATGAGATCGAAGACCGTCTTCAGGTCCTGTAGGTGATCTCCTTTGAGGCGGCTCTTGACTGCAATGTCGTCAACATAGCATTCGACCGTCTTGCGAAGATGTTGCCGGAAGATGGTGCTCATAGCCCGCTGGTATATCGCACCGGCGTTCTTCAAGCCGAAGGGCATTACTGTGTAGCAGAAAACACCCTTTGGAGTCCTGAATGACGTGTGTTTTGCGTCATCGGGGAACATCTTGATTTGATTGTAGCCTGAATACCCGTCCATGAAGGACATGCGCTCAAAGCTACATGTGTTGTCGATCATCACATCAGTGATTGGAAGCGGGAATTCGTCCTTCGGGCAAGCAGAGTTGAGATCCCTGAAGTCGATACAGACTCGTATCTTTCCGTTCTTCTTGGTGACAGGAACGACGTTGGCTACCCAATCCGGGTGTTGTTCCTCACGGATGAAGCCGCTGGTCAAGAGTTTGTCTACCTCCTGATCGATGGCATTCATGATGTCCAGACGGAAGCATCGCTGCTGTTGTTTGATAGGTTTGGCATCAGGTAAGATGTTCAACCTATGCATTGCGATCTGTGGATCGAGTCCCGGCATGTCTTCATAGCTCCAGACGAAGACGTCGATATACTCTTTAGCCAGTTGGATTAAAGATTCTCGATCTTCTCCTTCCAGGCTTTTACTGATGAAGATGGGTTTGGAAGAAGACCCCTCCCCGAGGTCGATCTGCTCGACTTCGTCTTCGGTGGGAGGTTCACGAAGCTCAAAATGAGATTCCCATTGTTCCCCTAGGCGTTGGGCCCAAGGTTCTTCTTCGAAGGGTTCTGGCGCTTGGTCTTCGCCTTCACCTTTTTGAGGTTGTGCTGACGTCATGTTAGCTGACAGCACTTTCCTGAAGACTGATCCGATACTGGTATCGGAATCCCAAGTCGATGCTTCGGACGAATGGGAATGTTCTATGTCTTCTGCATCTGAACTCTCTGGGGTTGATGGCGGCGTGACATAGCCTAACCCTCGTCCAGTCCGATTATAATAGTCCTGTGGCTTTCCATTGGGCATCGAAAGCCGGACAGGGAGATGCCGACCCTTGCCGTAGTTAAAGCCTTTGTTGCTTTTCAGGTCGTAGCCCATCTTTTGGATGATGTGATTTGCCGCATCCGTGTACCGATAGACTTGTACTCTGCCGGTATCAGGTTCGGGCTCGATTGACGGGAGGTCCCGATGGCGCTCGACTTTGCCCGAGATGATGGTGCCTTGGTCTCGGCTCCGTGGAGGGACTATGAAGACTCCTTGAGACGGGACTATTCGATTATACATTGTCAAAGGAGGGTGCCTCTACGTCAGCCGAGATGTAATCACCAAGCTCTTCGTCTGTAATGCAGCCATGGTCGACCGAGCAGGACCAATGGCTCGCTCTTGCTAGCATTGAAGCCACTGATGGTTGTATTGGAGGGCGCCAGCCGGTACATCGGGATCCCCAGCTTAGATAGCAGCGCCTTCGGGATGATGCTTAGGGAAGACCGAGGATCGATCTGAATCCGGCTCACCTTGACCGAGCCAATGTACCCTGTATAATACAGCGGTCGGTTATGTCGGTGATGCTTGAGCAGCATGTCTTGTTGGGTAAAAGTTATGTTTGGGATAACTTCATCCGCATAATGACAGTGCGCACAAGTAGTTGGGAGGTCTTCAGGCTGCTTGAACTGACTGAGAAAGGATTCAGCGTCCTTCAGAGCTTCGCAGAGAGCTTCTCGGGAATCTTTAGAAAGACGCAGGAGCTCGAACAAAGACAGGCGCGCAGGTGTACTGGCTAATTGTGCCAGAATGTCGAAGTTGTGAGGCTTGGACAGCCCCGAAGCATTCTCCTTCCGTAGAGGTCTGTCAAAACGGGCCTCCACCTGCTTCTGCTTATTGGCTGCTGAGGGCTTAGATGGACCCTCTTCAGGGATGGTGCTAGGAGGCACCACCTCGGCGGCGGCTTCGCCGAATTGGGAGCTCTGTTGTGCACGTGTTTGCACTGGAAGTGCCTCTTCTGTTGAAGAAGAGACTGTGCGGCAAGACTTGATCTTCCTGCCTTTTGATTTGGAGGTAGGGCATACCTCTGATTGAGTCACCTCGGAGACGAGGTCGGGGTGAACCCAGGGGACCTCTCCTCGAGATGTGGTGAGCGGGGTGAGTCCACTCACATTGTCACGAGTAGGTGGTAAGTTTACCACCTCCATTGTCGCCTTAGGGATGGGGACGACGCCATCTTGTGTGGTAGTTGGCGGCAAGGTGCCGAACTGAAGCGAAACCACATTGGCCGACACCGTCTTCTTTTCATAGTCGACGGAGATTACATCCGCATCGATCATACGCTGGATGTAATTCTTGAGGACGTAGCAGTCCTTGGTCGGGTGTCCGACAAACCGATGGTAGTGACAGTACCTTGGGTTGTCCACTTTCCCAACTTCATCGGGCCGCTTTGGGTCCGGTAGCTTGATCTTGTCACCCTGCTTCAGTATCTAGAAAAGTTGTAGGGTGTCGTTATCATTGAATAAATAAACCTCCTTGGGTCTTGGTGCCAGTGGAGGCTTCTGAGTAGGCGCAGATGCGCCTTTTGAGGCATTAACAGTCAATACCTGTTTCCCCTTTGCTTCTCATCCAGAGCTGTTAGCTGCGGACTTTTTCCCCTTATCGTCAAAGGCGGGGAAGCTGACACCCAGAAGACGTGCATTGGCCGCCTTCTTTTCTGCAGCTTCAGCTTCGATGATTAGGGAGCTCCAGTCAGGAGGGGGAGTAGAGTTGAGCCAGAGCTTTACTGCAGGCAACATGTTCATGCTGCAAACGGAGAGGAGCACATGTTCTGGCATGCCTGGAGGTAGCCTGAAGCAAGCCTGTCGGAAGCGTTCGATGAACGCCCGAACCGTTTCCTTCTCCTTCTGACGTATCTCTATGAGAGACGCCATCGTCATGTCCTTCCCGCCGTCGTAGAAGCGGTCGAGGAAGAGGCACGTCAGGTTGTCGAAGGACGATATGGAATTGTCGGGGAGGCTGCAGTACCAGTCATACGCCACTCCTTTCAGGGCCCCGACAAAGATACTGGTGAGGAGCGCGTCCTCCTTCGGAAGATGCCCTGTCTGTGACTAGAAGTACGTTAGGTACCGTCGCGGAGAGTCCTTCCCGTCGTATGGGGTGAGTGTTTGTGGTTTATACTTTGGAGGATAAACCACCTTGTTCCACTCGAGGGGATAAGGCTGGGGAATGCCCATCTTCTGGCATTCCTCTTGCCTGTTCTTGGACTCGAAGCGCTCCCGCAGGTCTTTGATCATTTCGACCACATCCTCCGTAGAGCTAGGAGTCGGAAAAGGAGGTACCATCTGGATTGGAGCGTTTGAGGGCTCCGAGGTCCGAGGTGCTTCTGTATCCGAGGGCGCCCGTTGGAGGGGCACACTCGACTCCCCATTAGCTCCTGGGTCAGGACCAGTTGAAGGTGCCCTGATCAAGGCCGACCGCATCTCAAATACTGCTTGAGTCAGTGCTTATATAGAGGCAAAGAGGGTTTTGAGTCCTCCCTCCAATGAGTCTATGCGCTGGACTATGTCCTGTGACGGCGCATTAGACTCGACATCATCCCCAGCCATGTATACTGTCCTGATACGGCCAGGAGTGGATGGATTGGTTGAGGCTTCGCTTTCGGCCTCACTCTCATGCGGGGGAGTCACTTCTCCTGGTGTTGGGCCACCCCCAACCACATTCTGGAGTTCATCTTCAATAGGCGCATCTGCAAGGGTCTGCTTGCCCTCAGCTCCGTCTTGAAGGACCTCTACGTTTCCAGAACTACCCCCGGCAGTGTCCTGGAGGACATCCTCATTTTGAGGGGCTTCAGGGAGAGTAATCTCGCCTTGATGATGAAGATCCGCCGCAGCTGTGCTTTGGACATCTTCGTCTTCGGAAGGAGGCTCAACAAGGGTCTGGCTACCCCCAGCTTCCTCCAAGGACTTCTTCCTCGACCGAGTGCCTTCAAACACTCAAGAGGTCGAGACAGCTGCCTTGGTTTTCCTCGGCTGGCTTTTGGATGAAGACGAGGAATTGGCAGTCGTCTTCCGGATTGATGAGGAGTTGGAGACCACGTTGCATGAAGCAACCTTTGGCTCCTCTTCAGCTGACACCTTTGTCCCAAGGCGACGTCGGAGAGGTGTCGATGATTGCAGTCGTTGGAAGATCGACTGTCTTGGTGGAGCTGCCGCCTTGCAACAGCAGTTGATGGTGACCACCGCACAAGTATGCCCCGTGAGAGGCGCATCGTGCTTGTTGGTCGACTCTCCTGACCGGCGCTTGTGAGTGATCACGTTGTGCAGGTCATTGGAGGAGAGTGTTGCCTTCACACCCCCTTCAGACGTATGGCAAGGCCAAACGCCGGGGTGGTCAGGTGAGTGCTGCGCCCCCTGATCTAATACCAAGCAGGCATCACAATCAGTAGTGGGGGAACCACAACATTTGAAGTGACTTGAACGGACCTCAAACGCACAACCAGAGGAGGCGCGAGAGTTCAAGACCACTGAGTTTGCCTCTCTCGACTTGGTTGTGCACGCAGTAGATGCGCCCAAGCGAGATGAGGACTTTGAAGATCGACTCGTTGTTGGTGCAGAAGTACTTGAGTCAACCTTGTACAGCTTGCCATCGGCAGCGCACATGATGACGAGCACGTGCCTCTGGCCGGCTGCTGGCATAGCACGCTTGTGGCGCATGGCCCATGCCGCCTTAGATTTCTTCGTACCAGCCCGCTGGGGCGCATAGTACTCAGCATCCAAATTCTCCTCGCCATTACAGCGAGTGAATCTGTCCAAGACAGAGGCTTTTTGTGACGCATCAGAGGTGATGCGCGGGGCATTGGCTGCGTCCCTGCTCCGTCGACGTATCTTCCTCGCCTGAGAGGGAGATAGCTGGGGAACGTGGTCGGCCGCACGCTTCCCCAAGAGATGCGCTGCATCGGCGGGTGTACCTTGGTTGTTGAGAACGTCAGCAGGAAGGAAAGGCTGGATTGCTGCATCCCCTTCAGTGGTGGTGCCCGAGGCGTCGACCTTGCGCACCCAGGCCGTGCGGATCTTCTTCGGCTTTGGTAGCCGCTTCGAAGGACTCGCACTTCCTTCAGAAATGAACTCCTCGTACGCCTGTTGATTGAGGCGCACGACCAGCGTCTTGTGGGAGGAGCCCACCTTCACGTCGTCGGCCTGTGATACGACTTTCTCGGAAGAGGAGAAAGAAGTCTCCAGCAGAGTCGCCAGCTTGTTTGCCATTAAAATTGTTTGATTGAAAACTTTAATACAAACAGAACAGTGTTACAATGTAGGACTTAGATGTAGTCCTAGGAGTACACTTTTGTTTAAGCTGGGTCCTTAGTGCCAATGGAGCGAGTGGTAATGCGTTGACTCTGTTGACCGGCTGACGACGGTTATCGGTTCTCTGAAGGCGTGGATTGCTCTGGGTGTTGGAGCTTGCTGAGAGGAGGAAGACGTTGAGTGTCTGTATCTGCCTCTCTGATGATTCCTTGTATGTTCGTTATGGATCCTCTGTGTGTGTGTGTGAAGAAGAAGATCCCTCTATTTATAGTTTTGCAGGCTGGCTGCTCATGCGCGTATGTAGGATGCGCCGGTGTGTGGGGACGCCACGTGGAGGTTGCTGATAGAGGTGCGTAGATGATGCACCCTGATTGAGGGGAAGAACTCTTCATACTGGTGTTGTGAGCCGGCACGTAGCAGAGAAGAAGATCTTTCTGTTGCTGAAATCTTGGACGAGTTGAGTCAAAGGACACGTGTCATCGACCCATGGCCCGAAGATCTCAGATTTGGTGGTGGGGGTAGTGATCTGGTGAGCTGCGCCTTGATTGGGCGCAGGAGGAGGTTGCAGCTCATAACCTTTAGGAGTTACAAACCATTTAGGGCGCATAGCTTTTGAGGCACATGCAGGTGACATTCCTTCTGTCTTTCGGGATCAGAGATCAGTCCGGGGCGCATGGCTTTTGAGGCGCATGCAAAGCTTCAACTGGAGACTCTTCTTCTGTCTTTAGGGATCAGTGAAGGGTCTGAGGCGCATGGCTTTTGAGGCGCATGCTGGTTTGGACGCATGGTCGTAGAGGCGCATGGCGATTTGGACGTATGGCCATAGAGGCGCATGCGGATGGCCACGTGGCAGTAGCCGTCGGAATAGAGTCATGATGATGCTGACTTTGTCGACGCTTCGTTCTCTAAAAAAAGCTGTCAACTGTTCAGACTTTGGGAAGCGTGCTGCCAACTCTGGTGTCAGTTCAGCATTTAATGTTTGCGACGTTCGATGGACACCTGAGTGGGCACATTGGTTGGTGTTCCACTCGGCATGGAGATGTGAGGGAGGGCGCATCCTCTGTGATACGCCGGGTACTATAGGGCGCGTCTGTGTGATGCGCCTGATGCTAGAGGGCGCGTCCGTGTGATGCGCTGTTTGGCTGGCGCATCCGACATGTCCTTTAATGACGCGGTTGTCTCGCTCCTCGAGTGCTATAAATAGCCATTTGGCTGAATTCGAGGCGTCCGATTCATCCATTTAATGCAAATTCATTGCACAGAATTCGGAGAGTCATCCACTTGGCGCGTGGGTTTGATTTGCCCGGCCTATAAATAGTGGCATGGAGAGAGAAGGTTTGCTCCTCATTCCTTCACGTACTTCCAACATGAACTTGGATATGTGGGTGCATTCTGTTGACGAAGTGTTCCCAGGGTAAAGATGAGACGTCGTGTTGTCTTCGATGCACTTGAAGGTGACTGTTACATCCAAAAGACGGAGTCGAGGGCTTCTGAGGCAGGCAAAAGGTGCCTGTTGCATCCAAAGATAAGGATGTTCGGGCCTCGTCTCCGTTGTTCCGGAAGAGCCGTAGATCGGAATGGCGGTGCTAGGTTCTCTCTTCCTTCAAAGTGGGTGCCGCCCACTTTGATTGTGTTGAAAGCTCTTTGTGCCATGATTTCGATCACGGTCTTCCTTGGTCTTTGGAGGCTCTTTCGAAGCCTCCCCTGGCCACAGCATTTGCGGTGCTCTTCTCTTCCTTGGTTCCAGCCAGAGGGTTAAATGCTTTGCTTGGCGAAGCACTTATCAGGTGAGCCTGGCTGAAAGAGCGGCACATAACTGGGCTCTGCTCGGCCAGGTGAGCCTGGTTGGAAGAGTTGCTCATAACTGAGCTGCTGAAGGGATGCACATAACTGAGCTGGATGCACATAACTGAGCTGCTGAAGAGATGGTAGGATGCGCCTGGCTGGAGGCGCATGACATCTGCTGTGCCTGGCTGACAGCGCATGGTGACTGCTGTGCCTATCGGAAGGTGCATGGTGGTTGCTGCGCCTATCTGGAAGGCGCATGGTAGCTGTTGGCTGTAGATCTAGGATCCTTCCTTTGTAGAAATTCTCCTTTGTACAACCTTTTCTAGACATGTAATAGACTTTTATATATATAAATAAAAGTCCTTCTTCGAATGTCTATGGCTTATTTGATTAGCTGTCTGAGTTCTGGCGCATATAATGCCTGGCGCATGGGCTTTCTGGTTGTGAAATTCCATGCTTCTACAAGATGTATTGTGCTCGCTCCCGTCCTGACTGGACCTGTTGAAATTTTTTACAGTAGATGATGAGGAACCCTGCACCCTTACTTGGAGTTTGCCTAGTTGACACTCGCGACCTGGACCCCTGGGAGGTTCAGGCAGCTGCTCAGGATGATACCTTATATAGTGTAGATAGCTTAGACTGTTCCTTCTTTTCATGCTTAGCTGTTGTCTTTATTTCCAGAGTTGTATATTTTAGAGATGATGAGACTTGTATTCCATTTCTGTTGTACCTCAGTTGAGGATTTCTTATCTATTTACATCGTGCTACATTCTACCTTAGATTGTGATTGAGTTGTACCTCGGTGTTGGCCTCCTTCTGGAGAGTATATTTTATGTTATATAGTTATAGTTCATGACCTAGAACAGCGTTCTACCGCCGATACTGCGGCGTAGGCTAGGCGTTGTTACGTTCTCGTACCCTTACGGTAGGTGCGGGTCGTGACACATTTTTAGTGGTGGCCCATGCAGGTCGAGTTTATGTAGTGGTATTCGAACTAGAGTATCACTACAGCCTGCAGTTGGATTAGGATATTTTGGAGGTACTCAATTACATTAGGAAAAACTCTTAATCAGATTCCTTTTTGTCAAAAATTGTTGCTTATTGACTTCCTTTGAATATAAACTGTCCTCCTTTGAATTTTTTGCTTCATTCTCAGAAATTGCTTCTTGTTTGATCAGTTTTCATGATGGTTATGAAGACACGATCTTATCGTTTCGGTTCGGGGGATACTATCGAGAGGCTGGCCACCTCTCGTCCTGTTCATCAGGGCCTCGAGACCGCAGCTTCTGTTGTGCCGACTCAGATTGGCGTTTCTGCTACATTGGAGCTGCACCTCTATCTGTACAGAGATTTTCTTCCGTCATTTCTGATTTCTCTCAGCAGCGGTGATTCATGCAGCATCAGCAGCAGACCAGGAAAAACTAGCAGGGCGAGCTATCGTCAGGACAGTCAAGGATGCGTAGACCATTGGAGATCTTGCTGCAAGTTCCGTTCTTCTCAATTCTATTCCCGCAATTGTCTTTTATAATTACCTTGAAATCCGATTCCATCTGTTCCTTGTTGATTGATTAATTTTGTTATGTTTGTTTTTTTTCTTCTGAGAAAATCATATGGGCTAGGTCGCCTAAATTATGGAATCTAGAATCCTCGATAGTCGTGTTAGTTGGCATAGTAAGGACATGTAGTCAGATTTTGGATGTATTCTCGGGTATGGGAATTTAAGGTTTTCGCCGTCGCATGCGGCAGTGCGAAAATTTTAAATACCATGAACCTAGAGGTACGTACCTTAGTCAAGGACTCTGTGATTATCGTAGCCTTGCTCACTAGCATGATGAAGACTCTGGACAACATGATTTTGGACAGACGCATATGATTAACAGATTGTATCTTGAGAAGGTTTAAACATCATACACTTTTGATTGTTATAAATGACTTAGGAGTAGGGATATTTAGTTTTATAGAGCTTATTCATAGGTAGTTCCTTCATAGTATAATGGTATGATGACTTGTAGAGTGTCTGTACCCTAAAGGTGATAGTTAGCATTAGTGTTAGAATAGTAACCCATTGCAGATAATTCTCATGTTATCTATAATACCAACCAGTTACACATAGGATATTAGTATGCCTTACATCCTTGATGATTATTACTACTTTTCCTTACCTTTTCCAGTGAGGCACCCATGACCAGAGCCTGCCTTTGAGCATAGTTGTAGTTTCACCTAAGACCGACAGGTCTATTTGCATAGATAGATTGCAGATGATATTGGCATATGGGATATAGGTTAGTTGGTATCTATAGGCAATTGTTGTATAGGGTTATAAACATGTTGTTTAGCCTATACTTGGTTCAGTTTTCCATTTTAGTTAAGTTCCCTTCGTGTTGAGTTCCTTTGTGTTGATCACCTTTATAGGCAGTGTGCAGACCCTTCACTAGATACCATGTCCCCTTGATTCAGACCATTCATCCTTAGCCTAGTTCTAAGCATTATTTCAGACCCTTATAAGTTTAGTCTCCCTTAACCCTTAGTTGATCAGTCATGTATATATATAGATGATATACTTAGGATATATGTGATGGGTTGTTGTTCTTGAGCATATATATATATATGTGGTATTTGGTATTCATGTGCTTAGCTTGTAGGTATTTAGTTATAGGTGACTTGATAGGATTGGAAACTTAAGAGCTAGTCTATTATAGAGTTTCTCTTTTGCTAAATTCTAGTTGCCAACACCTAAATAGCTAGCATAGGTAAAACCCTAAGAAGTTGACCAGTTGATGACCAAGTACTTGGATGTTGAGAAATTGACTAGTGATTGACCCTTGACTATGTTTGACCTAGAAGGGGGTGCGATCATCTTAATTTCGAGGACGAAATTTTTATAAGGTGGGTAGGATTGTAACACCCAGTTTTCCAGATGAGGGTAATTTTGAAATTTTGTAATTATAATTATTATTTATTGATAATTATTTCATATTATGATTTTTGGTGTTTTTTAATCATTTTTAAACTATTTAAAATTATGACTTGTGATTTTGATATTTTACTATTGTTTGGTTTTAATTTCGAGGAATTTGTCACCCCTAGTTTTCAGGAACAGGAGTATTTTTATCATTTTATATTTTTGAAATATTTTTGAAATTTATTTTATTATTTATGATATTGTTTTGGGGTTATTTGAGTCGAGTTCGAATTTCAGCTCAATCCGACTTGAAACGGGGACCCGGGGGTAGTGTTGACTTTAGTGGACCCACACATTAGTTAGCCATGGCCCACATGATAGAAATATTTTAGTTAGAGGTTAGACTAATTATTATGGATAAGGTTAGTGTGATTAGAGACTTTAGAATGACTAATTTAGCCCCAACCAATTAGCCATTTCCTAATACTAATAGAATAGGTTAGTGGGGGCATTTTGGACCTTACCATAATAGGACAAATAGCCCCATATGGCCAGCCACTTTGGGAGAGGATAGGCTCAAGTTCATTTCATTATTCTCATTCACACTCTCTCTCTTGTTCTTCCCCAAATTTCTAGAGAGCAATCCCTAGCAATTTCTCCACCAAATCCTTCCATTTTGCCACCAAATCTTCTTCTTTTCTTCTCCATTCTAGCCAAGGAGGAAGCTACCCAAGTTTGGGAGGATTCGGAGCTCGTTCGTGTCCTTTTGGAATCTCTACGTCTCGGTGTCGCTCCAGGAAGGCTTTTCTTCGATTCGATCTACCGGCAGGTATAAATCCCTTCTCCTTTTCATTTTCTTATACATATAGGTCTATTTTGAACCCATAGGAATGACCTCCATGGTTGTATCTCCATTTGTGTCCATTTCGTGTCCATTTGGAGGTCATAGGAGTGTCCTTTGTGTTGTGGTTGTGTCCATGTGGGAAAACCCCAAATTTGGACACACTACGTGTTGTTGTTATGTATGAATGAATTATTACATGTTTAATCTCATATTTTTTGTATTGGAGATGTGTTCTATAGTGTCTCATATCTATATATATATTAGTGTAGAGAGTGAGTTCTTGATATATTATGTTATATACTTGTGTTCTTTTGTCTCAAACTACCCAAATTCGTCATAATTTTTATCCACGTTTTTAGTAGCAATAGTAACTTAGAAATATCATAACTTTTAGCTTAAAACTCCGATTTATCTTCCATTTTTTTTAAAAGAACCGTATCGAAGTTAGCTTTCCAAATATATATTTTAATAAGCCAAATTCTTTCTGTAACTTTTTGTAGAATTATTTGAGTGTCAGCTGTACGAAAGACGAACGCGTTTCGGTATTTTTGCTATTCCGGGAGCTTCCGGACACAAAAATATGATCCGTTTGAAGTTTCGTAAAGCTAACATGAAGTACTACAACATACTTTAATCCTAGAATTTAGTGAATGCCCAATTGGTACAGTATTGGTTTTAAGTAAAAGAGTGACTATACGATATATGCATTTTGTGTAACCTATGAGCCTATGTAGTATGGATATTAAATGAATATAGAGTATGTAATGCATGATATGTTAGATGAATAAAATGATATATATATGATATATATCCTATTTACATTAATGTATATATATGGTTGAATGCAAGCATGTAGGAATGCAATTAATGTAATATATGTAAGCAATGCATGAATGAAAGAATGATATACAATGCATGCATGAAAGTATATAATAAATGCTAGATATAAATACAAGGTATATATGTAATGACAGATATGAATGCATAATGTATAAATATTATAAATGTAATATCAGATTTCATATGTAGACATAGAACTAATGCATAGCTAATATTTAGATTGAATGTTAGTTCATTTTAGGTTGTTCGAACACTGAACTGTCCATGTAAGCATATATATCTTTCTTTTCCTATTGCCAAGCCAATTTTAGTTTTCAATATAGTAGAATGTCTATGAATGTAATGTTAACATTCAACCCCTTAATTCGAAATGTTAGTTAATTTCAGTATTAGACAATGCATGAGCTGTATGCATATGGGATGTTGGCTTATTGGCAGATTTCAGATAACATGGTTCATTTTATGTGGTTAGTTACGCCAGTTTATGGGATAGCTCACTTTAGTTTATATGTAAATGTGGAACTAAACTGAGAATGAACTTCACCCTCTGCACAAGGACACCCCACTCTATATCAACCACCATGCCATGTAACCCTTCTCTAAATGATTGCTATAATATATAGATTTATGTAAAGTATAGATGCATGTTAGTTATAACTTAAATAGTCTCTACTCTAATGTATATAGATGTATACTTGTAGCCATGCATGTTAAGTATAATACATGTGTAATGTAGATGGGTTAGCTTTGTGCCATGTGTAGTATAAACTCATAACTGGTGTTGATTTCTCTTTTCATGTACACCTCCATGTTCACACACACACACATAGCTTTACATGTTAGTTCTTTTTTCTTATATATATATAATGTTGAATATGCATGAATGTGATGTATCTTGATATGTGACTTGTGTTGGCTTGTATAGCCTTGGATTTGTATGGTGTGTACTAGCTAGGGTAGACTGGTTAGGCCTAGTGAGACTTTATTGAGTCTATGTTGACCCAGTTGACCTAGCTTTGACTAGATAGTTGACTAGAGTTGACCAAGTGTTGACTTTAGCCTAGTTTGACCTAGACAGCATGTAGATGCATTGTAGCAGTTTATTTCCTTATTTTAGACATGTTGTAACTTGTGTTGCTCTGATTAGGAGACAGACACCTCTCCTTAGGCAGTATATTTACTTCAGACATTCAGATACGAGGCGAGTACATTCTCTGATCGTTTCATACTTGTCACGAATTATATTCTCGCTCTAGATTACTTTTACTTGATGCTGTCACGTTATCATCACGGATTGGTACTATATGAATCTCTTCTTGGGATGTTACCCCCTTAGCGGGCGCATCGGATACTTTATGACATGTGTTTCATGTACATCACGTATTCTTTGCTTCTGCGTTATTCATGTACACTAATGTTCTTTCATGTACGTTCATGTACTCTCATGTTCTTTCATGTACGCTCATGTTTCCTCATGTGTTTCTTGTATAACCAAAACATCATGTCCGTAACGTAACTTGAATAGATCCTTGTGTATTGATTGTGGATAGGGGTGAGTATAAATGGTCATGTGATTTACCCATCATGTACACTCTGTTACTTCCATGTTTATCATGTACAACCTAAGCCAATTACATGCCATCTCGTACTCTAAATTACTTGTCACTTACAGTTCTTACTTATCATGCATATATTTCCAGTTATCAAATATCTCTCCTGTTTTCATGTACATCTTCTTACAGCGTTTCATGTATCTTACTCTATTGCCTGCTTTATATTTCCTGACATGATATGAACTGCATGAGATGTATTGTGCTCGCTCCCGTCCTGACTGGACCTGTTAAAATTTTTACAGTGGATGATGAGGAACCCTGCACCCTTACTTGGAGTTTTTCTAGTTGACACTCGCGACCTGGACCCCTGGAAGGTTCAGGCAGCTGCTCAGGATGATACCTTATATAGTGTAGATAGCTTAGACTGTTCCTTCCTTTCATGCTTAGCTGTTGTCTTTATTTTCAGAGTTGTATATTTTAGAGATGATGAGACTTGTATTCCATTTCTGCTGTACCTCAGTTGAGGATTTCTTATCTATTTCCATCGTGCTACATTCTACCTTAGATTGTGATTGAGTTGTACCTCGGTGTTGGCCTCCTTCTGGAGAGTATATTTCATGTTATGTAGTTATAGTTCATGACCTAGAACATCGTTCTACCGCCGACACTACGGCGTAGGCTGGGCGTTGTTACGTTCTCGTACCCTCACGGTGGGTGCGGGTCGTGACAGGTTATCTGGGTGGAGTTACTCTTACCTAGTTGAACGTTGTTTTTGGGACAGACCAGTTCATGGCCTATCATGTCGACTAGATGATGAGCATGGTTTGGAACCGTCAAAGAAGCGGCGAGGCCTGCTAGGGCATCGGCTTTAATATTTTGGAGCCTAGGTACATGTTCTATAAAGAACCCCTCCATGGTTACAATGATGGTAATTGATGTCTGATGAAAAGGAATCAGGTCCTCGTTGCGAACCTCGTACGAGCCTCGGATTTGATTAACAATCAACTGCGAGTCGCCATACGCTTCTAGGTATTCGACCCCCACTTCTTTTGCAAGTAGGAGCCCAATGACCAGAGCATTATATTCAGCTACATTGTTTGAACAGGATTTAGTGAGAGAATATGATCGATTGACTACCAATCCAAAGGGAAAAATTAATACTATCCTGACTCCGGCGATGATATCACCTTGGGGTCCCGTCCTTGAAGCACCATCGAAGAACATTCGCCAAACGGCATCATGTGAAGTCATGTTTGAGTTAACGACTTCGTCTAGGATTTTTTTATAGATTCTGGCTGTTTCTGAGCCTGGATGGGCTGCTAAGAAGTCGGGCAAAGCTTAACCTTTGACAGCCTTTTGTGGAACGAAAGCCATGTCATAGGAGGACAACAATATCGCCCAGATGGCTAGACGAGAACTGAGTGTGCCCGGCTTGGTCATGAGAATCCTGAGAGGGTTAACTCGTGAGACAACATGGATGGTCTGCCCTGCCACATAGTGTCATATTTTCTGAACGGCGAACACCAAGGCAAGGCATTCCTTCTCCATGATGGTGTACCTATGCTCCGGCCCCACCATCATTCGGCTGAGGTAATAGATGGCTTGTTCATGCCCTGCATCATTGTTCTGTTGCTAGCAAGGCACCGAAGGAATGTTCTATTGCCCGTACATAGAGCAGGAAGGGCTTTCCGGCGACCGGGGCTACCAGAATCGGCGGATTCAACATGTATTCCTTAATGTCATCAAAGGTGCGTTGACATTCCTCATTCCATACGAAAGAGACGCCTTTCTTCATAAGTTGTGTGAATGGTTGACATCACCCTGAGATGTTAGATATGAACCTCCTGATGTAGGCTAGTCTTCCCTGAAGGCCTCGAAGTTCGCGAAGGTTCCTCAGTGGACTCATCTCCAAGATTGTTTTTATTTTTTCAGGGTCTATGTGAATACCCTGGGAAGTAATAACAAAGCCCAAGAATTTCCTGTTGGACACACCCAGGAAGGACTTGGTGGGATTCATCTTCAGATTGTGCACTCACATAAGGTCGAACATTGTCCTCAAATCATGTAAGTGATCATCCAAGCGGCTTTTAACGACGATGTCATCAACGTAGCACTCCACCGTCTTGTGCAAGTGATCTCTGAAGATGACACTCATAGCTCGTTGATATGTAGCACCGGCGTTCTTTAGGCCGAAGGGCATAACTGTTTAATAATACACGTCGATCGGTTTTCGAAATAACATATGCTTCTCATCATCTGGAGACATTTTGATTTAATTGTACCCCGAAAAGCCATCCATAAAGGACATACGCTCAAAGCCATACGTATTATCGATCATTATGTCGGTGATCGGAAGAGTAAATTCATCCTTAGGACATGTCGTATTTAGATTGTGGAAGTCGATACAGATTCGGATCTTTCCGTTCTTCTTGATGACTGGTACTATATTAGCTACCCAGTCTTGGTGCTGCTCCTCGCGGATGAAACCGCTAGCTATAAGCTTGTTTACTTCCGCTTCGATGAAGTTTATGATGTCTTGACGGAACCATCGTTGCTGTTGTTTGACTGGTTTTGCGTCCGAATGAATATTGAGCTTATGAAGTGCGATCTCGGAGTTATGTCACGACCCGCACCCAGTGAAAGGGCACGAGAAGTAAATACGTCCAGCCTACGCCGTAGTGTCGGCGGTAGAACGCTGTCCTGAGTCACAATATCTAACACAGTCTAGAATAAGCTCCGAGTGGAGAGTAAAATAATAAGTACTCAATCACGACACTAAGATGGAATAGAATAGAAAATTACAAGAGAGTCACAACATAAATAGAAGTCTAGGTGTAAACCACCAGAAAGCTAAACTCAAGTACAACCCATAATGTCTCAAATAGAAAGATAATAAAAAGAAACTAAGTCTCAGCTAGACTATAGGCAAGTCCTCGGCGACTGCTGGATCCTCCTCCTGAGGGTCCACGTCACCAGTATCATCTAAGCCAATGCCATAATAAGTAGGACAGAACTCTTCATCATCACCTGTAAAATTTTCAACATGCCCAGTCAGGACGGAACGAGCACATATCTCTCACAATAGTTCATATCAGGATTGGACATATAAAACAAGCTATAAAAAACTATACATGAATCGCAGTAAAGAAAATCAACAAGAGAGAGACTATAAGATGAGATATAATATGATAAATAGAGAAATGTAACCATCTACGTGATTTAGAGCATGAATTGGTTATGTAAACGGTTTGGGTTGCACATGGATAAACTATGGAGTTGTACATGGATACCTACTAGTGATAATGATTACATAACCAACTACACTCTCTCTGCCCCCAATCAATACATAAGGATCAAGACATGATATGTTATTGCACATGGATAACAACTACTTTATACATGGGGCTCATATGGTCATGAGTGTACATGGATAAATATGAATACATGGAGTACATGATGGTCACGATAAAGAACATGAACATGATATACTCGATGTATCTGAGGGAATAACATCACATAAAAAGATCCATAGGGTACTAATCCGTGTGAACATCGTGTCAGCATCAAGTATACTAGTCTATAACAAGAGAACATATCCAAAGAAGTATGAAAAGATCAGAGAATATACTCGTCTGGCAACTGAACTGCTGATGATGAAGTGTAGCTAAACTGGTGCAATATAAACCTATTTAATGTATACACATGTCAAAACCAAGTCTGAAATATCAAAAAAATTATCTACAATGCAAGACTACATGCTTCTAGGCCCCTTTTGGTCAAAGTCAACCCTCGGTCAACTCTGGTCAAACCTGGTCAATACTGGTCAAACCTAGTCAAACCTGGGTCAACTAGTCCGTCTACTAATTTTTAGGTCATACACAAAATTCCAGGTCATTTGGAGTTCGTTTGAGTTGAATTGGATCAAGTTTGACCCAAAGTTGACTTTTGTCAATTTGGTCAACTTGTCGGCCAATTCGACTAAACTAGGCTCAAAATGACAAACCAAATCTGTTCTAGGACTCCTATAGTTACTACCACAACTACGATCTATTCTAAGAAGGTTTTCAAGCATACAAACTATGCACACATAGGTATATATACACACATGTGTATTTACAATTCAAACCAAACCTTAATTCTAACAATGATGGTGTGTGTGTGTGTCATGGAGCTTACTGAAATGAGTAAATTCTGAGATTAAAAACATCCAAACATGACCATGGTATACCACAATTTAATATACTACTATATACATATATACAAAATAAGAAAACTATATATATATATATATATATATATATATATATATATATATATATATATATATATATATATATATATATATATATATATATATATATATATATACACAAATGCTCAAATGGAAAGATTGGCAATGGTTTGAAATGATTTAAAGAATCAAAATCTGGAACAAACTCCCCTCGACCCATTCTCAACTCATATCTAGGCTTGCAATGGGTTTCAACGGGGTTTTCTAATACATATAGTTAAATATATATATACATAGCTACTAGGAAAGCATATATACTCATAAATGATGGAAAATTATGAAACAAATCCAAAAGTTGGTTCCCACAAATCCGAAACCTCATATATGTACGGAAAACTCAGATTTTATAAGCTAAATAGCTGGAAATCAAAATATCGCATTTAAACTAAAAAATTCATATTAAAGAAAACTTATTCTTTCACCCAACGACCCAAAACGAGATATACACCAAACGAACCCGCAAAACTCGGCATACACATTAGTCTCGACCGACGTGATGCGCTCGTATACTCTCGAGTTCGAAATCGTGTCCGTGTCGTGTCCACAGAACGCGTATCAGAATTTCCCGATACCGCGTGATAACGCGCACTTGCGCGTGCGTTCTCCCTCGTTTGAGCGCCACACACACAATGAAAAGCCCCGTGCTTATACACGTAGCTGGGGGGTCCTGGGGTAGGTCTAGGACACAGCCACACAGTGACACGTCATGCCGAAACAGCGTACGTAGCCCTGCACCTGCGTGCGATATGCTGCGCGCGCCCGCACGCCCGTGCGCCCTCGTGTGCGCGGTTCCGCCCTCGTAGCTCGCTCGTCGGGCCACGCCACGACTCGGGGTTGGTTCCTCGGGTAGTCTAGGTATAGGTCGACGTGTCCCAGGTCCTGGAATGGGTCTTCGTTGCGTTATGTGCGCGCACGAAGTCCGTTTCAGCGACAAAAATCAGGCTGAATGCACAGTGCGGCTGAGCGGTGCACGTCGGATTTCTTCGCGCTCGCTCAACGAAAAGCCGTAAAAATTTACGAGCATGGGGGCAGAGGTTGCCCCCACGTGTTCAAGAAATTTCACACAAAAATATAGCCTGTGCAAAGAGAAATAGCGCACGAACAGCAGGGCACGCACGGCCTCATGCATGGGATCCGTGCACGTGCGTCCGATGCCCGAAACGCCGCTGTAACATTGTCAAAACCAAATCCGTCTTCACAAAAGTTTATCAAAATAGTATTATCTAAACATCCATGAAGACAGAATCGAAAAATAGCAACTTTCTATCCTAAGCGGTATTTCGTCGAACACGTGTCGTAAAGGACCGACACGTGTCTAATACCGCCATCAAACGAAGTCGAAATCCAACCAAATTTTGTGGGCAAGTCTAGGGCACCTATATGGATGCAAAAATGAAAGAAATTCTAGATTTACTATGGTAGATTAGGGTTTACCTATTGAGTGTCAAAAACTCAATGAATGGAGCCCCTCGGTTGTCGTGTCGGCCGATTTCCCTTAAGCAAAAGCCTCCGCCTCCCTGATAGAAATTCTCCAGCAGATCCTCCTCTCCTCGACGAGTGCAACGAAGTTCGTTTGGGAAGAAACGGACTCCGGATGAAGGAAATATGAGTTTTGGAGAAGGAAATCTCTTAGGGTTCACTTGTGGAGGCTCAAACTTCACAAATGAATGAAAGGGGGAGGGGGTACTGCTGTTGGGCGGCCAAGAATAGGTTTCCTAGGGTTAGGGTTTCACTTGGGCCAACTCATTCTCAAGTAGAAATGGGCCCAAGTAAAAAAGTCTTAAAGGGTAGCATGCAAAAAGGCTTAAAATATCAATTAAAATCTTAAAAATACTCTCAAGCCTAAATTGAATTCTAAAAATAAAATTAACAATTCTAAGGCATGGTTAGGCTCCTATACAATGTCCACTAAGGTTAAACCAGTTGCTAGCACAACAGAAGTCAACATATCTAGAAAATCACAGAACGGCCAAAATGGCTAAAAATTAATTAATCACTCTAAAATTAACTAATAAAATCTAAATTAATTCTAATGATAATAAATCTAATTCTAATATAGCATTAAGGTTCTAGGTCATGGTTGGCTAAGGTCAAACCACTTATACTACCAAAACACCAATTCAGCTACGAATCAAACCGCACAAC
Source organism: Iris pallida (assembly GCA_029216955.1). NCBI lineage: Eukaryota > Viridiplantae > Streptophyta > Magnoliopsida > Asparagales > Iridaceae > Iris > Iris pallida. The sequence goes on from JANAVB010009400.1 coordinate 1,605,294, forward strand.
AAGCAATTTAATCAATAAATTAATAAAATTCAAGTAATGCACAATTACTAAAATACCCTTAGCCTAAAAATATGTAATTAGCCAATCTAGTCACATGTTCGAGTCTCCTTGGTCATGGTAGTCTCTAAGTCAAACAATCTCTAGGGTTAAACTAGCAACAACCAAAATCATAATTCACCCATCAAAATAATATAAAATAAATAAAGAAAATCCCCAAAAATCATAATATGATTTAAATATTATTATTAAATGATAAAATTACAAAAGTTCAAAATTACCCTCATTTCAGAAAAGTGGTGGTTACAGTTTAGCCCTGGCATGTCTTCATAGATCCAAGCGAAGACGTCGATATATTCTCTGACGAGTTGCAACAGTGACTCCCGCTCATCGTCCGTCAGGCTTTTACTAATGAAGATTGGCTTCGAGGTGGATCCATCATCGAGGTCAACTTGCATGACCTCATCTTCAGCAGGAGGGTCTCGTAGTTCAAAGCGCTTCTCCCACCGTGCATCCAGTTGTTGGGCCCATGGCTCCAATTCAATGGATTCGGGCAGATCTTCATCCTCTTCCTGAATGTCAGCGGATGCCATATTGACAGACAATGTCTGCCTAAATATATCCCCAATGCTATCATCGGAATCGTATGTAGACGATTAGGATGAGTGAGAATGCCATTCGCATTTCTCATCGGAGCTCTCGGGCGTTGTTGCTGGTGTAACATAACCGAGACCGTGTCTGGACTTGCTGTAATAATCCCGAGGTTTTTCGACCGGGGCTGACAGCTGCAAAGGCGATCGTCAGCCGTTGTCGTAATTCAGACCTGGGGTAGTCTCCATGTCGTACCCTTGCTTTTGTATGAAATACTTAGCTCGAGAACTATATAGGTAGAGCGACAACCTTCCAGTGTCGGGTTCGAGATCGAACTCTTCTGGCATGAAAGGTTGAGGACCTTCTTTTCGGTCGAAGATGATCGTGTCATCCCATTTTCTTCTGTCTGGGACTAGAAAGTAGGCACCTCTAATGAGAGTAAGTCAGTTTGCGGTATGGATGGTTGTCACCTGTGTGTACAGGTTAATGTCCAGACCGTGCTCCATAGCATACATCAGATTAAGGTTATTACACTCAGGATAGTTCAACGGCAACATTTTAATGATAAAATAAGGTATTTTGTCGAGAGGAATTAAATCATCAGCCGAGGGACTATCAACATGTGCAACCCGATATTTTGCGAGTTCTGCCTCCTCTTCGGCTACCTCCTGTGTGACCAGAGGCTAGGGTGACGTCTTGGGCAGCTTGACCACCAAGGGTTCTGCTTGTGGCATCGATTTGTTTGAGGGCCTCGGATCAACACTTGGCTGCCGGCTTGTCTTGGGAAGGCGGATAACCATCGGCGCGACAGAGGACCTCACATCTTCCGATCGCCTTTGATTAGATTTTGTCAATCGGATCACCATCGGATCCACAGAGGACCTCGCATCTTTCGATCTTCTTTGATTGAATTTTGGCAATCAGATCACCATCGGCTCTACGACGAGTTTTAGCTCCTGGCTCGTAACGCCCCAGTCCCAAAATACATAGGACCAAGTACGTGAACATGCCAGCTGCACATATACGAAGAATACTCCAATATATGGAATCATCATATATGCACATAAGCTGTAAATAAAATAATCACAGGCCAGAGTAACAAAATCTAATCTCATCACAGCTCAACACAAAAGATAATAGAGTCCAAATAAATAAATAAGAGTATCAAAAGATAGCCGGGTGAACATGCTCACTCCAAACAGCTATGAAAAATAGTCTCACAAGATCGAGTCCAACCTCCGCAAAATAGAAAGAAAAGAGATATAAAAATAATGTCCACAAATGTCTCAAATAAAGAATAGTCTAGAAATCAGAAGAGACTGCCTCGTCATTAATATAGGATAGCTCCAACACCGCTCCGTACTCCTTGGAAAATCGTCTAACCCTGGAGAGATAACCAGGTCCTCAGAGGGACGTAGCAAGATACAAGAAAACACCATGCCATATAAACTGTGATAATATAATAAGAGAAAAAGGTATGCATACAATCGGACTGCTCCTGACCATTCTACTGTGAATATGCAGTTGAGATACAATCCTTCGACGCATGAGCCTTGGCTGTAAATGGGATCGACATGGTTCCCGTAAAGGGCACCACGGGCCTACGTCCATAACGCTCTGGAAGCGTCAGAGGACACCATGTGCAAGTAGCTACGTCCATAACGCTCTGGAAAACGTCAGAGGACGCCTAGAGCCTGCGTCTTCGGAGGAGCGCACAGGTAATCAGGGAAGTGCAAAGAAGCCCGTACGTCAGGTATTGTTCTTCCTACCTAATGCCTAGTATCATTATCTCCATGATTGATATGAACCTCTAGTAACCGCCAAGTCTTCTAACATGCAATTCTATTGGCAGTTACTCCTATCCGTCGTACGCTCCGTACGTATCGGTGGCCAGTCGACTACGCGGGTACGTGTCCTACATGTGACTCATGACACGTGGTAAAGCAAGTGTCAAGGCCGTATGAGATATACCAATACCTCATCATCAATAGGAGGTCACTAGACTAAGTCAATGTAAGAGAAATAAATAAAAGCGTAAAAAACGACCGATAGAGTCACTTGCACCCAAGTGTGACTTGGACGCACAGTTTAAATATCAAGAAATAAGAAATGCTAAAAATAATAATTGAAAATAAGAATATAATAATCATAGAGTAGGGTGGCAAGGTATCTTGCCTGATGGTGCAAAGTAGCAAGTCCAGATAATCATAATATCAGCCAAGAAACGTCACAATCTCCAAACAACACCGGACGCTGAAACAAACATCAAAAATGCACTCGGTGTAAAAGATATACCTAGGAAACGCCTGTCCAAAGTCTAATTCTGGAACAGGGGCAAAATCGTAATTTTGGGTCAAAACGATGTCCGCCGTTGGACCCGCTTTGCACCGAAACGCGTTTCGAAGTCTATGGTCTCTAAAGTCGTCAAACTATATGTCTACAGATTCATTTTAAGGAGAGGAACTCAACTGTATGTCCAGTTTTGGATTCCGATGAGCCGTGTACAAAATTGCCAGTTTGAGTGGGTCGCGGACCCGCCAAAAAGGGTTCCGATTCGACCTTCTCAGAATCGAACCAAACTTGGCACACAGGACCAAAATTTTGCTTCGGACCTGTTGGCGTAAGTTTCGTTTTGAATCGACGACTGTACACGAAGTTAGGGCGAAGTTGGCAAATTGGTGATACGGGGGTATCTCGACGGATACAGACTGATTTCGTCGTGCACACACGACGAAACTGAGTTCCGTCAGTTTCCACACATCGGCAACGTCCATATGCGTCTTTCGATGCGTATAGCGCGCGACCACGTTGCCTGGTTTGTCGGGGCGCACGCCGTATCGAGAAAAATTCAGAAATTTAATATAAATTAATACAGATTTTTCCTCAACTTCAACGTCAATTTACTTTTTATACGTTAATCGAAACGACGATCCAGAAGATGCGTTATGATCTCGGTTATGTTGTCTTTTACCATTTTCAATTAGTTTCTACAACTCCTTAATGCACAGCAAGAAAATTGGCCGACAAGTTGTCGTTTTACAACAGTTTTTAGTATTACAGAAAACAGGTTTTTCTTCAATTTCGTCTCGATTTTTCGAGCAAGTCGATGGGTTGTTTCGAAATCCACTTGGAGGATCTCGAAGAGGGTCAAGTCTACTTTCCAGAAAATCTTACGGATCAAAAATCGCTACTACGAGTAAAAAGTTACGTCATAAGGAAGTAGGGTACCTTGAGTGGAAAAACTGCTACGTGGGTGACGCGGGGCTGACTTCCGATGCTCCGTTCATCGCACATAAAACTCCGTCGCTGGTGAAATGAACTCATAGACGAAGAGGGTATGATCAGACGCAACTTTCGTTTTAGAAGTTTTGGGTTTTGAGGTTTGTGGAAAAAGTTATATATATAACAAGTTGCGGCTAAACCTAATACTAATGGGTTTCGGATTCCCGAATACCCACAACCTACTGTACTCGCGCACGGGGGAGGGGGAGGGGGGGGGGGTTGTTTTGTTGCTGACGCAGGGTGGGCCCGAAAAGTTAAGTATATATATATATATATATATATATATATATATATATATATATATATATATATATATATATATATTTATTTATATATATATATATATATATATATATATATATATATATATATATATATATATATATATATATATATATATATCTTCCTTTTAGCTAGCAAAAATCTCAAAAATTATAAATAAATTCCTAAAAATCCTAGATTTAATTATATTCCTTATTTAATAGAAATACTAACATGCACACATATAATAATATATATACACACATACATTAATTATACTAATAAACTAGTAGTAAATAAATCCAGAAATAATGAAATGCCTAACATAAATTAATTAAATTATAAAAATCAAATATAAATTATGGGGGTTTACATCCTACCCAAAATTTCGTCCTCGAAATTAAACTAAGGTAGGGGGTCGAATGCATTGCAAGAATGAACTATTAAGGAACTAACATGGGCAATACATACCTTGGTTGTCGAACAAATGCAGGTAACGATTTCGGATGTCGTCCTCGCACTCCCAAGTAGACTCCCCTGGCGAGTGATGCTTCCAAGCCACGCGAACCAATGGAGTAGATTGATTCCGCAACACCTTCACTCGACGATCAAGAATGCCTACTAGTTGCTCTTCGTACGATAAGCTCGGTCCAACGGTGATTTCGGAGTGATCAAGCACATGATTTTTGTCTGCCACGTACCTCCTCAACTGAGATACATGGAATACGTCATGCACTCCCTCTAGTGACGGTGGCAAGGCCAATATATAGGCAACCTCCCCAACACGTTCCAAGATATCGAAAGGCCCGATGTACCTTGGACTCAACTTGCCACGTCCTCCGAATCGAATCGTGCCTCTAGTGGAGGATATCTTCAAGAACACATGGTCACCCTCTTTGAACTCCAAGGATCGACAACGATTATCTGCCCACTGCTTCTGACGATCTTGCGCTGCTCGCATGTGGCCCTGAATTTTCTTCACTGTCTTCACTGTGCTCAAGACCAACTCGGGACCCAATAGCTGTCGCTCTCCTATGTCGCTCCAACAAACAGGAGATCGACACTTTCTACCACACAATGCTTCAAACGGAGCCATCTGAATGCTCGCTTGATAGCTATTATTGTGGGAAAACTCGACAAGATGAAGATGGTCCTCCCATGAACCACCAAAGTCAACCATACACGCTCTCAACATATCTTCTAGTGTTTGAATAGTACGCTCTGACTGGCCATCTGTCTGAGGATGGTATGCCGTGCTAAACTTCAATCGGGTGCCCAAACTCTCTTGCATACTCCTCCAAAAATGCGAGGTAAATCTCGAGTCACGGTCCGACACAATACTAACAAGCACCCCTGTAATCTCATAATCTACTCCATATACATCTCTGCCAATACCTCTGTCGACTGGCCCACTCTAAAAGGTAAGACATGGGCTGACTTGGTAAGTCTATCCATAATTACCCACACTGCGTCACGTCCCCTAGGACTTCGAGGAAAACCAATGACGAAATCCATAGTAATGTGCTCCTACTTCCACTCGGGAATGGGTAGCAGCTGCAATAATCCGGACGTCCTCTGGTGCTCCGCCTTCACTTGTTGGCATACCAAGCACTTGGTAATGAAATGAGCTATTTCTCGCTTCATTTCGTGCCACCAATAATACTGTCATAAGTTGCGGTACATCTTGGTTCCTCCGGGATGAATAGAGTAAGTTGAACTGTGAGCCTCTGCCATAAGCTCCTGCTGTAGCTCTCTATTGGGAACATAAATGTGATCACCATATCGCAATGTCCCATCGGGGTGGATCCTCAATCATGTCTGCTCTCCTGTTTCAGTCCTCTCTTTGAGCCGTCAAAATCTAGCATCATTGGGCAATGCTGCCTTGATGCGCTCTACCAATGATGATTGCAATTGGAGGTTGGCTAATACGCCGTCTGCTCCAGGCAATACTACCATAATACCAAGCTGCTCCAAGTCTCTAATTAACTCCTTCTGCGTAGTCAAAAAGTGCGCCATGGGCTTACGGCTTAATGCGTCTGCCACGACATTAGCCTTGCCCGGATGATAATGAAGCTCGATCTCGTAATCCTTCATCAACTCCAACCAACGTCGCTGTCGCATATTCAACTCTTTTTGTGTGAACACGTACTTGGGGCTCTTATGATCAGTGTAGATATCAACCTTCTCGTCGTACAAGTAGTGTCTCCATAGCTTCAAAGCAAAAATAACCGCTGGGAGCTCTAGATCGTGGGTCGGATGATTCTTCTCGTACACCCTCAACTGTCACGATACATATGCTACTACACGACCGTGCTGCATCAATACACATCCTAATCCCTTCCCGGATGCGTCACTGTAGATCACAAATCCTCCCGGGCCCGATGGTAGTGTCAAGATCGGTGTTACGGTCAATCGCTTCTTTAATTTATCAAATGCGGCTTGACACTCGTCTGTCCATACAAACTCTTGATCCTTGAAAGTTAATCGAGTCATAGGCCCCGCTATTCGAGAGAAATCTTCCACGAACCATCGGTAGTAACCCGCAAGTCCGAAGAAACTTCTCACCTCAGAAGCTGATGTAGGAGCGGGCCATGATTCGACTGCTGTGATCTTCTCAGGGTCCACTGATATACCATCACCCGTAACAATATGACCAAGAAATGATACCTCCTTGAGAAAGAAATCATACTTGCTAAGCTTCGCAAAAAGTCGCTCATTCCTCAACGTTCCCAAAACTATCCGTAGATGCTACTCATGCTCCTCTTAACTCTTAGAGTAAATCAAGATATCATCTATAAAGACTACTACAAATTTGTCCAAGTACTGGTGAAAGATCTTTTTTATTAAATTCATGAAGACTGCGGAAGCATTGGTCAAACCGAAAGGCATGACCAAGAACTCGTAGTGTCCATACCTTGATCGAAAAGCTGTCTTTGCAATATCTTCCTTTCGAACCTTCAATTGGTGATAGCCTGATCGTAAGTCAATCTTGGAGAATACTTTTGCTCCCCTCAATTGATCGAATAGATCTTCTATACGCTGCAAGAGATACTTGTTCTTCACCGTCACTGCATTTAATGCTCTGTAGTCGATGCACATGCATACTGTCCCATCTTTCTTAGGTACAAAAAGAATGAGTGCTCCCCACGGTGACGTACTGGCACGAATAAAGCCCTTCTCCAATAAGTCATCAATCTGCATCTTCATCTCTACCAACTCCTTGGGTGCCAGACGATATACTCGAGATGAAATAGGCTCGGCTTCCGGAATAAGATCAATAGAAAACTCAATATCTCGGTCAGGTGGCAGTCCTGGCAATTCTTCGGGGAATACATCCTCGAACTCGGTGATAATAGGGTGCTGAGGGATGTCATACATCATCATATGAGTCCCCGATGTGGGTGCATCACAACTCTCTCCATCTCCTTTGGTGAACTCAAACTCTGCCGTATTTGGTCGTCTAAAGATAGTACTGCTCCTATGGCAGTCTATGAGAGCAAAATGTTGGCTCAACCAGTCCATTCCAAAAACTATATCAAATGTCGGCATAGGGAATACAAGAAGTCGTGCCATCATCTCTCTGCCACTTATCACTACAGGACAAAGTCTACAAATACCACTAACAGGTACAACTCCTCCTCTAGTGAGGATTTTAATATTTTTAGCTAAGGGTGTGATGGAAATGCTGTGTCTAGTGGCAAAACTAGTGGCTATGAATGAATGAGTGGCTCCAGTATTAAATAATATAATAGCAGGAAAAGATGCAACTAAAACCATACCTGTTATAACCTCTGCCTCTGTCTCTATATCCTCAACAGTAAGTGAGAATACCTGCCCATAATTCTGTCCTGGGCCCTGAGCTCTGGCCTTGTTGTACTGTACGCCTTGAGGAGGCAACGGTGGACGAGGTGCTCCTGCTACAGGCCGTGGTGCTGAAAGAGCTGGGGCTGTAGGCCTCGGGTTCTGCCGAGCATGTACTATCGCCTGTTGCTCCGGACAGTCCTTGAGCATGTGCTGATTGGATCCACATCTCAAGCACAATCCAAGGCGAGTCCTGCAGTCATTCTGGAGATGTCCTTGCTTTCTGCAGTAATGGAAAATGGGTTTCTGGTAAGGTGAGGGCCTCTGCTGGAACTGTCTTGTGGCCCTCCTAATAGGTCCACTCTGGATAGCTCGGGCTGGTGTAACTACTGGTGTATGACATCTCGATGTCTGCTGCAGTTCCTTGCGAAGAATCTCCTGAGCACGGGCTTCTTCCAGGACTGCTGAAAAGGAGACTCGAGACTGGGTAGTCGTATAAGACTTGAGCTCTGGTGCAAGCCCCTGGTGAAATCTCCTTGCCTTCTCTAACTCTGTTGGAATCAATCCCGCACCAAATCGACTCAGGCGATTGAACTCTGAGTCATACTCATCAACTATCATATTCCCTTACTTCAGATGAAGGAACTGGTTGTAGAGACCATCTCGAACATGAATAGGGAAGAATCTCTCATAAAATGCATCACAGAACTGCTTTCAGGTGATCCCAGTGCCTAATCGTCTCTCTTTCGCCTTCCACCAGTGGTGAGCATTATCTTCTAATAGTAGGTCCACTGCTGTCATCCAATCTCGAGCTGGCAACTGGGATGCCTTCAGTAGCTTCTCTGTACTAATAAGCCACTATGATACCTCTAATGGCTTCTCCATTCCTCTAAAGGCCTTGGGGTTCATATCTGTGAAATTCTTGATAGAGCCTTCATAAGGATGCAGGTACGGGAGGTGGTGGTGGAGGTCTAGCTAATGCTACCATCATTGTCTGTCTCATCAGCTCAGTCTGCTGCCAATGAGCCTGCATTATGGCGTACATAAACTGAGAAGTAGGGCTCCCATCAGTCGGTGGTGGAGGCATCTGAGGTCCCGACTGTGGAGGAAACTGCTGAGGAAATGGTGGTGGTGGAGGCAGTGGTACATTCCCTTCTGGAGTCATGGTAGTAGTCTGCCCAGCCTGGCTGCCTGGGGGTGCTACGATCTGGGTACTCCGTCGTCGGTGTCGTAGTAGGCTGCGACTGTCCTGGCTGGTATGGTGTCGTTGGAGTCATGGGAGGATTCTGTCCCTCCGGAGTAGCCTTTTTACTAGATGTGAGGGCCAAGGCAGAAGTGCGTCCGCTTCTTAAATGCATACTGTTGGCACGAGGAAGATAAGTTGATATGAGAAAAGATTAGATATGAGGTAAATCAAATAATCAAGGAAGTTTCAAAAAGATTGGAAGTCAAGAGCTAGTAGTAGTTCTGGATGAGATATTCCTATTCCTATATGCAGGCTTGTTGGGCACAATCATGTAACCCAACAATATTAACGTCGACCTGCATGGGCCACCACAAAAACATGTAACGCCCCAGTCCCAAAATACGTAGGACCAAGTACGTGAACATGCCAGCTGCACATATACGAAGAATACTCCAATATATGGAATCCTCATATATGCACATAAGCTGTAAATAAAATAATCACCGGCCAGAGTAACAAAATCTAATCTCATCATAGCTCAACATAGAAGATAATAGAGTCCAAATAAATAAATAAGAGTATCAAAAGATAGCCGGGTGAACATGCTTACTCCAAACAAATATAAAAAATATTCTCACAAGATCGGAGTCCAACCTCCGCAAAATAGAAAGAAAAGAGATGTAAAAATAATGTCCACAAATGTCTCAAATAAAGAATAGTCTAGAAATCAGTAGAGACAGCCTCGTCATCAATGTAGGATAGCTCCAACGTCGCTCCGTACTCCTGTGGAAAATCGTCTAACCCTGGAGAGATAACCAGGTCCTCAGAGGGACGTAGCATGATACAAGAAAACACCATGCCATATAAACTGTGATAATATAATAAGAGAAAAAGGTATGCATGTAATCGGGCTCCTGACCATTCTACTGTGAATATGCAGTTGAGATACAATCCTTCGATGCATGAGCCCTGGCTGTAAATGGGATCGACATGGTTCCCGTAAAGGGCACCAGGAGCCTACGTCCATAACGCTCTGGAAGAGTCAGAGGGCACCATGTGCAAGGGGCTACGTCCATAACGCTCTGGAAAACGTCAGAGGGCGCCTGGAGCCTGCATCTCCGGAGGAGCGCACAGGTAATCAGGGAAGTGCAAAGAAGCCCATACGTCAGGTATTGTTCTCCCCATCCAATGCCTAGTATCATCATCTCCATGACTGATATGAACCTCTAGTAACCGCCAAGTCTTCTAACATGCAATTCTATTGGTAGTTACTCCTATCCGTCGCACGCTTCGTACGTATCGGTGGCCAGTCGACTACGCGGGTACGTATCCTATATGTGACTCATGACACATGGTAAAGCAAGTGTCAAGGTCGTATGAGATATACCAATACCTCATCATCAATGGGAGGTCACTAGACTAAGTCAATACAAGAGAAATAAATAAAAGCGTAAAAAATGACCGATAGAGTCGCTTGCACCCAAGTGTGACTTGGATGCACAGTTTAAATATCAAAAAAATAAGAAATGCTAAAAATAACAACTGAAAATAAGAATATAATAATCACAGAGTAGGGTGGCAAGGTATCTTGCCTGATGGTGCAAAGTAGCAAGTCCAGATAATCACAATGTCAGCCAAGAAACATTACAATCTCCAAACGACTCCGGACGCTGAAACAAACATAAAACATGCACTCGGTGTAAAAGATATACCTAAGAAATGCCTGTCCAAAAGTTTAATTCTGGAACAGGGACAAAATCGTAATTTTGGGTCAAAAACGATGTCCGCCGTTGGATCCACTTTGCACCGAAATGCGTTCCGAAGTCTATTGTCTCTAAACTCGTCAAACTACATGTCTACAAATTCATTTTGAGGAGAGAAACTCAATAGTATGTCCAGTTTTGGATTTCGATGAGCCGTGTACAAAATCGCCCGTTTGAGTGGGTCGCAGACCCGCCAAAAAGGGTTCCGATTCGACCTTCTCAGAATCGAACCAAACTTGGCATACAGGACCAAAATTTTGATTCGGACCTGTTGGCGCAAGTTTCGTTTCGAATCGACGACTGTACACGAAGTTAGAGCGAAGTTGGCAAATTGGTGATACGGGGGTATCTCGACGGATACGGACTGATTTCGTCGCGCACACACGACAAAACTGAGTTCCGTCAGTTCCCACACATCGACAACGTCCATACACGCCTTTCGATGCATATAGCGCATGACCACATCACCTGGTTTGTCGGAGCACACGCCGTATCGAGAAAAATTCAGAAATTTAATATAAATTAACACAGGTTTTTCCTCAACTTCAACATCAATTTATTTTTTACATGTTAATCGAAACGACAATCCAGAAGATGCATTGCAATCTCGATTATGTTGTCTTTTACTGTTTTTAATTAGTTTATACAACTCCTTAATGCACAGCAAGAAAATTGGCCGACAAGTTATCGTTTTACAACAGTTTTTAGATTACAGAAAACAGGTTTTTCTTCAACTTCGTCTCGATTTTTCGAGCAAGTCGATGGGTTGTTTTGAAAGCCACTTGGTGGATCTCGAAGAGGGTCAAGTCTACTTTCCAAAAAATTGTACGGATTGAAAATCGGTGCTACGAGTAAAAAGTTACGTCGTAGGGAAGTAGGGTACCTTGAGTAGAAAAACTGCTCTGTGGGTGACGCGGGGCTGACTTCCGATGCTCCGTTCGTCGCACACAAAACTCCGTCACTGGTGAAACGAACTCGTAGGCGAAGAGGGTATGATCAGCCGCAACTTTCGTTTTGGAAGTTTAGGATTTTGAGGTTTGTGGAAAAAGTTATATATATAACAAGTTGTGGCTAAACCTAATACTAACGGGTTTCGGATTCCCGAATTCCCACAACCTACTGTACTCGCACGCGAAGGAGGGAGGGTTGTTTTGCTGCTGACGCAGGGTGGGCCCGATCACTTAAGTGAGCGGCTGCAGCTCCTTTTTTTTTCTTTTTTTTTCCTTCTTTTCTTTATCCGAAAAGTTAAGTATATATATTTATTTATAGATAAATAAATATATATATATATATATATATATATATATATATATATATATATATATATATATATATATATATATATATATCTTCGTTTTAGCTAGCAAAAATCTCAAAAATTACAAATAAATTCCTAAAAATTCTAGATTTAATTATATTCCTTATTTAATAGAAATACTAACATGCACACATATAATAATATATATACACACATACATTAATTATACTAATAAACTAGTAGTAAATAAATCCAGAAATAATGAAATGCCTAACATAAATTAATTAAATTATAAAAATCTAATATAAATTATGGGGGTTTATATCCTACCCAACTTAAAAAAAATTTCCTCCTCGAAATTAAACTAAGGTAGGGGGGTCGAATGCATTGCAAGAATGAACTATTAAGGAACTAACATGGGCAATACATACCTTGGTTGTCAAACAAATGTGGGTAACGATTTTGAATGTCGTCCTCGCACTCCCAAGTAGACTACCCTGGCGAGTGATGCTTCTAAGCCACGCGAACCAATGGAATAGATTGATTCCGCAACACCTTCACTCGACGATCAAGAATGCCTACTGGTTGCTCTTCGTACGACAAGCTCGGTCCAACGGTGATCTCGGAGTGATCAAGAACATGATTGTTGTCCGCTACGTACCTCCTCAGTTGAGATACATGGAATACGTCATGCACTCCCTCTAGTGACGGTGGCAAGGCCAATCTATAGGCAACCTCTCCAACCCGTTCCAAGATATCGAAAGGCCCGATGTACCTTGGACTCAACATGCCACGTCCTTCGAATCGAATCGTGCCTCTAGTGGGGGAGAGCCTTAGGAGCTCGTATAACGACAAATTTGCTGGCGTATTAGCCAGTTGTGCTACTATGTCAAAGTTGTAAGGTCTCTCCAGCCCCTGAGGTACGTCCTTATGGAGCGGCCTATCGAAGCGGGTTTCCTTCGGCTTGGATCTGTCCGCCGTTGGAGGCTGAGATGGTCCCAAAGCATCAATAGCAAGCAGCGTTGTCGGCTGAGGGTCTTCGATTGAATTACCCAGAGTGGGCTGGAATTGTGCGCCAGACTGGGTAACAATGACCGTCGCCTCCTCAGTTTCGACTGAGATTGTATGGCAGGATCTGGACTTCCTGCCCTTCTTTTTGCTGGTTGAAGACGGCACCGCCTGGATAACTTTGGGCACTAAGTTTGTGTGCACCCACATGACCTCTCCTCGTGACGTGGTGAGAGGCACCAACCCAGTCGTCTGGTCCCGGACAGGTAGAAAATTAGTAACCTCTACCGTTGCCCGGGGAACAGGTACTACTCCGTCTTGAGTTTTTGTGGAAGGAAATTTGCCGAACTGAACTGATACCATGTTCGTAGCCACAGTAACCTCTTCGAAATCCTGTAACAGAGCATTGGAGTTGATGAGGTTCTGGATGTACCGCTTTAATGTGAAGCACTCCTGCGTAGGGTGGTGGACATAGCGGTGGAAGTGACAATACTTCGGATCCTCGATCTCTGCTGGTCGAGGCTCGCGCTCTACATCACGGAGCTGGATCCTACCCGCCTTTAGGAGCATGTCGAAGATAGTCTTGACATGGCTATCTTCAAAAGAGTATGTCATCTCCTTGGGCTTCGAAACTTCTGCTTGCTTTTGTTCAAGCTTTTTGGTCGTACCAGTAACCATGGACTGTTTGCCTTTTGTGTCCCGGTTATTGGTGGTGCCGCCACTATTGTTGTTATTGGAGGTGGTACCAGGACGTTTCCCTTTGTCCTCTCCATCTGGAATGTGTAATCCCAACTGGCGAGCCTTCTTTAACTTTACCTCCGCATTGGTAGCACTTATGATGAAGGTCGTCCAATCCCTGAACTGATCTTCGCCCATCTAAAGGCTGATTGCAGGGAGCAACTTCTTTTGGCAGATTTCGATCAAGGAGGTTTCAGGATTGCCTTGAGGCAATCTCATCGCGGTTTGGAAAAATCGCTCGATGTAGTTTCTCGTTAGCTCTCTTTCTCCCTGAACAACATCCATGAGAGACGACATTGTCACATCATGCCCTACTTGGTAGAATCTTTCCAGAAACATGTGCTTGAAGCCGTCAAAGGAATGGATGCAGTTGTCCGAAATGTTGCGGTACCAGTCGAACGCGATTCCCTTCAATGCTCCGATAAATAAACATGTGAGGATGGCATCACTATGCGGCAAGTGGTCTATTGTGACCTCGAAATAAGTCATGTACCGGCTAGCAGAGGTCTTCCCGTCATATGAATCGATGTGAAATAGTTTATACCGTGGCAGAAAAGGAACATCTCTCCACCCAGCGGGATACGACTGCCGTATTCTGAGGTCCCGGGAGGAGTCTCGGGCATTGAACATTGCTTGAAGCTCCTGGACTTCCCTTCTTGCCTTCCTGGCTTCGTCTGCAGCTGAAGAAGCAGATGCTCCTAGAGGATTGTCCCCCAAAGAAGGAGCGGTCGTGTTGGAGTCCGCGTTGACTGCGGGTCCCATGCTTGTTTGTCCAGGCATCCTTGTTGGTTGAGTCGGCAAGGTAGCTTTGATTTCTTCTAATGACTTGAACAAGGATATGAGCTTGGCTTCAAGTACTTCTAGACGTTGTCGATCATTAGGTCCTTCATGATCATCGCTGGCCATAAAGACTGTCCGCACATGGGTAGACATGGAATGGACCGTAGAAGAGGTGCTCTCTGTGTCATACTCCCGTACAGTGAAATCATCGGGAAACGTTAGAATGTTCTCCTCCTCGAACTCAGAAGGGGTGCTACCCCTATGTAGAAAGCTGCGTCATCTTGGTGAAGGTGGTCACCCTCAGGGACGTCCAAGTCTGTTGTATAATCCCAGGGGATTGCTGCCCCCTACCCATCCTTTTGAAATACCAGGTTGTCGTATACATTGAGGGGACTGCTACCCCCAGCTTCATCTACCCCCAGGGAGGTCGAGGATGAACCCCCAGGTGTTGGAAGTGTCTTCCTTGAACGGGTGCCTAGGTAGACACCCACTGTGATCGTCGGCGGCAACCCCCCAGATGAGAGTTTTTTGCTGTACTGGCTGAGATTGTCGAACTGGAAGAGCCTATCTTCTTACCTCCCTTTCCGGTAGGATCCTTCCGAATAGAATTACATGAGGCAAAGGGAAACTCTTCGTCTCTCAGACCGAGTTATTGTCGGACAGGTGCTGGCTGGTACAATCGTTGGAAAACGGACTGCCGATCTTCAGGTGTTGCCGTCTTGATGCCGCTGCAGTTGATGATGACTTGGGTGCATTGATGTCCTGAAAGGGGATCATCACATGCCAAGGTTGCTTTTCTCTCCTTCCGTTTGTGAGTAATCACCTCTCGCAAGTCGATAACAAATTGATCTACCTTTGTATCCAATTTATGGACTCAGGTATCCCGAACACACGGGTGCGGAGGTATCATGTTTGCTCCCTGATCCGAGGCTAGTAAAAGCACTTACTCTTATTCATAATTGGAAGACTTTTGGGACCCACCATGTCCGTTTGCCCCTGAGGGCTGTACGCGGATAGTTCTGTACAACTTTCTATCAGGAGCCCACATAACAGTTAACAGTGCCCGCTGGCGGTCAGCAACTTGGACAATTGACTGGGCTTATTGGGCCTGCACTGCCCTAGACTTCTTCGACTTAGCATCCGAAGGCACATAGTAAGAAGAGTCCAGATTGGAATATTCCACATTCTCAATGGGCCATACGGGGTCAGGTTCGCATGAGAGACGGTCGAAAACAGGGCTTCTGACAGGGCCGTATGGGGCAGCCTCTCTGCGGTCAGGATTGTTTGCCGCATAGGCCATCTTTCTGCTGCCAGAGTTGGCTGTCGCATAGGCAGACTGCCCATTTTTCTTATGCGGCCTCTTCTTTGTCCGCATGGGTTTCCCTTGTGCCCCTAAAAGCTCAGCATCGTAGTATTTTCCTCTCCTAGATTTGGGGACAGTGAGGTTCTCTGCGGTCTGAAGCAAGGCCGCATGAGAGATTTGATCACCGTCTTGGGCCGCAGAAGGAGCTTCTTCGAGAACCTGGCGAGGGGCAGCAGTTTTGTGCTTCGATGTCCTGCAGGTTCTCTTCGGATTGGCTCGCTTCTGTGATGGGCTGGCACTCCCTTCATAAAGTATTTCTTCGAATGCATGTTGGTCAAAACAAACCATAAGCATTTGCTGTGTAGAGCCGAGCTTGGACGCGTCGAATTGCATCACCAACTTCTCATCAGAGGAGAAAATCAATCCCCAGCAGAGTCGCCATCGTGTTTGCCATTAAATATCAAGCACAAAAATTATAGATGAATTGAACTTGATTGCAAACATGCTTGTACAGAAGAAAGCCTAGAAATAAATCCTAGGGAACGATCTAAGTACAATTGTTTAAATTGTTGATTCTGGGGGGTGACGGTGGAGGCTCGGGAAAGTGTAGCAACTCTGTCTTACTCATTGGACTATCAAACACAGTCTTTGCTCTTGAAAAAATTGCCAGCCTTTAGCATGGGTGTGGTACCTTGCTATTTATAATGATTTCGGGATGAAGCATATTTTGGGCCGTATAGATGGCCACGTGGCCACGTGGCTGTAACAGCACACGAAGACTCGATCTTTGGCTACCAGCTGGTGGTTTGTTAAGAATTTTTTGTTGCAGTAAATCTGGGTGGTTGAGACTTGGTCAACTTGCCACGTGTTCTGTTCCCCCCCATAAAGTAGAGCCTGAATTGTTTTGGTCGCATAGTGGCCTTAGGAGCCTTGCTTCTGCGGCTCGGCTCCGCTTGGCCGCATGGGATCTTCGGGAGCATTTCTTCTGCGGCTTGGTTTCACTTGGCCGCATGGGATCTTCGAGAGCCTTGCTTCTGCGGCTCGAGTCTACTTAGCTGCATGGGGTCTTTGAGAGCCTTGCTTCTGCGGCTCGAGTCTTCTTAGCCGTATGGGGTCTCCAGGAGCATTCCTTCTGCGGCTTGGTTTCACTTGGCCGCATGGGATCTTCGAGAGCCTTTCCTCTGCGACTTGGTTTCTCTTGGCCGCAATGTATATTCGAGAGCCTTGCTTCTGCAGCTCGAGTCTACTTAGCCGCATGGGGTCTTCGAGAGCTTTGCTTCTGTGGCTCGAGTCTTCTTAGCCGCATGGGATCTCCAGGAGCATTTCTTTTGCGGCTTGGTTTCACTTGGCCGCATGGGATCTTCGAGAGCCTTGCTTCTGTGGTTCGAGTCCACTTAGCTGTATGGAGTGATGATCCGCGTAAACTCTATCTTTTCTATAGTTCTACAGTGCCCACTTGGGTGATGCGCATGAAGTGGACTCAAGTTGCCATAAATGTTGTTCCTCTACCAATGATCTGGGCGTATCTCATGCGCATAAACCGGATCAGGGGGTATAGCATTCACATGACCACCCCGGTGCTTGGTCTTGCCATACGCCTGATGGGGGTGTTAAAGTGAAACTCTCCTATCATGATTTGCGTAATGTGATCAGTCACAAACGTAGATCAAGAGAGCTAACCAATAAGCACAATGTGCCCCTCACAGGGCACACCTGTGCTATGGTCACCATCAACTGCTATTATTGCAAAATAGCGGCTCCACCATAGAGGAAGTCCATATATCAGCGACTACAATCTATGGCACCTATCCGACGTCGCCTCGGAAAGAAAGTGCCAATTGAAGATGAAGCGGAGCCCAAGATCGCTTCCTGTCATGTTGCCTCCAATTCCCACTCATCCGTGATAAAGACAACCACCAACTCCTCAGCCTCTACATCCAAGAGTCATCTAAGGAAGAGCAAAACAGTGGTCCCGTCCCCAGGGGTGTACGAACGCACCCGAGGAAGAAGTAAGGCCCTGGCAGAAGCAACAGTCGGGGGTAGTCAAGCCTCTGACAACCCTCCCCTAGAAGACGAAGAAGCGCTTCGACAAACCGACCCTGACTTAGCTGGGGGTAGCCTACACGAGGCCTCAGAAGAAGAAGCCCCTCTACAGGAAATCGAGGTCGAAAGCGAAGCCTCGACCGATCCATCTACTTCTACCCATGTCATGACAGCTTACATGGCAGGGAGTGGTGATGAAAGAGAATCAGACGCTCTAGCGCTAGACATCGTACAGTGCATAGACACTCTTGAGGGGAGTCTCAAAACCCTCTCTGTCTCCATGCAGATCCTGACCCAGGCGGTGTTCGACATTCGAACCACTCTGGCAAAGGCACCTGTCTCCACCAGCGCCGATCCAGGGGCTAACGGAGAATCAAGTGTACCCCTTCAACGGTATCTTCAAGGGCGGAGCACCACACTGCACCACGAGCGTCAGCTCCTTCCAATATCCAGCTTCAGGTCGTACCTCCTTCACCTGCTCCCAGCTCGATAGAAGACTTGGTAGAGATGGTCAGAGACCTGCACGAGCGTTTTGAGGCCCGAAGTAGACAGGAGGTTCGCCAGAAGATGGGACTCCCGTAACCTTACCCCCTCGAATGGAACAAAGTGATTTATCCTCCCAAGTATAAACCGCAAACACTGACACCATATGACGGAAAGGATTCTCCTCGCCGGTACCTGACCTACTTTCAGTCTCAGACGGGGCATCTCCTAAAAGAAGACGCCTTACTCATGAGCCTATTTGTGGAGGCTTTGAAGGGAGTCACCTACGACTGGTACTGCAATCTCCCTGACAACTCCATATACTTCGATGACTTGACACGCATCTTCCTTGATCGGTTCTACGATGGAGGGAGAGACATGAACATGTCATCTCTCATAGAAGTGTGGCAGACTGAGTATGAGACCGTTTGAGTCTTCATCGAACGTTTTCGACAAGCATGTCTAAAGTTGCATCCGGGCATGCCGAAACATGCACTCAACGGAACATGCAGCACGAACATGCTCCCTGCAATCAAGCTCTGGCTCAACTCCACTCCCCCGCCTGATTGGAGCGCATTGATCATTGAAGCCGAAGCTGCTGAAAAGAAGGCATATAATGCTCGCCTTCTGGGGGTTAACTTCCCCACCTTCGATGATAAAAGAAAACGGCCTGCGACCAGCAGTAGCAGCCGCAAAGCGAAAGGGAAGCAGGCGTTGACTGTCAATACGTCTAACAGCACGTAAGGCCCTGTCCAATGGCCTCCTATCGTACCACGACCGAAGATGGTCTACTCCTTCCACGATGAGGATACCTTACAGCTCTTCGAGATGCTGAAGCAGGGCGACAAAATCAAGTTGCCTGATCCTAAGCGTCCTGACGAAGTAGGCAAAGTCGGCGACCCGAGGTATTGTCACTACCATCGGTTCGTTGGACATCAAACTAAAGACTACTACATCCTCAAAGACTAAGAGTGTGATCAATACGAACGTCATCTCAGTCGATTACGAGGAGAAGACAGTCTCGGCCAATGTGGTGTCGCTCCAGTTCGGTACCTTACCGCCTACCACAGCTCAAGATGGCGTCGTCCCCATCCCAAAGGCGATAATAGAAGTAGTCAACCTTTCACCTACCTGCGACAACGTGGGTGGGCTGACACCACTCACAACATCCAAGGAAGAGATCATGTGGGCTCACCCGGATCTCGTTCCAGAGCTGACTCAACCGGGGGTACCCTCTACCTCCAAAAGCAAAGACAAGAAGACCAAGTCTTGCCGAATGGTGACTTTCTCCCTTGAGGAAGCACTGCCCGTACAAATGTATTCACAGCAGAACGCCCAGCCAGAGGAGGCTCCGTCCGAAGTGACGTCTCCTATCATCACCACAGCTGTCCAAGGAGAAGGTTCATCCCAACCTCCTGCAGCTGATAAACAAATGTAGAAGGAAGCCCGCTTCGACAGGCCTCTTCAAAAAGATAACTCTCCGAGGTTAGCCAAACCCCACAACTTTGACATGCTGGCACAACTGGCCAGTACTCCAGTACGACTTTCCCTATTCGAGCTCCTCCGCCTATCTAAAGATACTCGGGAGGCTCTCTGCGAAGCCCTGAAGGACGCCGAGTCTTTCATCAGTCAGGTCAAGCAGCCTGACGACGATCCTATAGCATGTCCGCACTGCCATAATACGGGGGAGATCATCCCCAACATCACATTCACTCAACTGGATATACTGTTCAAGAGTAACAGACACAACAAACCCCTATATTACACAGGGTATGTCGGTGCCATCAAGGTGGATCGAATACAGATTGACCCTGGGTCTTCTCTCAGCATCATCCCCCGAACTCTACTTCAGACGTTGGGGATCCCGATGCATCGCCTGACAGTGTCTTACACTACCATCAGTGGCTTCAACGCCAATAAGAGTGAGCCACTGGGGAAGATCCGCTTGAAGTGTCACATCGGCGATCTCGAGACCGAGGTGACTTGCTATATTATGGATGCAAACGTCAACTACAACATCCTGTTGGGACGACCGTGGATACATAAATACATGGTGGTGCCATCTACTCTCCATCAATGTATGAAATACGTGTCCACCAGCGGCATCATCCAAACAGAGTTTGCTGATATCGATCCCTTCAGAGGGATTAAAGCCTTCTTCACCGACGCTGATCTGTACAAATTAATTCATCTCGGAGATGAAGTCAATGACGCTGATGACGAGGCAGAAGCTGAGGTCGAAGCTAACTCGGAGGCGGACATAATAATCAACGCTCCCCTAAAAGTGTGACTCAAAGGGAGGCCGCATCAAACATCGGCCCCTATAGTAGTCAAACTCTGCGGGAAGGCGCCAGCTTCTCCGGACAGGACATCCAATGAAGCTCCATTTAAGATATGCCTCAAAGGCAAGCCCCCTCAAGTGGCGGTTCCTCTCGTAGCCAAGCTACGGGGAAAGGCTCCAGCTTCCGGCACACCAACTGAGGCTCCCCTCAAGGTGCGGCTCAAAGGCATATCTCCTCAGTTGTCGGCACCCGTCAGGCCATAAAAAAGACCTCGGCGTCCTTCTCAGCACAGTCCCAGGAGCCAGCACGGGGCAAGCTCCCGAAAATCTCTCCTGAACCTCCCAAGGCTGCACCAGTTCTCACCAATGAAGAACTTGGAGAGTACATATCGGCTAATGTCGATGCTCCATCCCTCGATGATGTAATCCCTCGAGACAATATTGTTAGCCCAATGATTGTATCATGTTTTTGAATATGGTTAATATGTTAAGTTTAGCATTTCATTATCACTAATCTTTATAGTATCGCTATAGAATTTCTACTTATACTTATACCTTTGGTGATATGTGCCTATTGGTTTACATATTAGTGATATGAGCTTATCTATCTTAAATTTAATCGGGTTGCCAAAATTAAAACTATGTTTTTGATTGTGGTCATTCAATTAAGTTTAATCATTATGATATCACTAACATTTATGCTATCACCTTAACACTTATACTTAAACTCAGCATTGTCCAAATGGGCATTAAACTTATCAAACTTGCTACTATGTATATTGCTTTGTTTGTCTAACATGTACATGCAGAAAAGCAATAAGTAAGATCAATGTGGACATATGCAATAAAGAAATCATGGTGGGCCAAAGACGACGGATCCCACAAGATTTTTCTGAACCACCCGACAACATCTCCGGAGCTACGCAATCGGGGATTCCGCTACCCGGTCAGCGGACGGGGGTCGAGGGGGCAGTACCCCCCATCGGGGGTTCGGGGGCGAAGCCCCCGAAAGGTATTCAGTTTTCACAAACTGGATATCTTTGGACAGCTGTCGTCAATGAAAAAGCCAGCACCTATCAAAGGAAGAACCCAAGCCATGCCATCATCATTTCAAGACTCTGAAGAAGCCTGCACCTGCTATAGTATATCTGGAGTCTGTAATGAGTCTTAGGAATAATTGTAAACACAAGAAATGGATGGCAAAATCGAAAGCTAGGGTAGAAACCAGCCCAGGATCATTTTCGAATAAAAATCGGCATACCGACGGTATACCAATGCATACCGGCGGTATACCGATTTTGTTCACAGAAAGTTTCTGTCCACAAAATCGGCATACCGACGATATACCGGATCATAGCGACAGTATACCGATTCCGTAATGTTGAAAGCCCAATGGTCGGATTTCCAGCATTAAATGGTCCCAACGGCTATATTTCGAGCCGTTGCAATCCCAGACCGGGATACCGACGGTATGTCGACTCATACCGGCGGTATACCGGTCGCTGTCTGAAAAGTTGTCTTTAAGCTCTTTTCAATGCTTTGGTTATAAATAGCCTTGAACCCCTTCATTCAAGGTTGATGCTTTGAGCCTAAAATTTTTTAAACCACCAAAGCCTATCCAAAAACAACTCTACAAAGCTTTTATTTGCCATCCACAAATTGTGTTAGAGTTATTGAGTTGAAAAGTAAGATCTTTATCCTATTGTAAGGAGATCAAAACCTATTGTGAAAGGTTGAAGTTGGAGAGTCTTCGTATCCAAACTCTCGGTGTGAAGTCGGAGAGCCCTTCGGATTAAAGCTCTTGTGTGTTGAAGTTGGCGAGTTCTTTGGATCCAAACTCATGTTGAAGTTGGCGAGTTCTTCGAATCCAAACTCGTGTGTAACTATTTACTCAAATAGTGGACTAAAGCCGGAGAGAGTTCCGGGACTGGAGTGCCTCTTGGGAGGATACCAGGATATATCGTGTGTCGGTATTGTGATTGGTTCTTCTCTTGTACTTATATTTTTAAATTGCCCATTAGCTTGTGCTAAGTGCTTGATTAGCTAGCTTGTCCCTATTCACCCCCCCTCTAGGGTTCCTACAATTGGTATCAGAGCAAGGACTCTATTGTTAGGCTTAACATCCTTAAAGTAGATCCTTGTTATTTTTCTATGGCATCGTATTCCTCCTACTCCTCCTCCGATAAAGAGGATTTTACTTCTAGTAGCATGGACAATCATGTTTCTTCTAAATGCAAGAAATGCTCTAAGTGGAAAGCCATGGCTAACCAATCCTTAGAGATTCTTGATGACCTTCATTCTACAAATGAAGAACTTTCAGAAAAGGTTATTCATTTAGAAGAATCTAATGAGTTTTTGAGAAATGAAAACAATGATTTATTATCTAAACTTGATTCTCAAAACTCATCATGTGTTTCTTTAAAGAGTTTGAATGAGACTTTAATCTTGAAAATCAAATCTCTTTCCTCATCTATAGAAGATCTTAAAAGTCAAACGCATGCGTTAACTTCTTTGCACGATTCTTCTATTGATTCTTTAAAAAAATAAAATGATGATTTTATTTCTAGAATTGCTTTATTTGAAAAAGAGAATGATATTTTAAATGCTAAATTTGATTCTCTTACTTGTTTGCATGATGATTTGCTATTAGAATATAATATACTTAAAACAAAATCTTCTCATGCTCACTCTAGAGATATTCATCATTCTAGTATGTCACATGTTTATAACCCTGCTCATTCTGATACATGTGCACACACTAGTATTAGGTGCTTCTATTGCTTTCGTATTGGACACATGAGCTTCACTTATCCTATTCATAGGAATTTTTCTACCAATGCTAGAGTAAATAGTATGTGGGTCCCTAAAGCTAATAAATGTGGATCCAAGTTTATTTGGATACCAAAGTCTTCATCTAATGTTGTAGGTGAAGCTTCTTGTATCGGGACATAGCACCGAGGAGCGTGTTGGTGGTTGCAAAGCTCAAAGGTCATCTTCCAAGCAATTGCACCAACACAAGCGTGACCACTAGAGCCATTTTGGTGACATGCTAAGCGATTCTCTTTAAATTGTTTATATTTATAGAATCTAGCATGTTTCACTCAATGTTTTGCTACTCGCTCACATTAATATCCTTTAGTTGTCTTTTATATAAATCAATGTGAGATATAATACTAGCATGCTTAGTTAATTTTCTTATTAATTCTTTTATCAAGCATAACTAGTTACTCGGCTTAAATGATTAGTTCATACTATGTAGTTTATCACTCATTTTCTATTTAGTGTGACACATTTATATATGCATGCTCGGTATTCTTAATCTTTTATAAATCATGCATATCACTCTAGTCCATAGGAGCTTGGTTTTGATTTGAGTTAATATAATTTTAACTCTCCGTCTTTAAAGTTTTTGAAATAGTTACTTCTTGCCGGTTTGTATTTAATATGTCATATTTATCTTAATCGGTATTTGTGAATATATGTGTTTAGTACAAGCTTCTTATCACTTGACAAGTATATACTTATACTTTTACTTTAATCTTGTGCTCACATAATATATTCATTATTGATTCTCATGTTTTATTTTGATTAAACCTCTTATGAATGAATTATGTCTTAGCCTAATAAAGCTTATTTATATGTGTTTTGAATTTGTGATAGTTTTTTAAACATTCATTAAGGATACATGACTATATTCATTAAAATTTCCATTTACATGTAGATCATGTATTTCTTATGTTGATATTTTTTTTTGTATAAATATCTTTATGTGGGCATATGAGTTAAACTAAAATTTTATATTGACTTGAAGAGTATTTAAATATACTTGTTACCTTCAAACTTGTGCTTATCTCATACCTTAGCTATTGATTCCTTTGACAAAATTTGTTCTTCTTGAATCAATTAGCTTCTTCCTTAATGTCTTCTTTTGATGATATCTTCTTGACTTTTTGGTTGGCATTATGGATACATGTTCTTAATTAATTTTTGATCTTTTCATGTATGCCTATTCGTGATATATATAGTTTCATATAAATAAATGATTCCTAACTTTTGATATTTATTTGTTTTATACCTTTAAGTTAGGATGTTGAGAGAAAATGTTTATTAGTGTCTTGTTCATGACTATTTATGGAAGTGCTTTTAAGGATCATATGGCTTTGTGCTCAACCTTGCTTATTAAATTTACCTCCTTAGTTAGTGCATTTTTTTTTGTCTATGTTTTTATATTTTACTATGGTGCACTATGAAAGCTTTTGAAAAATGTGTCTCTTGCTATCTTTAGCACATTTATAGCTTTCTTGATCTTAATGATCCATCCTTGCTCATTCCTTGGATTTATGCTTCTTTTGAATTATTGTTGCCTAATAGTTTTTGTAGCACATGAGAATACATGTAATTGATACATCAAATTTCTTATGACTTTAGCTACTATGGTTTGAGCTTTTGTGTTGAAATTTTTCTATTTCTAGAGAATACACTTATTTTATTGTGTCTATAATATTTTACATTCTCTAGATCGATCTATCATTTTATTATCTTGGGTTAATCTCAATACTTGGCAAAGAGATTTATTTTATTATGTTTTCATGAACATCTCTTTTGTCCTTTACTTGATGAGAGTCTAATTCATGTATTTTGCTATCTTCTTGCTCTTATCATTGCTTAGTAAAGTGTCTATAAATCATTTTGATCATTCAAAATGTATGCCCTTAATTGTGAACTCTATGCTTGAGTAAGTATCTTTAGCGTTTGTGACTTAAGATTTAATGAGCACCTTTATGTTGTTAATGACTTACCTCATTAATCTTAATTAGTTATGTAGCTTGCTTATATTATTAAGCTATATAATCTACGTTCACATTCACTCTTTTAGCTATTATTTTTTCTTTTCAAATCTATATATGATATGCTAGTTTACATAAACAAGATCTGTGATTCTTTTAAATGTAATTTGTATCATATTTTAGTTACATATGTTTGTTCTCTAAAACTAGTTTTACAAATTCTTGATTAGATCTTGTTTCTCTTGGAGGTTTGTGATTCCTTTCTTTAAGTCTCCTTCCTTATTAGTCATTAGCAAGTATCTCTTAAATTTCTCTCACTTTTGAGTCATGATTTTATCATATTATCATTTACATCTCTTATTGATTATGTTTGCAATCTTTAAATGAGAATGACTCTTTTCATTTTTTTATTGATTTGTGAGATTTTATCATAAATATGGATTTGGGATTTTCTTTATGAGATTTGTTGGATCATGTTTAATTTATTTTTTTTATTGATAAAAGATCCTAATGGTTGAGTAGTCCTATATTATCTTATTATGTGATTATCAAACTAATTTATTACTCTACTTTGACTACTCATGGTTTGCCACATATGGGCCTTTGCTATTTGAACTTTATGGTTTATTATTTACCATTAGCAAGGTTTGGAATTTTACCCGTTGATGGGTACATATATGGTGAAACTTACCTAATCCATGTAAAGTAATAAATTGGTTAATTCTTTCTTAAATAGATAATCATGGACATGATGCTTGAGTTTTATTTTTATTTTTGAGCTATATTCTGTCTATCATCATGATTGTTCTTAATTGACTTTATTCTTTTTTATGATGACATTTTCTCAAAGGATAACATATATTGATCTATCATATTTAAGTATGAGATCCTTCTATATAGACTAATGTATGCCATCTTTTGATTATACGTGCTTAATTAGAATATTCTTTTGATCCTTCATCTTTAGTGCCTATTAATTGGATATCTCTTCTTGACTAAAGATGATATTATTCGTCTTTTGACGATATTGTAGCCTTATATGCATCGAACAAGGGGGAAAAATCCATAGTTGATTTACCCCTAGATCTTATAGTTATCTTTTTATGCTATAAGCGCTTTGGAACTAAATATGCATATTTTGAGGGGGAGCAAATTAATTGGTCCTATTTATTTATACCCATTAATATGTCGTATACCTAGTTCATCATTGACCATATTTCTTCAATTTCATATCCTATTATTGTGGTCATGATATTTTTATTTGTGAAGGATTTATGAGAGTGTATGCAAGTGTCTTTATTATTTATATCTCTCTTTTATATGGATTAAATAAGTCATCTTGTTAATATTAACTTTCATATCTTATCTTGATGACTATTGTGCTTTCATTTATTTGGCTTTCCTTATTTGCTTAAATTATTTGGCTTTTCTTAATGAGGACTTATCCAAAATTCATGTATATCAACTTTGGTAATACTTTGAGTAGGAGCATTCAAGTCGACTGAATTTCTCCTTCTCAAGTATTTTTCTTTTTTACCTTCATGTTTATCTAAAAGGGTATTCATATAGCATGATAAGGTAATTGAGTTCAAATGCATGAACTTGGGTAAGCATATAGATTTTGCAAATAAAGAGATTATTTTATATCAATTGCTCTATTTCACTGATCATTCATTATTTGTTCCACTATTTATTTATGGACAATTGTGACTATAAACGTTTTCTTTGATCAATGTTTCAATTATATATTTCAATTGGTATCTTCATTGATATCCTTTTTTTTTGCAATTATCTAATCCTCATGGCATTTGATTGAAATCCTTTATTTCATAATTCTCTTCCAAAACTAGAGTAATATTTCATATCATATTATGTTTTGGAGTTTTTTTTGGATTTCAAGTTGGTAAAACTATTTTATTTGACTGTTTTGCATTTTTTTACCAACTATATTGTGTTTTGACATGCTTCTTTAAAAAAAATTGATATTCTACATTGGCAATGTAGCTTTATAAACTTGTCATTACACCATTCTCCCATTGTTTTTCATTAGTATATCTTGATCATGATTGTCTATAAGTTCCCCATGCTCTGATTTCTATGCTTGAGATTGATTTTATTTTATCTCTTAGTACGGGGGAGCCTATTTTTGATCATATCAAAGGGGGAGAAGTAAGTTTAAGTATGCTTTTATAAGTAATCTAAGTAGTATGCTTTTAGTGATATTGCTTATGTCTTTTGTATATTAGTGATACATGTATCTATTGTGTCCATACTAAACTTAACCGATTTGCCATAATCAAAAATGGGGAGATTGTTAGCCCAATGATTGTATTATGTTTTTGAATATGGTTAATATGTTAAGTTTAGCATTTCATTATCACTAATCTTCATAGTATCGCTATAGCATTTCTACTTATACTTATACCTTTGGTGATATGTGCCTATTGGTTTACATATTAGTGATATGAGCTTATCTATCTTAAATTTAATCGGGTTGCCAAAATTAAAACTATGTTTTTTACTGTGGTCATTCAATTAAGTTTAATCATTATGATATCTAACATTTATGCTATCACCTTAGCACTTATACTTAAACTCAACATTGTCCAAATGGGCATTAAACTTATCATACTTGCTACTATGTATATTGCTTTGTTCGTCTAACATGTACATGCAGAAAAGCAATAAGCAAGATCAATGTGGACATATGCAATGAAGAAATCATGGTGGGCCAAAGACGACGGATCCCACAAGATTTCTCTGAACCACCCGACGATATCTCCGGAGCCACGCACTCGGGGGTTCCGCTGCCCGGTCAGCGGATGGGGGTCGAGGGGGCAGTACCCTCCGTCGGGGGTTCGGGGGCGAAGCCCCCGAAAGGTATTCAGTTTTCACAAACTGGATATCTTTGGACAGCTATCGTCAATGAAAAAGCCAGCACCTATCAAAGGAAGAAGCCAAGCCATGCCATAATTATTTCAAGACTCTGAAGAAGCCTGCACCTGCTACAGTATATCTGGAGTCTGTAATGAGTCTTAGGAATAATTATAAACACAAGAAATGGATGGCAAAATCGAAAGCTAGGGTAGAAACCAGCCCAGGATCATTTTCGGATAAAAATCGGCATACCGACGGTATACCGGTACATACCGACGGTATACCGATTTTGTTCACAGAAAGTTTCTGTCCACAAAATCGGCATACCGACGGTATACCGGATCATACCGACGGTATACCGATTCCGTAACGTTGAAAGTCCAATGGTCGGATTTCCAGCATTAAATGATCCCAACGGCTATATTTCGAGCCGTTGCAATCCCAGACCGGTATACCGATGGTATGCCGACTCATACTGGCGGTATACCGGTCGCTGTCTGAAAAGTTGCCTTTAAGCTCTTTTCAATGCTTTGGTTATAAATAGCCTTGAACCCCTTCATTCAAGGTTGATGCTTTGAGCCTAAAAATTTCTAAACCACCAAAGCCTATCCACAAACAACTCTACAAAGCTTTTATTTGCCATCCACAAATTGTGTTAGAGTTATTGAGTTGAAAAGTAAGATCTTCATCCTATTGTAAGGAGATCAAAACCTATTGTGAAAGGTTTAAGTTGGAGAGTCTTCGTATCCAAACTCTCGGTGTGAAGTCGGAGAGACCTTCGGATTAAAGCTCTTGTGTGTTGAAGTTGGCAAGTTCTTCGGATCCAAACTCGTGTTGAAGTTGGCGAGTTTTTCGAATCCAAAATCGTGTGTAACTATTTACTCAAATAGTGGATTAAAGCCGGAGAGAGTTCCGGGACTGGAGTGCCTCTTGGGAGGATACCAGGATATATCGTGTGTCGGTATTGTGATTGCTTCTTCTCTTGCACTTATATTTCTAAATTGCCTATTAGCTTGTGCTAAGTGCTTGATTAGCTAGCTTGTCCCTATTCACCCCCCTCTAGGGTTCCTACAAATATCCCGTATTTTATCAATAAGAGAGTGTTTTTCAATTATTCTAGTCTTCCACATTGGAATACCATGTACACTCTAGATAATGCTCTACAGTCGTTGTAAACACAAATAATGACTATAAGTCATATAAATTGAGTCGTCCTGTACCAAGGAGTCCATTACATAGTCCCGTCTCGAAACAAGGATGAGAAGCCTATTATCTTTGGCAAAGTCGAGCGTCACCAAGATCTCCCACCGACGGAGCCAGAACCCGACACTGACAGAATACAAATCTATCGGTACAACGATCGAGCCAAGTATCTCATCCAAAAGATGGGTTACAACTTGAAGAGCGGCCAAGGTCTGAACTATGGCAAAGGTCGACGCCTTCCCCTACGACTTCCAGTACCAAAAGGAAAGCCGCAAGACTACTATCACTGTACCCGACGGGGGTAGGCTACATCACGCCTCCAACAACTCCAGAAGAATCAAAAGCAGAGGATGTCATACATTCTCATTCATCTGAAACTTCAACTTGGGACTCCGACACTAGCATCGGCTCAGTCTTCAGGAAGGTGCTGTCAGCCAACATAACAACTGTACATCCCATCAGGAAAGTACCACTCTTAACATCTGTCAAAAATATACTTCCTCTCCCCAGAGAGAGGACTGGTGAACTTGACCAAACCAAGTTCACACCCCTTCTTTGACAAATCATATACTTCTGGAACCCAGCTGTTTCGTTGCATTCTATCCCCAGTAGAGGGACAACCATGGCTACATCACCTCTGAGTCGCCTCTCTATACCTCATCAAGCAGGATCCTGTACCGTGTAAGATCATGCTTAAAGTAATGTTTACCATGTCTACATCACCTCTGAGTAAACATTCCATACAACAATCCCTGTGTGGTTGCTCTATAGAACATCTATGTCCATATTACCTGTGAGTTATTCTATAAACATCCATAGAGTCCACTCCTACCACGTCCATATTATCTCTGAGTAGGAAAACTCCACCATTTAGCCCATATTTACCATGTCCACATTACCTCTGAGTAAATATGTTGGCTCTCTCTCTCTCAACTTATCATCTATACCTAAAACCAAGGTACGCCAAGGGTGATAAGTCCATAAAATTTTAGTTCGTCACAAGAAACGAATAAAGCAAGAGTTCCTTTATTTCTTCATCCAACAAAGATTACATCCGCATTGGAATGGAACAAAAGCAAAAGCTATATCTCAGAAAGGGAACAAAGATCAAAGACACTAAAAAGGAAAATTAACTTTGGCCTCAGCAAAGACTGCAAGTCAGACGATGAATCCCTACACCCAGGGATCATAGTGTCACGACCCGCACCCGCTTTTCGGACGCGAGCACGTGAGCAAGCCAGCTACGTATCGAGCGGACTCCAACCCCTCTCGAATACGTAAACGATGTTAAGGCTATGGTATACTGCCAAGTCATGGCAAAACAAATCTATATCTCAAATCTACAATAAGTATACGAAACATGAATGAACACTATGGGTCGTGGTCTGCAGCCCACTAGCAAACATGTCCGATAAGACTCAAAGAATATAACAAGAGTCTCTAAAGTGAATCAATAAGCAGGATATCTCATGATAAGGAATGTAAAGCACGAAAGGATTACAATGTAATATTACTGACAAATACCTGAATCACGCATCGCAACCATCTACCATCCCGTTCTGCTAACTAACTCCACGCAATCGTTAAACCTGAAGATATCATCAGGTCCTCAGAGGATATAGCAAGATACATATAACCATGCCTATCTAGCATTTTAATCATGTATGAAAACATATAAACAGGATATAACAAGGAACGACACTTAACATGGCAAGAGAATACGACCAAACTGCTAACAAGTGACTAACGACAAGTGGCTACTGACTGGTGACTATGAACAGGAATACATAACAACTATACGTAACTAAACTGCTGAATGAACAAGCGAACACGAGATCAACGGAATACCAAACCCTTATCCCGAGTGGACTCGAAGGTTTGAACTAATCACTAACCCTCGTCCCGAGTGTGGACTCTCTAGTTAGTACTAACCCTCATCCCGAGTGTGGACTCTCTGGTGCAAGTATAACATCCTCGTCCCGAGTGTGGACTCTCTGATGTAAACACCCTCGTCCCGAGTGGACTCCCTGGTGCAAGTCAAGTCAACACCCTTGTCCCGAGTGTGGACCCTCTGGTACAAATAATCAACATCCTCATCCCGAGTGTGGACTCACGGATGTAAACAGATCAAGGCAAACACCCTCGTCCCGAGTGGACTCTCTGGTGCAAAGTAAACAATAACAAGGATTTAGCAGTTCAATTACACATACTCGTTCTATGACACGACTCAAGCAAGGTATTGGTGAGACAAGGTACGACTCAGTCAAGACACAGTCAAGTCCAGTATAACTACACTGTCAAGTTGTAACGCCCCAGACCCAATATACGTAGGACTAGGAAATACGTACATGCCAGCTGTATGCATACGCAGGCTACTCCAATATATGGAATCCACGTATACACACATAAGCTGAAATAAGAGAGATCCATCACATAACAATATAACATGGTCACAGGCAGTATCTATATCTCATCCACAATGATAAATAAGAGAAATAACAAACCAAATGTCTCAACTCAAAATAAAAAGAAATATATGTCGGGCGAAAACAAATCCACTACCGAGCTATGAAAAGAAATAAACTGAAATGAATAGAAAAAAGAGTATCAACTACATAAGTCCATCAACTAAGAATAGAATCAAATAGGCTCCGAAGGCGAGACCTCCTTAGCTGCAAATGAAGACTCTAGTCCAGAACCGTACTCCTCGGGATACTGCTCCTCGTCTATACTTGGAGAGATCACCAGGTCCTCAGAGGGACGTAACAAGATACAGGAAGAACATGCTAATATGAACTGTCAGAATAATAATAATAATATGCAAGACTCTCCTAGACACCAATATGCAAAGGAAATTCTAACCATCTAATGTGCAATTTAGAGGACAACTTTCATGCGCATGGGTGGGATTTTAGGCTATGTGTACGTAACTGGCATCCAGTCATCTGTATCCGTCCGTAACGTCCAAGACGTCAGAGGACATCTGCAAATATTGTTTGGATTCCCATACGCACTAGCGACTGTCCTCCCCCAATGTTCCCCACTGTCCAAGTCATGGCCATGGCTTGTCCAGTTTCGTAACTGCTTGAGTCTCTAAAATCCTAGTCATAGCAGTTACGATCATCTATCTGTCACACGAATTTTTACATAAAGATGGCCAGTCAATATGCAAGCCGTGCCCCTAGCAACATGTCTTAAACCGTGTAGTATAGGTGTCATGGCCAACAGAGATATAAGAATATCCCACAATAGGAGGGTAGTCCACTACAACTGAGTCGACATGCAACAAATAAAAATAAAACAAAAAACGATTGATAAAGTCGCTTGCACCCAAGTGTGGCTTGGATGCACAGTTTATAACAAATAAGACAAAAATATAAAACAAAGTAAATAAATGCTGAAAATAAATAATATGACAGTAAATATAGCAAGGTATACTTGCCTGGTGGTTGAAAGGTCTTTTGACGACGTCCAGTAGATGAAATCGACAAGTGAGAAGAAGCTACAAGGGTAGAACCTCCGCAAACGTTCCCGGATGCTGAAACAAACATAAAAAACATTCTCAGTGTAAAAGATATACCTAGGAAATGCCTGTCCGAAAGTCCAATTCTGGAACAGGGGCAAAATCGTAATTTCAGGTCAAAACGATGTCCGTCGTTGGACCCGCTTTGCACCAAAATGCGTGCCAGAATCTACGGTCTCTAAAGTCGTCAAACTACATGTCTACGAATTTTTTTGACGAGACGAACCCAACGGTATATCCAATTTTAGATTTCGATGAGCCGTGCACAAAATCGCCCGATGGATCGGGTCGTGGGCCCGTCAATTTTGGCGTTCCGATCAACCTTCTTAGAATCGGACCCAACTTGGCATGCAGGACCAGAAAAATATTTCGAGTCCAATGGCGTAAGTTTCGTCGCGGTTTGACGAGTGTGTACAAAGTAATTGGGAAATTTCGAAATAGGTTGATACGACGTTCTTCGATGGATACGGGTCAAATTCGTCGCGCACACGCAACCAATTTGAATTCCGTCAAAGCCCACACGTCCGCGAAGTCGATATGCATCTTTCGTTGATTTCGATTCGTGACTACGTCGCCCGGTTTGGCAGGACGCACGTCGTATCGGGCAGTTTTATTAAAATTTTTAGTTTTCAAAAATAGGTTTTTCTCGAAATTTGTAGTCAATAATCTTTTCATATAACGAATGAAAATTCAAACTAAAAGAAAAGATTTTATGTGCTATAGATGGTCTATATTGTTGTTCAGGAAGTTTCGAAAACCCTCTACTGGATAGATCACAATCACGCATCGAACATGTGTGTTTGGCTGTAGTGAAACTGTCAAGAAAACAGTTTTTCGAGTATTTTTGAGTCGATGTACCGACTCACTGGGTTGATCTTCAGGGTACTACCAGGTAGGTCGTCTAGTGGGTCAGGTGGGCTATCTACGGCAACTTGCAGAATCGAAATATATGAATTACGCATGAAGAATTTGGAACGATGATGGGGGTACCTTGCAACTGTTGCTAACAGAGTTCCTCTGTTTCAACTGTTCCAACGACGAACTCCGGTGACTGACACAGCGGCGCCAGACTAGAGACAGCGGGGCAGCGTCGCCTGAGGTTGGAGGTGACTCTGGGATCAGGAGTTTAGTTTCACGAGAGGTTCTCTCGTAGTGTTTTCCAAGAACCCGAAGGAATTTCCCGATATATATACACCGATCCTCCCCGTTGATTTATACAAGAATTTAAATTCAATTTGGAGAGGGATTTGATCTGATCGGAGGAGAATAGGATAGGGATTACAATGGAAGAGATTCGGGAAGATTTGATCAAGGTTTGATTGGATTTTCAAAATCCGAAAGTTTTTTTAAAAAACTACTAAACTGTAACACATGGGGGGGGGGGGGGCTTAGCTTTGATCTGATTATTTTGTTATTTTGTTTTTTGTTTTACTTTATTATATATACATATATTCTTATATATATCTAAATATGTATATATTTAAATATACACAAATAAATCTAAAAAAAATCCTAATATTATCTATCCATATATTTAGTCTATTAAATATATGTACATATGCATATCAATTCAATTGGCCATAAAATCAAATAATGATAATATCTAATAATAATTATGATTATTAAATCACAAAAAATTACTTTAATAATAATAAAATAATAAAAATTACTCAGTTTAGTGAACTTATACTACACCCTTTATTCGAGTCCAAAAAATTGTACAAATATTGACGAACACCTATTTAATAATAAAATACAAATATTTGTACAATAATAAAAATAATTAGAAAAATATACATCAAGTTCTAAAATAGTTTAAGAAATATTTATACATACATAAAATACGCTTACATGGCCATCTTTTGTCAACTACCTGCCTACATGGGCTTGGAATTGGTTTGGGTCCAGTTCGGGCTGATTTGGTCCAACCGGGTCATCTAAAAATCAATATATTAATTAATAGCTAATTAAATAATTTAAATGGGTCATTTCACAATTTGGCCTGGTTTTCCTAGTTCGGACATCACTATGGCTAGGCCTCTCATGGCATGACTAATACACTAGCCATAGCACACTGCTATATCCTCTGTGGTACAAATCCTAGCCGTCTTGTGCTCCAAAACTCAACAATGGCTAAGGTCATATTTAAATAAAAATTTATTTAAAACTACTCATAAATCCCATAAAATCAAATTTAAGGCAATTAAATAATAATAATAAAATATTTCCAAAATTTCAGGGATTTTATATCCTACCCAACTTATAAGAATTTAGTCTTCAAAATAAAAATAACGTACGATTTGTGGAAACGAAGTGCAATACCGAGGAAGAATAGAGCGTGAAAATCGCATCACAATTTTTGTGCAAAAGAGGTAAACGGTTGTGTATGTCGCCTTCGTGCCTCCGTATTTTAGTAGGGCACTATGTTGACATACGATCCGAGGGAGTGGAACAAATCATGGTAGGATCGCGGTGGTAGTTTCTAACTAGATAGGATACCCTCGTGTTTCTATATCTATCAAGGTTTATATCATAAAATTTCTAAGTCATTCTATGATCAGGGTCATGCAATGGTAAATTTAACTAAGACGTCATACATGTCTCTATGGCTCCTTGGGTTGGTGGCCCCGCGGCGATCATACTGCAGACTTGTCCCGAGTTTTGGTTGCCCCTTGGATATCCATTAGCTGCTGGCGGGCGTGGTGCTCCTCCTTCTGGTGCTGGTAATGCTACTCCCTGCATCTGCTGTCGTCCAGAAGGATAATCTCGAGCTTGGTGTTGATTTGACCCACAAGCCATATACAATCCCAACCTCCGACGACAATCCCTCTAGAAATGCCCCTTCCTACCGCAATAATGACATGTGGGTAATTCCTTCACTGGTTGTGGGGAAGCTCTAGTCTGCTGCTGCGTCACTGGATGTCGGGTGGGCCCTGCTGGCATCGTCTTCACTGATGTAGCGGTCGAAACAGTTCGTCGTTGCTGTGCTTTCTTATTTATGGCCTCTTGAGTCCTGGCTTCGGCCAATACTACTGCCTGTGAGACTCGGGACTCGAAACTAGTGTATCGTTGAAGCTCTATGCTCAATCCCTTATGGAATCTCTTGGCCTTCTCCAACTCTGTCGAAACTAATCCGGGAGCAAAACGACTCAACCGACTGAACTCGGCATCGTATTCATCAACTGTTATGCTTCCTTGCTCTAGATGTAGGAACTGGTCATAAAGTGCTTCCTTGGCAGTGTCGGAGAAAACTTTTTATTAAATAATTCTTTGAATTCCTCCCATGTCTGGTCAACTCCTAGCCGTCTCTCCTTCGTGGCCCA
The DNA here is from genome assembly GCA_029216955.1 of Iris pallida. Taxonomy (NCBI): domain Eukaryota; kingdom Viridiplantae; phylum Streptophyta; class Magnoliopsida; order Asparagales; family Iridaceae; genus Iris; species Iris pallida. The sequence goes on from JANAVB010009400.1 coordinate 1,641,782, forward strand.
CCAATCATAAGCATTTCCTTCCAATTATAACTTTACAGCTGTCATCCATAGGTTTGCAGATAACTCCGAAGCCTTCAAGAGATTTTCCGTCTTAACCAGCCAATTGGTAATTCCAATAACGTCCTCAGTGCCTTTGAAGTGTGGAGGATTCATGTTGCAGAACCCTTCGTTAGTACCCACAGAGGCTTGGGGTGCTCGGGTCAGTACTGCCTCCAAACTCCTCCTAATATCCTCGCTCTGCTGCATCTAGGCCTGTACTAAGTATTTGCTATTAAAATCTTTTGATTGCAATTTCAATTACAAACAGAACAGTGTTATAATGTAGGTCTTAGATGTAGTCCTAGGAATACACTTTTGTTTGTCTGGGTCCCTGTGTCGATGGAGCGAGTGGTAATACGTTGACTCCGTTGACGATCTGACGACGGTTCTCGGTTCTCTGAAGGTCTGAGTTGCTCTGGGTGCTGGAGCTTGCGGAGAGGAAAAAGACATTGAGTATCTGTATCTGTCTCTCTCACTGTGTGTGTATGTAGGTCTCTCTATCCGTCTGAAAGAAGGAGATAATCCCTCTATTTATATCTTGCAGGTTGGCTGCTCATGCGCACATATGTAGGATACGTCTGTACGTGGGGACGCCACGTGGTTGAAGCTGCGGGAGGCGCATGGATGATGCACCATCATTTGTGGGTTGAATCCTTCATGCTGCTTTTGTGGACTGGCACATAGCAGGGGAGAGGATCTTTCAGTTGCTGAGATCTTGGGTGATTAGCACCCCTTCATAGGCTGAATTGAGTCAAAGGACACATGGCACGTGTCTGTAGCTCAAAGATCTCGAATTTGGTGGAGGGAATCTGATAGGATGCACCTGGGATTAGGCGCATGAAAAGACTTTGGCTCGCAACCTTCAGGAGTCACGAACCAGTCTGGGTGCACGGATTTTGAGGCACATAAGAAGCTTCAGTAGCGACTTGACCTCTGTCTTTAGGGATCAGAGGAAGGTCTGAGATGCATGGTTCTTGAGGCACATGCAGAGGTTTGGGCGCATGGCTGCGGAGGTGCATAAGAATAGTTGGACGGCCACGTAGCTTGTAACCGTCGGAAGAGAGTAATGATGACGCTGACATCAGCGGTGCTTCGTTTTCTGTAAAAGCTGTTGCTGCTTTGTCATCGAGGTATGGCTGCTGTCGTGTCAGGACTTCAGCATTTAATGTTCTTTGACGGGTGATAGGCAGTTGAGTGGGTGCATTGATCTGCGTTCCACTAGGTGCATGGGTCTATGTTGATTAGGACGCATGGATCTGTGCTTTGTTGGGTGCATCCATACAGGGCGCTTGGTACCGACGGGCGCGTCTGTACGATGCGCGTTATCTGACCGGCGCATCCATTTGCATGATGCGTCTTTATTGGTCCAACTGTTGCTTTCCTCGAGTGCTTTAAATAGCCGTTTTGACTTGGCCGAATTCGAAGCGTCAGGTTCATCACCATAAATATAAATTTATTGTACGGGATTCGGAGAGCCCGCCACTTGGCACATGGGTTTGATTTGCCCGGCCTATAAATAGCAGCAGGGAGAGAGTTTGCTTCTCGTTCTCTCACGTCTTCCCGAATGAACTTATTTGCTCGAGCACATTCTGTTGACAAGATGCTTCCAAGGGTGAAGATACGACGAATTGTCTTCATTCATGCACTTGAAGGTGACTGTTACATCCAAAAGTCAAAATTGCGGGCTTCTGAGGCAGGCGGAAGGTGCCTGTTGCATCCAAAGATCGGAATGCTCCAGCCCTGTCTCCGTTATGCTGGAAGAGCCACAGATCAAAATTTTGGTGCTCCCATCTTCTTTGGGCTTTGGAGAGCTCTTCCTCCTGCTAGAGTGGGGTGTTGCCCACTCTGGTTGTGTTGAAAGTTGCTCCTTTAGCCGCAGATCGGAATTGCGGTGCTCTCCTCTTCCTTGGGCTTTGGAGAGCTCTTCCTCCAGGTAGAGTGGGGTTGATCGCCCACCCTTGTTCTGCTCAATAAATGCTTTATTAGTCGAAGCACTTGATCGGGTCGAAGTAGAGTGCATATGCTGAGACTCCATGATGCGCATAACTGAGACGCTGAAATAGATACACCTGACTGAGACTCTGAAATAGATACGCCTGAATGAGACACTGAAGAGACATGCCTGACTGAGACGCTGAAGTGATGCGCTTGACTGATGATGCGCCTGGCGGGAGGCGCATGGCAGTTTGCTGCGCCTGGCTGTAATCTTAGGATCTTTTTTTGTAGAAATTCTCCTTTGTAAAGCCTTTTTAGACATGTAACAGACTTTTATATGAAATAAAAATCCTTTCGATGTCTATACTTTTGCTGGTTTTTGCTGTACCAAGTACTTCGCTAGAGCTCCCTGGCGCATGTAATATTAAGCGTATAGGAATTCTGGCCTGTGGATGCCCCTGAAATTCCATGCTTCTACAAGACCCCCTTCAAAGTTTTCAAAACTTTTCGTTAAGTTTTGGAATACTTTGAATAAGAAGTATGGTGTTGACTTCAATGGGGCGCATGACTGTTCGGGGCGCATGATTTGCTCCGCACATCTGTGATGAGGCGCATGCTCCTCTACAGTTTTAAATGCAAATAATAACGCTTCAAAATAAATAAAAAGATTTAATGATGATCTTTTTGGATTATTTGCAGTTATCACTTTGTAGAACCCCAGGCGGCGGCTGACGTCACCCTTCACCGGTTCACGCGTATGACCAAGCCTATAAATTGGCGTCTGATGGAGAGAGAGAGAGAGAGTTCTTTCTCTCTTTGCTTTCTTCTTTTTTAGAGTTCTTCTTCCAAAACCCTAACTTCTTTTTACGAAATGGCTCCCAAGACTCCTCGCGGTGGTGCTGGCCGAGGACGAAGCAAAGGAAAAGAGCCTGCAGAGGCCGATGTTAATGTTGTTTCCAGGATGCCCGTCGATGTTCGGCCGATGGTGATTGGTTTGTCATCCTTGTCGTACCTTTTGTGTTTTAAGGAACAAAAAAAAAATCTTTTTAGAACTCACATACGCTGACGCGCATGGACCTCGAGTCTTGATAATGTGCTGAAGCTTCTTTGCTGACGCGCATGGACCTCGAGTCCTGATGATGTACTGAAGCTCCTTTGCTGACGCGAATGGACTTCGAGTCCTGATGATGCGCTGAAGCTTCTTTGCTGACGCGCATGGACTTCGAGTCCTGATTATGTGCTGAAGCTTCTTTGCTGACGTGCATGGACTTCGAGTCCTAATTATGCGCCGAAGCTTCTCTGGTGACGCGCATGAACTTTGAGTCCTGATGATGCGCTGAAGCTTCTTGCTGATGAACATGGACTTCGAGTCCTGATGATGCGATGTAGCTTCCTTACATATGCGCCTGAACTTGGGTTCAGTGTGTGCGCTTCTGATGAGAACTCGGCTTAGATATATATTTTGTTTGTTGTTTTAACATATCTGAGTTTTTATCATCTTTCCCTGACCGCCAGTTTCGATGACCGTCCCGCTTTTGAACGAAGTACTGCTGGACGCTGCTCTCTATCAGATGGGAGTTGATTATAACGAGGAGGTAATAAATCCTGTCCAAGCTGCCATTATGCTGGATCAGTCTTTCGAGAGAATGACCCAAATCAAGGAGCAACAGTATGCGTTTCTCCAGCGGATGATGGAATGTGGCAGCTTGCAATCTGCCGTTCCTGGTAATGAGACTTTCTTGAAGCCTGAGTTCATGTTCGGGGCTCGCCTCACTTCTACTGAAGCGAAGGTGCTGAGGATCAAGGAAGATTGGTTATTCTCAGCCAAAGGGGTGTACATGTTCATGAAGCAGCTCGAGCATCACTGGCCTTTGACGGCTTTCTGTCGTCTTGCTTCCAAGAGGCGGATGTCATAGGAGTTAACCCCGTCTCAAGGGGGAGCGATGGCGGGCACCATCAGGATTGATGCTACCTCGAACCAAACGGTTATTTTGGTCGCCACGAGGGCTGGGCCTTCTTTCATCTGGCGAACTCTGCGTCCTGGGAGTATTAATAGCGACGTCCCTGCCGACACTTTCGCCTTCAGAGCTTCGACTTTCGTGAATCGTATGCTGTCATCGAAGCGATCGTACCCAAAAGGTGAATTTCGAGTAGAGGGTTGGTGTCACTATGTATCCAAGTGGGACAAGCTGACACTCTGGTTCTGACAAAGTTTCGAACCGAGCTCAGGGAGATTGGGCTGACTGCCACCATTCGTGCTACCCATGCGGACGTTGACATCAACAGGCATATGTTTCTTGCGCTCATGGAGATGTTTAATACCCAGACCGGGACCTTCTTCACTCCGGTAGGGGAACTAGGACTTGCACTTCATGAAATGTATGAGGTGTCAAGGCTTCCTTGGGGATCAGAACCCTATGAGAAGTACTTCCCGACCAACGAGGAGTTCCAAGCCCTGGGGGACAAAGAAGAGAAGATGATGGTTGTCTTTAAATAAGTGGTGCGTCACCACTATTATATGCAGAAGAAGGATAAGGGTGGGGCGCAGCCCCACGTAACTGCTTGGAGGGATTACGTCTTTGAGTAAGACAAGGAGGATCCCTCTCAGTTCACAACTCCACCAGCTCTTTCCAGCACTAAGGTGCTCTCTGAAATGAGCAGACTTAATGAGAAGAGTCCCCAGGAAAATGCGGACCGAGAATCGGACGAGCGCTCCTATAGCTATTTCTGGCACCTCACATATCGGATGTCGTCCAAAGCAGTGTTGACTGCTTATCTGATGATCTGGCTCCGGGATCACGTCTTTTCACGTGGGTCAGGCTCTGTGGAGAGGGTGACCCGGAACTTGATCCTTTCAATTGTAAAGTTGGTTTTTGGCCATCCCTTGGCTCTACTTCCAGCGATGGTATGCAACCTGCTGCGAGGTCTACGAGAATTCGCAGGTGACGTTGTTCACGAACGAGGTAAGAACGGCAACTTTCCTCGTGCCGAACTGCTGTTTCACTATCTGATGGGGTGGTTGATTTTGCATCATCCCAACATGATGAGTCCGAGCCAGGAAGAAGACCATGTGGCCGGAGATGCATTCCTCCGTCGCTTCTACCAGAGGAAGTGGCTGCATACGGGAGTTCTTGTTTGTAGGAAGGTTTTGTCCTACCTTCAATGATGGGAGATCACGAAAGTTGGTCCCATTTTCACCGGCTTCGAAGCAAATGAAGATTTAGCTGATTCGGGTGCAGATGCAACAACTCTGTCTCCGTGGGGATTCCGTTGGTTGCAAAGCATCCGGCCATCCCATTTGGTGTACAGGAATAAAAATTATTGTTACTTGGAGCCGTATTTGCCGAGCCGTTTCGTACGTCAATTCGGCTACGCCCAGTTGATGTCGGGGAACCCCAGTACCAGCCTGGGGTATATTGGGAGTCTACTGGACGGGGCACGAGCTTGGCATTACTAATATGCCGGATGTATCGGAGCCCGCTTTACCATGCCAGTTTTGAATCTGCAGCCGCCGATTCTTTTCTCAGTCGCCAAATTTTACTGTGCGATGAATGTTGTATCTCCTGGATATGATAGGGAGACCTGTTTCATCGTCGGCACCTAGTTGGAGGCAACTGGAAACATGTTGGTGAAGGCTCGATCGTACCGCCCGCCAGAGGTTGGTTATCGAGACACCCCTACCGTATCTTCGGAGGGTACTCAGGCAGAGCCCTCGGCTGATCGCCCGAAGAGACGTACCGACATAGAGGCCGGTTCTTCTGCACCGAAAAGACAGAGGAAAGCAATGTCACCGGAGTTGTCAACAGAATCGACTCTTGTGGAGGTAAGGACGTCCTATATAGTATGGTTAGTTCTACCATTTTTGTGACATATGTTTTCTTTTTGTAGGAGTCATTGAAAAGGAAACCCCAAACTCCGAGATCGGGTGCTAGCAGACCAAAGTAGGTGGCGGTCCCATCTGATGAGCGTATTCCGCCGATTGTATTATCTCCCGTGGAGGAGAACCCGGATGATGTGACTTCTGTGGAGATACCAGCTGTCGTGAGGGCTTCTGGTATCGAGGTCTCAGCAGAAGCTGTTCTTCCAAATGAGAAAGAGGAATGGAGTTCGTCTTCATCGGATAACGTTCCTCCAGAGGTCCCTGAGCCTGTAGGGGCAACATGCATGGTGATAACAGAGAAGAGGGCTGATTTCGCTCCTCGTCATGATGAAGGGGGGTCGGCTACGCCGTTGCCGAGTCCTACCCCAGACCCAGCAGCGGATGCCGAGCTGGCTGCCGATCGGGAGTTACCGACAGATTCTATTCCTACAGAGGAATTCGATGAGGGAGGCAAGATTCGTCTGCCGAGCCTGGCTCCAGGGGAGCCAAGTCAGGAAGCAGATGTTGATCCTGCCGTTTCGTCGGAGGAGGAAGGTCCTGTGCGACCTGCTGATAGTGTTTTTGAGACGGAGGAGATAGCCCCAGATGTCGGTGGTCCCTCCGAAATCAAAAAGGGTAAGGGTTTGCTAGTTGAACCCTCTATTGCTCCTTCCACTTGGGGGACGATATCGACGCCCCATCCGGCTCCTTCCGTCCACTTGGCACCTCAGGCTAGTGACGAAGTGCTAGCCCCTGACTAGGGAGGGTCTGCTGAGGTTGAGATTGCAACTTCGCAGATTGAGGTCGGTGGATCTTCTTCAGGTCCGCCGTCCAGATCAGCTCCTCCAACTCCTGCTATGACGCCTCAGGTGTTGGCAGACGCGGATGAGTACGTGAAGTTTGTTATTGAAGCAGTATACAAGATGCTGCAGAGAGGTGTATCGACCATGATGAATGCAAATATGAGTTTTATGATGGCAAAATCCATGGCACTCCCTTACATTGGTCTGATACATTCCCACCAGGGCCACGATCGTATGGTCGAGATTCTGGAGGCATCGGTGGCCGAGCTCGACCAGCTTCTTTCCAAGCTTCAGAGTATCCAGCGAAATGACTTTTCTGCTCTGATAGAAGCAGAAAATGAGAGATTGGTAGCTGGAGTGAGTCGTCGTATCAGGCCACGGTAGCTGTCTGGGACTGCGAGGTGGCCGAAGCTGAGGCTGCGGTGGAGAGGCAATCTCAATCCACACAGGAAAAGGTGGAGTTGCGGGCCTCATTGGAAGCTAGCAAAGCGAAGGTCACTGCCAAGATCCGCCATCTTAAAGACCAGCGAGCCCAACTCTTGTTAGATGCTGAGCGAGTCCAGGCTGAACATGTAGCATTTATGGAGGAGGAAGCGGCTTTTACCCGTCAGATTCTTTCCCTGACCCACCAGCAGCAACAGCTAGACGAGAAGTATGAGACTGATACTGCCCTCCGAAGCTGTAGAGGTGATGCGCCAAGAAGCCGAACGCCGAGTCTTGGCGACCGCAGATACTCGGACGGAAGACTTGAGGCATCGGATTGAAGAGCTTTCTGCCAATCCCAGTGATGCTTAGGGATTGTAGTTTCTCTCTCTTTTTTGTTATTTTTGTGGTTTGCAACTTCTGCTGGGGATGTAATCCTTTACTTTTAAATAAAAATAAAGAATTTTATGCTGTGTTCATTTTTGATGTCATGAACTGATGATTTGTGTGGACCTATTATCTTTTGCGCACCTTGGTTTTTAGGTACAGATAATAAGTTTGAGAGAACCGACATGTTTGCTCAGAGGTAATATGGACGTGGCAAATAACGGGTTCAAATGACAGAATCTTCCTACTCAGAGGTGTTAAGGACGTGGTAGGAGTGACTCTGAAGGGATACGCGGAACTACTCAGAGGTAATGTGGACATGGAAGTTCTGCGATCGATGTACGGCAACGCAGGGGTCGTCCGTACGGAATGTTTACTCAGAGGTAATATGGACGTGGTAAACATGATAAGCAGCACAATCCTACGTGGTGTAAGATTACGCTTTGCAGGACGTAGAGGAGCAACTCAGAGGTAAGGTGGACATGGTTGTTCTTCTTCTGAAGATAGAATGCCATGGAACAACTGGTTTCCGAAAACATATGATTTTGTGAAGGGGAGATGTATGTGAACTCTGATGATCAGGTCTACTGACTCCCGTGTTGGGTAGAGATGAAAGTACATGTCTGATAGATGTCATGAGTAGTACTTCTTTAGGAACTAGTCGTTGATGGACATCATAAACAAGTCCCCGTTTGGTCGGACGCGGCGGTAAGCATCGTTTGAGTATACCGTCTCTATGATGAAAGGTCCCTCCCACTTGGGCTCGAACTTTCCTGGTGTTTTGTGAGTCAACACCATCGGCCTCCTGACTTCCAGGACCAGGTCGCCTATTTGAAAAGTCCTATGCTTGACCTTTTTGTTGAAAGCCTGTGATATAAGGGCCTGATAAAGTTCAATGCGCTGCTGAGCTAGGAGACGCTTTTCGTCAAGTGCCTCCAATTCTCGTAGACGACGATGCTGATTTTCTTCTTCTGTTAATTGGTTTGTGAGAGCCACATGGAGTGAGGGTATCTGAATCTCGAGAGGCAGTATCGCTTCGCTCCCGTAGACTAAAGAGAACGAGGTGTTGCCCATCGGGATCCGTACCATTATACGGTAGGCCCAAAGACATTTGTCGAGCTTTTCATCCCAGTCACGTTTGTTGGATGACACGACCTTTTTGAGTAGCTTGACGATAGTCTTCTTAAATGCCTTGGCCAATCCGTTTGCTGCCGGATTGTAGGCGGTTGACGCTACGTTCTGAATGCGATTCTTGTCACAGAATCTGCTGAAAACATGGCTGATGAACTGAGGACAATTGTCGTGGATAATCCTGCAGGGTACCCCAAAACGTTAGATGACATGATGCTTGATGAAGCTGATCACCCTAGAGCTTTTCACTTTCGTCAGCGGAACTGCTTCTGCCCATTGGAGAAGTAGTCGGTGATGGCTAGGATGAAGCGGTGTCCTCTCGATGAAGGAGGGGTGATAAGACCTACAATTTCCATGCCCCAAGCTTCAAAGGGCCAGGAGACGACCGTAGGATATAGTGGTTCCGACGGTATGTGGATAAAGTCGGCATGAGGCTGGCAAGCATGGCACTTTTTAGCATAGTCGACAGAGTCGACTGCCATGGTTGGCCAGTAGTAACCCATGCGTCGCAGTCGATCCTGCAACTTAGGGCCAGGTTGATGAGCCCCGTAAGTCCCATCATAAGCTTCCCGAAGGGCTTCGGCTGCTTCTTCGTTGGATAGACATCGAAGGAGAAGTCCATCGTAGGAACGTCGGTACAGCGTTTTAGTGGCTGTATCATAGTAAAACCGAAGGGAACGCCTTCTGACTAAGACGGCTTCTTTTGGGTCTTTTGGGAGGATTTCATAAACAGCGAAGTCGATGAATAGGAACCTCCAGTCAAGGATATTAACATCGGCACTTGTCGTCATGGCATGGGCCATTTATGTGCATAGATTATTTTTGGGACAGACCAAGTCTCGTCCAACTACCGTGACGTAGTGTTGAGTCCCGAGGGATACTGCTAATGAAGCTGCGAGGCCGGCAAGAGCGTCAGCCTCCAGGTTTTGTAACCGAGGTACGTGTTCTATGAAGAACTTGGTGAAGGTTGAAATAATATTCAATGCAGCTTCATGGTAAGGAACCAGATCTTCATGGCGAACTTTGTACTGCCCTCGAATTTGATTAACGACAAGTTTTGAGTCGTCGTAAGCTTCCAGATGATCCACCCCCAGCTGTTGTGCCAGCTGGAGTCCCATGATGAGAGCGTTGTACTCGGCAACATTGTTGGAGCACCGCTTCGAAAGGGAGTAAGAACGCTAGATAACCAGCTGATCGGGGAAGACTAAGAAAACCCCCACTCCTGCGATGATTTGGCCTTTGGGACCTATTCTTGAAGCGCCATCAAAAAACACCCACCAGACAGAGCTTTCTTCTGTGACATTTGATTCTTGAACCTCATCCGGGATGTCTTCATAGAGTCTGGAGGACTCTGGGATGGGGTGTGCAGCTAAAAAGTCGGCTGGAGGTTGGCCCTTGGCGGCTTTTTGTGGGATGAAGACCATATTATATGGTGTCAACAGGATTGCCCATATAGCTAGTCGGGAGTTCAATGATCCCGGCTTCGTCATGAGAACCCTGAGTGGATTGACTCGGGAGATGACATGAATTGTCTGGCCCGAAACATAATGGCGAGTCTTCTGGATGGCGAACACCAAAGCCAAACACTCCTTTTGAACGGGGTTGTATCGGTGTTCGGCCCCGATCAGTGTCCTAATGAGGTAGTAGATAGCTTGTTCGTAGCCTGCATCGTTGTTTTGAGCTAACAAAGCGCCGAAGGAATGATCCATGGCATGGACGCAGAGGAGAAATGGTTTTCCTACGACGGGTGCCACCAGGATTGGCGGGCTCGTCAGGTAAGCTTTGATATCATTAAAAGTTTTCTGGCATTCTTCTGTCCAGACGTAGGAGACTCCCTTCTTCATGAGCTGGGTGAAGGGTGGACATTTTCCGGAAAGGTTCGCTATAAACCTTCGGATATATGCCAGACGCCCCTGCAGGCCTCGAAGTTCTCGGAGATTCTTCGGAGGGTCCATGTCAAGGATGGATTTGGTCTTCTCGGGGTCGACATGAATGCCTTTCGTCGTGATAATGAAGTGTCACGACCCGCACCCGCTTTTCGGACGCGAGCTCGTGAGCAAGCCAGCTACGTTTCGAGCGAACTCCAGCCAGACTCGAGTACGTATAAGCTGTCCAAGACAAGGTATCATGTCTAATCTAAACTATATCTCAATCCACATGTATCATATAAAACAGGAATGAACAAGTATGGGTCATGGTCTGCAGCCCATTAGCATATTGTTCGATTAGACTCCAAGAATGATAGAGTCTATAAATAAGCAGAGTATAACATGGTACTGAATATAAAGTACGAAGGATAATAAAGAATATCACAAGCAAATAACTGTATCATATATCGCAATCCTCTACCATCCTGCTCTGCTAAGTAACTCCATGCAGTCGCTAAACCTGAAGAGATCATCAGGTCCTCAGAGGACTAGCAAGATACATAATATACAAGCCAACATGTAACAGTAAAAAGAAGCAAGAATCAATCAAGGGTATCCAACGAGACAAAATGAACCAAGACACAAGATCTAAACACGAGGATCCTAAGACACTGGCATGCCATACTAGAAATGGCTGGCTATAAACTGCAGTCAAGACAAGTACTCACAATCTATAGTATCTCAATCGCTGTCAAGGCAAGTACACACAACCAAGATGGTAGCCAATCCTAGTATAAAATCCTATAGACCGTAGTCAAGGTAAGTACTCACAATCTATAGAATGTCAAAGTCAAATCCCACTCAAGTTATGTCAAGTCAAGTCAAGTCAAGTCAAGTTATAATCAAGTCAAGGAAAACGTGGTATGGGACTAGACGACTCTATCAAGCAATACGTATGAGACTAACATAGTGTAACAGATAGAAATGTCATAACAGAAGGGAACAAGAATGTGCAGACAACTAGAATCATGTAAAGTGAAACTATAACAGGAAAAGTGCACTAGACATGAAATAAAGCAATCATGAATGTAAGAAAAGAACCGCAGCGAGATGATGAACATGCATATAAATTATACTGTACAAGTTGGCAAGGTATACTTGCCTGGGGGTTGCATGGAGAACCAACAATGCATCGCCAATCACAAGTCAGAAAGTCCAAGTCATCACAAGTGTCTTCGAAAGCTGAAATAAACATTACCAACATTCTCAGAATAGTAAAATTAGCTAGATTTGCCTGTCCTTAAGTCCAATTCTAGACACAAGGGCAAAACGGTAATTTCGAGCAAAAATGATATCCGCCGTTGGACCCGCTTTGCACCGAAAAGCGTGCCAAAGTCAATGGTCTCTAAAGTCATCAAACTATATGTCTACGGATCTGATTTTCTGATACGAACCCAAGCGTATGTCCAAAGTTGGATTCCGGTGGGCCGTGCACAAAATCGCCCGTTGAGTGGAACCTTGGGGCCTGCAAAACGACGTACGATTCTACTGTCTCAGAATTGGACCAAACTTGGCATACAGGACCAGAAAAACGATATGGTTCTGTTGGCACAAGTTTCGTCTCGATCTGACGAGCGTGCACAAAGTAATTAGAGAATTTGTAAAGTACACGATACGGTGAATTTCGACGGATACGCATCAAATTCGTCGCGCACACGTGACCAATTTGAATTCCGCCAAAGCCCACACGACCATGAAGCCGTTACGCACCTTTCGATATATTCGGTTCGCGACCACATCGCTTGGTTTGGCGGGACGCACGTCGTGTGGATGAGTTTTATGGTTTTTAAAACAAATTTTTCTCAATATTGGGAAACTGATTTCTCGGCGCACAGTGATCAAAATCAATTTCTGTAAAAAAGGTTCTCTAGCCCTATATGTTGGGTTTAACTTCTGTTCAGAAAGTTTCCTGATTCGAAGGATAGATTGGTGGAAAATTCGACGTGAAGTTGGGTGTTTGGGACTGCTCTGTGAACCGAGACCAGTTTTTTGGCAAAGTTTGTGCTCGTTTTACGATGCATATATCGCAGAACAAATCGAAATACTTAAAGGAAATTGAATTTGGTTATATTGTGGTCGTACCTGAGCAATCGGTTCGACGAACCGTCGACCGACCGTGGAGAAATCTCCACGCGAAGTCGTCTCTCTGCTGTCACTGCTGTCGTTTCAATTTTTGCGTGCGCGCGCGCACCCGCGCGCCGTGGCCGCGCGCGGCGGCGGCGCCGTCGGCGGTTGGGTCGCCAGTGCTCGCGTGTCGAGGGTGGCTGGGGCACGCGCACTTGAGGTGGTGGCGGCGTCGAGTCTGCGTTAGGCTTTCGGTTATACATCCTCGCGGCTCTCTCTCTATATATATGTAACAGAACGCGGGGGGGTTGATGCTCGGGTTCAGGAACTGGGGTGTCCGCTCGGGCCTGGGTGAGCTATGCTCGGTTTGTTGTGGGGAATTAAGCTGCACTGGCAGCTAAGAGTTTGGTCTTGGTTCACGGGCTGGGGAGTTTATTGGGCCGGGCCTTAATGGCCTGGGTCGGGCTGCTGATGCTATTTATTATTCTTTTTCTCTTAATAATTATATATATATATATATATATTATATATATATATATATATATATATATATATATATATATTATTTTTAATTATACATATATATATATATATATATATATATATATATATATATATAAAAAAAAAATATATATATATATATATATATATATATATATATATATATATATATTATATATAATATATATATATTTATATTATATATATATATATATATATTATATATAATTATATATATATATATATATATATATATATATATATATATATATATATCTATATATATATATATATATATATACACATATATACGTATACATTTATATATTTATATATACACATAATTTATATATATTCATTTATATATTTATACACATTTATGTATACAATCACATATGTTTTTATATATATACACGTACACACATATCTTTACATATTTATGCATACATACACATGTACACCTATATATATACACAGGTACACCTATATATATATATATATATATATATATATATATATATATATATATTCATAACTTAGTGTCTTATTCCTAGAAATATGTATACACATATATATATACATATCATATATATAATAATAATAATAATAATAAATACAATAAACCAATAATAATAAATATTGATCCTAATGACAATCAATAATAGGCTGATTGTCATTCTTGATGGATACAACGCGCACACTACTTATCTAGTTTTAGAAGATCATACGAAATTTGTAAACATTATTTAATAATAATAATACACATAATGTACATATAACAATTATTTAGAAAATAATTGCCAATTCCTAAATATATATACAAAATATTTGCATTAACCAAACATGTCTACAAGGCCGTATTTGGTCCCACTACATGCCTACATGGGCTGGATTTGACTTCGGCTCAATCTGGACAGGTTCGGTACAACCTGGTTCTCTAAAACTCAATAATATAATTAAATAATACATAGAAACTTCGGTAAGGGGTTAAGTCGCAACTTTGCCTGGTTTTCCTAGTTAGGACACTCCTATAGCTTTGGACTCCCCTACCATGGCTAAACACTAGTCAAAGCACGCCACTGCACTATTCCGTGCCACGATTTCTAGTCGCATTGTACTCCAAATCTTAACCATAACGAAAATCATCTACCGTAATAATTAACTAAATAATTATTTATAAAAAAATCTAAAAAATCACCATTTAAAACAAATAAAAAATATTTCAAAAATTTTCGGGAAGGGGAGTTACAAATCTACCCACCTTAAAAATAATTTCGTCCTCGAAATTCCAATTCATGAATATTATTTAAAATTTTAAAGTCTACTATCACCTTAATCTCCTCAAATTTAATTTCTCAAAAATATTTTATAACCTCGAATACTTGAGGACTTCTACCCACCTTTGGTCATACTACTCCCTCAAAGGTATGTCACTAAAACTTATAACCTTCCATCAAGTCGCTAGAGTCATAATCCTTAGATATCTAAGACATATGGCATCTACAATCCCCACATATGTATCAAACAACCAATATTCAAAATCAAGCAATATTCTAATATAACTTAAGAATCTCTGATGAATTCTACACATCACGATCATTCGTCACCCCGAAATAGGAAGGGACGAGAGTCAATGGTACGGAAGACAAGGAAGAATAATCGAGAGAAAATATGGACTTTCAAGAACGTAGAGAATTTCTAGAAGAATTTTCAAGACAGTGTGGATTTAGATTTCTAAGGGTTTAGTCAAGGTCGCAGGCTCATACCAGTACAGTTACGTAACCGGTACGATATGCTCGGACCTGCATGGGCCACCACAAAAACTTGTCACGACCCGTACCCGCTTTTCGGACGCGAGCTCGTGAGCAAGCCAGCTACGTATCGAGCGGACTCCAGCCCGACTCGAGTACGTATAAGCTGTCCAGGGCAAGGTATCATGTCTAATCTAAACTATATCTCAATCCACATGTATCATATAAAACAGGAATGAACAAGTATGGGTCATGGTCTGCAGCCCATTAGCATATTGTTCGATTAGACTCCAAGAATGATATGAGTCTATAAATAAGCAGAGTATAACATGGTACTGAATATAAAGTACGAAGATAATAAAGAATATCACAAGCAAATACCTGTATCATATATCGTAATCCTCTACCATCCTGCTCTGCTAACTAACTCCATGCAGTCGCTAAACCTGAAGAGATCATTAGGTCCTCAGAGGACTAGCAAGATACATAATATATAAGCCAACATGTAACAGTAAAAAGAAGCAAGAATCAATCAAGGGTATCCAACGAGACAAAATGAACCAAGACACAAGATCTAAACACGAGGATCCTAAGACACTGGCATGCCATACTAGAAATGGCTGGCTATAAACTGCAGTCAAGGCAAGTACTCACAATCTATAGCATCTCAATCGCTGTCAAGGCAAGTACACACAACCAAGATGGTAGCCAATCCTAGTATAAAATCCTATAGACCGTAGTCAAGGTAAGTACTCACAATCTGTAGAATGTCAAAGTCAAATCCCACTCAAGTCATGTCAAGTCAAGTCAAGTCAAGTTATAATCAAGTCGACGAAATCATGGTGTGGGACTAGATGACTCTATCAAGCAATACATATGAGACTAACATAGTGTAACAGATTGAAATGTCATAACAGAAGGGAACAAGAATGTGCAGACAACTAGAATCATGTAAAGTGAAACTATAACAGGAAAAGTGTACTAGACATGAAATAAAGCAATCACGAATGTAAGAAAAGAACCGCAGCGAGATGATGAACATGCATATAAATTATACTGTACAAGTTGGCAAGGTATACTTGCCTGGGGGTTGCATGGAGAACCAACAATGTATCGCCAATCACAAGTCAGAAAGTCCAAGTCATCACAAGTGTCTCCGAAAGCTGAAATAAACGTTACAAACATTCTCAGAATAGTCATATTAGCTAGAATTGCCTGTCCTTAAGTCCAATTCTGGACACAAAGGCAAAACGGTAATTTTGGGCAAAAATGATATCCGTCGTTGGACCCGCTTTGCACCGAAAAGCGTGCCAAAGTCAATGGTCTCTAAAGTCATCAAACTATATGTCTACGGATCCGGTTTTCCGATACGAACCCAACCGTATGTCCAAAGTTGGATTCCGGCGGGCCGTGCACAAAATTGCTCGTGGAGTGGGACCGTAGGGCCCGCAAAACGACGTACGATTTAATTGTCTCAGAATTGGACCAAACTTGGCATACAGGACCAGAAAAACGATACGGTTCTGTTGGCGTAAGTTTCGTCTCGATCTGACGAGCGTGCACAAAGTAATTGGAGAATTTACAAAGTGCACGATACGGTGAATTTCGACGGATACGCATCAAATTCGTCGCGCACATGCGATCAATTTGAATTCTGCCAAATCCTACACGACCACGAAGCCGTTATGCAACTTTCGATGCATTCGGTTCGCGACCACGTCCCTCGGTTTGGCGGGACGCACGTCGTGTGGATGAATTTTAGGGTTTTTAAAACAGGTTTTTCTCAATATTAGGAAACTGATTTCTCGACGCACAGTGATCAAAATCAATTTATGTAAAAAAGGCTCTCTAGCCCTATATGTTGGGTTTAACTTCTGTTCAGAAAGTTTCCTGATTCGAAGGATAGATTGGTGGGAAATTTGACGTAAAGTTGGGTGTTTGGGACTGCTCTGTGAACCGAGACCAGTTTTTCGACAAAGTTCGTGCTCGTTTTACGATACATATATCGCAGAATAAATCGAAATACTTAAAGGGAATTGAAGTTGGTTATATTGTGGTCGTACCTGAGCAATCGGTTCGACGAACCGTCGGTCGACCGTGGAGAAATCTCCACGCAAAGTCATCTCCGCGGCTGCTGTCACTGCTGTCGTTTCAGTTTTTGCGCGCGCGCGCACCCGCACGGCCGTGGTCACGCGCGGCGGCGGCGCCGTCGACGGTTGGGTCGCCAGTGCCCGCGTGTCGAGGGTGGCTGGGGCACACGCACTTGAGGTGGTGGCGGCGTCGAGTCTGCATTAGGGTTTCGGTTATACATCCTCGCGGCTCTCTCTCTCTATATATGTAACAGAACGCGGGGGGGTTGATGCTCGGGTTCAGGAACTGGGGTGTCCGCTCGGGCCTGGGTGATCTATGCTCGGTTTGTTGCGGGGAATTAAGCTGCACTGGCAGTTGAGAGTTTGGTCTTGGTTCACGGGCTGGGGAGTATATTGGACCGGGCCTTAATGGCCTGGGTCGGGCTGCTGATGCTATTTATTATTCTTTTTCTCTTAATAATTATACATATATATATATATATATATGTATATATATATACTAGTCATAACCTGTGCCCATAGGACATGGTTCATTTAAGGTATTTCCCCTCAAAATCTTGGACCCCCAATTTTAAACGAACAATAATAATTATGAGGCCCCCATCAAAATATTAAATTCCAACCACTGCTGGATGTGAATTTTCTTTGGATTCCCCATAAAACCCCACTCTCAATAATGCTCATCCACAACCATTATGAGTGCAAACCCCACTCTTTGGATTCCCCATAAAACCCCACTCTCATTATGAGTGCAAACCCCACTCTTTGGATTCCCCATAAAACCCCACTCTCAATAATGCTCATCCACAACCGTTGATTCACCAAGATTAAATCCCAACCACTCTTTAACTTGGCACAGTCAGCCCTAGGATTCAAAAACCTTTGTGTTCTGTATAATATATATATATATATATATATATATATATATATATATATATATATATATATATATATATATATATATATATATATATATTCATATATATATATACACATATATACGTATACATTTATATATTTATATATACACATACATTTATATATTTATACACATTTATGTATACAATCACATATGTTTATATATATATATATACACGTACACACATATCTTTATATATTTATGCATACATACACAGGTACACCTATATATATATATATATATATATATATATATATATATATATATATATATATATATATATATATATATATATATATATATATATATTCATAACATAGTGTCTTATTCCTAGAAATATATATACACATATATATATTCATAACATAGTGTCTTATTCCTAGAAATATGTATACACATATATATATACATATCATATATATAATAATAATAATAATAATAAAATACAATAAACCAATAATAATAAATATTGATCCTAATGACAATCAATAATAGGCTGATTGTCATTCTTAATGGATACAACGCGCACACTACTTATCTAGTTTTAGAAGATCATACGAAATTTGTAAAACATTATTTAATAATAATAATACACATAATGTACATATAACAATTATTTAGAAAATAATTACCAATTCCTAAATATATATACAAAATATTTGCATTAACCAAACATGTCTACATGGCCGTATTTGGTCCCACTACATGCCTACATGGGCTGGATTGACTTGGGCTCAATCTGGACAGGTTCGGTACAACCTGGTTCTCTAAAACTCAATAATATAATTAAATAATAAATAGAAACTTCGGTAAGGGGTTAAGTCGCAACTTTGCCTGGTTTTCCTAGTTAGGACACTCCTATAGCTTTGCACTCCCCTACCATGGCTAAACACTAGTCAAAGCACGCCACTGCACTATTCGTGCCACGATTTCTAGTCGCCTTGTACTCCAAATCTTAACCATAACGAAAATCATCTACCGTAATAATTAACTAAATAATTATTTATAAAAAAATCTAAAAAAATCACCATTTAAAACAAATAAAAAATATTTCAAAATTTTTCGGGAAGGGGAGTTACATGAAGCCCAAGAACTTTGCGCTAGAAACCCCAAGGAAGGATTTAGCAGGGTTCATCTTGAGTTGATGCGCTCGTATGAGATCGAAGACTGTCTTGAGGTCTTGTAAGTGATCACCTTTGAGACGGCTCTTGACTGTGATATCATCAACATAGCATTCAACCGTTTTGTGCAGATATTGACGAAAGATGGTACTCATAGCTCGTTGGTACGTAGCACCAGTATTCTTCAAGCCAAAGGGCATCACTGTGTAGCAGAAAACTCCCTTCGGAGTCCTGAATGACGTGTGTTTTACGTCATCGGGAAACATCTTGATCTGGTTGTAGCCCGAATACCCATCCATGAAAGACATGCGTTCGAAGCCACATGTATTGTCGATCATCACGTCAGTGATTGGAAGCAGGAATTCGTCCTTCGGGCAAGCAGTATTGAGATTCCTGAAGTCGATACAAACTCGTATCTTCTCATTCTTCTTGGTGACAGGGACGACATTGGCCATCCAGACCGGATGTTGCTCTTTACGGATAAACCTGCTGCTCGGGAGTTTGTCCACCTCCTGATCGATTGCGTTCATGATGTCAGAACAAAAATGTCATTGTTGTTGCTTTACTGGCTTAGCATCAGGCAAGATGTTAAGTCTATGCATTATGATGTTGGGATCGAGTCCTGGCATATCTTCGTAGCTCCAGGCGAAGACGTCGATATATTCTTTGGCCAATTGGACCAAAGACTCCCGGTCTTCTCCCTTAAGACTCTTGCTGATGAAGATGGGTTTGGAAGGAGATCCATCCCCAAGGTCAACTTGTTCGACCTCGTCTTCGGTAGGGGGTTCACGTAATTCAAAATAAGACTCCCATTATGCTTCTAGGCATTGAGCCCAGGGTTCTTTCTCAAAGAATTCTGGTGTTTGGTCATCGCCTTCATCCTCTTGAGATTGTGCAGATGCCATATTGACTGATAGCACCTTTCTGAGGACTGAGCCGATACTGGTATCGGAATCCCAAGTTGATGCTTCGGACGAATGAGAGTGTTCTATTTCTTCTGCCTTCAAACTCTCTGGAGTAGCCGGCGACGTGACATAGCCTACCCCCCGTCGAGTACGATGATAGTAGTCCTGCGCTTTCTTTTAGGTATTGGGAGTCGGAGGGGAAGATGCTGGCGTTTGCCGTAGTTCAGGCCTTTATTGCTTTTCAGGTCGTAACCCATCTTTTGAATGAGGTACTTTGTCTTGTCCGTGTACCGATAGACTTGTATTCTGCCGGTATCTGGTTCTGGCTCGAGTGGCGAAAGGTTTTGATGACGCTCGACTTTACCGAAGATGATGGATTCTTCATCATGATTCCTCGGTGGGACTATAAAATAGACTCCTTGAGACGGAACTACTCGATTTACATGATTGACGGTCGTTATTTGTGTTTGTAATGACCGTAGAACATTATCTAGTATATACATGGCATTCTAATGTAGAAGACTAGAATAATTGAAAGATACTCTATTATTGATAAAACACGAGATTTTGTCCCGCAGGATTACATTATCAAGAGAAGGTGCATCTATATCAGCAGATATGTACTCCCCTAACTCCTCATCTGTGAGCACTGGGGCTGGTTCGGAAGAGTTCATCGCAGATTTGACCTTGGGATCCGAGAGGGCTGTGTGGGCCTTCTCTTGCAGCTTGGATGATTGCGGAGGCTTGCCTTTAAGACGCACCTTCAGGGGTGCCTCGACTGCGCCTTCGATGACAGGTGCCTTCCCCTGTAGTTTTGCCACAAGGGGAGCCGACGTTTGAGGAGGTCTCCCCTTGAGCCATATCTTCAAGGAAGCTTCAGTGGATGTTCTACCTAGAGAAGCCGGCGCTTTTCCAGGTAGCTTGATGGTCATGGGAGGCAGCATCTGAGGCAGTTTCCCTTTGAGTCGAATCTTCAAAGGAGCGTCGGGAATCATCTCTGGCTCCATGTCCGGCTCTGTCGCTGTTTCTGCTTCGTCATCAGCATCGTTGGCTTCTCCCTCATCGAGCGACTTATATAAGCTAGCATCGGTAAAGTAGGCTTCGACCCCCTTGAAAGAGTCAATGCCCGCGAACTCTGTCCGAATGATGTCGTTGGTGGATACGTACTTCATACATTGGGGGAGTATAGATGGCACCACCATGTATTCGTGCAACCATAGGCGACCCAGCAGGAGGTTGTAGTTAACGTCGGCATCCACGACATAGCAAGTCACCTCGGTTCGGAGGTTATCGATATGATACTTCAGCCGTATTTTGCCCAACGGTTCACTTTTGCTAGCATTGAAACCACTGATTGTAGTGTTGGAAGGCGCCAGATGGTACATCGGGATCCCCAGTGTTGACAACAGAGTCCTAGGGATGATGCTGAGGGAAGACCCTGGATCAATCTGAATTCGCTTCACCTTGACAGAACCCACATACCATGTGTAATACATTGGCCTGTTGTGCTGGTTGTGCTTGAGCAGCATGTCTTGTTGAGTGAAGGTTATGTTGGGGATGACCTCATCCACACAATGGCAGTGCGCACATGTGGTCGGGATATCCTCAGGCTGCTTGACTTGACTGATGAAGGACTCAGCATCCTTCAAGGCTTCACAGAGAGCTTCGCGGGTATCTTTGGAAAGGCGAAGCAGCTCTTACAGAGATAAGCGGGCAGGAGTACCGGCAAGTTGTGCCAGTATGTCAAAGTTGTGGGGCTTGGCTAGCCCCGAAGTATTCTCCCTTCGCAAAGGCTTGTCGAAACGGGCCTCTACATGCTTCTATTTATTGGCTGCTGGAGGTTTGGATAGACCTCCTTCTTTGGCAGCAGGGACAGTGCAGGGAGGCACCACCTCGACGGCAGCCTCGTCGGGTTGGGCGTTCAGCTGTGAACGCATTTGTACAGGAAGTGCCTCTTTTTCGGAGGAAGAGACCATGCGGTAAGACTTGATCTTCTTGCCCTTAGCTTTGGAGGTAGAGCGTACCCCCGGTTGAGTAACTTCGGAGACGAGATCTGGGTGAACCCATAAGATCTCTCCCCGAGATGTGGTGAGTGGGATGAGTCCACTCACGTTGTCACAGGTAGGTGGTAGATTGACCACCTCCATTGTCGCCTTTGGGATGGGGACGATGCCATCTTATGTTGTGGTTGGCGGCAAGGTGCCGAATTGGAGCGACACCAGGTTGGCCAAGACTGTCTTCTCCTCGTTATCGATGGAGATGACATTCGCATTGATTATGTGCTGGATGTAGTTCTTAAGGATGTAGCAGTCCTGAGTTGGATGTCCGACGAACTGATGGTAGTGACAGTACCTCGAATTGTCCACTCTCCCAACCTCGTCGGGAAGCTTCGGGTCTGGCAATTTGATCTTATTACCCTGCTTCAGCATCTCGAAGAGTTGCAAGGTGTCATCATCATTGAAAGAATAAACCTCCTTTGGCCTCGGCGCAAGCGGAGGCTTCTGAGTAGGTGCTTGCACGCCTTTGGAGGCATTGACAGTCAGCACTTGCTTCCCATTCGTCTCACGTCCAGGGTTGTTGGCAGCAGGCCGCTTTTCGTTGTTTTCAAAGGCAGAGAAACTAACTCCCAGAAGGCGAGCATTGCATGCCTTCTTTTCTACGACTTTGGCCTCAATAATCGATGAACTCCAGTCGGGAGGAGGAGTGGAGTTGAGCCAGAGCTTGATCGCATGAAGCATGTTCATGCTGCAGGAGGAGAGGAGCGCATGTTCTGGCATGCCCGGGGGCAATCTGAAGTAGGCTTGTCGGAAACATTCGATGAATGCTCAAACCGTCTCCTTCTCCTTCTGACGCACCTCTATCAGAGATGCCATTGTCATGTCTTTCCCTCCGTCGTAGAAATGATCGAGGAAAAGACGTATCAAGTCGTCGAAGGAGGATATGGAGTTGTCAGGGAGACTGCAGTACCAGTCGTAAGCCACTCCTTTCAGTGTCCCGATAAACAGGATGGTGAGTAGCGCATCTTCCTTTGGGAGATGTCCCGTTTGAGACTGGAAGTACGTCAGATAACGGCATGGAGAGTCCTTTCCGTCGTACGGTGTCAACTTTTATGGTTTATACTTGGGAGGATAAACCACTTTGTTCCATTCGAGGGGGTATGGTTATGGGATCCCCATCTTCTGGCGCTCTTCCTGTCTATTTTTCGACTCAAAGCGCTCACGCAAGTCCCTGATCATCTCCACTACGTCTTTTTTGGAGCTGGAAGTCGGAGAAGGTGGTACAGCCTGGGGCTGTATATTTGACGATTCCGACGTCCGAGGTGCTTCGTGACGATCTGTATCCAAGGATACCCGTTGAAGGGGTACACTCGATTCTCCATTGGCCCCTGGGTCAGGACCGGTAGAAGGTGCTCTGGCCAAAGCTGACCGTATCTCGAACACTGCTTGAGTCAGTATCTGCATGGAGGCAGAGAGGGTTTTGAGTCCTCCCTCCAAGGTATCCATACTGTCACCCTCATTTCCAGTATTTCCCGTATTTCGTATTTATACTCGTATCTAGATTTTGGCATGTATTTTTATTTTTCTCAACTTGTGGAATTTCGGTATTTCTCGTATTTGGGTTTTGGTTTGGCTCGGTTTTAATGGGTTGGTTCGGTTTGGTTTATGTAACGGATCACCTTAGCCTATGCTACTCCTCATCCCCACCACAACTCCCTCTCTTTATATCCCCACCTACCACTCTCTCTCCTCATAAACACCATTAATTTCTTTCTTCTTCTTCTTCTCCTTCCTCAACACAACTCTCCTAACCCTAGGCAAGTGCATCTTGCCACTACATGAGGACCCTCTTTTCTTTGTCCATTTTCTAGTTTAGGACATGGAGATCAACATTAGTTCTTAGGTTTTTATGATTTGGAGTCTCTGTTGATGTAGATCTAAGTTATTTCTATTTTTGGATTTTGCATGGTTTGAGCTATTTATGTTAGTTTTCTATGAGTTTTGATGTTTCCATGTGGAAGAGCTTTCAGTTTCACCCAAGTTGGAACTTTGGAAATCCGGATTTGGAGTTCGGATGGCCAAGTTATGATCTTATGGAGCTTTGGGTTCTTCCTTGGTGTTCTTGCTGTTTGGAGAAGACAGTGAGCAGTGTGCAGAGCTTCTTAGCTCACGCACACTGAGCTATGCGCGCTCTTTAGCGCTGCGTACGCTGACTTGAGTACGCTTCCTGTTGGAAGCGTGTCTCCCTTGAGTTTGCGTGACTTTTCACGCAGCTGCTCCCTTCAGCTTGCGTGACTTTTCACGCAGCTGCTCCCTTCACCTTGCGTGACTTTTCACGCAGCTGCTCCCTTCAGCTTGCGTGACTTTTCACGCAGCTGCTCCCTTCAGCTTGCGTGACTTTTCATGCAGCTGCTCCCTTCAGCTTGCGTGACTTTTCACGCAGCTGCTCCCTTCAGCTTGTGTGACTTTTCACGCAGCTGCTCCCTTGAGCTTGTGTGACTTTTCACGTACACTACTCCTTGAGCGTGCGTGACTTTTCACCTACACTGCTCCTTGAGCGTGCGTGACTTTTTACCTACGCTGCTCTGTAGCGTGCGTGACTTTTCACCAACGCTGCTCCCTTGAGCGTGCGTGACTTTTCACATACGCAGCTCTTTCAGCGTGCGTGACTTTTCGTACGCTGCTCCCCTGACCCCTTGCTTAACCCATTGGCTCTTGGAGTTTTGGTCTTATTTCTTTAAGCTTGGCTTTTCTATAGTCCTGTATATTAATATTTTATTAGATATTTCATGCCCATTTTATATCCTTACGCCTTTTGTCATGAACTTGATTTTACTTAATATGTTTGGAATGACTATTGTACATGGCATGATATGACAAGGAACTAGCATAACACGACAATGACCCGTAGTGGTGCACTCCTGACATGACCAACCTGACATGATAGTGGCCCGTCGTGGCGCACTCCTGACAAGTACCCTGACAAGATTTATCTTGATAATTTAACTTGACCTGCCTTGACACCATGGGTGGTTCTTCTTGCTTGCTTGTTAAATCCACTTGTCCTGTCTTGCATCATGTCTAGGAGGGGACTCCTGAGTACCACGGTCAGGAGTACCTACTAAAATGGATTAAGGTTAATAACTAGAATAATTCAGTAGTCATGAAGAGATGACACAGCTACAGGCAATCCCGTTACCTGGGCGCTCTTGGGATCTGTAGCCTGCCGTCGAGTAGGGCACATTTCCAGCGCACCGTCGAGTGTTGCACCCTCTAAGTCACCTAAGGGTACATTTGTCTCCTGGACGATGTACCCACCTGAATTCAACCCTAATCTTTCGTCCTAGGTAGCCTGGATGGTCTGCAGGGCTTGTGGCTGTAGAACAATCTTACTGCATCTTGTTAGTAAATAGGCCTGTGATAACCCTAGTTAGTTAAAGTAGTAAGCCGTAGGATCTGCTTGGCCGTGATTGATTGAATGACGTATAACCAGTCTAGTCATGTCTTGATCCAGTACAAGATTGCTTCCTGTCATGATTACTTATATTACTTATCTCGCCGATAAATGATGGGAAACCAAGCTCTGTTCAGATGAAGGGTTACAACCCCGGTCCTTGTTTGGTTTACGGGTTATAACCTGGCTATCGGAATAGTTCCATGGTTATCTCGTCGTATATCATCCTGACATATTTTTATAAATTCTAGTTTTAATATTATATCTTCTTGTGTTGATGCTGGCTTTTGTTCTTATTTCGTGGCCCCCTTGTGGCACTTGCTCTTTCTGGGGTTGATCCAGCTTGTTTTGTGTGGCCAAATTTTGGAGCAGCTCCCGAGGATCTACCAAGCTTCCAGCCCAATGGTGGCGACTAGAAGGAACCCGGGCTACGAGTGGGTTTTCTATTTTGTTTCGCTCACTCTATTGTAAAGTTATTCTTTTGAGGCGTTTAGCCGACGAGCACCTATTAGCTCGATGCACTTTTACTTACTGTCTGCCTACGGGCTGTAAACATGATTAACAAATCCTAGGGTTGATCATGTATGACTTAAACTCTTGCTAGTCCTAACATTTTGTACGACTAGCTTCATGATCAGCTGATATGTAATATTTGGGACGCCTTTTATTGTATATTTAATGATCATACATCTTGTAATTATATTATTTGCTTGAGATTGAGATAATAGGCTTGACCTTAAGAGACTGCTGGCTTGTAGTAAACCCTCATATCTAGACAGCCGTGACCGTATAGTTGAGATGTATTCTATTTCAATATACGTAGCTGGCTATGTCTGTCCCCGCTCTCCAGTATTCTGGTTCTGGGGCGTGACACATATGCTGAACGAGATCTGCTGGTGGCGCATCTGATTCCGTATCACCACCTCCCATCATGTATACTGTCATGACGTGACTGGAAATGGATGGATCGGTTGAAGCTTCGCTTTCAGCCTCGCTCTCTTGTAGAAGAGGAACTTTCCTCGGAGCTTCGTCTTGGCTACCCCCAGCTATGTTTTAGAGGATGTTTTTATCTTCGGGTTGAAGATCCACAGGGGCTTGACTACCCCCTGCTATGTTCGGGAGGCTAGCTTCGTCTTCGGGATGAAGATCCACAGGGGCTTGACAACCACCAGCTTCCTCTGAGATCTTATTTCTCTCCCTGGTGCCCTCGAACACTCCTAAGGATGGGACGGTCGTCTTGGTCTTCCTCAGCTGGCTCTTGGATGAGGACGAGGTCGAGGAGTTGCCAGTCGCCTTTCGAATTGATGGAGAATTAGAGACTATGTTGCAAGAAGTAACCTTTAGTTCTGGCTCCTCTTCAGTTAACACCTTCTTCTCGAGGCGACGTTGGAGAGGTGTTGATGATTACAGCCGCTGGAACACAGACTGCCTTGGTGGTACTGCTGTCTTGCAACAACAGTTGATGGTGACTACAGCACAGGTGTGTCCTGTGAGGGACGCATTGTTCTTGTCAGTCGACCCTTCTGATCGACATTTGTGAGTGATCATGTTACGCAAATTATTGGAGGAGAGTGCCACCTTCATACCCCCATCAGGCGCATGGCAAAGCCAAGCGCCGGGGTGGTCAAGTGAATGCTGCACCCCCTGGTCCGACGTAAAAGATGCGCCCAGATCAATATTGGGGGAGCAACATTTAAAGTGACTTGAACCAGCCTCAGACGCATAACCAATGTAGGCGCAAGGGTTCAAGACCACTGAATTTGCCTTGCACGACTTGGTTGCGAACGCAGCAGATGCGCCCAAGTGTGACAAGGACTTTGAAGGTCGTCTCGTTCGTAGCGCAGAAGCACCCGAGTCAACCTTGTGCAATTTACCATTGGCAGCGCGCATGATTGTGAGCGCATGCCTCTGGCTCACTGCTGGCATAGCACGTTCGAGACGCATGGCCCGTGCTGTCTTGGACTTCTTCGTACCAGCCCACTGGGGCGCATAGTACTCAGAGTCCAAATTATCCTCGCCACGACAGTGATTGAGTCTATCAAAGACAGATGCCTTCTGTGGCGCATCAGAGTTAATGCGCAGGGCGTTAGCTGTGTCCCTGCTCCGTCGACGCATCTTCCTCGTCTGAGAGGGAGATGGTTAGGGAATATGGTCAGCCCCATGTTTCCCCGAGAGATACGCTGCACCGGTGGGCGCATCTTGGCTGCTGAGTGTAGGCCTTTAAAAATGACAGTCACGCTGAGTTGATCAGGACAGAGTCAAAAGTCACGCTCAGTTGATCCAGACAATATTTACAAATCATGCTGGGGAGACAGCTCATCATTTGTCAGAGAGTAATTATGACTGACAGTACAACAGTCGAAGAATGTCTCTTCGTATGCCACATATGTACAGAATTCGAGAGATCACAACCGTCTATTGCGTGATTTTCGAAATCTTCTTCAACAAGACTCAACCTTCGTCAAGTTGGCGTACCAAAAGAGCTTCTTGTCATTTAATGTGACTGACAAAAGCAATCACTACCAGAGATTTTGTGTCAGTCGAGGCACGCTGAATCAAGACAGCTGGCAGTTCTATCCCAAAATCTGCGTGTATTCTGAAGTTTTCTTCCTCAAGTCTGCGTGGATTCTGAAGTTTTCTTCATCAAAGTCTGCGTAGATTCTGAAGCTTCTTGCCCCAAGTTTGCATGGATTTTGAAGCTTTCTACCCCGAGTCTGCGTAGATTTCGTCTTCACCAAGTCTGCGTGGATTCTGAAGCTTCTTGCCCCAAGTTTGCGTAGATTTTGAAGCTTTCTACCCCGAGTCTGCGTGGATTTTGTCTTCAACAAGTCTGCGTGGATTTCATCAAATTGGAGTACGTGGCAGCCATGCCACTGATCTCTCGCCTGCGTGTCCTGTAACTTGCACACGACTTATGCATGATTGCCATGTGTCCAACAGTTACAGGCCACGTCCAGTAACTGCTCACAACCTTGCGTATGTTAAATCCTGCGTGATTTTCAACTAAGCACAGGCTGTGAAGACAGTTATCTTTTCAGTTATTATTTTTGACTCTATAAATAGAGTTCTTTTTCTCATTCATTGTACGGATACATAGTTATCTACTGTCAAAATTTTGAGAGCTTTTCTTCTTCGCATAGTCCAAGGGATAAAGTGATCGTCTTCTAGATCAGATTCCCACAGTTGTAATTTTCCCAGATACACAATAAATAAAGGAATTTATTTATGGAAAACAAATTGGCGACTCTGCTGGGGAAAACCATCTCCTCTTCTGAGATGGCAACAACTCAATGCGATACTTCGTCAATCGGCTCGACGAAGAAGGTGATGACGATCCAATTCGATCAACTCGCCTATGAAGAAATGCAGCGGGCTAAGAGTGGTAAGCCCACTACAGCCTCCATCATCACTGCCAAGTCGAAGGGACACTCTATCTATGTCCCTAAGAATCAGTTGGCAGCCAATGGTGAAGTCTCTGCCACAGTGTCTGCTCCTAACACTGGCAAGAACTCTACTGCAAGCACGCACACTCTTGTGCGCTCGAAGATGAAAGCAATCAAAGATCACGCTAACAGTACTGGCTCCTTAGCCAAATCTGTTCCAGTGTGTGTCTCCAAAGTTGAAAGTCACGCTGACAGTACTGGCTCCTTAGCCAAATCTGTTCCAGCGTGCAATTTCAACCTCAAAAGTCATGCTGACAACACTGGTTCTTTAGCCAAGTCTGTTCCAGCGTGCAATTTCAACCTCAAAAGTCATGCTAACAATACTGACTCCTTAGCCAAATCTATTCCAGCGTGTATTTCCAAAGTCAAAAGTCACGCCAACAGTACTGGTTCTTTAACCAAGCCTGTTTCAGCGTGTATTTCATCTAAGAAGAATAGCTCTTTAGCTATCTCTTCCTCTTTGCCAAGTTCTACCAGAACTGGGGGTGGTCTTCCACACAAAGTCCCTTCGAAAAGAAATAACTCTTTAGTTGTTTCTTCTGCTCCTGTAGTTTTTACTTCAGGAACAGCTTTGACTGATAATTTTGTTAGTCAAAGAAAAGGAGATGGTCTTTTGACTACTCTTCCTTCTGGACATTCTATGTCTCAAAACTTGAATGAGTCTAAGAAGAAACATTCCTTAATGTTTTCTTCTATGACTTCTTCGAATTGGGCACAGAATTTGTCTAGAAAAGGTCTGTTACCAACTCCTAATCAAGGGGGTGGTTCAACTCTTCCTTCTCTACAAATATCCAGATCAATGGAAGAAAAACCCCATGTGTCCAAAACCAATGTGTTACCTCCAACTGATCTAAGAACAAAAATTAACACTTCTGGTGTTAAGAAACCATACCAGTTGGAAACAAGGATAAGAGATCCAGATGCAGAGTATGCAAGAAACTATGTGGCTCATATTAATCATTCTCTATATAATCAAGAGCCATCAAGACCCAAGAACAGGAAATATATTCCTCAATCTTCACAAACAGATTTACGAGAATATCTTCAACAGAAGAGAAGAAGTGATTCTGTGTCAAAGGACCATGCTGAATGTGACTTCTATCCAAGAGTCATAATTCAATGCAGATGTAAATCAATGGCTCATGATCATGTTGATCATGAATGTGACTTCCAGCCAAGAGTCACAATGCAATGCAGAAGTCAAACAAAACGACAATCTGTCTTCAATCGGATTCAATGTGAACCTATGCCTGATGAAGATGAGCCTTTGTTTGCTTCTGTCAATATGACCTCTCGGGATGCTGGGGGTAGAGTTGATAGTCCAGATGGAGTATAGAAATACCAGAGCAAGAGTCCTGGCCTCTAGTCAAAGAAATTTGATCTCTGAAGATGATTCTGAATTCCTTGGAGAATCTAACTTCCCACCTCTTCCTACTGGAGGTAGTTCTCCTATAATTGACTTTGATGCACAAAGCAATGATTCAGAACAAACAACATCTACCAGTTCATCAATAATTCCTCGTACAGTCATGACTTATATGGTTGATGGGAATACTGATGAACCTTCTTCTTCCTTGACTCCTCAAGATCAAAGAATTGCTTCTTTGGAACAACAAATGAAGTCTATGGCTGATACTATGAAGTCGATGTATGAACTCATGGCAACACAGATACAAAATCGACAGACTGTACCAGATGCCATACCAACTGACACTGATATGAGTCCAGTACAAGTTCCTCCAGCAGTACAATCTAATACTCCTGGACCAGCTCAACCAAACCCTAGTCTCTCTGGAGCTGGGGGTAGTGCTTACAATGTTGTTCCTCCTCCCAACTATTCTCTACAAGTTACAACTCCACAATCTTCTAGAATTGTTAATGAAGAATTGAGGAATCTCAAAACTCAATTCGAGGCATTCAAACAGAAAGATGGTTTACAAAGATTAGACATCAAACAACCTTATCCGATAGAATGGAAGCAAGTATCGTATCCTCCTAAATACAAGCCTCCCACTATCTCATTCTATGATGGAACCACTTCTCCAAGTCAGTTCATTAATCACTTTGAAGTGATGACTGATCAGCTGCAACCAAGCGACGCCCTCCTTACTCGGGTGTTTGTTGGATGTCTCAAGGGAACGGCTTATGAATGGTATAGAAGTCTCCCAGATGGGAGCATTACCTCATTTTCTGATTTCAAACAGATGTTTCTTGAACGGTTCTATGAAGGGCTCAATGACATGACTATGTCTGCTCTTATTAGAATCAAGCAGAAAAATAATGAAACTACAGAAGAGTACATTGAACGGTTTCGAAGAGAAGCTCTGAAGATGCCTCTTGGAACTCCTGATGCTGTCACCATCGACACATGCAAATCAAACTTGTTGCCAATCATCAGCATGTGGACAGGATCCACTCAATTCCAAGACTGGCCTTCTTTTATAGTTAGTGCCAAGGCCGCAGAAATTAGTGCTAAAACCTTCAAAGGTTTAGGAGTGCAGATGACTCCTAAAGAAACAGGTCAAGGTACTAACAATAAAAACAATGCTCACAAGGGAAAAGAAACTCTTGAAGTTAATCTTCAGAGCAAAGATGCATCAACTGTTCAAACCTCTCCTACAACTCAACAACCAAGAACACCTCGCCCCAAAGAAGAATATTCTTTCGATGACGACGATGCCCTTGGTATCTTTGAATGTCTGCTGAAAGGTAATAAGATACAATTACCTGAGATCAAGAAACCTGATGAAGCTGGTAAAACAGATCATCCCAAATACTGCCCATATCACAGAATGCTGGGTCATACAATTCGTACATGTTATGTACTGAAAGGAAAGATCCAAGAAATAATTAAATCTGGAGCTATCTCTCTTACTCCAAAAGAGAAAACCGTCACCTCCAACGTCGTCTCTATGCAATTCGGAGATTTCCCTCCTCAACTCCTTGAAAGTGGGATCGTTCCTATTCCCAAGGCAACTCTTGACATAGTGAATCTTCCTCCTCCACGGTCTGAAGGATTAGTGCCAATCACTTTGGAAACTAGAGAAATCATGTGGATCCATCCTGATCTAGTGGCAGATTTTGAATCGCCTTCTCCTCAAAAGACTACTTCTCGAAAGTCCAAGAAGGCTGGAAAGATTAAATCATGTCATATGACTTCTCTTGGATCTATTCCTGACACAGAGCCAAAAGAGAAAGAAGAAGCACTTGTTAGTGCTACTCGAACGGGGAAACCTTATCTAAAGGATTATTCCAAAAATCCTGAGGATCCTCTTGATATCCCTCCAGCTGATAAAGATGCTTCTAATATTCCTCCTGAAGAAGAATCATCCACTGAACTTGTTCCTCCCAAGCCTACAGCTCTGGAGAAAGGCAAACAACAGGCTAGATTTGATAAGCCAATCAAGAAGTCCTCTCCTCTTGGACTTCAGAAGCCTTATAATTTTGACATTTTAGCTCAGCTTGCTAATACTCCAGCTAGAATGTCCCTCTTTGAACTTCTACGTCTTTCCAAAGAGACTCGAGAGACATTAAGTGAAGCACTTCTACAAGCTGACTCTTGTCTTGCACAATTGAAGAAGCCAGATGCAGAACCTGCCACTTGCTTACATTGCAACAGTGTATTAGAAATTATCCCAAATATCACCTTTACACAAGATGACATGCTATTAGAGGATAATCGACATGATCGGCCTCTCTACTATACCGGTTATATCGATACAATGAAGATAGATCGTATCCTCATTGATCCAGGGTCTGCTATAAGCATAATGCCAAAGAGTCTATTGGATGAACTAAAAATCCCTCTTCACAAGCTCTCTAAGACGGTTACTACTATCATGGGATTCAATCAAAGCCGAAGCGAGCCTTTGGGAAAGATTCATCTGAAGCTTCAGATAGGCGATTTCAGATCCAAAGTCACTTTCTATGTGATCGAGATCGTGGGATCCTATAATCTTCTTCTAGGGAGGCCCTTTCTTCATGAAAATAATGTGGTGCCTTCTATTCTTCATCAGTGTTTTAAATACATTGATAGCAATGGAAGAGTACAAAAAGAAGTTGCTGATATAAATCCCTTCCATGGGGTTGAAGCTTATTTCAATGATTCCCGAATGTACAAAGAAGAGTATACAAGGGTTATACAAGCTATGAAGAAAGAGAATTCACAAAGTGAGACCTTAATCATTCCTGTTAAAGGTCGAACTATTCAGCAACAATCTCCCAAACTCTCTGAAGAAGGTTCTTTCATCATTCCGGTGAGTGGACGGATTTCTCCGTTACCTCAGTCGTTTGCTCAAGACACAATGATTATTCCTGTCAGTGGGCGTACTGTAATTCCTGTATCTCCACATATGAAACATGATACTCTGCTAATTCCAGTTGGAGGGCGGATTATTCTTCCATCTCAAACTTCAAGGGAGCTCACCTCTTCTGAGCCATTTGTTATCGATCTTAATCGAAACAACGCTTCTTCTCGTTCTTCTTCTCCCCCTTTAGTCATTGACTTGGCTAAAATCTCTAAGGCTCAGCCTTCTCCCAATGTAAATACTGCTACTTTTACATTTAATGAAAAGTCTCCATCTTTGCAGTATGCTGATGTGCGTAATTATGTTCATAGTTATTTACATTTGTTAGATGACTTGAACGCAATAACCATAGGGGTTGTACAGACTGTTCATACAGATGTATCCCTAGAACCTGTACAATCTTCATACTTTCTAGTTCCCAGCAGAAAGCCAGGAGACATTCCAATATTTTTCTATAAAGGGCCCCAAAGTCCTTCTGATTTAGAAGATGAAGACAAAAATGATGACACTGGAAGATTACAACTACGTCGTTATTGTCAGCAATCTAAAGACATCATCAAAAATATGGGCTATGACTTCAGGACTGGCCTCAATAGTGGAAAGGGAAGAAAAATGCCTGTTCGTATTCCTCCTCTGAAATATGGAAGGACGAAATACGGACTGGGCTATATAGCTCCTACTCCTTTTATCAATATTATCCATGAAGATCCCAAGTCTGACGAAGATAAGAGATCTGATTCTTCTAGTACCACTTCTTGGGATTCCGATACAAGTATCGGGGACTTCTACTGCAACATTCTGTCTTCCAACATGGTTTCCATTGACCATTCTGAAGAAAGTGATGAAGACGAAGAAGAGTTTGAAATCTCACCTGAATCGGAACAATGGGCCCAAAGATTAGATAATCAATGGGAGTTCCGTTTCGAGCAAACAGAACCTCCGACTGAAGACAAACTTGTTCAAATAGATGTTGGTGAAGAGGGATTTCCCAAACCAATATTCATTAGTGAAAGTCTTTCTGAACCTGATAAGCAAGACATGATCAAACTCATTCGTGACTACATCGACGTCTTCGCTTGGAGTTATGAAGATATGCCAGGACTTGATCCATAAATTGCAACTCACAAGCTCAATATCTTGTCGAATGCTAAACCGGTCAAACAACAACAGCGACAATTTCGTCCAGATATTATGGATGCAATTGAAGTTGAAGTCAATAAACTCATAACCTCCGGGTTTATTAGAGAGGAACAACATTCCGATTGGGTGGCTAACATAGTTCCTGTCCTTAAAAAGACTGGCAAGGTCAGAGTATGCATAGACTTTCGCGATCTCAATGCGGCATGCCCTAAAGACGAATTCCCTCTACCAATCACTGATGTCATGATTGATAATACCTGTGGATTTGAGCGGATGTCATTCATGGACGGGTATTCTGGATACAATTAGATTAAAATATTTCCAGATGACGAGAAGCACACTTCTTTCAGAACGCCGATCGGTACATACTGTTATACAGTTATGCCATTCGGTCTCAAGAATGCAGGAGCAACTTATCAACGAGCTATGAGCACTATATTCCGTGAACATTTACGGAAAACAGTCGAATGCTATGTTGATGATATTGCAGTCAAAAGTCGACAAAAGGAGGATCATATCCAAGATTTAAAGACTATATTTGATCTAATGCGTAAGCATCAATTAAAGATGAACCCTACTAAGTCCTTCTTAGGCGTCTCTAGTGGTAAATTTCTCGGCTTCGTCATTACCTCTAAAGGTATACACGTGGATCCCGAGAAGATCAAAGCCATCCAAGAGATGCGTCCTCCACGTACCTTAAAAGAGCTACGAGGATTTCAAGGAAGGATCGCTTATATCAGGAGATTCATCTCTAATTTATCAGGACGCTGCAGACCATTCAACAAACTTATGAAGAAAGGTGTTTCTTTTGTCTGGAATGATGAATGTCAGAAAGCATTCGATGATATAAAACAATATCTGATGAGCCCTCCAGTATTGGTACCTTCCGTTTTAGGAATTCTATTTCTCCTATATACTCGAGCAATGAGTCATTCATTGGGTGCATTACTCGCTCAAAAGAATCAAAATGGTCATGAACAAGCCATCTACTATCTCAGTCGTACTATGACCGGAGCTGAACCTCGATATTCACCGGTCGAAAAAGAATGTCTAGCCTTGATGTTCGCTGTTCAAAAGACACGACGTTATATCATTGGCCAGACTATTCATGTCATCTCCAGGATCAATCCTATACGGATCATGATGAAGAAACCCAGTGTTTTGAATTCTCGATTAGCTAACTGGGGAATCCTACTTGCACAATATGACATGCATTATATTCCTCAGAAGTCAGTCAAAGGACAAGCTTTAGCTAATTTTCTGGCTGCTCATTCAATTCCAGAAGATTCAAAACTCTATGACGAAATTCTAGATGAAGTCCTAGATTCAAACCAAATTGCTGAAGAAGATCCTACTTGGCGTCTATTCTTTGATGGAGCTTCAAGGATAGGTCCTAATGGTGATATTGTCGCTGGAGTTGGAATCGTTCTTGTATCGCCAGAAGGTCTTGCTATCCAAAGAGCTTATTCTCTCGATCAGCCGTGTTCAAACAATGTAGCTGAGTACAATGCATTACTCATTGGTCTTCAACTCGCTAAACATCTAAATATTCAACATTTGGAGGCGTACGGAGACTCTAAACTCATTGTCAATCAGATAAAGGGTACTTATGAAGTCCGCCATCAAGATCTGGTTCCTTATCATAGATCAGCTATAATTATGGCTTCTTCGTTTGAAGAATTCTTCATTGAACATGTTAGACGAGCATGTAACACAGAAGCTGATGCTCTAGCTAATCTTACAGCGGTGTTGGCTATCCCAATTAGACGACAACAAATGATTCTTGTTTGCAATCGAGAATTATTTCATCTTGAAAATAACCTGACCCTAGGACTTCCAGTTGACACTGAAGAATCAACATCTCATGACGTCAACACAACAAGAGGATTTGGATTTAGTCGTAAATCTTCATCATCTTCATCTGATTCCAGTATGGAATTCATCTTCAGTCATTCGGCCGAGAATCAAAATACGGATACGGATTGGAGGCTTCCTTTCTTAGATTTTGTATTGTATAATATTCTTCCGAATGATCCGAGTGAAGCAGCATCTATCAGACGACGATCATTCCGATTCTATTATAATCATACAACAAAGACCTTATATCGTCGAGCCTATGATGGTTTACTTCTCCGATGTGTTGCCGGTGACGAGGCTCAACAAATTATTCGTGAAGCACATGATGGAATTTGTGGAGCACATCAGCCTGGACCGAAACTTCAAGACCGTATTCGACGTATGGGTTATTATTGGCCTACTATGGTATCAGACGCCATCGAATATGCAAAGAAGTGTAAAGCTTGTCAAATCCATGCGGATTTTATTCATCAACCTTCGGAATTTCTACATCCGACGGCAGCATCATGGCCCTTCGAAGCTTGGGACATGGACATTATTGGTCCGATCAATCTGCCGTCATCCAAGGGTCATCGGTTTATTCTTGCAATAACCGATTACTTCTCCAAATGGGCCGAAGCCATTCCTTTGTCTGAAGTTAAACCGTCCAATGTCATTTGCTTTATTAAGCACCACGTCATCTACAGATTTGGTGTTCCTCGACGCATTATTCATGATAACGGACCACAGTTCGTCAGTCAGAAGTTTACTCGATTCTGTGACGATCACCGGATCAACAATGTGGCTTCTACCGCATATAATCCGGCAGCTAACAGATTAGAAGAAGCTTTCAACAAGACCATCATCAAACTCCTAAAGAAGTTTGTCTCTACTAACAAACGTAATTGGAGAAAGAAGCTCGGTGAATGTTTGTGGGCTTATCGTACTACAGTTCGTAATGGTACTAAATGTACACCCTTCCCTCTGGTGTATGGTTGCGAAGCTGTTCTTCCATTAGAGATTCAAATTCCTTCTTTAAGGATAGCAATCGCTAATGAACTCACTGCAGAAAATAATGATCGTCTTCGACTTCAAGAATTAGAAGCTCTGGATGAAAAGCGATTATCTGCTCAACAGAATATTGAATTCTATCAAGCTAGAATTTCAAGAGCTTTTAATAAGAAAGTCAGAATTCGGGCGTATCAAAAAGGAGAACTTGTTCTAACTGTCAGACGTCCTATGACTATGACTCATATGAGCAAGGGCAAATTTGACGCAAAGTGGGAAGGACCCTATATTGTGAGCAAAGTTTTCTCAAATGGAGCTTATCAACTCTCAGAATTGGATGGTCGAAAAGTTTTGATGCCTATTAATGGCAAATTCCTTAAAAAATACTATATATAAATGTAAATGCTTGTAATCATCAGACAGTTTCATGTTTAGAAATAAAATTTTTATTTTATTTTTATCATGAATGATGATACATGATATTAAAGAAGATCACTATCATCCTTTTCTACATTTGGATGTGGGCCACTGCCGTCCTTCTCGAAGACGTGATCAGCAAGAGTCGAGAACCTCCTTGCTAGAACCCACGAGGAACTTGCAAACGGCCATCCTCATGGCTTCTTCTTCTTCAGTCTTTCCTGGTTCGAGCAGGAAATCCAGAATGTCCCTTGGTGGTTTGGGTACAGACGAACCTTCGCCTGCTTCCGTCTTCTTCGATTGAACTGGATCAGCAGGGTGTTCTTCAGTGCCTTTCTGAACTTTTGAGGCAATTCCAGTTTTCTTGAATGCTTCTTCAGACGACATTTTTATGTTTGAAAGAAGGAAGTGTTCGTTCTTGTCAAATTTTTGCTATATTTATAGGCAGAAGTTCTACAAATAATGAAAAGTCACGTTCATCCGACGGTTCATCCATCCATTAATTGCGTTCATCCGACGATTCATCCGCTCATTTATTCGTCCGTTCATGATCTTCTATCAATTTATTAAAGTGGGGATTCGTTATTGATCATGTTTTCATAACCTCTGAATCAATTCTGAATCTACTTGCTCATTTGTCATTTTTGACCTCTGCATAGAAATCAATCTATTTTCTTTTGAGTTCCTACATATTATCACGTCCATAATACCTCTGATAATATCATATACTCTAAAATAGAAAAGAAGATTTCATTATCTATCATTTCCACAATTCATCCACAAATACAAATCTTTGAGCATAGAAGAATTATCATTTCCATTCTCATTTCACCACAAAAAGTCTATTACATTTTCTTAGACTTTCTTACAAATCATAATGGAAATCTATTACAAATCTTAGATTTTCATTCTACACCACAACAATAACCTAATAGAGATCTATATTCTTCTTTGGATCTTCTCCGTCGGACCTTCTCCGTCAGGTTCGTTGTTGGTGGCAGTTCCTGACTGTCTGGGTCCCAGTCACGACCAGATCAGCAGGAATCAAACTCTGGTCTTCTCTCTCAGACGAGAGGAGAACCACAGAGTATGGCAGCCCGAAGTCGTGGTGCTGCCAATACAACTGGTGGATTGGGGGTAACCTCTCAAGGAAGACAGGAATATATCCAAACCTTGGGATACAATTCCTAGTTCTCCCGTGAAAGGAACTCTACTACCCGATTTCTCGGGGTAGAGTTGACTCCACCATCCAACTCTCGTGTATAAAGGCTCTTCCTACCATCTGAGGAAGACCCTTCTATCCTACGAAGAGTTCTGAGTTGTCTGATTTACGCGTCAAAAGCGTATGAGCTCCCTGATGTAGATGTCAGCAGGATATTCTCCACAATATCCACATCCCCAATGCCAGTTCTAAAGAAAATTTTCAGCCAAGTTTCTGCAGAAAGTATCAACAGAAATCATTCAGTGTGCATTTATCAAACAGAAACAGGCGTGTATTGTTCAAATCAGAAACAAGAAACAGAAAGCCTATCTTCAACAGCAAAAATAATACACGTATTATACTGACTTACCTTCAAGTTTGGTGCTAAAGATTGGCAAACTCATATTTGATACAGTGCACAGAAGTCGAACATTAGAAAATATTGCTTTCCTGTTTGAGAGTGAAATCTCCCAAAAATTTCATTCTCAGAGAAGAAGAAGAGGAATGGGAGATGAGTATCTGTGAAACTCTTCTATCTATTTAAAGGGCAAAGTACAAGTCTATTCTTGGAAAAAATCCGCATAAATAGCGCTCGTAAACCGTGGAATGAGTGTTACGTGTGCTTTGGAAGACAGAGCAACATTGGAAATAGTCAAAGGGTGCTAATTAATATTCTTCATTAATGCACGCAGATTAAACATAGAAGTTGTACTTCATTCTTCAAGACAGGCACTGATGGCCTTACAAAAGATAAAACAAAAAGAGTGCAACAAAAGCACAAAAGACACGCTCTATTTTCCAGAGCGACTGAGCTTAATGCCTAGTTCTTCTACGCTTTTGACCCCCATGCGGTGTAACAGAGCCTTCAACATTTCACGCTGCTCTATGAGGCTGCGTCCATCAGAAGAGAACGAGCCATCTAAGCCAAAATAGCTCAAGAAATTCTTGGCTAGTTGCAAGGGATCATCTTTGAGTTCGAAGACAAGGGGCTCTAGCTCTTCACCCCCAAAAGTGGGGTCACCATGGGAACAAAAGCCCAACTTACGTGCTTCTTCCTCAGCTTTCTCTTTTGGTGTCATGTTGACGTAAGATGAAGATTAAATGAATCCTCTCCCTGTTTATATAACAGAGCTCGCTGGCGGTTCATATTCCACCATAAACTGGATGTAATCAGTCTCGAAAAATGAAGAGTCATCATGACATTTAATAAGTTCATTTGGATATTCTCAAAGAACTTCGAAGTCTTTCCGACTTTCGAAAATTTTAAAGTCATCACAGCGTGACTGATTTCATTTTATCATCTTATTTTCAAAGTATTTCGAAAATTTTGAAGTCTTTTCAATTTTTCGAAAACTTTGAAGGGGGTCTTGTAGGCCTTTAAAAATGACAGTCACACTGAGTTGATCAGGACAGAGTCAAAAGTCACGCTCAGTTGATCCAGACAATATTTACAAATCACGCTGGGGAGACAGCTCATCATTTGTCAGAGAGTAATTATGACTGACAGCACAACAGTCGAAGAATGTCTCTTCGTATGCCACGTATGCACAGAATTTGAGAGATCACAGCCGTCTATTGCATGATTTTCGAAATTTTCTTCAGCAAGACTCAACCTTCGTCAAGTTGGCATACCAAAAGAGCTTCTTGTCATTTAATGTGACTGACAAAAGTAATCACTACCAGAGATTTTGTGTCAATCGAGGCACGCTGAATCAAGATAGCTGGCAGTTCTATCCCAAAATCTGCGTATATTCTGAAGTTTTCTTCCTCAAGTCTGCGTGGATTCTGAAGTTTTCTTCATCAAAGTCTGCGTAGATTCTGAAGCTTCTTGCCCCAAGTTTGCATGGATTTTGAAGCTTTCTACCCCGAGTCTGCGTGGATTTCGTCTTCACCAAGTCTGCGTGAATTTTGAAGCTTCTTGCCCCAAGTTTGCGTAGATTTTGAAGCTTTCTACCCCGAGTCTGCGTGGATTTCGTCTTCAACAAGTCTGCGTGGATTTCATCGAATTGGAGTACGTGGCAGCCATGCCACTGATCTCTCGCCTGCGTGTCCTGTAACTTGCACACGACTCATGCATGATTGCCATGTGTCCAACAGTTACAGGCCACGTCCAGTAACTGCTCACAACCTTGCGTATGTTAAATCTTGCATGATTTTCAACTAAGTACAGGCTGTGAAGAAAGTTATCTTTTCAGTTATTATTTTTGACTCTATAAATAGAGTTCTTTTTCTCATTCATTGTACGGATACATAGTTATCTACTGTCAAAATTTTGAGAGCTTTTCTTCTTCGCATAGTCCAAGAGATAAAGTGATCGTCTTCTAGATCAGATTTCCACAGTTGTAATTTTCCCAGATACACAATAAATAAAGGAATTTATTTATGGAAAAGACTGAGGACGTCAGCGGGAAGGGTAGGCTGTATCGGTGCATCTCCTTCGATGGTGGTGCCAGGGGCGTCGACCTTGCGCACCCAGGCTTGGCGAGTCTTCTTCGGCTTCGACAGCCACTTCGAAGGACTTGCACTGCCTTCAGAGATGAACTCCTCATACGTCTGTTGATTAAGGCGTACGACCAGCGTCTTGTGGGAGGAGCCGACCTTCACGTCGTCAGATTGCGATACAGCTTTCTCGGCGGAGGAGAAAGAGGTCCCCATCAGAGTCACCAGCTTGTTTGCCATTAAAATCTTTTGATTGCAATTTCAATTACAAACGGAACAGTATTACATTGTAGGACTTAGATGTAGTCCTAGGAGTACACTTTTGTTTATCTGGGTCCCTGTATCGATGGAGAGAGTATTAATGCGTTGACTCCGTTGACGATTTGACGACGGTTCTCGGTTCTCTGAAGGTATGAGTTGCTCTGGGTGCTGGAGCTTGCGGAGAGAAAGAAGACGTTGAGTTTCTGTATCTGTCTCTCTCACTGTGTGTGTATGTAGGTCTCTCTGTCCGTCTGCAAGAAGGAGATAATCCCTCTATTTATATCTTGCAGGTTGGCTGCTCATACGTGCATATGTAGGATGCGCCTGTACGTGGGTATGCCACGTGGTTGCAGCTGCGGGAGACGCATGGATGATGTACCATCATTTGTGTGTTGAATCCTTCACACTAATTTTGTGGGTAGGCACGTAGCAGGGGAGAGGATCTTTCAGTTGCTGAGATCTTGGGTGATTAGCACCCCTTCATAGGCTGAATTGAGTCAAAGGACACGTGGCACGTGTCCGTAGCTCAAAGATCTCAAATTTGGTAGAGGGTAATCTGATAGGATGCGCCTGGGTTTGGGCGTATAAAAAGACTTTGGCTCGCAACCTTCAGGAGTCATGAACCAGTCTGGGTGCACGGCTTTTCAGGTGCATGCGAAGCTTCAGTAGCGACTTAAACTCTGTCTTTAGGGATCAGAGGAAGGTCTGAGGCGCATGGCTCTTGAGGCGCATACAGAGGTTTGGGCACATGGCTGCGGAGGCACATGCGAATGGTTGGGCGTCCACGTGGCTTGTAACCGCAGAAAGAGAGTAATGATCACGCTGACGTCAGCGGCACTTCGTTTTCTGTAAAAGCTGTTGCTGCTCTATCATCGAAGTATGGCTGCTGTCGTGTCAGGACTTCAGCATTTAATGTTCTTTGACGGGTGATGGGCTGTTGAGTGGGCGCATTGATCTGCGTTTCACTAGGCGCATGGGTCCATGTTGATTAGGACGCATGGATCTGTACTTTGTTGGGCGCATCCATAAAGGACGCTTGGTACCGACGGGCACGTCTGTTCAATACGTGCTATCTGACCGGCGCATCCATTTGCATGACGCATCTTTATTGGTCCGACGGTTGCGTTCCTCGATTGCTTTAAATAGCAATTTTGACTTGGCCGAATTCGAAGCGTCAGGTTCATCACATAAATGCAAATTCATTGCACGGGATTCGGAGAGCCCGCCACTTGGCACATGGGTTTGATTTGCCCGGCCTATAAATAGCAGCAGAAAGAGAGTTTGCTTCTCGTTCTCTCACGTCTTCCCGAATAAACTTATTTGCTCGAGCACATTCTGTTGACAAGATGCTCCCTAGGGTGAAGATGCGACGAATTGTCTTCATTCATGCACTTGAAGGTGACTGTTACATCCAAAAGTCGGAATCGCGGGCTTCTGAGGCAGGCGGAAGGTGCCTGTTGCATCCAAAGATCGGGATGCTCGAGCCCTGTCTTCGTTATGCTGGAAGAGCTGTAGATCGAAATTGTGGTGCTCCCATCTTCCTTGGGCTTTGGAGAGCGCTTCCTCCTGCTAGAGTGGGGTGTTGCCCACTCTGGTTGTGTTGAAAACTGCTCCTTTAGCCGCAGATCAGAATTTTGGTGCTCTCCTCTTCCTTGGGCTTTGGAGAGCTCTTCTTCCAGCTAGAGTGGGGATGATCACCCACCCTTGTTCTGCTCAATAAATGCTTCATTAGTCGAAGCACTTGATTGGGTCGAAGTAGAGCGCATATGCTGTGACTTCATGATGCGCATAACTGAGACGCTGAAATAGATATGCCTGACTGAGACGCTGAAATAGATACGCCTGACTAAGACGCTGAAGAGATACGCCTGACTGAGACACTGAAGTGATGCG
Organism: Iris pallida; assembly: GCA_029216955.1. Lineage (NCBI taxonomy): Eukaryota > Viridiplantae > Streptophyta > Magnoliopsida > Asparagales > Iridaceae > Iris > Iris pallida. Next base: position 1,685,034 of record JANAVB010009400.1, read on the forward strand.
TCTGACTGATGATATGCCTGGCGGGAGGCGCATGGCAGTTTGCTGCGCTTGGCTGTAGTCTTAGGATCTTTCTTTTTGTAGAAATTCTCCTTTGTAAAGCCTTTTTTAGACATGTAACAGACTTTTATATGAAATAAAAATCCTTTTGATATCTATACTTTTGTTGTTCTTTATTGTACCAAGTACTTTGTTAGAGTTCCCTGGCGCATGTAATGTTAAGCGCATAGGAATTCTAGCATGTGGATGCGTCTGAAATTCTTTGCTTCTACAATAAGCTTTGGAGGATCTGATCTGTAGTAGTCCCACCAGTCTGAGGCATAGGCTGTTGTGGAAGCATATAGGGCATCTGAGGCATGAACTATGGGACACTCTGAGGCCCGTACTGTGGTGGATATGAGGGATATAGAAAGGGATACTGTGGTGGGTATGAGGGAGGATACTGAGGTGGATACTGGGGTGGATATGGTGGTGGATACTGTGGAGGCTGCTGGGGTGGATATGATGGTGGATACTTTAGAGGCTGCTGTGGTAGATATGGTGGTGGATATGGAGGTGGATATAGGGGTAGAATCTGTGGTGGATAGGGTGGCGGAGGTGGCAGGTACTCTTCTTGAGATACAGGATTTTCGGGGTCTGTTTGCCCCACTTGAGGTGTCGGGGCTTGCTGCTGAGTAGTGGGTGGTGTCATCACATGCTGCAATCCGGATGGTGCTGGAGTGGTAGGGGACATGGGTGGCTGACCCTTTGGTCCTTCTTGAGCAGTGGTGTTCCCATCGGTAATGGCGAGAGGAGTAGAACGACCACTACGAAGATTCATCCTATTGGCACAAAAATAGAGATTACGTTAGGACAAGATCAAGCTAGATGCAAGACAAGCAGTCAAACGAGAATCCGAAAATTTTGAAATCAAGGAAGGTGATTAAGCATATGGATGAGATTCCTAAAACTCTATTCCTATATGCAGGCTTGCTTGGTACGGTAAAGTAACCAAATAATTTATCATGGCCTGCATGGGCCACCACAAAAATATGTAACGCCCCAGACCCAATATACGTAGGACTAGGAAATACGTACATGCCAGTTATATGCATACGCAGGCTACTCCAATATATGGAATCCACGTATACACACATAAGCTGTAATAAGAGAGCTCCATCCCATAACAATATAACATGGTCACAGGCAGTTTCTATATCTCATCCACAATGATAAATAAGAGAAATAACAAACCAAATGTCTCAACTCAAAATAAAGAGAAATATCTGTCGGGCAGAAACAAATCCACTATCGAGCTATGAAAAGAAATAAACTGAAATGAATAGGAAAAAGAGTATCAACTATATAAGTCCATCAACTAAGAATAGAATCAAATAGGCTCCGAAGGCGAGACCTCCTCAGCTGCAAATGGAGACTCTAGTCCAGAACCGTACTTCTCGGGATACTGCTCGTCGTCTATACCTGGAGAGATTACCAGGTCCTCAGAGGGACGTAACAAGATACAGGAAGAACATGCCAATATGAACTGTCAGAATAATAATAATAATATGCAAGACTCTCCTAGACACCAATATGTAAAAGGAATTCTAACCATCTAATGTGCAATTTAGAGGACAACTTTCATGTGCATGGGTAGGATTTTAGGCTATGTGTACGTAACTGGCATCCAGTCATCTGTATCCGTCCATAACGTCCAAGACGTCAGAGGGCATCTGCAAATATAATCGCCACAGTTCCATCCGAAGACTGTGGTTTACATGTTTGGATTCCCATACACACTAGCGACTGTCCTTCCCCAATGTTCCCCACTGTCCAAGTCATGCCCATGGCTCGTCCAGTTTTGTAACTGCTTGAGTCTCTAAAACCCTAGTCATAACAGTTACGATCATCTATCCGTCACACGACTTCTTACATAAAGATGGCCAGTCAATATGCAAGCTGTGCCCCTAGCAACATGTCTCAAACCGTATAGTGTAGGTGTCATGGCCAACAGAGATATAAGAATATCCCACAATAGGAGGGTAGTCCACTACAACTAAGTCGACATGCAACAAATACAAATAAAATAAGAAACGACTGATAAAGTCGCTTGCACCCAAGTGTAGCTTGGATGCACAGTTTATAACAAATAAGACAAAAATTTGAAACAAAGTAAATAAATGCTAAAAATAAATAATATAACAGTAAATATAGCAAGGTATACTTGCCTGGTGGTTGGAAGGTCTTTTGACGACGTCCAATAGATGAAATCGATAATTGAGAAGAAGCTACAAGGGTAGAACCTCCGCAAATATTTTCGGATGCTGAAATAAACATAAAAAATATTCTCGGTGTAAAAGATATACCTATAAAATGCCTGTCCGAAAATCCAATTCCGGAACAGGGGCAAAATCGTAATTTCGGGTCAAAACGATGTCCGTCGTTGAACCCGCTTTACACCGAAATGCGTGCCAGAACCTACGGTCTCTAAAGTCGTCAAACTACATGTCTACGGATTTGTTTTGACGAGATGAACCCAACGGCATATCCAATTTTGGATTCCGATGAGCCGTGCACAAAATCGCCCGAAGGATCGGGTCGCGGGCCCGCCAATTTTGGCGTTCCGATCAACCTTCTCAGAATCGGACCAAACTTGGCATACAGGACCAGAAAAATATTTTGAGTCCAATGGCGCAAGTTTTGTCGCGGTTTGACGAGTATGTACAAAGTAATTAGGAATTTCGAAATAGGCTGATACGGCGTTCTTCGACGGATACGGATCAAATTCTTCGTGCACACGTAACCAATTTGAATTCCGTCAAAGCCCACACGTCCGCGAATTCGATACGCACCTTTCGATACTTTCGGTTCGCGACCACGTCGCCCGGTTTGGCAGGACGCACGTCGTATCGGGCAGTTTTATTAAAAAATTTAGTTTTCGAAAATAGGTTTTTCTCGAACTTTGGAATCAATAATCTTTTCATATAAAGAATGAAAATTCAAACTAAAAGAAAAGATTTTATGTGCTATATATGGTCTATATTGTTGTTCAGGAAGTTTCGAAAACCCTCTACTGGATAGATCACAATCGCGCATCGAACATGGGTGTTTGGCTGTAGTGAAACTGTCAAGAAATAGTTTTTCGAGCATTTTCGAGTCGATGTACCGACTCACTGGGTTAATCTTCAGGGTACTACCAGGTAGGTCGTCTAGTGGGTCAGGTGGGCTATCTACGACAACTTGCAAAATCGAAATATATGAATTACGCATGAAAAATTTGGAACGATGATGGGGGTACCTTACAACTGTTGCTAACATAGTTCCTCTGTTTCAACTGTTCCAATGACGAACTCCGATGAATGACACGGTGGTGCCAGACTAAAACAGCGGGGCAGCATCGCCTGAGGTTGGAGGTGACTCTAGGATCAGGAGTTTAGTTTCACGAGAGGTTCTCTCGTAGTGTTTTCCAAGAACCCGAAGGAATTTCCTGATATATATACACCGATCCTTCCCGTTGATTTATACAAGAATTTAAATTCAATTTGGAGAGGGATTTGATCTGATCGGAGGAGAATAGGATAGGGATTACAATGGAAGAGATTCGGGAAGAATTGATCTAGGTTTGATTGGGTTTTCAAAATCTGAAAGTTTTAAAAAAAAAATACTAAACTGTAACACATGGGGGGCGCGGGCTTAGCTCTGTTGGGAAGAGCTACAGTGCTACAGTGCCCCCCCCCATAAGGCACTGTTCATCGCTGATTTTTTTTACTTTATTATATATACATATATTCTTATATATATTTAAATATGTATATATCTAAATATACACATATAAATCTAAAAACAATCATAATATTATCTATCCATATATTTAGTCTATTAAATATGTGTACATATGTATATCAATTCAATTGGCCATAAAATCAAATAATGATAATATCTAATAATAATTATAATTATTAAATCACAAAAATCACTTTAATAATAATAAAATAATAAAAATTACTCAGTTTAGTGAACTTATACTACACCCTTTATTCGAGTCCAAAAAATTGTACAAATATTGACGAACACCTATTTAATAATAAAATACAAATATTTGTACAATAATAAAAATAATTAGAAAAATATACATCAAGTTCTAAAATAGTTTAAGAAATATTTGTACATACATAAAATACGCAGACATGGCCATTTTTGGTCAACTACCTGTAACGCCCCAGTCCCAAAATGCTTAGGACTAGGTACGTATCCATGCAGCTGCATACATACGAAATATACTCCAATATATGGAAACTCGTATGTATACATAGGCTGTAAAATGCAGTAAACCAAGAGTAATCTAATCTCATCCACAAATGAAGAATAAAAGATATCATATAATCAACTGTAATAAGTCTTTGTACAATACGTTGGGCGGAGACAAAGTCCACTACCAACTATCTCAAATAAAAGGTACAAGCAGGAATAGATGAAATAACAAGACTAGCCAAGTACAATCATCTTCGAAAGGATGGAGAAGATCACGACCTCGACTAGAACACCTACAACTATCACAGTAGCACACACCTGGAGAGATAACCAGGTCCTCAGAGGGACGTAACAAGATACAATAAACATGCCATATAAATACTGAATATAAAATATGCCACAAACAAAGTAAGTGACAAGACAACAATAATGCACTCTAACCATACTAAAGTGAACATGCAGTTAAGAACAAACCTTTCGTCGCATGAGCCCTGGCTGTAAATAGGATCTGGTATAGTCCCCACTTGGGCACCAGTGACCACAGCGCATGACGTTCAAAAATGACAGTGGCAAACCTAAGAGGCTCAACATACCCGTATCTCCAGCGGAGCTTCCGGGTTACAAGGGAAGTGCAATCGAAGCCCATACGACAAGGAAATATTCTCTCCACCCAATGTACCTATCATGTCGCATCCACGACCATGTAACACTACTAACCGTCAAGTCTTCTAATATACAACTATTGACAGTTAGACCTAACGCATGCACACTGGGGATCAGCCAACACGTAAGGACCTCTACATGCTACTTATCTCACACATCCTCGTGGTACAACTGTGTCAAGGTATATGCAATACACTACAAACGGTAGTCTCTTAACTCTAAGTCCATATGCAACCAAAGGATAATAACAAAGTACAGCTAATATCATTGAGCAGACAATAAATCAAGAACTGTAAAAATTGGAAATAAATGAATAGTGATATGTAATAAAATGCTAACAAAATATAAACAGTATAATGGCAAGGTATCTTGCCTGGTAGTACAAAATGGCAAGTCCAGAAAATCACAATGTCAGCCAAAAAATGTCATAATCTCCAAACAACTCCGAACGCTGAAACAAACATCAAAAATGCACTCGATGTAAAAGATATACCTAGGAAACGCCTGTCCAAAAGTCTAATTCTGGAACAGGGGCAAAATCGTAATTTCGGGTCAAAACGATGTCCACCGTTGGACCCGCTTTGCACCGAAATGTGTGCCAGAACCTACGGTCTCTAAAGTCGTCAAACTACATGTCTACAAATTTATTTTGATGAGACGAACCCAACGGTATGTCCAATTTTGGATTCCGGTGGGCCGTGCACAAAATCGCCCGTTGAGTGGGATTGTGGGCCCACCAAAATAGTGTCCCGATCAACCTTCTCAGAATTGAACCAAACTGGGCTCACAGGACCAAAAAAATATTTTGAGTCCAATGGCGCAAGTTTTGTCGTGATTTGATGAGTGTGCACAAAGTTGTGACTTAATTTGAAAAGGGTCGATACGGGGGTATCTCGACGAATACGCACTGATTTCGTCGCGCACATGCAACAAAATCGGGTTCCGTCAGTTCCCACACATCGACAACATCCATACGCGCCTTTCGATGCTTATAGTGCGCGACCACGTCGCCCGGTTTGTCGGGGCGCACGCCCTATCGGGTGTTTTTCCACTTTTCGAAAACAGAATTTATAATTTTTTTTGAAACTTTAACAACGTGTAACTTTCTAAATACTAGATGAAAAATGAATCCAGAAGGTGCGTTACAATCTCAGTTATGTTGTTATTCTCTGCCTTTAATTAGTTTTTATAAAATCCTAATGTGCGTGACAAAAAGTGGCCAACAAGTTGGTGTTTCAAAACAGTTTTTAATATTTCAGAAAAGTGGTTTTTCTCCAACTTCGTCTCGATTTTTCGAGCAAGTTAGATGGCCATGTCGAAATCCACTTGGGGGATCTCGAAGAGGGTCATGTGGGCTTTCTACACGAATTTATGGATCAAAAATTGGAGTAGAATTGACAGAGAAATTGATCGGGGAAGTGGGATACCTTAAAGTGGGAATCTCCCGGTTTGTCGGGGCGCACGCCCTATCGGGTGTTTTTCCACTTTTCGAAAACAGAATTTATAATTTTTCGTGAAACTTTAACAACGTGTAACTTTCTAAATACTATATGAAAAATGAATCCAGAAGGTGCGTTACAATCTCGGTTATGTTGTTATTCTCTGCCTTTAATTAGTTTTTACAAAATCCTAATGTGCGTAACAAAAAGTGGCCGACAAGTTGGTATTTCAAAACAGTTTTTAATATTTCAGAAAAATGGTATTTCTCCAACTTCGTCTCGATTTTTTGAGCAAGTTGGATGGCCATGTCGAAATCCACTTGGAGGATCTCGAAGAGGGTCATGTGGGCTTTCTACACGAATTTATGGATCAAAAATCGAAGTAGAATTGACAGAGAAATTGATCGGGGAAGTGGGATACCTTAAAGTGGGAATCTGTTGTTTTATTGTTGTTGTTGTTGTCGCCGTGACGATCGGGAGGCGGAGATGCTGTCGCTCCGGCGAGGCTGGCACGCACGTCGAGGAGTGGGAGGAGGATGGAGGAGAGAGGAGAAGGAATTAGGGTTTGGATTAGGTGGTGGCGGCCATGTTGTTGGTGTTGCTGTTCCTAAGAATAAGGGGTCGGCTGGGTTATATATGGTTACAATATCAATTGCTTAAGGTGCGACCCTTTTTAAAGGCCAAGAGCATACAGTAGCACAAAGCTGCTAGTTAACTCATAGTTAGCTCGTGGGTGCCCCCATGTGGGCCATCTATTAGTGGTTATATATATATATATATATATATATATATATATATATATATATATATATATATATATATATATATATATATATATATTTCATTCCCTATCCTTTTCTTTTCTTTTATATATATGTATATATATATAAATACATTCAATGAGTCTCCACAATTTAAAAATAATTTTAACATTATATTTTCCATATATATAAGATATTTAAATATATGTTCAAATATATTCTCAATTTGGTTGAAGATAAACATCAATATTAATAACTAATAAAAATTAGCTATTGAGTTAGTCCCCAAAAATAATATTAAATAAAAGTAAAATAATAAAATATCAAATGGTGGTTTTAGTGAGCATATACCCCACACCCGTATTCGGGTCCAGAAAAGTTGTAAAATATTATAAAATATTATTTAATAACAATACCAATAATAATCAAATAATTAGAATTTGCACATGCAAATTTTAAAATAATTTAGGAGATATTTTTACATACATAAGATATGCCTACATGGTCGTCATTGGTCACACCATGTGCCTACTTGGCTTGGGTTCGGTTCGGGCCCAGTTCTGGCTGGTTTAGTCTAACCGGGTCATATAAAAATCAATATATAAAATAATATTTAAATAAAATACTTTAAATAAGTCAATTCACAATTTGGTGTGATTTTCCTAGTTTGGTCATCACCATGGCTAGGCTTCCCCCGGCATGACTGGTACACTAGTCAAGGCACACTGCTACAATTTTCGTGCTAAAAGTCATGGTCGTCTAGTGCTCCAAAACTCAACAATGGCTAACGTCATTTTAAAAAAATTAATAAAACCATAAATTGTATAAATTTATTTTTAAGTCTAATAAAATAATAAAAAAATAATTAAAAATATAGGGGTTTTACATCCTACCCAACTTACAAGAATTTCGTCCTCAAAATTTAGGAATAATATGATAGATAGGGTTGAGGGATAGGAAGAGTTTGTCAATACCAAAATGCAATTAAAATTTTGGAGGAGGCGATAAAATGGCGTTCAACACCACCATGCAATAGAAAATTGTAGAGTCGATATATACAAAAATATATCATTGTTATGGAATTGAATAAGGATTGCTAATGAAGGTGACAAAATTTGATAACCTGAATAAAAAATAGTGAGAAATTTAGTAGATCAAAGAGGATAATTAGACGTTTGGGAGATATGGTTCCTTGAGAGAAAACTGGATACTAATCATCTGGGTTGAGAGTTAGATTTAAGTAAATGATTAGAATCATTCTCGAGTGCTCAAGAATAATTGGGAGGACACGATAACAATTCTAGGGTTAAGGAACGAGGAGTAATTAAAGGCGAGGATACAGCCACATGAGTCGGTCGGTGGCTATCTACATTTATGTATAATTAATCGATTGGGCAACCAAAGATGATACCTTGAGTCTATCTAGCAAGTACAGTGCATTGTCTTTCCAAAATAAGTAAAAGACAAGAACAACAAAGGTTTCAAAGACGGTGTTATATATTGAGTACGAATTGCGGGGTTCATAGGCGGAGAAAATAATTCAAAAGAGAATTGCCAAGGCTGTCGCGGATAAGACTCTAAGGCAAGTTTACTATGTCTCCATCGGTCACTCCCCGATCCCGATATACGTATTTTTTATGGATTTCGTATACGGTATCCGAATTTAGCATGTGTATTTTCTGTATGTTATTTATTAAAGGTTGCATGTAGCTCTTAGGCTTGTCATTAGTGAAATGGATAGAGATTAGAGATTAGGGATTTGGGTTTCCATTAACCAACCCTATTTATAATCTCTTCCTCATTCTCTTTCCTCATTCACTCCTCCATTTATTTCCCTCAACCACCACTCCATAGGCAAGTACACCTTGCTCAGAAGTGGAGATTAGCAAATTTTCCATTCTTGATTTTTCTTGTCATTATTTATCTATAATGTTCTTCTCTTCATTCTCTACAAGTTTAGTTCTTGAAGTCTTTGATTTTAATGGCTAGATTTGTGTAGATCTAAGTTCCTAAAATCTAGGGTTTTATGGGTTTTCATGATTTTGATCTATCAAACTTGGCTATTTTCAAAAACCAATGGTCCTATGTTGTAGGAATTTTGATTCTACACAGTTTTGACCTTTGTAAAGTTAGATTTCGACCTGTTTTGAGGAAGTTATGGCCGAAGCAATATTTGGGTTCTCCGTGGTTCGCCTACGCAGGCTCTGGCAGGAAAGATGAGCAGTTCCCAGCCGCATGAGCAAAGCAGTCGCATGAGCATTGCAGCCTCATGTGCAATTCTCAGACGCATGAGCGTCTGAGCCGCATAAAGCCGTATAGCGTTGGGCAGTTTCGGCCGTATGGCAATTCGCAGTCGCATAAGAAAGGTAGCCGCATAAGTATTTGAGCCGCAGAAGTCTACTTTAGAAACGCTGCCGCATGGATTTCGTTTCCTGGCCGCATGGACTTTGTTCTTCTCCAGCCGCATGAGATCTCACCCTCCATCCGTATGCGCCTTGACCATTCGCATGGCGCTGGCAGTTCCAGCCGCATAGGCCCAGCGACTCTCTAGTCGCATGGGACGTAGCTCCCTGAGCCGCATGCGCCCCTTTCTTTTGGGCCACATATGCATGACTCTTTTCCAGCCGTATGTGCCTGCATTTTCCAGCCGCATGAGTCATGGCCGCATGTTCCCTTGTGTATTAGTCTTCATTTCTAGTCTAACTACCTATGTGAAGGCTGGATGATCCTATGTGTGTACAACGGTACAACCTATGTGAGCACCGAGGTGCTATCCTACGCGCTAAGTGTTCCTTCGTGATACCTGCTAGTACTCCCAAGAGTCCAGCATTTACATAGTAATGGTCGTTGGCAATGACGTGGTATGTGTTGTGTGTTGCATTACACCAGAAAGGGGAAAACATACGTACGAATCCTTGAGCCAGTACGGATCCCTTCTTGGAGTACTCGTACGATGTACGACATCTAAGGGAGTGAACAAATGACCACGACATGTGAACTCTGAGGATAACCTAGGGATTAACTAGGCAACTAACTTAGTAGATGCATTGGGTGGGAAGAATCCCGAGATCGTGCCATACTAGCCATCCCAGGTCCCGTCCGGACGTGCCGGGTTGGCCGCCACGGATATGGTTTCATTTGCCTATAGCGAATAGCTATATCCGACTCCTACGAGCTATGTGTTAAATGTTTTAGTGCGGTAGCCCTTCGGGGGACTGGTGCATAATCAAAGTGTTATAAGTCTTATGGTTTGGCTAGCCCTGCTGGGTTGACACGATCTGAGGATTCCTTTTAATCAGTGTAACGGGGATAACTCCGCCAAATATAGAAAGCCGCAGGAATGAATGGCCGCTTGAAAAATGACTTGACTGTGCTTGGGCCTTCCGCTAGTAGCCGAGGGACACGGACTGTCATGGTGCGTGGTCCAACCCATGTCCTTGTTTGGTTGTTGGGTTGGTCCATCGTGCTAGGACAGGCTGTGGGCCGAGGTTACGACCGGAAGCTTACTATTATTATTATTTTATGACTGGGTTTTATCTCACTCTTTTGTGCTCCCTTGTGGTACTTGCTATTTCGGGGCTGACCCGGCTGGTTTTGTTTGGCCAGATCACGTAGCAGAGCCTGAGGATCCGACTTTCTTCTCTGATATCAATGGTGCATACTAGGAGCATGACTGGCGGGGGACTCGAGTGGGTTTCTTCTCCACCACTCTTGTATCTTTATTTATGTCCTGGCATTTAGCCACCGACACCTGTTTAGCCGGCTAATCTAGACATTTTGTCTTTTGCACAATTGTAATTAAATCAGATTACAGCTGAATGCAATTATGTAACTTTGACTCTCTGGGCTAGCTACCTTATAAAGCTAGAACCCCATGACCATTTTGATGAAGCGTCAGGGATGCCTTACTGCTTTATCTTATATGTTCATTAATTGATGTTTTCTTGCTTTGAATGATTGAGACGTAGATATTCTGTGTGACCATAGGTGACTTGAATGTAGCATACACCCCCTTGTCTCTTGACAGCCACGATCGCCGTATGACGTTGATTACCTCATATGGAGTAGCTGGCCTAGTCCGTCTCCATATTTTGGTACTGGAGCATGACAAGGTTTTATTGGTGGCCCATACAGGTCTGACTTTTCAGACTTGTGGGGTGATACTATTATAGGAGTCTCAATCAAAACTTGTTCCCTTTGAATCTCTTGTTTCGATTTCTCTTTCCTCACCTTGATTGACCCCCTGAATTGTATCCTCGAATCTTCCTCGTCCTGATAATTAATATCATGTACCTTTCCATATAGGGGTGCTTCTTTCTCAGTAGCTGGCGAGGCCAACATGGAGGAATAGCCAGTAGAGCATGGCTCGACGGGGCAACAACCAGAAGGAGTGCAATCTCCTGATCAGATCCGAGTGGAAGTGATATCAGAGCCGGTGGAACCGCAGGTTCTGGAAACTCCTGCACCCCCCATGGTGCCAGCAGCGACGCCAGTACCTCATGCTACTGCACTCCTGGAGGTCATCCGGGGATTCTTGGCCACTCAGCAGCGACAGGTGGCAGCTCATCAGCAACAGCAGACCCGACAGCAGGAACAGAATGTGCTACTGAATCAGGGGTTGCAATTGGCCCTTGAGAGAAGTGTTAGGAATGATTCGGGAGCATCGGGGAGGTTTTTGTCGACTTAACCCGAGATATTTTGACGGTACGGAGGATGCCATTACGGCGGATGCATGGCTTCAGGATACTGAGGCCATATTGACTGCAGCTAAGGTTCCAGCAGAAGAGAAGGTTGATCAGGTCAGACTAATACTTCAGGATCTTGCCCGCGATTGGTGGGCATCAGAAGAGGTTGGACTGAGACGTCCTGTTCCCTGGGATAGCTTCCGTACCAGATTCAAGGCCAAGTACTTTAGCATGGTAGCACGGTATGAGCTTCAGCAGAGGTTTATCAGTCTCAAGCAGGCTGGGAGGACGGTGGATGGATATGCAGCGGAGTTCTGCAAACTGAGTCGGTTTGCACCGACGATGGTAGCTACAGAGCCAGAGAAGGCGATGAGGTTCCAGCAGGGACTTCATTTGGAGATTCTACAGCTAGTGGAAGGGTATGACTATCAGAGTTTTGATGTCGTTTTAACGGCAGCCCGGAGGCATGAACTCACCCAACAAAGGCTGGTGACAAGACATGGGGCCAGAAGAGGACTCATTCTCAGAGCAGGGGCGGAGGAGCAGTACTGCGAACCTTGGCGCCAGTGCCCGGTATCCGTATTCATGAGTCAGGAGCACCGCGGAGGACGGCAGTATCTGAGATATCAGCACCAGTTCGGCATCAGCAGCCGAGGAGCCAGCAGCAGTGCCAGGAGGCGCCTATTGGATGTACTTACTGTGGTAAGGGAAGGCACACTAGGGATGTGTGTCGTTCAGCTAATGGGTTATGTATGAGGTATGGCAGTCCAGACCACCGGATTGCCAATTGTCCTATGATGCAGAGGCCAGGAGGGCCAGTTCAGCAGTTTTCGACATTACCAGCTCCAGGGACAGCACCGAGCAGAGGGCTAGCATTGGCCGTAAGGCCGCTAGCCCAGCGTCTACCCACACAGGCTCGGATGTACCGCCAGGCATAGAACCAGGAAGGCCCGCAGAGGCTGTAGCGACAGCATGGTCGAGGAAGGCAGCAGGAGGGAGCTCAGTAAGGCCAAGGCCGGGCCTTCACCTTATCGCTGGAGGATGCGCTAGCTTCAGGCGACGTAGTTGCAGGTAATATTTCTGTTACCTATTTTCCTGCAGTAGCATTGTTTGATTCGGGGGCTACCCACTCTTTTGTATCTGCACGATTTGCGAAACATATTGGATTGGAATTCGAGGCATTGCCAGAGAGGATGAATATCCTCACTGGTAATGGGCTCGTAGGAGTTAGCAGAGTATGCTTAGCGTGTCCAGTAATAGTGAGCGGGCGATTATTGCCCGCATCTTTGATTGAATTCCCTATGGACAACTTTGACGTTGTCATAGGCATGGACTGGTTGAGAGACAGTCATGCGACGATAGATTATCGGGGAGATAGGGTAGTATTTAATGTACCTGGCGTAGAGGAGTTTGTCTTTGTTCGATCATTGGAGGATAGACCCAAGGGCATCGTTGCAGAAGCATTGTCAGAGCAGGAGCAGATTCCCAGAGTAGTCAGAGAGTTTGCCGATGTATTTCCAGATGAGCTTCCAGGTTTGCCACCAGTCAGAGATGTGGAGTTTTACATTGAGCTGAATCCTGGGACAGAGCCTAAGGTTGGTAGAGTTTACAGGATGTCACAGTCAGAGTTAGACAAGTTGTACCAGCATGAAGAAGAATTGAAGGCGAAGCAGTTTATCAGAGACAGTAATTCGCCCTGGGCAGCACCGGTGATTTTAGTGCCTAAGAAGGATGGATCGACGCGGATGTGCATTGATTATCGGCAGTTGAATGCAGTGACAGTGAAGAACAAGTATCCGCTACCGCGGATTGATGATTTGTTTGATCAATTGAGTAAGGCTTACATCTTCTCTAAGATTGATCTTCGATCTGGATATTATCAAGTGAGGGTCCGGGAGCAGGACTTACCCAAGACAGCCTTTAGATCACGATATGGACATTACGAGTTTTTGGTGATGCCATTTGGACTGACTAATGCCCCAGCAGTATTCATGGATTTGATGAACCGCATCTTTCTGCCCTATTTGGATAAGTTTGTAGTAGTATTTATAGATGATATCCTCGTCTATTCCAGTAGTGAGGAGGAACATGAGAAGCACCTTCGGACAGTTTTGCAGACCTTGAGGGAGCATCAACTTTATGCAAAACTTAACAAATGTGAGTTCTGGTTGGATCATATTTCGTTCCTGGGACACATTATTTCTGGAGCAGGAGTGTCAGTAGACCCGAAGAAGGTTGAGGCAGTAGAGAATTGGCCAGTTCCGAAGACGGTAGCAGAAGTGCGTAGTTTTTTGGGATTGGCAGGTTACTACCGGAGGTTCGTGGCAGACTTCGCCAGGATTTCGGCACCCTTGACGCGTTTGACGCGTAAGGACGTAGAGTTTGTTTGGTCGGCAGAGTGTCAGGCATCATTTGAAGAGTTGAAGAAGAGATTAATCTCAGCCCCGATCTTGACACTTCCAGTAGGATCGGAAGGGTTTACAGTATATTGTGACGCATCCGGGAAGGGGCTTGGATGTGTATTGATGCAGCATGGTAAGGTGATAGCATATACATCTCGACAGCTTCAAGATCATGAGAAGAACTATCCAACTCACGACCTGGAATTAGCAGCAGTAGTATTTTTGCTTAAGTTATGGAGGCACTACTTATATGGGGATCGAGTGGAGATTTACACTGATCATAAGAGCTTAAAGTATGTGTTTACCCAGAGGGACCTGAACATGAGACAGAGGAGGTGGTTGGAATTGTTGAAAGACTTTGATATAAATCTTCAGTATCATCCAGGCAAGGCGAATGTGGTAGCAAATGCCTTGAGCAGGAGAGGTGGTGCATTCACTCTAACCACGCAGAGGCATATTTTAGAAGATCTTCAGGAAATGGGAATTGAAGTGATCTTACCGCAAGATACAGGAGTTATGGCCAGTTTGCAGATTCAGTCCACTTTAGTAGAGAGGATCAGAGCAGCTCAGGCAGAGGATTTGCGAATCCAGAAGCTTCGATCGGAGTGTGAATCAGGTCTCAAAAAGGAGTTAGTAATCCATGAGGATGGTACACTCAGGTTGGAAAATCGTCTTTATATACCAGGTGGAGACCTACGACATGAAGTTATGACAGAAGCTCATAGTTCCCCTTATTCTATTCATCTCGGAGGCACAAAGATGTACCAGGATATGAAGAAGCACTTTTGGTGGAATGAAATGAAGAGGGAGATAGCGAGATTCGTATCCCGATGTCTAGTGTGTCAGCAAGTAAAGGCAGAGCAGCAGAGGCCAGCAGGATTGTTACAGCCGCTTTCCATTCCGGAGTGGAAGTGGGAGCACATCACGATGGACTTTGTGACAGGTTTACCTAGATCTTCGACCGGCCGAAATGCAGTTTGGATAATCGTGGATCGGCTCACGAAGGTTGCACATTTCCTTCCTTTCAGAGTAGGGCAGTCTACTGAGCAGCTGGCAAAAATGTATATGAAGCAGATTGTGAGGCAGCATGGTATTCCAGTCAGCATAGTATCAGATCGAGACACACGGTTCACCTCTCACTTTTGGCAAAGTTTACACCAAAGCCTGGGCACCAAGTTGAGGTTCAGCACAGCTTATCATCCGCAGACGGACGGGCAATCGGAGAGAACCATTCAGACCTTGGAAGATATGCTACGGGCTTGTACCTTAGACTTTGGCGAAACTTGGAAAGATCATCTTCATTTAGTAGAGTTTTCTTACAATAATAGTTATCAGGCAAGTATACAGATGGCATCGTTTGAAGCATTATATGAAAGGAAGTGCAGGTCCCCTTTGGCATGGGACGATGTGGGCGAACGAAAATTATTGGGACCAGAGATGATCACGCAGACCGTGGAAACAGTCAAGTTGATCAGAGAGCGGCTTCGAGTCGCGCAAGACAGACACTGCCACTAGGCAGATCAGCATCGAAGACCTCTAGAGTTTGGTGTCGGTGACCAAGTGTTTCTGCGGATTTCGCCGACTCGGGGTGTCATTAGATTTGGAACTCGAGGAAAGCTTAGTCCGAGATCCATTGGTCCTTTTGAGATTCTCGCTCGGGTAGGCGATGTTGCTTATTGGCTTGCCCTTCCTCCCTCGCTATCTGGCATACATGATGTGTTTCATATATCTCAGTTACGTGGGTACGTCCCGGATCCGAGTCATGTCCTCGACCATTCGGATTTAGTCGTTGGTGCCGACCTAACTTACGAGGAACAACCCGTGTCTATTTTGGACCGACGAGAGAAGGTGCTCAAGAACCGGACTATTAGCCTTGTCCGTGTCGCATGGGGCCATCACTCTCCGGGAGAGTCGACCTGGGAGCACGAAGACGAGATTAAATCTCGATATCCGTACTTGTTCGACTCGGAAGGTATGTTTCTCCTTATACCTTGGTAGATTTTGAAATGTATGATCAATGATTGCTAATGATAGGTTGTTAGCGTAGATTGTAATTGCACCTTACTTTCCTGGATACCTCTATCTTTATCTTGACTGAAATTCCGAAAACAGAATTTTTCTAAGGAGGATAGAGATGTCACTCCCCGAACACGATAAACGTATTTTTTATGGATTCCGTATACGGTATCCGAATTTAGCATGTGTATTTTCTGTATGTTATTTATTAAAGGTTGCATGTAGCTCTTAGGCTTGTCATTAGTGGAATGGATAGAGATTAGAGATTAGGGATTTGGGTTTCCATTAACCAACCCTATTTATAATCTCTTCCTCATTCTCTCTCCTCATTCACTCCTCCATTTATTTCCCTCAACCACCACTCCATAGGCAAGTACACATTGCTCAGAAGTGGAGATTAGCAAATTTTCCATTCTTAATTTTTTTTTGTCATTATTTATCTATAATGTTTTTTTCTTCATTCTCTACAAGTTTAGTTCTTGAAGTATTTGATTTTAATGGCTAGATTTGTGTAGATCTAAGTTCCTAAAATCTAGGGTTTCATGGGTTTTCATGGTTTTGATCTATCAAACTTGGCTATTTTCGAAAACCAATGGTCCTATATTGTAGGAATTTTGATTCTACACAGTTTTGACCTTTGTAAAGTTAGATTTTGACCTGTTTGGAGGAAGTTATGGCCGAAGCAATATTTGGGTTCTCCGTGGTTCGCCTACGCAGGCTCTGGCAGGGAAGATGAGCAGTTCCCAGTCGCATGAGCAAAGCAACCGCATGAGCAAAGCAGCCGCATGAGCAAAGCAGCCGCATGAGCATTGCAGTCGCATGTGCAATTCTCAGACGCATGAGCGTCTGAGCCGCATAAAGCCGCATAGCGTTGGGAAGTTTCGGCCGCATGGCAATTCGCAGTCGCATAAGAAAGGTAGCCGCATAAGTATTTGAGCCGCAGAAGTCTACTTTAGAAACGCTGCCGCATGGATTTCGTTTCCTGGCCGCATGGACTTTGTTCTTCTCCAGCCGCATGAGATCTCACCCTCCATCCGCATGCGCCTTGACCATTTTTCCAGCCGCATGGCGCTGGCAGTTCCAGCCGCATAGTCCCAGCGACTCTCTAGCCGCATGGGACATAGCTCCCTGAGCCGCATGCGCCCCTTTCTTTCGGACCACATATGCATGACTCTTTTCCAGCCACATGCGCCTGCATTTTCCAGCCGCATGAGTCATGGCCGTATGTTCCCTTGTGTATTAGTCTTCATTTCTAGTCTGACTACCTATGTGAAGGCTGGATGATCCTATATGTGTACAACGGTATAACCTATGTGAGCACCGAGGTGCTATCCTACGTGCTAAGTGTTCCTTCGTGATACCTGCCAGTACTCCCAAGAGTCCAGCATTTACATAGTAATGGTCGTTGGCAATGACGTGGTATGTGTTGTGTGTTACATTACACCAGGAAGGGGAAAACATACGTACGAATCCTTGAGCCAGTACGGATCCCTTCTTGGAGTACTCGTACGATGTACGACATCTAAGGGAGTGAACATGTGACCACGACATGTGAACTCTGAGGATAACCTAAGGATTAACTAGGCAACTAACTTAGTAGATGCATTGGGTGGGAAGAATCCCGAGATCGTGCCATACTAGCCACCCCAGGTCCCGTCCTGACGTGCCGGGTTGGCCACCACGGATATAGTTTCATTCGCCTATAGCGAATAGCTATATCCGACTCCTACGAGCTATGTGTTAAATGTTTTAGCGCGGTAGCCCTTCGGGGGACTGGTGCATAATCAAAGTGTTATAAGTCTTATGGTTTTGCTAGCCCTGCTGGGTTGACACGATCTGAGGATTCCTTTTAATCAGTATAACGGGGATAACTCCGCCAAATATAGAAAGCCGCAGGAATGAATGGCCACTTGAAAAACGACTTGACTGTGCTTGGGCCTTCCGCTAGTAGCCGAGGGACACGGACTGTCATGGTGCGTGGTCTAACCCATGTCCTTGTTTGGTTGTTGGGTTGGTCCATCGTGCTAGGACAGGCTGTGGACCGAGGTTACGACCGGAAGCTTACTATTATTATTATTTTATGACTGGGTTTTATCTCACTCTTTTGTGCTCCCTTGTGGTACTTGCTATTTCGGGGCTGACCCGGCTGGTTTTGTTTGGCCAGATCGCGTAGCAGAGCCTGAGGATCCGACTTTCTTCCCTGACGTCAATGGTGCATACTAGGAGCATGACTGGCGGGGGACTCGAGTGGGTTTCTCCACCACTCTTGTATCTTTATTTATGTCCTGGCAGTTAGCCACCGGCACCTGTTTAGCCGGCTAATCTAGACATTTTGTCTTTTGTACAATTGTAATTAAATCAGACTGCAGCTGAATGCAATTATGTAACTTTGACTCTCTGGGCTAGCTACCTTATAAAGCTAGAACCCCGTGACCATTTTGATGAAGCGTCAGGGACGTCTTACTGCTTTATCTTATATGTTCATTAATTGATGTTTTCTTGCTTTGAATGATTGTGACGTAGATGTTCTGTGTGACCATAGGTGACTTGAATGTAGCATACACCCCCTTGTCTCTTGACAGCCACGATCGCCGTATGACGTTGATTACCTCATATGGAGTAGCTGGCCTTGTCCGTCTTTGTATTTTGGTACTGAGGCGTGACACCATCCACGTAGAATAATATGTGATAAGCGAACCAAAGTGCAATAGGTTGATCAGACCATCATGCACCGGTTCTGATTAGATAATATGTTAGTGGGTGCACCCAATAAAATATGTCATGATCAAGCTCGAAAAAGATAAGCTTGCAAAACCAAGGCTAATTTAGCAGCATCAGGTTGTTGAAATATAAGTAAGGGAGGTAATATCGAAGGAATTTAATTAGTCCATGATCTTTTAAAATCAAGGCTTGCTCGAAGTGTGGGCCTACACGGTTGTCCTAGTATTTCTTCATTTATGGCTTGGTTGCCTATATAAGTTTAGGGTCCTCTGAATTTCTAGTCTGAGTAAACTTATCAACATGGGTCACAAGGACAAAGGCTTTGTTGGGCCGCGAGGTATTCTACCCAACTTACAATAGTTAAACTAGTAGTGTGATGGGACCATGGGTCAAACAACCAAGATAAAGTACAACGCTAAGCCTTAAGGAATTTAATAGAACAAAATCACATATCGGGTCGAAAGAATTTAGTCGAGGTTGAATCCCTATTCGTGGTCGAAAAATATATCGATATCATGGTAAAGATTATAGTTTAGCCATTTTGACCAGAAGGTCCTATCATAAAAATAGTGTACAAGAAGATGTGTTTTAGTGGGACATGATATTTCTACATGAAGGTGGACTTGTCTAGGTCTTACATATGAAATTTGTTGGAAGGAAAAGTCTCGTGTTGTGCTCCAAACATCCAAGTCACGGTAAGGGATACCAAAAGATCAAAAATAGAAGGTGGGAGTTTACGAGGTGATAATTAATGCACAAAAATAAAGAAGATCAAGTTAAAGCATGAAATAAAATTAATTAAAGATTCCAGTAAAAATAATTTAGGAACACAATTTTGGAGAGAAGATAGTCTTCTAGATGAATACAGTTAAGGAACCATTAACTCATTATTCAAATTGCAAATGGGTTAGAAGGTCGCAATTAAAAGATCTAGAATTGAAGGAAGGTCGAGTAAGTCAAGGTGGAAATACAGTCACATAGCTTGGTAGATGACTAACAACACTTGTGTACATACTACTATCATGGTCATGAGTGATATGGCAGTTTAGTGTGGAATACTGTGGAATTCATCCATCTTATTTGGACTCTCTTGGTTGTCCCCATTAAAATTTTGCTCAAATTTTCTCCAAAAGTCTCTAAATAAAATTTTCAAAAATAACCACCCAAAATTTGTATTCACTGCAAGTCGTTCAATTTAATCATGACCAAAATTAAATCACTTTCATAAATCTCAAAGCGAACTTTATCACGTTACTACTAACCTTTTTCCAAAATTAACGTTTAAATTCAACTATTTAACTCAAGAGTTCATAATTTACGAATCCATAAAAATTTTACAATCAATCTAAAATTTAACACTCCCATAATAAAACTCTTAGCATATTAAAAGCAATCTCAAAAATTAAGCTCAATGCTCTCATCAATTTTAACTTCTATTCATGCTAAGTTATTCCAACAAAATCATAACTTTTAAATGGTAACTTCCTTTAATCAATCAAAATAATTTTCCATCACATCCTTCGAAATTCTCCCAAAAATTTTAATATTAGCAATCCCTCATTAAACTAAATTTTTAAATAATCTTATCAGTCAAAATCTCTTTTTTTTACCAAAAATCTAATTAGATTTGTAAATCCTCAATCATAGGACACTATATAAAATAAAAATTTCTCAAAAATTGTTTTCATACCTTTCAAATATTTTAAACCGAAATTCACCGTCATTACTTCCACTTAAAATTCAAAATTTACTAAACACGAAAATCGCAAGTTGTACAACTCAAATTTAAATAATTCCTATGGCCATTTTTAAAAGCTAAGATTATTTTCAAACCAGATTTATAACTGTTCAAAGGTGTATAACTATAATACAATAAATCATAAACATCAAAATCCAAAAATCAAATAAATTTTATATTTGTTCAAAGATGTATATCTATCACTCAAAACTCATAAATATCACAACTCGAAAAGCAAATCAATTTTATACTTGTGCAATAAATCATAAATATCAAATCTCAAAAGCCAATCAATTTTTCAAATCAAGGGTATAAAGATTCTAGCTATATTTTTTCTCCTTCCTGCAGTATCAATCCTATGGTGTTTACTATTTAGAAATCTCAAGATTAAAACCTTCCTTGGTAGTATCCTACTTTACAAATTACTAATCATTAATTCACAAAAAAAGCCTTTTTAACTCAATTAGAGTCTTGAATGTATTCCAATTACCAATATAACCATTCTAGCCATATGTGTGACCTATGAACATATACTAATGTAGTCATCTTCCTAGTTGATACTAAGCACGAAAATAAGAATCGACGGTAGAAAGGAATCAAGCAAGATGCAATTCAAGGAAGTCGAACGAGAGTCCGAAATTTGAAGCCAAGGGAAGAGGTCAAGCTGTATGGATGAGATTCCTAGATTCTAATCCTATGTTGCAGGCTCACACCGGTACAATTACATAACCGAAGTGACAAACTCGACCTGCATGGGCCACCACAAAAACATGTAACGCCCCAGTCCCAAAATACTTAGGACTAGGTACGTATCCATGCCAGCTGCATACATACGAAGTATACTCCAATATATGGAAACTCGTATGTATACATAAGCTGTAAAATGCAGTAAACCAAGAGTAATCTAATCTCATCCACAAATGAAGAATAAAAGATATCATATAATCAACTGTAATAAGTCTTTGTACAATACGTTGGGCGGAGGCAAAGTCCACTACCAACTATCTCAAATAAAAGGTACAAGAAGGAATAGATGAAATAATAAGACTAGCCAAGTGCAATCATCTTCGAAAGGACGGAGAAGATCACGGTCTTGACTAGAACACCTGTAACTATCACAGTAGCACACACCTGGAGAGATAACCAGGTCCTCAGAGGGACGTAACAAGATACAATAAATATGCCATATAAATACTGAATATAAAATATGCCACAAACAAAAGTAAGTGACAAGACAACAATAAGGCACTCTAACCATACTAAAGTGAACATGCAGTTAAGAACAAACCTTTCATCGCATGAGCGCTGGCTGTAAATGGGATCTGGTATAGTCCCCACTTGGGCACCAGTGACCACAGCGCATGACGTTCAAAAACGACAGTGGCAAACCTGAGAGGCTCAACATACCCGTATCTCCAGCGGAGCTGTCGGGTTACAAGGGAAGTGCAATCGAAGCCCATACGATAAGGAAATGTTCTTCCTACCCAATGTACCTATCATGTCGCATCCACGACAGTTAGACCTAACGCATGTGCACTGGGGATCAGCCAACACGCAAGGACCTCTACATGCTACTCATCTCACACATCCTTATGGTACAACTGTGTCAAGGTATATGCAATACACTACAAACGGTAGTCTCTTAACTCTAAGTCCATATGCAACCAAAGGATAATAACAAAGTACAGCTAATATCACTGAGCAGACAATAAATCAAAAACTGTAAAAATTGGAAATAAATGAACAGTGATATGTAATAAAATGCAAACTGAATATAAACAGTATAATGGCAAGGTATTTTGCCTGGTGGTACAAAATGGCAAGTCCAGGAAATCACAATGTCAGCCAAGAAACGTCACAATCTCCAAACAACTCCGGATGCTGAAAAAAACATCAAAAATGCATTCGGTGTAAAAGATATACCTAGGAAACGTCTGTCCAAAAGTCTAATTCTGGAACAGGGGCAAAATCATAATTTTGGGTCAAAACGATGTCCGCCGTTGGACCCGCTTTGCACCAAAATGTACGCCAGAACCTACGATCTCTAAAGTCGTCAAACTACATGTCTACGGATTTATTTTGATGAGACGAACCCAATGGTATGTCCAATTTTGGATTCCGGTGGGCCGTGCACAAATCGTCCGTTGAGTGGGATTGTGGGCCCGCCAAAATAGCGTCCCGATCAACCTTCTTAGAATTGAACCAAACTTGGCTCACAGGACCAAAAAAAATATTTCGAGTCCAATGGCGCAAGTTTCGTCGTGATTTGATGAGTGTGCACAAAGTTGTGACTTAATTTGCAAAGGGTCGATAAGGGGGTATCTCGACGGATACGCACTGATTTTGTCGCGCACATGCAACGAAATCGGGTTCCGTCAGTTCCCACACGTCGAAAACATCCATACGCGTCTTTCGATGCGTATAGTGCGTGACCACGTCGCCCGGTTTGTCGGGGCGCACGCCGTATCGGGTGTTTTTCCACTTTTCGAAAACAGAATTTATAATTTTTCGTGAAACTTTAACAACGTGTAACTTTCTAAATACTAGATAAAAAATGAATCCAGAAGGTGCGTTACAATCTCGGTTATGTTGTTATTCTCTGCCTTCAATTAGTTTTTACAAAATCCTAATGTGCATAACGAAAAGTAGCCGACAAGTTGGTGTTTCAAAATAGTTTTTAATATTTCAGAAAAGTGGTTTTTCTCCAACTTCGTCTCGATTTTTCGAGCAAGTTGGATGGCCATGTCGAAATCCACCTAGGGGATCTCGAAGAGGGTCATGTGGGCTTTCTACACAAATTTACGGATCAAAAATCAGAGTAGAATTAACGAGAAATTGAACGGGGAAGTGGGATACCTTAAAGTGGAAATCTGTTGTTTTATTGTTGTTGTTGTTGACGATCAGGAGGCGGAGATGCTATCGCTCCGGCGAGGCTGGCACGCACGCCGAGGAGTTGGAGGAGGATGGAGGAGAGAGGAGAAGAAATTAGGATTTGGATTAGGTGGTGGCGGCCATGTTGTTGGTGTTGTTGTTCCTAAGAATAAGGGGTCGGCTGGGTTATATATGGTTACAATATCAATTGCTTAAGGTGTGGCCCTTTTTAAAGGCCGAGAGCATACAGCAGCACAAAGCTGCTAGTTAACTCATAGTTAGCTCGTGGGTGCCCCCATGTGGGCCGTCCATTAGTGGTTATATATATATTATATATATATATACATATATATTTTTCATTCCTTATCCTTTTATTTTCTTTTATATATATGTATATATATATCTAAATACATTCAATGAGTCTCCACAATTTAAAAATAATTTTAACATTATCTTTTCCATATATATAAGATATTTAAATATATGTTCAAATATATTCTCAATTTGGTTGAAGATAAACATCAATATTAATAACTAATAAAAATTAGCTATTGAGTTAGTCCCCAAAAAAATATTAAATAAAAGTAAAATAATAAAATATCAAATGGTGGTTTTGGTGAGCATATACCCCACACCCGTATTCGGGTCCAGAATTGTACAATATTGTAAAATATTATTTAATAACAATACCAATAATAATCAAATAATTAGAATTTGCACATACAAATTCTAAAATAATTTAGGAGATATTTTTACATATATAAGATATGCCTACATGGTCGTCATTGGTCACACCACGTGCCTACTTGGCTTGGGTTCGGTCCGGGCCCAGTTCGGGCTGGTTTGTCTAACCGGGTCATCTAAAAATCAATATATAAAATAATGTTTAATTAAAATACTTTAAATAAGTCAATTCATAATTTGGTCTGGTTTTCCTAGTTTGGTCATCACCATGGCTAGGCTTCCCCCGGCATGACTGGTACACTAGTCAAGGCACACTGCTACAACTTCCGTGCTAAAAGTCATGGTCGTCTAGTGCTCCAAAACTCAACAATGGCTAACGTCATTTTAAAAAAATAAATAAAACCATAAATTGTATAAATTTATTTTTATGTCTAATAAAATAATAAAAAAATAATTAAAAATATAGGGGTTTTACACTACCTACCTACATGGGCTTGGAATTGGTTTGGGTCCAGTTCGGGCTGATTTGGTCCAACCGGATCATCTAAAAATCAATATATTAAATAATTGCTAATTAAATGATTTAAATGGGTCATTTCACAACTTGGCCTGGTTTTTCTAGTTTGGACATCACTACGGCTAGGCCTCTCATGGCATGGCTAATACACTAGCCATGGCATACTGCTATATCCTCTGTGTTACAAATCCTAGCCGTCTTGTGCTCCAAAATTCAACAATGGCTAAGTTCATTTTTAAATAAAAATTTATTTAAAACTACTCATAAATTCCATAAAATCATATTTAAGGCAATTAAATAATAATAATAATAAATTTCTAAAATTTTAGGAGTTTGCAAGCAGATCCAACAGAATATAGTCAACTGCTAAGCCATAAAGTCCAAATCATCACAATTGTCTTCGAAAGTTGAAACAGACATTGCCAACATTCTCAGAATAGTCAAATTAGTTAGGATTGCCTGTCCTTAAGTCCAATTCTGGACACAGGGTAAAACGGTAATTTCGGGCCAAAACTGTATCCGCCGTTGGACCCACTTTGCACCGAAAACCGTGTCAGGGTCAATGGTCTCTAAAGTCGTCAAACTACATGTCTACGGATTTGTTTTGACGAGACAAACCCAACGGTATGTCCAAAGTTGGATTCCGGTGGGCTGTGCACAAAATCGTCCGTTGAATCGGATCGTGGGACCCGCAAAACGGCGATCCAATTAACTGTATCAGAATTGGACCAAACTTGGCATACAGGACCAGAAAAACGATACGGTCCTGCTGGCACAAGCTTCGTCTCGATCTAACGAACGTGCACAAAGTAATTAGGAAATTTGCATAAAGGCCGATACGGTGAATTTTGACGGATCCGTATCAAATTCGTCGCACACACGCGACCAATTTGAATTCCATCAAAGCCCACACGTCCGCAATATCCGTACGCACCTTTCGATGCTTATGGTGCACGACCACGTCGCCCGATTTGGCGGGACGCACATCGTATCGAAGGATTTTATTATTTTTAAATCAGGTTTTTGGAAAACTTTGGGATTCGATTTCTCGACGCTATTCGATGATTTCCAAATCCACATAAAAGGGTTGTGAAGCCCTATATGTAGTCTAGGACTGCCTTTAAATAGATTTCGAAAACTGCTAATAGATTGGTCACGAATTGCCTTCTAAGTTGGAGTTTTAGGTTAACTTATGTTCTATTTTCGAGCAAGTTTTTGCTCGGGTTCGCGTCGATTTTCACCCAGGTTATCTTTGATTCAATCCCTTCGATTAAATGGGATACGAGGGTGGTTATGTTCTGGTTCTAACGAAGAAACAATCTCAAGATTTCATAGTAGGATGGTGGGGAAAAGTATCTGTGAAGTCGAGGTTTCGACACGTTACTGCTTCTGCTTGCTGCGCTCTGTGGCCGACGGCCTCGCCGTCCGGCGGTCGTGGTGGCGGCGAGGCGCGTCTAGGATGGGTTGCCTAGGAAAGGAGGGAGAGGGCGCGGCTAGGGATTAGGGTTTTATCAAAGTTCTCCCTCTCTCGATCTCATCTGTATATATATATGTGTATCGACCCCTGTAAACCGAGAGGGGTATGAGTTTAGTTAAGCTCGGGTAGGCTTTGCTTTGCTGCTGCTGGTTTCGTTGGGTATGTAGGCTCGGTTTGGGCTGGGAAGCTACTGTGGACCGGGCTGGAATTCCTTGCTCTCGGG
The DNA here is from genome assembly GCA_029216955.1 of Iris pallida. Lineage (NCBI taxonomy): Eukaryota > Viridiplantae > Streptophyta > Magnoliopsida > Asparagales > Iridaceae > Iris > Iris pallida. The sequence goes on from JANAVB010009400.1 coordinate 1,711,458, forward strand.
TTGAGCCCAGGGCTGAGGCTGGGCCTCTCCACTGTGGGCTGGGGCTGTTATTATGGTTTTCCTTTTTCTTTTTTCTATTTCTTTTTCTATTTCTGTTTTGTTATATATATATTTATATACGCATACACATATACATATATACAATATATATATACATATACATATATACAATATATATACACCTATACACCCATATATATAGGTATTTGTATATACATGCACATATACATCTACATATATATATATTTATATATACATACACATGTACACACACACACACACACACACACACACACACACACACACACACACACACATATATATATATATATTTATATATATATATATATATATATATATATATATATATATATATATATATATATATATATATATATATATATATATATATATATTATATAGGTGTGTATATATATATATACACACCTATATATATTTATATATATACATACACCATATATATTTATTTATACATTCATACACATACATAATATATAATATTTATTTATATATTCATACACATACAATATATATATATTCATATATATTCATATTCACATACACATACACCATATATATATACATACACCATATATATTTATTTATACACACAACATATATATTTATTTATATATTCATACACATACATAATATATAATATTTATTTATATATTCATACACATACAATATATATATTCATATTCGCATACACATACACACATATTTTATATATATATATATATATATATATATATATATATATATATATATATATATATATATATATATATATATATATATATATATATATAATATATATATATATATATATATATATATATATATATATTGGTTAGTGACACGTCGCGTCAGGATTTTGGTTAGTGATATATAAAATAATAATAATATATATATATATATATATATATATATATATATATATATATATATATATATATATATATATATATATATATATATCATTACATCTAAATAAACTCCATAATACCAATAACCTACTAAATAACCCAAGAGTCTTGGTGAACATATCTGGCCCTAGAAAATTGTACCAATATTCTAAAACTCTATTTAAATATTAATAATACCCATTTGGTATGAATAACCAATTATTTAGAAAATATCATTAAGTCCACCCAAAAAGTTAGGAAATATTTATACATACCTAAAAGTATGTCTACATAGGCTTGGGCTTGGTTTGGGTCCAATCTGGACTAGTTTGGTACAACTGGGTTCCCTAAAACTCAATAATATAATTAATAAATGAATAAATCTTCGGTAAGGTTAAGTCACAACTTGGATTGGTTTTCCTAGTTGGGACATCACTATGGCTCGGCCTTCCCTACCAGGGCTAATACACTAGTCAAAGCACACCATTACACTTCCGTGCCATGATTCCTAGTCGTCTTGTACTCCAAAACTCCACCATGGCTAAAGGCATCTACCGTAATAATTAATTAAAATAATTATTTATAAGAATCTAAAAATCACCATTTAAATTAAATAAATAATAAAATATATTTTTTAAAAAATTCAGGAAGGGAGGCTACAAATCTACCCACCTTAAAATAATTTCCTCCTCGAAATTCTAATTCATAATTATTCCTAAAAGTCAAAGTCTACTACTTCCTTAATCTCCTCAAACTTAATTTCTCCAAAATATTTTATGACCTTCTCTACTCATTTTTATAACTCCGAATATTTGAGGACTTCTATCCACCTTTGGTCCACTACTCCTCAAAACACGGTCTCTAAAATCTTCTAACTAGTTGCTAACAAGTCTACCAACAGATATCTAGGACGTATGGCATCTATAATCCCTCATATATATAAACAACCAAATATTCAATAGTCAAGCAATATTATACTATAACTTAAGAATTTTTGATAAATCCCAGATAGCACGATCGTTCGTCACCTCGAAATAAAAAGGGACGAGAATCAATGGTACGGAAAGCAAGGAAGTATAATCGGGAGCAAATATGGAGTTTTCAAGGACGTAAAGAATTTCTAGGAGAATTTTCAAGGCAGGATGGATTGAGATTTCTAAGGTTTAGTCATGGTCGCAGGCTCGTATCAGTACAGTAACGTAATCGATACGATATGCTCTGACCTGCATGGGCCACCAAAAAAACTTATCACGACCCGCACCCACTTTTCGGACACGAGCACGTGAGCAAGCCAGCTACGTATCGAGCGGACTCCAGCCCCTCTCGAATACGTAAATACTGTCAAGGCTATGGTATACTGCCAAGTCATGGCAAAACAAATCTATATCTCAAATCCACAATAAGTATACGAAACATGAATGAACACTATGGGTCGTGGTCTGCAGCCTACTAGCATACATGTTCGATAAGATTCAAAGAATATAACAAGAGTCTCTAAAGTGAATCAATAAGCAGGATATCTCATGATAAGGAATGTAAAGCACGAAAGGATAACAATGTAATATCACTGAAAAATACCTGAATCACGCATCGCAACCATCTACCATCCCGTTCTGCTAACTAACTCCATGCAATCGTTAAACCTGAAGAGATCATCAGGTCCTCAGAGGACATAGCAAGATACATATAAACATGCCTATCTAGCAGTTTAATCATGCATAATAACATATAAATAGGATATAACAAGGAACGACACTTAACATGGCAAGAGAATACGATCAAACTGCTAACAAGTGACTAACGACAAGTGGCTACTGACTGGTGACTATGAACTGGAATACAAGAACAACTATACGTAACTGAACTGCTGAATGAACAAGCGAACACGAGATCAATGGAATACCAAACCCTCGCCCCAAGTGGACTCGCAGGTTTGAACTAATCACTAACCCTCATCCCGAGTGTGAACTCTCTGGTTAGTTCATGGCAAGGCACCCTCGTCCCGAGTGTGGACTCTCTGGTACAAGTATAATATCATCGTCCCGAATGTGGACTCTCTGATGTAAACACCCTCGTCCCGAGTGGAATCTCTGGTGCAAGTCAAGTCAACACCCTCATCCCGAGTGTGGACTCTCTGGTGCAAATAATCAATATTCTCGTCCCGAGTGTGGACTCACGGATGTAAACAGATCAAGGCAAACACCCTCGTCCCGAGTGGACTCTCTGGTGCAAAGGAAATAATAACAAGGATTTAGCAGTTCAATTATACGTACTCATTCTATGACACGACTCAAGCAAGGTACTGGTGAGATAAGGTATGATTCAGTCAAGACACAGTCAAGTCCAGTATAACTACATTGTCAAGTCAAGCAAGACCATAAACTGGTGAACATGGTATGTAGAAACTAGATAAATCAAGTCAACTAGAAAGCTAATAAATCACATAAAATCTATAACAAATAGAGTATCTAATGATAATAAAATAATAACATGAAAACTATAAACATGGAATTAAACTATAGAGGGAGGCAACGTATCTTGTCTGGAGTTTGCACGCAGATCCAACAGAATATAGTCAACTGCTAAGCCATAAAGTCCAAATCATCACAACTGTCTTCGAAAGCTGAAACAGACATTGCCAACATTCTCAGAATAGTCAAATTAGCTAGAATTGCCTGTCCTTAAATCCAATTCTGGATACCGGGGTAAAACGGTAATTTTGGACCAAAACGGTGTCCGCCGTTGGACCCGCTTTGCACCGAAAATCGTACCAGGATCAGTGGTCTCTAAAGTCATCAAACTACATGTCTACGGATTTGTTTTGACGAGATGAACCCAACAGTATGTCCAAAGTTGGATTCCGGTGGGCTGTGCACAAAATCGCCCGTTGAATCGGATCGTGGGACCCGCAAAACAGCGATCCAATTAACTGTCTCAGAATTGGACCAAATTTGGTATACAGGACAAGAAAAATAATACGGTTATGTTGGCGCAAGTTTAGTCTCGATCTGACAAACGTGCACAAAGTAATTAGAAAATTTGTACAGAGGCTGATACGATGAATTTCGACGGATACGCATCAAATTCGTCGCGCACACGCGACCAATTTGAATTCTGTCAAAGCCCACACGTCCGTAATATCCGTACGCACCTTTCGATGCTTATGGTGTGCGACCACGTCGCCCAGTTTGGCGGGACGCACATCGTATCGAAGGATTTTATTGTTTTTAAATGAGGTCTTTGGAAAACTTTGGGATTCGATTTCTCGACGTATAGTCGATGATTTCTAAATCCACAAAAAGGGTTGTGAAGTCCTATATGTTGTCTAGGACTGCCTTCAAATAGATTTCAAAAACTACTAATAGATTGGTCACGAATTGCCTTCTAAGTTGGGATTTTAGGTTAACTTATGTTCTATTTTCGAGCAAGTTTTTGTTCGGGTTCATGTCAATTTTTCACCCAGGTTATCTTTGATTCAATCCTTTCGATTAAATGGGATACGAGGGTGGTTATGTTCTGGTTCTAACGAAGAAACAATCTCGAGATTTCATAACAGGATGGTGGGGAAAAGTACATGTGAAGTCGAGGTTTCGACACATTACTGGCCAGTTACAGAACATACATACTTCCTTTTCAATCTCGCTTTTCCTGATGGAAAAGGAAGCATGTATGTTACTGTAACTGACCAATCATGATCTGGTGATTCTCTTGCAATGGTATTCTAGCTCGAGAAGAGAGAAATCCAAGTACAGTTGTTACTAAACCTTCCACAATACTAATCCGAAATGGTCTATACTAATCCAACATGGCCGATACCTATCGGATATGACCGATACCAAATCGATAAGGCCAATATGAATCCTAGCTATTCGGCCGATACATGTACATATCGGATATAGGACGATACCAATTTGTTAAGGCCAATACCAATATGATACGTCCTATACCAAACCGATAGACCGATACTAATCTGATACACTAGATACTAAGTACATCCGGCCTATACCAGCGGATCCACCAATTACTGCACGATAGGCTCAACGACTCCAGTTACATCCGGTTATTGGTGAGTACATGATTACATAGTAATTCTGTTAGTCTTATGATACAGATTTTTACTCTCTCTCATGCTACCAACGTCACAACTTTTCCAGTGCTGCTCCCTCTAATGATGATGAACGCAAAAAACCAACGTCACAACTTTTATAATTTGAGTAAATTTCTTTACCCTATATGAAAATTTCTGTTGTCAAAAAGATGGCTCCTAGACTCGTCGAGGTGGTGCTACTAGTCGAGGAAGGGGTCGAGGCAAGAAACCCTTGGAGGTCGACACGGAGGAAGTCTTCGTCGTCAAACAAGAGCCGGTGACTGTTAAGGAGAAGGTGTTACCAAAGGTCGAGGTCAAGGAAGAACCGATGACCATCAGGGAAGAGATTGCTCCCAAGATTGATGTTAAGGAGGAGCCACCGTCAGAGAGTAGTAGCATCGGGACCGACCCTCCTGTCCCTACAGAAGACCTCAACCAGATTGAGCCTTCATATGTAAAGTAGCTGATAGAATGGTACATGCCTCAATGCAACTATGATCCCTGGCTGTGAGGATTCATCGTCTGACTTGTGGTCTTTGTTGAGGCCAAAGTCGATTTTCCTATGTGTTTTGGAATATTTATGGAAATTTGGAATATTTGTGCTATGATCGGATTATAACGACGGATATTAGGTTACTCTTCCGGATAATTGATGTCTATTTTATATTAATTTGGTTTGGTCTATATGATTCTTGGATAATTGGTGTGCATTAAATTCGTATGTGCATATTTGGTCTATGTGATTCTTGGATAATTGGTGTGCATTATATATTTGGTCTATGTGATTGTTGGATAATTGGTGTGCATTATATATTGGTTTGGTTTATGCATATTTTTGCGAACAGGGAAAGTGCTGTAATTTTTTTCAAAATATTCTCAGTTAGCGACGGACTTGTGACCTTTGCGCGATGGATATTACCAGTTTCCGACTACTTTTCGACGGCAGATCCGTCGCTAACTGGAGATTTGAAAATATTTCCAGGTAGCGACGGATGGTCAACGGAATATCCGTCGGCATGGTATATAGTTCGACGGAATAGCGACGACTTATCCGTCGCCCTTGTTCTGGAAATACCAAGAATTTCTAGAACTTGATCGACGGATAATCCGTCCGTATTCCGTCGACAGATATCGACGAAATAGCGACGACTATTCCGTCGCCATGGTGCTGGAAATGACAAGAATTTTTAGAACCTGATCGACGGATTTTCCGTCAGCAAACCGTCGCTAATCCGTCCTTTGTTATCGAAGGCGTCGACGGATTAGCGACGGCATGATACACTCTGATACGCTACTACGACGGGTTACCGACGAAACTTTACGTTGCTATTGTCTACATAGTTCAGTACTTAATACTTGAAATGGACGCTAGTCCGTCGGAAAGTCGTCGCTAATGCTTCGTATTGTTAAGTCGACAAAATATCGCTATTCCGTCGCATGACGACTACGTAGCGACGGACAGTTATTAGCGACGAGCTGATTGCCGACGGATTTTTTTGGCCAAAACTCGTCAGTGATCGGTCGCTAATGGAAAGTCCCGTCGGATTGACGACGGATAGGGTCATCGCTAAATCGATAAATTTTGGTAGTGACGGCCTTCATCGACGGTACGACTCGATTGAAGTAAACCGTTATAATATAGGCTACGGGTCATTCGGTGGGAGCTCGTACCTTGCACGCAAATGGTCACCGTATGCAAAGATCCAGGATAGCTTGACATTACTAGTGACCACTCATGTAGATGTGTTGGCATAAAAGCGGCTATCTGCGTATATGCCTTTGGATTGCGTCGAGTACTAGCAAGCTACGAGTTGGGTTAACAATACGTAATTATAGTAAGCGCTAACCTTGAATCAGTGCGGGTTAGGTGTGCATGGTTGCAACACCATTCTGGTACCTAAGATTTGGCTATAGCAAGGACACGTGCTTTGGCATAAATGTGGTGTCGTCATCGATTCGTCTCAAGTTAAGTCAGAAAGGACCGCAAGGCAAGTTGGTTAAGTCCGGTTGATCCTTGGAAGGCACGGCCTCGATCTTAAGGCACGATCAAGTCTATTGGCACGATCAGCACGAGTCGTCCCCTTGACGTCGTTGGCACGAGATTGGTCTAGAGGCACAAGTGAAAGTCTTGGCACGGTCAAGTTTTTATGAGTTTCCATTTGGCGAGGCACTGCCTCGAATATATTGAAGCCACGAATAGAGTATAGCACGACCCTATCATTGTGTTGCTAAGTATAGGCCAAGGCGTCTTTGTCCTAAAATTGATCCTAAGACAAGACTAGAAAGATAATCAAAAGGGATTAAGCTGCACAAAGTAAATGAACGTGTCAGTTTTGTATGGATGGGCAAGGATCTCACTCCACCAGTACAGTTGAGTACTGACACCCATATAGTTTTCATGTACAGGCACAGGTAGAAGCCCAATGGCGTGGAGCTCGCTTGGATGCGTCGAGGTACGGAGTTCCTTGGCGTTTCGAGGCATACGGCCGTATGGAGTCATAACTTATATGGGACATAATGTATGGACATCGCCATTTCGCAGAATCTGCCACTCGTCGCTTGAAGCTTGTATTGAGAAATGAGAGAGAGCAGAGTGACTTGTAATATGAGAGAAAAGTGAGCTCGAGAGACCTGTAATTTGGCCTCGTGCCCACAATGTAATTATTATTCAATATCAATAAAAGAGTATTTTGCATGACTTGTGTTTTGCTTCAAATTTTTGCTGCTGATTATTCGATGTTTTTGCTTGGGACTTCTGTGCGACGACCCCGTCGCTTAGCATGTAATCGGCCATTATGGAACCTGCCTTGCGTGAGCGTAATCTAGGCTCACGCGGCATTATACCTTAGCAAGGACGATCGCTCCTACAAGAGCGGGGCATGACACTTAGTCCATAAATTTCATCTCAATACAAAATCAAAGTCAACAACGAACACCAAGAATGAATTTCAACAGAATAAGGGAGAGTAGACGGAAACAAGTGGAAATAGATTTCGAGATAGAGTTTATAGTAAAATTCTCATGGGTCATCGCAGGAATCTCTCAAGGAATCCCTATTGTGATTGAGTATTCACTCATCCTTTTATCTTATTTCCTATATCCTAATGCAGGCTGGCAGTAGTACAACTAAGTCGGTGCACTACTACGATATCGCTCTAATTGCGAAGCCTGCTTAAGTTTCTTCTAATCTGATTAGGGTTGGAAAATTCCAATCTGATCGAGCACGGCAACGGACTTGCCTTTGTTGGGAATAAAAGCAGAAATAATTTCCCAAGATGAGCATCGACGACGGACACGTAAGTTAAACATTGTACTTGACTTGTGCAAAAAAAAGATCATAAAAATTTTTAGACAAATGTACACAAGAGTTAAGTGAAAAATCCTAACTAGTAAAAAAACTACCGAAAGAAAGAGATAGATACTAAATAAAGTTACAAGACTTTATAAGATACGCTACAACTTCATAATCTCAACTACTAGGAAAAAGTACATAGAGAGAACACAAAAAAAATCTCCAGAGATTACACCCAAGAAGATCCGAGAAACCCAATTTCTCTCTCTCTCTCTCTCTCTCTCTCTCTCTCTCTCTCCCCTTTAATCTTTCTATTTTTTCTCTCTTTCTTTCTCTCAACCTATTGGTAGCTACCAAACATCTTTCCTCAAGCCCATTTTATTATTTACACAAGGAACCTTGGGCCATTTTAATATAGCATGTCATGTGTCCATATATAGAAATCCAATGTTATGTAGGCATGACATACATTTTCATATTTTAAACTCATCGACTAGGTAGGATTAGAACTCTGCTCCACTATTAATGTCACTCCCCGTTCCCGATATACGTATTTGCTTTCATAATTCCAGTATGTGGTATCCGGTATTTGTTCATGTGCACCATTTAAATAATTAATTATTAGTTGTAGCATATAGTATTTAAACATGTCATTAGTTACATGGTTAGGGTATGCTTAGTGTTAGGGTTTTTATGAAGCCAACCACCCCCACAATAAATATTCTCTTCTTCTCTCTCTCCTCATAAAAAACCTCATTTATTTTTTCCAACAACTTTTAGGCAAGTACACCTTGCTCAAATGGAGAGATTTCTTGCATTTTTATTTCTTATTTTCTTTTGATATTATTAGTCTAGATTATTCCTCTCTTTATTCTCTACACGTTTAGTAATTGGTGTTTTCGATTTTAATGGCTATTTTTGTGTAGATCAAAATTTCTAAAACTGGGGTTTAAGAATTTTTCGTGGTTTTGAACTATCAAACTTGGTTGTTTTCGAAAACTATTGCTTCTATTTGTAGAGAATTTGATTTAGTTTTGATCTTTATTTTGCCCGATTTCGAGTCCTATAGCCCAAGTTATGGACATTGGAAGTTTCTAAAACTTTATGGCCAATAGCTTGTTATTGGCAGGGACGACGACCCTCCGCACGTGCACTTCGTGCTGCCGTGCCACCCATTCGTGCCACTGCGCTCCATTCGCGCATAGTGCGCCCTTCGCACCATTCGCGCACAGTGTGCCCTTCGCACATTCACGCCACAGTGCGCCATTCGTGCCATTATGTGTCATTCGTGCATTGTTCCCCTTTCGCGCCACTGTGCTCCATTCGCTCCAATATGTGCCATTCGCGCACAGTACGCCCTTCGCACATAGTGCGCTCTTCGTGTACAGTACGCCCTTTGCGGACAGTGCGTACTTCGTGCCGCTGTGTGCTATCCGCACACAATGCGTCATTCGTGCCACTGTACGCCTCATGTGCCCGCACGCCTAGCATGTTTGACCCATGTGCCTATGTGCCCAAGTGACCTACATGCCTAGTAGCTCTCATGTGACTGAGTGACTTGTCTATACTCCTGACCTGACTACCCATGCATGTGCTGGTATATTCTGTGTGTACTGAGGTACAATCTATATGAGCACTGAAGTGATATCTCACATGCTAAGAGTTCCTACGCATTATATGTCATTACATTCAAGTTTCCAGCACATATATGATGAATGGTTAGTGGCAATGATATGGTATTGCGTGATGTATTGTACTAAGAATGGATCCATATGTGGGACTCCATGAGCCATTGTGGATTCATACTTAGGGTACTAGTACTATGTACGACATCTAAGGGGATGATCATGTAACCACGAGAAGTGATCCCAAGATCAACTTAGGGTTTAACTAAGCTACTCAATCTAGTAGATACATTGGAAAGGGAAAGAATCTCGAGATCGCGTTATACCAGCCACCCCAGGTCCCGTCCTGACGTGTCGGGTTGGCCGCCACGGATATTGTTTAATCTGCCTATAGTGGATGACAATATCCGACTCCTACGTGCTATGAGTTATATGTTCCGCACGGTAGCCTTTCGGAGGTCCGGTGTATAATCAATGTGCTACGCGTTATACAATGGATTGGCTAGCCCTGCTGGAAACGACGCAATCTGAGGATTCCTGTAAGCAGCATTGCGAGGATAATCCCGCTAAACATAGAAAGTCGTAGGAATGATTAGCCGCTTGAAAATGACTTGTTTATGCCTTGTACCTTTCATTAGTAGCCGATGAACATGGACTATTATGGTGCATGGTCCAACTCATGTCCTTGTTTGGTTGTTGGGTTGGACTATCGTGCTATGACAGGCTGTGGACCGAGGTTACGACCGAAAGCCCATAACTTGACCATGATTATAGGATATATGTTATTTCGGTACTATAGTGGCACCGTTTGTCCTTGTTTGGTTGTAAGGGTGTTGTATGGTGTAGTGCCCCGCTCCGCGAAGGCACTAGACATACAGAAAGATCGGATTGCTGGCTCTGCAACAGAAGACGATTGATCTGGTGAGTGAACGAAGTCTCATTTGCTGATTCGCTTACGCCTAATAAGAATCTGAGTTTTAGATTGAATGCTATTGTAATAACAAGATAGTAAATCAATGAGTATGCTTTAAGAGAATCCACATGTTGCTATGCTAATACGAGAAAAGAGATAATCTGCATGCTAAGAAGAATTGTTGCCTGCTAATAAGAAACGAACTGATGCCTGTATGCTAAGAAAGATTGTTGCCTGATAAAAAGAAATGAATGTTTGTTATGTTAAATCAAACGAGATGCCTGCCATGTTAAAAGTTAGAGATATTATCTCAAAAAAGAGAACTATTGCCATGTTTAATAAGAAGAGAAAAGAGATTGCTCGCATGTCCTGAATTCGTATACTTGCAAAAGAAATGTTTATGCTTAATCTGAATAGAACTGCTATCATGTTTCAAAGAAATAAATAATTGTTTGTCCCTCAATTATGCTCTGAATGCTAGACATATACAGACGGAATTGTATATGTTGCAAAGGAAAAGAATTATGTAAGAGCTTCGGCTCTGAGATCACAGAAAAAAAAGAAGGCAGAGTCATAGCTCTGTTGTTACAAAGAAAAAATGCAGAGTCATAGCTCTTTTATTACAAAGAGAGAAGGCAGAGTCGTAGCTCTGTTGTTACAAAGATTGACATAGAGAAAGATGAATCATTGCCCCTCAAAGAGCTTGTCTGCTAGATGTTTTATTCATGGATTGGTCTAGGACAACTTGTATACAAGGTCACTAGATCTCTCGACGGTTTCCAGGCACTGGGAGCCGATCGGCCTAGGAGAGATTGTCTAGACACCTAGAGGTACAAGAAATCTCGAGTGTTGCATCAATATCCACTAGCAACGAGCTGAACCCAAGTGTCACAACGGCTAATAATGGGAATACCCATGGACCATCATATAGATAAATGTTGATTGGTGCAGAGCTGAACCCATGTGTCATAGCTGCCAATCGAGTCTGCATGTGTCTATAATAAGAATGTTTTGCTAAAAGCTAACGATGCAAAGACGAACAGGAAATGAGAATGTTGGTTCATTATGTTTATGCTAATCCTTGTCTTGTGCAGGGATGGACCGTCGGCTATGGTAAAAATCACTTAAAAGTGATACATATGTATTGCTTGAGTTTGCTATATGAATTGCTTGCAGAGATTTATCAGTTACAAAGATGTGTTATGTCTCATTAAAGAAAAGATATGATATCGTGCTTATAATTGTCCATAAGAGTTGCTTAAAAAGAGAAATGAATATGCTCATGAAACACGCTGCGCACTCCACATAAATGAATAGTCATCGTGCTTGAATTGAATAGTCCCTTGTATGCTCCAAATGGAATGAAATAAATTATGTCTTTTCAAAGATGTTTTCAAAGAATGTAAACTGACTCTGTATGCATGAAATGAATATAGGTAAAAGTAGCAAGATCACATCACAAGAAATATTTTTTCACTAAATGAACAGTGATCATTTCATACAAATGTAGCTCTTTGTTCACAATCATCAGTATGCTGATATACTGACCCACTATCAGTCTGTATACAGGTGCAATATGCATCGAGAAGGATAGTCCGAAGCAATAGCCCAAGCCTCATCCTCAAGAGCCATAAATCAGAAGAGATGCCAAAAGATGATATCTGTTACAAGAGTTGGTTTTGTATATAAAGGAATGTAATGTATGGGAACGGGATCATTGTAATTTGTAAAGTTCTGAGAGAATGTAACATTGTATTAGAGAGAATCAAGAGCTTGTAATCTGTTCAAATGAAATCAATAAAGAAAATTATTTCTTGTTACCATTGTATTCAATGCATGTATTCTGAAATATGTCAGCTGTTGTTTCAATTATCTGTAATATGTTCCGCTGCGTATTGTCAATCTTGTCTATCTTGTCTTGCTTCAGGTCTTGGTCTTGTGCAAGCGCAACTTAGGCTTACACGGTATCACGCCTTAGCGAGGAAGAACGGTCTCAAAGAGTCTGAAGCGAGGACGAAAGGACTCTGCGGGATCGGAGCGTGACAGAATGGTATCAGAGCAACACGATCCTCTGGCCAATTTTGATTCAACTGAATTCAAAGATGTTCTCCTGAATGAAATTCCTTTGTCTATTTGATATCAATAATGAGATGAACGTTCCATACAATAAGTCCATAAATATTTTTATGACGTCGGCATATGCTTTATTGATTGAATGAGACTGAGATGTTTTACTGAACATGAGCTTTTGATATGAAATTAATCATGATTTCATAGATTGATGATGGCGAAGGATGAGGACTATCGCTTCTATGGATATCGTAAGTTTCTCTTTAAGTTTCGAGGACGAAACTTCTTCTTGGTGGGTAATTATGTAGTGCCCCGCTCTGCGAAGGCACTAGACATACAGAAAGATTGGATTACTGGCTCTGCAACAAAAGACGATTGTTCTGGGTGAGTGGATGAAGTCTCATTTGCTGATTCGCTTACGCCTAATAATAATCTGAGTTTTGAATGATATTGTAATAACAAGATAGTAAATCAATGAGTATGCTTTAAGAGAATCCACATGTTGCTATGCTAATACGAGAAAAGAGATAATCTGCATGCTAAGAAGAATTGTTGCCTGCTAATAAGAAACGAACTGATGACTGTATGCTAAGAAAGATTGTTGCCTGATAAAAAGAAATGAATGTTTGCTATGTTAAATCAAACGAGATGCATGCCATGTTAAAAGTTAGAGATATTATCTCAAAAGAGAGAACTATTGCCATGTTTAATAAGAAGAGAAAAGAGATTGCTCGTATGTCCTGAATTAGTATACTTGCAAAAGAAATTTTTATGCTTAATTTGAATGGAACTGCTATCATGTTTCAAAGAAATAAATGATTGTTTGTCCCTCAATTATGCTCTGAATGCTAGACATATACAGACGGACTTGTATATGTTGCAAAGGAAAAGAATTATGTAGGAGCTTCGGCTCTGAGATCACAGAAAAAAGAAGGCAGAGTCATAGCTCTGTTGTTACAAAGAAAAAATGCAGAGTCATAGCTCTTTTATTACAAAGAGAGAAGGCAGAGTCGTAGCTCTGTTGTTACAAAGATTGACATAGAGAAAGATGAATCATTGCCCCTCAAAGAGCTTGTCTGCTAGATATTTTATTCATGGATTGGTCTCGGACAACTTGTATACAAGGTCACTAGATCTCTCGACGGTTTCTAGGGCACTGGGAGCCGATCGACCTAGGAGAGATTGTCTAGACACCTATAGGTACAAGAAACCTCGGGTGTTGCATCAATGTCTATTAGCGACGAGCTGAACCCAAGTATCACAGCGGCTAATAATGGGAATACTCATGGACCATCATATAGATAGATGTTGATTGGTGCAGAGCTAAACCCATGTGTCACAGCTGCCAATCGAGTCTGCATGTGTCTATAATAAGAATGTTTTGCTAAAAGCTAACGATGTAGAGACGAACAGGAAATGAGAATGTTGGTTCATTATGTTTATGCTAATCCTTGTCTTGTACAGGGATGGACCGTCGGCTATGGTAAGAATCACTTAAAAGTGATACATATGTATTGTTTGAGTTTGGTATATGAATTGCTTGCAGAGATTTATCCGTTACAAAGATGTGTTGTCATATTAAAGAAAAGATATGATATCGTGCTTATAATTGTCCCTAAGAGTTGCTTAAAAAGATAAATAAATATGCTCATAAAACACGTTGCACACTCCACAGAAATGAATAGTCATCGTGCTTGAATTGAATAGTCCCTTGTATGCTCCAAATAGAATGAAATGAATTGTGGCTTTTCAAAGATGTTTTCATAGAATGTAAACTGACTCTGTATGCATGAAATGAATATAGGTAAAAGTAGCAAGATCACATCACAAGAAATATTTTTCTCACTAAATAAATAGTGATCGTTTCAGACAAATGTAGCTCTTTGTTCACAATCACCAGTATGCTGATATACTGACCCACCATCAGTCTGCATGCAGGTGCAATATGCATCGAGAAGGATAGTTTGAAGCGATAGCCCGAGCCTCATCCTTAGGAGCCAGAAATCAGAAAAGATGCCAAAAGATGGCATATGTTGCAAGAGTTGGTTTCGTATATAAAGGGATGTAATGTATGGGAATGTGATCATTGTAATCTGTAAAGTTCTGAGAGAATATAATATTGTATCAGAGAGAATCGAGAGCTTGTAATCTGTTCAAATAAAATCAATAAAGAGAATTATTTCTTGTTACCATTGTGTTCAATGTATGTATTCTGAAATATGTCCGCTGCTGTTTCAATTATCTGCAATATGTTCCACTGCGTATTTTCAATCTTGTCTATCTTGTCTTGTTTCAGGTCTTGGCCTTGTGCAAATGCAACTTAGGCTTGCATGGCATCACGCCTTAGCGAGGACGAACGGTCTCAAAAAGTCTGAAGCGAGGACGAAAGGACTCTGCGGGATCGGGGCGTGACATATGGTCTCGATGATACAATATACTCCTATAACTCATGAGCCAAGTCTTATTAATATTATTATGCTTGGGTTTTTGTTTCTCTCTTATGTACTCCATTGTGGTACTTGCTACTCGGGGCTGACCTTGCTGGTTTTGTTTAGCCAGATCTCGTAGCAAAGCCCGAGGATCCAGTCTTCTTTCCTGACAGCAATGGTTCATACTAGGAGTATGGCCGTCGTAGGACTCGAGTGGGTTTCTTCTCCACCACTCTAGTATTATCTATTTTGTTCTGGCGTTTAGCCACCGGTACCTGTTTAGCCGATTATTCTGGATATTTAGTTTCCATGCATAATTGTAATTAAATCATACTGCAGCTGAATATGGTTATGTACTTATGACTCTCGGAGCTAGCTGACTTATAAAGAAATTTCCTTATGATCATTTTGATGAAGCGTCGGGGATGCCTAACTACTTTATTCTATATATTCATTAATTGATGTTCCTTGCTTTGAATGATTGAGACATAGATATAATGTATGACCCTAGGCGACTTGATTGTAGTATACACTCCCTTATCTCTTGATAGTCGTGACCGCTGTGTGGCATCTTCGTACCTCATATGGTGTAGCTGGCCATGTTTATCCCCGTATTCAGGTACTGGGACGTGACAATTAAGATTATCAAATATGAGTCAAATCCTGACAATTACCACCTTGGGTCATATTCATCATCCAACTCAATAAGCATCTACTACTCTCTAGCGTTCAATCTTCAAACAATAGTATAGATCTCATGAACCACCATCTCTCCCTAGGGCACCAATCACCTATTCACAAATCGACTTCGAATTCAAGTTCGGTTTGAATTTGCAGTTTATCTCTGCTACGTCCACATTAGAGTATTCCGAAATAACCATCGTCGCACCCGGATCAATAAATTTGACTCATAGTTAAGAGCCATAGAATGTTTACCAACTGTAAAAGAACCATACCGAATATCCAACCCCATCACCGTATAAATCATAGGAGCACCACCTCGAACAATATTGCCTACCAGTCGATAAATATTATTGTAATTTTCTTCCTTCATAAGCACGGTCAATCATGTGTCACCCTTAGACCTCTACCTCTCGCTGAAAACCTATAGCCCACAGAATCTAGCGTGTCCAACAATATAAGATTATTATGCATTTTTGGTACATGTCGTACCCTATTTTTGTGTACCGTATCATCGTGCATCATAATATATATTGTCCTTTCACCGACGACCTCACAAATCGATCATTACCTAAGCGAACAGTATCAATCTTCTTCTCCAAAGAAGCAAAGCAATATACATCTGAGCAAATATGTAGTGAACTACCATAATCTAATATACAGTCAGGAGTAGCTTCATTGTCCTAGGAGATCGTGAGCAGGTCGTCTGAAGTATCATCACGCCCTTGTACCACCATTGCTGCATCTTCAGAATCATTTTTCTTCTCCACATGTTGCGAGAAGTTTCTTCTGATGTGGCCAAATTCCTTACAATAAAAACATGTGCCTCCCTTCTTCATTGATGTCGATCGAGATCGTACCGCTTCTGATCCTTTATCAAGAGTCCTTTCTCTTTCATCTTCTACCGCCACCAATTGTTCGCCCTCGAAAGCAAGTATTTTAACTAATTGATTAGATAAAAGTGATATAATGACTTCCTTCAGCTTTATTGTATCATTTTTGTATAGAAGTGTAGACATTATGTGCTCGTAGAAAGAGGAAAGCAAGATAAGAAGCAATAGGGCCTTGTCTTCTTCCTCCACTTTTGTACCAATGGTGTGAAGTTGGTTCAAAAGTCTGTTGAACACATTCAAGTGTTCCAGTAGATTTTTACCTTTCTTTACCTTAGGCCATATAACTTTGCTTCAAGTAGAACCTCGTTGTGACAAACTTTGACGTACAACATCACTAGTTTTTTTAAAGTTCGACCATAGTTTCTTCCTCTATAATGTTGAAGAGAACATTGTTGGCTAAATATAGCTTGATAAAACTACGTAGCCTTCATCTCCATATCCTTCCACTCATCATCCTTCATTGTCTATGGCTTTTTGGATTTCTCCAATAAAACTTTATGAAGGCCTTATTGGACCAAAAGATCTTTAACCCTTCTCTGTCATAGTCCAAAGTTTTCTTTGTTACTGAACTTCTCTACCTTAAATCATCTGAGCATGACCATAGACTTTGTCGCCATTGACGATCTTTCAAATCCTCAACCGAAGCTCTGATACCACTGGCTGGAAATAAAAGCAAAAACTATACCCTCATGCCCCAGTCCCAAAATTTGTAGAACCAAATTATGTGACAAAGGCCAGCTACGCATTAAGCGAATTACAGCCCAAACCCGAATATGTATACGTTGCCTAGAGGTCAAGTATTACTGTCTAAAATGTCAAGTCAACTATATCTCAATCCATAAAATAATAATACCAAAAGCGAACCAAATGCACTAAAGTTAACCATACCATAATACATTGATTCTAGAATAGACAAATGTACTATTAGAGTGGATCCCCAATAACACATATGTCGTGAACAAGCCAGAGGAAATAATAAGCTTACAAATATTAGGCTGTAACATCAACATAAAGCGTCCCAGTGGTCGTAGCCCGGTGGGAACGGTGGAGCACCCCGGTGCAGTGGCGCGGGTTCGAGCCCCCTTGGAGGCATGCCTCCAAGCACCATTAAGAAGTGGACACCCTAAAAAAAAACATCAACATAAAGCAATATAGGACAAGAATATAAATACAGATGAATACGTTGAATATGGTGAAGGTATCAACTAGCTAATTAATATACCTGAAATCCTGGATAAACAATCATCACTTATCCATCTATTCCACAAGGCGATCTCATCAATAGCTTGGAAGGAAAACAAGTCCTCAGAAGGGACGTAGCAAGTACATAATATACATGCCACATATAGTAATAAACATGCATAAAAGAAAAGCAAGCAAAGTAACCAATATAACAAGAAAGAACAAAATATGCATATAAGAACAACTACGTATAAGTGAACTGCTGAAAAGGAAATGGACTAACAAATACCAATTTCCTCCGTGAACACATGGCAAAACAATTCAAAACGGATAATCAAAACCTCGCCCCTAATGTGGACTCGTAGGTTTGCTAAAGCAGCCAACACTCGCCCCTAGTGTGGACTTACATGTTTTCTCAAACAATCAACCCTCGCCTAGTGTGGACTCGTAGGTTGAGGAAAGAAAAAAATAGAAAGTGGAAGTAGCAGTTCAAATATATCACATTCGTTCTTCCTACCCCCATGATACGTGTAAGGTACATATTCCAATCAACCAAGTAGGAACAGACAAAATAACAAGTCATCTACGAGGCATATCATACGAGAACATATATCATTGGACAACAAAAAGGAAACAAATAATAATAATCATATTATGCAAGAGAAAATAATTCAACGATGTAAATATACTATAGAGAAGGCAATGTATACTTACCTTATTTTGTTCTTCATGAGGTATTACTGATGACATCTTCATATCACGTAATCCACCATGCCCATAATTTCGGTCTAATCGAATCCTATGATACCACAAAACGTGAACAAAGCAATAATTAATACCTAACAACTCACAATAGGCACACACTCGTTTTTTAGGGCTTAAACCTACTTTTGAGATTTCTATATCGTCTATTTGGATTTCGAAAATTCTTAAACGCTGTCAAACTCTTTCTATAAACTCTGACAAAATAAATTTATGTTCTTACACATCTACATGATATACCTCATTTTTTTCCAGCACCTAATTCTCCCAAAATATAGGTCATTATATTTTTCTAAGAAATAATTTGTTCAAACAGGACAATAGGTGAAGGAATAATGATTTCTCCCAAATCGACAATCCATAAATTATGAAAAAACTACCATAATCTAATAACATATTCATTGTAGCGATACTAAAATTTTATGCAAAACTACCTAGCCAATTGTAAGTTATGAACTTTCAAATTGGATAAATTTCTGAATATATCAAAACATGAAATGTTGCATTACGAGAATCATAACTAATCCTAGAAATTTTATTTTAATAATATACTTTCAGTTCTAGTAGCCCTATATGTTATGTTTCAGACATAATTTGTTTCATAAAAAAATAATAAATTATCTAGGAGATATTACAAAATTACTAGGAAAATATACTACAGAAATACATGCACGAATATTTTCAGGGGTCAAACGACGTTCATTTCGAAATTGGGGAATATCTTTCGAAGAACTATGAGGGAGGAGAACATACCTTTAAAGTTTCAGAATTTAATTCTTTCATTGGTTCCCTCAAAATAGCCTCCAAATACGTATTCTCTCTTATGACTGGTGCTGAAATTCTTTTCTCAAAATGAACAACCAACCACAAAAACTAAATACCTTTTTATATAAAGGAGAATATACAATCTAGGTCAAGCTTGAATTTGGCTTGGGAGACTTCCATGTGGATGCAGATTTGGGTGTCTTTTTTAGTTTTGTTGTATTTTTTTCTTTAATTGGAAAATCTATTTAATAACTAGTTTTAGCTTAAATAAATATCAAATAAATCCTAAATTTTATTAAAAAAAATAGGAGAAATTATAAAATAAGTTACAGCCTAATATATAAATTTGGGTCTCAATTTCCTAGCAAACATTTTTCTAAAATTCTTACAACATATAATTAAATATTAATAACTAGTTTGGACTTTAAAATAATCATAAAAAATTCTAAAACAATATCAAACCTCCTCCAATGCACTTCAAACATACTTTTATGACGGCTAACACCTCATTAGCTCAAGCTACCCACCATGGCACTCATAATATTTTAATTTACCGACTTGGAATTTTTTGGTAGCGAATGCTACAAAATAAATATATTTTTCTACACATTAATTTATATACACACATATTTCTATGCACACATTTATATACATATATTTTAAAGGAAAATTTTCTAACAATTCTAATTGCTAAATTTTTTTAAACATGGGGATTACATAACCGACATCCGCTCACAGCAAACACGATGGTTGACTTATGCAAATAAAGATCACACAATTCAAGATAAAGACACATAAGAATTAAGTGAAAAATACTAAACGATAAAAAACTACCGAAAGAGCAAGATCATTACTAAAAAAAAGTTACAAGGCTTTACAAGATCGTCACAACTTCATAACCCTAATATCAGAAAAATACACAAAAAGAACACAAAAAAATCCTTAGAGATTACACCCACTATATATATATTCTACTATATAATGCGGTTTGAAAATTGCTCAAAAGTGAGTCGTCCAAGCCGTATGTATATCATCACCCATTTAAATAAATTAAAAAAAATAAACAACTACCTAAATATTTAATTAATTATTTAAAAAATGAACTAAATAATTGACTACCTAATATGATTTACTTATAACTAAATAATTATAACTTACTAGTAAAAGCACGTGCCTTGCACGTAAATTGTTTCGCTCTTGTATCTTCCAAAAGAAAAAAAAATATTTCTGAGAGTTGTTTCATGGATCTGCAAGAGAGTACTTGGGTTCTCCCAATAATTTAAAAATGTACCATGCCTGAGTCTAACCGGGGTTCACGGTGGTGGAGGAACCAGATCGAAAAAAATAGGGAGAAATCTTTGAAGAAAAAACAAGATATTTCTTTTGTCCCTTCTAGGCAATCGAAAAACAAAGAAATGGTTGATATATTCAAGATAATTACCTATTTACAAATACAATTTTTCTTCTTTCTAATCTTATATAAATATATTTTAATTATTTGAATTTAAATTAAGATTTGTTATATATATTTATTTAAATTAAGATTTATAGAAATTTAATTATAATTTGTTATGGATATATATGTGAATAAAAGAGAGAGTATTCAGTTATGGGGAAGAAAAATAAAAAAAGAGAGGATATTCGGTTATGCAGAAGAAAAGGAGAGAAAGTTTAAAATTATAATTTTTCATAATCATTTTAAATTAAATGGTTGATGATATACATACGGCTAAGATGGCTCATTCGAAGTCGCATTATATAGTAGGGGAAGTGGTTGAGGTGGTAGATATTTTTTGATTGCTTGAGTTCAAATCCAGAAATAATTTCATATTTAAATTTTTTAATATTTTTTTGCACGTGCAATGCACATGCATATTATTAGTATAATATAAAAAAAATTGCCTTTGCATCAAAATGTTAGGTCTACAAAATAATTTATCATTAGCATGCGACTTAACTAAATGATAGTCCATGGGTGAAGCCCCAATATAAGAAGTTGGGATGTTCAGGCCCATCTCTCTAACAAAAATAACACTCCTATGATCGCAAGAATGAACAAACCTCATAATGTTTTCTTTCTTTTCTAGATCGACATGATTTCGGTGCCCCAGAGATTGTTTGAGAGATTAAACCTTGTGCAAAAGTTGTTTAAGACTAATGTATGATATGCGACTTCTATTAAATAAAATAATATGATACAATACTATATATTATGCAACTCATTTCTTCATTTCTCTACGGTTATATCGTGTTCTTCCTTTCCTTGCTTATAGTGCCTCTTCAAATCATTCTTTCATTTTCTAAATCCCCTCCCATAATTTCTACAAAAATTATAAATCTAGTTTATTAATCCCTAAGGCCATCTCCAATGGGGATTTCTATCTCCCCTATTTCTATGGTAGAAATTCACTTTAAAAAATACACTTTCCAATAGAAATTCTATAACAATTTCTATCATATGTGCCGGTGATGTAGGATGGAGAGTTTCTATAAGGATTTCTATATATAGAAACTATCGTAGAAATTTTTCATCTTTCATACCAATTAATATTGGCCACACACCATTAAATTGATCCTTTCATTTGTTGTTACATATGATAGAAATGGAGAACCATTGGAGAGTGTGTTTTGTGAGTGTACAATTTCTATATAGAAATTCTACCAACTAGGATATAAATTTTCATAAAGTGCAATGACAAGTAGGATAGAAATCCAATTTTAGAAATCCCCATTGGAGATGGCCTAATAATCCATATCATAATTGTTCTCCAATTTCAACTTATAAATTAATTACATACCATTAATTAGATCCTAAGCAATTTTTACTTTTACTAACTATTTAAATTATTATCCTAAGCTAAATCAATATTTCCCCTAATTAAACTAATACTTAATTAAGATGGATATTTGAAAATAACACATTTATATTTAATACATAATTTCAACATCAAATATATAAAATTCTATCTATGTGGTATATCCTTAACAAAATCCTAAATCTCTGCACATACCTTTTTAAACTTTAGTTGTCTACTTGGAAAAGTGTTCAAACTAATCAGACATGTTCAATATTTTCTAAATTTGTTTGAAAAATTGAAGATATTCTTGAACAAATTAAGAATATGACAAACACATCTTACATGAAAAAAATCGTCCTTCTAATATAAACATAAATTGAGATATCAAAATATTGATACAACAAGTACTATTACTAGCGTTATCAAAAAAAATTAATTTTTTATTATAAATATCATATTTACGTAAAACTTATACTATGGCTCTGTCTATTGCAGATCCAATATGCGAAATATGTGTCATGATACAAACAAAATAATGTTGTTTACTAATCCATATATCCGAAGTTAAAGAAAATTTACTTATACTTTCAAAACTTTTTTCAAATATGCTTTTTCTGTTTCAAATAGTTTATCAACTTATGCCCTAGTAATAGATGTGGAAAATTTAGTAAAACAGGAATTTTGTGTATTATTTGCATAACCATAATATAGTTCAATCCCAATAAATGCATGTGAAAGGTTGTTCGTCACAAATAATATATTTTGTATGTTAGTTTTGTTATGAGCAATAGAATAAATAAATGTTCATATTGATGATCCTTGAGGACCGATGCTTAGTTGTGTTTGTCTAGCATTAACTAAATCTTTACCATAACAAATATCAAAAGACTCTTCAAAGTTCATGTGCTGTCATTTTTCTCTCTCTCTCTATCTTTAAAGTCTTTTTATTGCATTTCTTACTTTCTGCACCTTTGGGTATTGGTTTTTGATTATTGGGATATAAGACTACATTTCTCTCATCATTTGCTAAAAATCATTTTATTAAAATATTTCCATAAAATCGATCTTGTTCTAGTTGGAATATTACAACTAATACTTCTATTATTTGGAGGTGACATTTGTGTTGGTGGTGGTTGTTCATTTCCTTTAGGTTTATTAGCATGATAAATATTATCAAAATTACTATTAAAATTGCAACAATATTCAGAAAGATTTTTATAGTGTTTGTTAGAACCGGTAGCATCATTAGGATCCATGCTAAATTTTTCAAAAAAAAAATTGTAATTAAATCTCAACTTGATTTCTTGTAGTATAATATAATGTATTCAAAATCAACAAATAATAAAATATAATATAATATAATATAATATAATATAATATATAAAATTTACTTAAATCTTAACTTGATTTCCTCTAAAGCTAGATGTAGAATTGTTACAGTTTGATGGTGGTGGTCAAGTTGAAGCCTCCAAATATTTTGGACTCTTGCAATTTTTCTTGCACTTCAGTCTATAAAAAGTAGCTACTTCACCGACTAAAATATGATATTGTTTGTAATTATTAGAAGAGATGGAAAATTCTTTGTTGTAGTAAACTTGGATTAATTAAGTCATATTTATAGCCAACTGACCACAAATATCCTTAGAATATAACTCTTGTAGGAGTAGCTTTGTAACTTTTAGCAAAATAACTAAAATATTCTTTATTGATGTTCAGAAATGGCTAGAATATAGGGGTATTACGATAAATATTCCATAAAAGGACCAATTTTTTTAAAAACCAAAATAACCCCAATTATTAACGGATTAGTGTCACGCCATAGAACCAGAATACTGGAGATCGGAGGCGAAACAAAGCCAGCTACGTATATCAGAGTACTCCAATACCCCGAGATATGGTCAAAGTTGTCTAGAAGACAAGTGGGAAGACTCTAGCATGCTACTGACGACTCCTATAGTCGAACAAATTCTATCTCAATCCAACAGCAACAAATATCAAGAGTATATCAAATATGAAAGTAAAGAGGCGTCCCAAAATACTATATCATACATGATCATGAAGCTAGTGAATACAAAATACTACACTAGCAAAGTACCAATATACATGATAACTATATCAGTCTAGATCTAATATAATACATCATGTTGACCGAAGTCTGAGAAAGTCTTAAAATAATAGGGCTAATACATGCCCTAGCTAACACCACCAAAAATGAAATGAAACACGAGCGGTACAAAAAGGGAACCCACTCGACAGGAGGAACAACCGCAGATCTAAGCAGGCGGCGGGTCATCCAGAGAAAGGTATAGAGAATCCTCGGGTTCCAACGGTAAATTTGGCCAAACAAAACCAGTAGGGTCAGGCCCCAAATAGCAAGTACCACAAGAAAAGCTCAAAGTAAACGACAAAGCCCAACAACAACACAACAACAGAAATAAATAAATGTGGGTCAAGACTAGTGCGGTACCAATGCACGTATCTTGAGAATATAAATGACTGAATGGAAATACTAAACCATATAACAATAGAGAACAATAAGCCAATGAGAAACAAGGGACTTAGGAAGTACTAGAAATCGAAGCCACAACCCTTAAACCAAACAAGGACCAGGATTGCAGATCTTTTCCCTAGCAGAACTTAGCCTCTGGCCACTCATCGACATAAGAGCATATAAAGTAACGCACAACCAAAAGTGCACGGCCAATCATTACCTACGGCTTGCTATCATTAACTAGCTAGGGTTATCACAATCCTAATTACTAGTATGCAAGTTGAGGATTTTTGCAACTACCTGACTGCAGATACCCGGATGTCCAGGGGTACGAGTAGTACATCTATTGCCCAACAAGACTGCTGGCAGATGAAACGTGTCTTGACTTGTAACATGAACAACCATATCATATACTTGTAAAAGAAAACATATAACTGATTATGCTGCAACCCGGCACGACATGTGACTCGATCGTATCATATAACATGTATAACTGAATGTGCCGCAACCCGGCACGATATGTGACTCGATCATATATCAATACACACAAACTTAGTAGGTCATGGAGCCCTTGCCTAGCAGGGTTGAGCCACGCCTCATGGGGCCCTTAGAGCTCGGGGTTAGTACTGCGAATTTCCTCCTACAATGATCTATTTGAATTTACTAGTCATTTACCTTATCATATTCATGTCAAATTCTCAAGTCATGGACACTCAAGAATTTCCTAAGATGACGTGTGCCATGTACAAGTAAATCGTAAGTTATCACTTACGAACATTCCCATACTAACATCACGTGATACACGGAACAATACTCACACTCGATTGTCCAGTGCCAAGATGCAATAGATTAAACATTCAACAAGCTATATCCATGGTGTCAAGAGAGAACATGTACTCATATCTCGGGTCTAGAAATCAATAAGAAAATCAAGTCATGAGTGCGCTACTATGAGCCACTATAGAGAAATAAGGGAGTGCGCCATGACAGACCACTATCATGTAAGCAAGAAGGACATGTATCATGAGTGCGCCACGACGGGCCACTATCTAGTAAGCAAAGAAGACATGGCAACAACTATGGTAGCATATAAGAAAGAATCGAAAGGAAAGACATAGCATGCATGTGAGAATGAATACTTAAAAAGTGAGTACTTGTCATAGAATAATAATTGAACATGAGACAGTTAAGTGTATATAGGGTGTACAATCATTCTCTAACTATACATGGTCATCTAATCATGTTAAGAGTCTATTACAATCGAGAAAATATCAAAAACGGTCAAAAAGGGGCAAAAATAGCTCAATTCAGCCTAAAACGGCATAAAATGGCATACCGGCGGTATACAGCGGTATACCGGCCTAAAGACAGAAAGTTTCTGGTGAAAAATCGGCATACCTTCGGTATGCTACGGTATACCGTCGGTATACCGATTTTCCAAACAACAACAAAATTCAGATTTTTGCCAAAACTTGTTTCGGCCATAAAAACTTCATTTTAAATCAAAATTCGGATTTTCAAAAGTCAAAATCACATAAAATTGAATTTTCTACAACATGGAAGTATTAGTTTTCACAAATTAAAACATTTGATAGATCAATACCTCAAAATACTCGAAAATTATATCTAGAAACTCAGATCTATGCAATATTGTCGATCAAAACCAAAAGTGCTATACATTAAACATGTTAAAAATTTAGAGGAGCAAATTATAGAACAATAAAACTTTAATTTCTATGGAAAACAAAAATATAGCATGGTCATGTCACTTTTGAGCAAGATGTACTTGTCTAGGGTTAAGTTCCAAGCCTAATCTTCTACTCCACCACCAAGAGGGGTTCCAAAACCACATTCTAGGCCTCAAGGCCAAGCCTTCCTAAGCTTGAGGAAGAGGGAAGAGAGTGAAGAGGAAATAGAGAAGGAAAGAAAAGAGAGGAGAGAGAAACTCATAGGATATATATAGAATGGGTGAATTATTCATGACCGTTGGATTGTGATCCATGTCAAAATCTAGATCAATCCTAGCCATTAAAAGAAAACCAATTATCCAATGGATAATAGGATGCATCGACACTATTCACAAAAATATCTAAACACTATTCATCAAAATATCCAAAATATTATTCATGAAAATATCAGAAATACTATTCACAAAAAATATCTGAAATCGAAAATATCTGAAATGTGAAAATCTGCCCCGGGTGGTATGCCGTCGGTATACACCGGTACACCGTCGGTATGCCGGCCAAGGAAAAAATCTATAATTTGAGAAAATTTTAAAGCGTTCCGAAAACCAAGAAAATACGAAATACAATACAAAATACGTATCCTTATATAAATACCGATACTGTGAGACGAGTCTCACAACTCTCCACAACTTAGAAAAATACCGCCCTCGGAATTTCCTAAGGCGCCCAATCGAACAAAAATACACATGCTAAAATAATATAAAATCATAAAACATCGAAAGAAAATATCACGTGTACAAGTGATATTTGAGATACAGAATTTAAATAAATGCGGAAAATAATAAATACATACATATATAATACAAGAAAAGGAGGCATATGGAATAATATACCCCTAAGTCAGTTGAGTAGGGATTCATCCTCGCTTGCCTACGCTGACTCACAAAGTGGACAAGGGTCAAGTTTTGAAGTAAGTCGGTACCAACGACTCAGTCGAAGACATGACTCTAATCCAGGATGCACCTACTGTCACTACCACTTTTCTAGCTTGAGGATATTTTGGTCATTTTTGAAATTTTGGGAATTATTTGGAATTATTATCTATTATTTAGATTTATTAGAATTAATGTGATTTTTAGTGATTTTTAGTATAATTGATTTTGGTCCTATAGTTGACTTTGACTAGTGTTGACTAGGAGACTAACCTAGAGGCTAACCTGGGTCATGACTACTTGATTAGGTTAAGTAACCCTAGCTTGACCTTAGTTAGTGGCTTTTAATTCATTAGAATTTATTAGGAGGAATTAGGAATTTATTTGATTAAGGAATGGGTTGTGATTTCACAAGTCATTATATGACTTAAAGCCTTAAAAGTCCATAGGCCCACACCATGAACCAAACCCTAACCCAATCAGCCCATGGCTGGTCACATTGATCCCTCTCCCCTATTTAATCCCCTCCTAGAAATTAGGGCTAGCCTCCCTTTAGAAATTATTGCTAGTTTGAAAGAGGTGAGTCTCCATCTTCCCTAATCCATAGAAAATCCATTTTAATTCGTTTTTCCTCTAAACTAATTTTATTAGGACCTAATATTAGTCTACTTGCTGTTGGTATTGAGTATTTTCAGGAAGGAATCAATTTGGGGAAGTTTTGGTGGCTTGAGGAACTATTTCTATTTGGGGATTTTGAGCCTTTGCTCATCAATAGGTATATTTCAATACCCTCCATGTAATTGCTGTTTTATTGCATTTCTAGGATGCCCTAGGTCAACCCTAGCTGTAGGACTAGCTAACCCTAAGTTTTGGGTCCTATACGTGTCCGTATCAGACACGTATCAACCCATGTGTATAGGTGTTCGACGAAATGCCTCAAAGGACATTTCGGTTGATTTTGTGAATTGTATTTGAATAGAAAATTAGGTTTTACTCTCGCTTACATGTTTTTTGTGTTCTGAGCACGTTCTTGTGTCGCGTCGTGTTCCCACAGACACGCGGACAGGCTGTGCCCACACGCGTGCGCGGGCAGGAAACATGCCCTGCTACTCGGGGCTATTTTCTCTGTGCACACGCCACCCCGACACGTATAACTTGACACACGCATCGTGTCCATGACTGACACGAGGTTCCTCGAGTTTCACGAGTCCTCATGTCGTGTCGGACACGGAATCACATGTGCACGAGTGTGCACTGTGTGCGTGCACAGTGCTGAGTTGGTTCCCTGTTTTAATTCAATTTTAAATGCTTTTAATTGATTAAATAGATCCTAAATGTGATGTTTAACCTCTGTTACATTAGGTTACATGTTTAATTAGGTTTAATGTGGAGAAATGGATTCGAATTAGGATTAATGCTGTTCACTGATACTGACTGATACATAGTTTTTCTCAGTTAAATTCCTAACAATTTAATCTCATTTTAGTAATGTTTCACTGCTAATTACTCCCACATAATTGATTGTTTATGTTTAGCTTAACATTTCCACTCAATAGGCTTTTGGAATTGAAATGGGATGTTTGGATAATGTGTGGTTTTCGAAAAATGTTAAACTGAGTTGGTGTTCCTGAACCTGTGAACTATTTTCCTATGTCATTGTTTTGTAATATGTGATTTCCTATATCACTGTTTTCTAAATGCACACAGGACACAATGTTGCACTGATTTCCTTTCATTTTTGAATACTGAACCTGAGGTTCATTTTGTTTAACTGGGATATGGAACTGTCAATTGGTTCATATTGACTGTCACTGAACTATATTCTTAAACCTGAATTTGAGATTGTTCTTTCCTTCTCACATAATCGAGTTGAATGTTTTATTGCAAATCTGAGATTGTATGTACATTGTCTTGTTTCCATCCTTTCAACTGTAAGTATAAACCTGAGATTTGGTCGAATGGTTAACATTCACATTGATTGGCTCTTTCCTATGTATAACCTGAGAATGAGCTTTTGGGCATTAGGTTGATTTGGTATTGAATTAGAGAAGTGATTCCCTGTTTCCAGTTATCTGTCACTAAGTTGTGTTCTTCAAAACCCTGAGTTATTTTTCCAGTTATTCCCATTACCTGAGAATAAATTTGATTGAATGATTGCCTTCCCTTTTTAAATATTGTGTGGGATGTTCCTATATTAACTGAGAATTGTGGGTTTGAATGTCATGAACTGTTAGCTATTACTCTGAGAACTGAATCTCTAAAATGTTCTGAACTGTAACTGAATTCCTGTAATGTCACACTGTTTTCTTAAAATTCTGAACACACACACACCCACAGGTTTGCTTCACTCTTTCCTTCCCTTCCTGTCATTCCTGTACACCCCCAAGCTTAACACTTACACACTTGGCACTTTAAACACTCACTGATTTCAGTATCATTCACTGTTTTCCCTACACATAGACACACACATGTATCTCATACCATAGACACCACATGTACACACTCACACTCTTCTAATCTAACCCTCACACCCTCAAGACTCTCTCTCACACACACATGCCTATCACACTCTTGACACTCTCATGTTACACCCTCACACCCCTCAAGAGTCACACACACACTTGTACATTATGTCCTCTCTCTTTCATATGAAATATGTGTTCACCCAAAAGGAGTTAAATAAGGCAACGTAGAGGCTCGAGTTGCTTAAGGATTTTGATATGAGTTGGAGTATCATCCAGGCAAGGCGAAAAAAGTGGCAGATGCTCTTAGTAGGAGGCCTGAGGCTTTCTTTATGAACACACCCAAGGAGATATTGGATGATCTCAGAAAGATGGGGATTGAAGTGATATACCCAATTGCAGATGGAATTTAGAAAAGTTTACAAGTTCAATCATCCTTAGTAGAAAGAATTAAGGAAGCACAGAAGAAGGATGTGAAGCTGCAAAACTGTGGATCAACTGAAGCTGGGGTACAATCTGGATGATGAAGCATTCTGATGGATTCTTAAGGTTCGGGAGTCGTTTTATGTGTACCATTTGGAGAACTCCGGACTGAGCTAATGACTGAAGCCATAGTTCTCAGTACTCCATTCATCCTGGGAGTACGAAGATGTACCAGGATCTGAGACAAAACTTTTGGTGGCATGGATAAAACGGAAGATAGCTAAATTGTCTCAAAATGTTTAGTGTGCCAACAATGAAAGCTGAGCACCAACGGACTGCTGGACTACTGCAACCACTACCAGTACCTGAATGGAAGTGGGAGTATATTACAATGAACTTTGTATCAGGACTCCCAAGAACACAGAAAGGTAACAATGCCATCTGGGTGATAGTGGATAGGCTTACAAAGTCAGCGAGATTTCTACCATTCCGAGTTGGACAATCTACGGAGCATCTAGCGGATATGTTTATGAAGGAAGTTGTAGTCACTATGGGGTCCGATAAGTATCGTCTCAGACAGGGACTCGGTTCACCTCCAAGTTTTGGAGAAGCTTGCAAGACAGTCTTGGCAGTCGCCTGAAGTTCAGTTCAGTATATCACCCACAGACTGATGGACAGTCAGAAAGGATGATACAAATTTTGGAAGACATTTGAGAGCGTGCTCTCTAGATTTCCAGGGATCATGGGATGACCATCTGCATCTGGTAGAATTCTCTTAATAACAGTTATCAGGCCAGCATCAAGATGGCACCATTTGAAGCACTGTATGGGAGGAAGTGCAGATCACCTATCTATTGGGGTGACGTCGGAGAACGACAACTTCTAGGGCCAGAATTGGTCACTCAGACAGTAGACATAGTTAAGGCTATCAGAAATCATCTTAAGCTGTGCAGGACAGGCAAGATGTGGGCAGATAAGCATCGGAAATCTTGAATTTCAACCTGGTGATCATGTATTTCTAAGATCTCACCAACTAAAGGACTATCAGGTTTGGAACCAGAGGGAAGTTAAGCCCAAGGTTTAGGTCCATTCGACGTCCTGGATCGAGTTGGCGACGTGTCTTATCGATTGGCCTTGCCACCATCTCTCGAAGGAGTTTACGACGTCTTCCATGTATCTCAACTGCGGAAGTATGTGCCAGTCCCAGTCACATACTGGATCATTCAGAAATCACAATTGGCCCAACTCTCGCATTGAACAGAAGCCGGTATGATCCTGGATCGGAGGCAAAGATTCTTAAGAATAAGACCATCTCTTTAGTTCGAGTATCTTGGAACAAGGACTCACCGGAAGAATCCACTTGGGAAAGGGAAGATGATATGGCGACTATACCCCTACCTCTTTGATGATTAAGGTACTTAGCAACCTATCCTTTTCTACCTCTCTTATCTTTAAATTTCGGGACGGAATTTAATTAAGGTGGGTAGGGTGTCATAACCTAATTTTCCATTTTTATTTTAGGTATTTTTTTATTTATTTCAACCATTCAAAATTTATTTTCCTACAAAATATAAAAAAATAAAATGATAATAATGTTTTTCAAATACTCCCATGCAAAAATGTTTTTGCATTCCTACTTGGGGGATTATATGGCACCCATGCATAATGGGAAGGCCATGTGGCAATACCCCTCACTCATGACTAAGCCCAAAGGGCAATTTAGTCATTCCCTCCCCATCCCTTCATTTTATTCATGGAGTCATGGAAGAGAAACCCATTCCTTCCCTTCTTCAACTCTAGTTACTTTTTCTCCTTCTTCTCATTCTCTTCTTCTTCTTCTTTCATTCTTTTCTTCTTTTCTTTTTTTCCTTTGTAGCTGTTACTACTGCTACTGCTACACTTGCTGCGGCTGCTTCATGCCGCTACTGCTGCTGCGCGGTTGCTGCGCCGCCGCCGGCGCCGCAGCCCGCCGGTCGGCCGCCGGCCGACCGCGCACCCCCTTACTTCATCTTCTTATTCTTCTTTCTCTTCCTTTCTTCCAATTCCTTTCCCCTTTTCCTTTCAATTCTTGCTAATATTTCTAGGTTTTGTAATTTTAACCCAATTTTATTTTTGTGCCCTAGGTTCGGAATTGGAACTTTAGGGAGAACTTTCCTCTAGGAAGAGTACTCTAAGAGCAAGGATTAAGGCAAGTCCTCTTTCCTTTTTCCTCTTTTCCCTTGAGAGATTTTTTTTTTTCCAAATTGATTTTTTCCAAATTTTCTTGAATAAATATGGATTATATATTCTGAAATTTATATAATTCATGACAATAAATTATTTTGAAAGATTGTAGCATGAATTACGAAAGAATATATAACAATGGACACAACACCATGGATGAATAAATTTGGACACAATTATTGGACACATCACACTTTGAATGAATATACATTTTGGACACAATATTGGAATACAATATGGACACAACAATCAATTAATATTTGGACATAAATTGTAGGACACAAATAATAAATGGACACTTGCTTACATTATATGTATACGTGTGAGTGTATGTGAAGATACATGAACATAGGATACGTAGGAGTGAACCTAGTGGTTGATGCATATAGAAATATATAATATATGTCCATACTAATTGTATCGAATTTATATTCTGAATTGTATGTCACTAAACATTTTTTTACTAGTTGCACAAAATTTTTATCCTTTAATTCAAATTGTTTGTTACATAGCTTTAGCTTGTCAACTCCTAGTTTTATTATTATAATACAAGCCTTGACATCCTTTATACATACACTTGAAGTACCTAGTCCAATTTTAAACAAGTTATTTAAGTACCTAGTAATTACAAGTGTTTTTCTTAGCATGTTCAATTCTGTCCAAATTTCTTTTTACTAATAATTGAGACATTTCCAACCCTACTTTGTTAAAAACTAGTGTATTTTGGACACCGGATATATATATATATATATATATATATATATATATATATTATATAATATATATATATATATATATATAATACATATAAGACATTAATCGAGTTTAGGAATTACCATAGACTTTAAAACTCTTGGTAACCATGTTATGATTAAATACTTGTTCACGAATCACAACAATTTGGTAATTGATCAAATGTATATATATAGGCCCTTATTCCTTATTTTGATTAGTATGTATATATGAGGCTTGAAAGGTCCTTACTCGATAATTTGGTTCACGTTCCATTAAATTCAGCATTTCAAATGAAATTTACACGTACCAACATGTGTTGTAATAATTCTTAAGTCTCTAGATAGTTTATGCTAGTATAGAGAAGATTTTGGGCATTTTTACCCTCTACATATCGGGTTTTGTCTCCTTCAAATAGTGTTTTAACAATATTCCATTTCTTGAGAATATGTTTCCCTAATGACTAATGATTATCCTTGACTTGTGTTATTAGCAAATCACAAGTAGCTAGCAAACCTTGCCAAATCTTGCGTAAGAACTTTTAATTTATATATATGATGATATACATATATGTATGTGTTCCGGTGTTGAGGGTTGCTCCACCGAAGGGTCGACGTACCCGTTTATATTTGTGTTGCCGGTGTTGAGGGTTGCTCCACCGAAGGGGTCGGCGTGCCCATTTACTATTTCTTTGTATTTATATGCTCTGGAATATTTTTGGGTCAGTAAATACAAAGGAGACTCTGCCGAAATTTTGAGAATTTCCAGAGTTAGTCTATTTTTTCGATAAACTCATTTCTTGGAAATTTTGACTCTAGTTCTAGACCACTTGAACCATCCATCTCCGACCTATAATATCGGAGGATTTTGGAATCATGTCCAATTGGATATCTTGAATTTTACCTTGATTCCAATATTTTTCGGACTACTTTAGTTTCGGAAAAGACGAAACCAATATTTGAAAGCGACTTGACTTCTAGGACTCCCGTTTGGGAGATAGTTTCTCTGAAGTCTAAATGTTTAGAATAGGTTGCATGGGGTTTTGGGAGTGAAACCGTTGGATCACACCCTGACTTCTTAGCAATATCATTTTTCATTTTCGTACTGATCAGTCCCTGATACGGTGTTCGTGCGGCCGTGCGAATATCCGGGGTGAGGCTTAGCTCACTTTCTTGATCGCAATTGGACATCCAGCCCTGAGTTTCAGCTCAGCTATCCATTTGCACATTACCTGAGTTTTCAGCTCATACTTATTAATTTATTAGATATCCAGGCCCTGAGTTCACTCAGCTCTCTAATGAATGGGTTCGATATTCTTGGAAAAGTCTAAGTCATACGAACTTCTTGATTATAACACATGATGCGATGACTCGACCCGATGATTCGGAAACCACTCATGATGTTATCTTGCTTGCAATCACATCAATATGTGATAGTACAGACGGCTGGAGAATCTAAGCACCAACCCGTTTTGTACGAGCCTGATCCCGGGAAAAATGGGGTTTTGTTGAGATGCTAGCGATGTGTGTGATCCAGAAGTTTCTCTAAATTACATATAGGTCTAGAAAGATCTTGTCGTGTTCTTGTGACATTAATTGAGAATCACTTACTTGTGACTAATAACAAGGTTTGAGTTTTAATTGCTCTAGATACTAAATCTTGTTCACTTATCTTATTATTACATGTTCATACTTCTCCTTTGACTGAGGGCTTGCTCGTCATATTGACGACCTAGTTTTGTTCACTAGGGACTGAAGAAGATCATGATGTGGATCAGGCGTACACTGAGGATGATCTCTATGAATCAAGTGGAACGGATGGAATGTAGTTTTATTTTGATAATATTTTCAATTATGTAAATTATGTGTGAAGACTATGAATCAATCATGTGTTTGAAGACAGTGAATTAAATATGTAAAATATGTGTTTTGATGAATTCTAGACCAAATATGTAATATTTCTGGATAAATGAATGTTATGTAAATGTGAATTCTATGATTATTCCTTTTATCTATGCCTATCCCGGACCTTACAGGCGACAATCGCAGGTACATTTCGGTACTCATTGTACAGTTGCGTAGCCTGGGAGAAGTATCACTGCCTCGTGTCATTCTGGGAACCGGGGCTGACACTTGTGATGTCGGTTCAGGCATAGACCCTCACTTATTGCTCAGGAGAGCAGGCGAGTACATTCTCTGATAATTTTCATTGTCTTGATATCTACTATATCCGATTCGGTTGTAGTATTTTACTTGATTCCCAACACGATGGTACACGGAAGTATATGTCGAATCCTATCATGAGATATCATGAGATATCATTCCTGGGTTACTATGGTATATTGGTACATTATTCGTCTTATTTCCTTTACTTGTATAGACGCCGATTCTACGAATTTTCTACCCTCTTAGAGAATCCCATGTCAAGTCCAGATTTGCTACCCTAAGGGGATTTCTTGTACATTATTCGTCTTATTTCCTGTACTTGTTAGACGTGACATGTCCGGATCCATATACTATTCGGGGATGGGGAGTTTTAGAGGTTATGTGATCAATACCCTCTTGTATTCATGTTACTACTTGCATCATAGCTTTACCCTCGCCTCACGTAGAGTAAAGCCTGACCTTATTACTACTTGCCTCATAGCTTTCCATTGTGGTCGGCCTGATCTTGTTTTCTTGTATATCTTGACTCATAGTCGGTCAAATGGAAGAGCCTGATCTTGATCCAAGCCGATCACATAATGCTCTAATATCTCAAGGCACCGTTTATGTTTATATTATACATCATATTACTGTCATATCTACATTCCAGTATTTCATACCCTGACATGATATCCAGTTTTACATATCATGTTTATATTCCATCTTAATATTTTATCTTATATTTTTATAATTATCTCTTATAGAATTTGTTAATTCACATGGAACTGCTGTTAGTTTATGTACTCATTATCATCCTGACTGGATACGTTGATAATATTTTTAAGAGTTGTTATGCCCTCATTATTGGACTACAGGATGATGCTAGCTGAGGCAGATCTCGATATTCTTTCACCGTGAGTTGTCTCCTAGGTTCTAGGTCTGGTAGTTATTTTAATTTTGTTATTATTTTTTTCTATTTTATTTCTTGTCTCATATGATCCTTTGTAGATTCTAGTTGTTCTAGTGATATTATTATTTTCTTGTTTATCTTCCATAGCATTTGTGATGTGATATGAGTACCTTTATAGTTATGGATCTTTTAGATGTTGTAGTTAGTATCGGGTACTTGACAGTGCTCTACCGTCGATACTGCGGCGTAGGCTGGACGTGGCCCACGTATTCGTACCCGTATATCCGGGTGCGGGTCGTGACACATTTTTAGTGGTGGCCCATGCAGGCCAGTATTTGCTATTAATGCGAAGTCGCGGTAGTACTTGAGCTTATCTGTACTACTGCGAGCCTGTCCTAGGATTAAGATGAGTTATGAATATTTTAGGATTTGGTACTCAGTCACATATTAGGAACTCTTGATAGATTCAGGGATAACCCTAGGAGTCTTATTTCGAAAGTATTTCAAGTCTATTTTCCCTTGCTTCTATTCATCCTGATTTGAAATATATGTTCGTTATCGAACCCTATTCTTGCATTGGGATGTATTTATGGACCCCAGAGGGAACTAGAATGTATATTGAACTTATATATCATCTAGGTTGAGAAGAAAATATGATTAGCCAATCTTATTTGAAGGTTAAGATTTGTTTTAGATTATGTTCTAGTAATCTGACCTAGATAGTACCTTTGGGCCATCCTTTGAGAACCTCCCTCAAAATCCTACCTTGAAATCTGTTTCCGCTTGTTTCCATTTACTTATCCTTGATTTGTTGATGAATTTTTAATCTTGATGTTCGTTGTTGATTTTGATTTTGTTTCTAGATAAGTTTTATGAATTGAGTTAAGATATATTCTAATAACATATTTGATGAGTACGATGAGAAGGTTAAATATCTACTTTATTTATGGAGTTTAGAATTTATCGCAGTCATATAAGCTAGCACGACGAGGACATGGAGCCTGATTTTGTGTATACTATCCTAGTTATGGAATTTAGATTTTTAGCAGCCATACCGGTTGGCATGGTAAGGAATCTAGATAACATGATTATAGGGTGTGTACCTTGGTTATGGACTCTATTATTTATTGCAGCTATGCTTACTTGCGTGGCAAAAAAATTCTGGCAACATGATTTCGGATAGACGTGTATGGTTATCAGATCATATCTTAATTGATTCACTTCTTTGACCAAATAAGCAAGAACAATTCCTACCATTATTTCTTGTCTTATCATTTTTCCTTATCGTATAATGATTTTCTCGTCTTACCATTATTCCTTGTTTTAATTAACCTTGTCCTACTTACCTCGATCAGCTATCTCATATCTACATCTGTCATCTACTTTAAAAATTATGAAATTTTCATGTCTCTTTACCTTAGAAAAAGTTAAGTATCGTAATCATCTATCTCATAGAAGACGAATTTGTTATCAAGTGGTATCTTGGTAGGAATATGAGATGTTGGACTTTTAGATAAAAATTTGGGATGAAATATGACTGAGATTTGAAATGAAATCAAGAGGCCGGTATTATCAATTTGGAAAACGATTACACTTGGAGAATTATTTTGAGTATAGATTATTTTAGGAGGAACGAAGAATGATTTCGAGAATTGGAATATGCATGAAACATTAATATTTTATAGTTGTATTTTATAGCTTATAAGGATATTCGAGGACGACTGGATTTTGAGAACCTAAATATTTTTAAGTTAGTGATTCTTGAGATGTTTCATTTTGAATTAAGGCAAGGTACTAAATTTAGGAATTCAAGATACATGGAAAGGATATTATGATTGCATGCAATGGTGATGCTAAATTAAATAAGTATTGGTAGAGAATGATCGAGAACTGGTAAAAAAAATTGAGTTATAAAAAAAATCTAAAGATTTTGTAAGATTACCAAATTTAAGTAGGGTAATATCTGTAGGTACAATTGAAAGATATGTGGAGGTTGATTTATATAACGAGAAATGAATTTTAAGTTATAATGACATTAATATGAGGAGTATAGATTTGGACAATGTCCAAGAATTTTATAATTATGATACAAGGATTAAATTAAAATTTAGGACAATGTAGAGAAATTTGGACTTTCAAGATGACTAAGTTGAAAGGATTACAAATCCGGTGAAAAAGAAAGAAAAGATTAATCGAGAAGTTATAACAAGAATATGCTTCATGAGTGGTCATCTTTATGACTAAAAATTTTGGATCTTCGTAGTAGTCGAAGCAAAGCGAGATGATAACCCTGACTTCCTTCTACAAATCCTATATTTTGGTTTTCTGTCATATCAGAAGAAATTCATTTCCTTATCCTTGAATTGTTTCTTAAATTTCAATATCATTAAGATTTTGATCCCCTTTTATTATGACCAATCGATTTTGGTTGTCTTGTATATCGTGCCAAAGAATCTTGATTGCTGACTAGACTTAAATGACTTCAAATTCAATTGTGACCTGGATTTTCATCCTTGGATGCTCGTGCTCAGACTTCGATGACATTGTTCTTCATCTTGCCTAAATTCTGTTTTAATCAAGAATTGATCAACTTAGATCGTGTCGAGACTTGAATTTTAATCGTGATTGGATTTCAATGCTATTACCATTCATGCTTTAACTTTCAATTTAATTCTTACTAATGACTAAGTTCTGTTCAACCACGATTAAGCTTCATACTATCCTTGATCATACCGAAATCTCATGTTTGGTCATGCCTAGGCTGCTATCATACTCTTCATCATATCTAATACTGTCGACCAAGATTAGACTGACCTTATCTATGATCATGTCGAATTTCGATTTTGAATCACGTTTCGTGCCTAAAATCTTTCCTAACCATGATTTGATTACTCGATCGTATCTGAAATTCTCGTGGTTTGTCGTGCCTAGATGACTTGGCATGACTATACGACTTGATTTCACAATCATGATTCTAATAATCGTGACTGTACGTGTTGACCTTAACCCACTAAATTGTTCCTACAATCTTGATCCTCGGTCACGACTATATGAATTGGTTTTTCGTGCCAGAATTTGGACTTGCTTATGTCTTAGCCACTTTCTATTCCTGCCGGAATCCGATTCTGAAAATACTCATGCTCCGGTTCCATCCCTAAGGCATGCTCAAGTTTTGATTTTGTAGTTATATCTCTATCGTGCCAAGTGAACTTAGACCATTTCCAAATTTTAATCATGTCCGAACTTGGATCGTATTTCACGATTAATAAATCATACTCTTTAAATCTTTGATCGTGCCTATAAGATCTTGACTTCAATTTTGTTTGTGCCTAAAATTTTATCTCAATCATGCCAAACCTTATTTTGATTAGGGTTAACTTTCCATCTTGATCAGGACTGTGCGACTTTGAGGTTGATTTTCATCAAACCTAAGCGCTACAGATCACCCCGTACTCAAATTTCATTAATTTTTTCGGTTCTCTTAATCATCACTAAGATCGTGTCTCTAAATCATGCATATATAGTTTATTCATATCATGATTCTATCGTGCCAGAATCACTAGTCGTGTCTAAATAATTTTGAATCGATTATCTTGATCGTGCAAAAACTTGTCGTTCTTTGATCGTGCCTAATATATTGCCTAAACTTTCTATCATGTTTTAATCCAACTACCAACCTTTAATTTCGATGACAAAATTCTTATAAGGTGGGTAGGATGTGAGACCCTGAATTTAGGAATTTTTTTTCAAATTTTCTAAATGAATTATTTTCGATAATTCATTTTATTTAATTATCATTAAATGCTCTTTTTCGTGACTTTGATTTCTGGAGCGTCAGAGATGTCAATCTCGGAAAACTTCCTTCACGAGTTTGCAGTAAATAAGATTATCTTCATTTGTCCTACCCAAACTTGTTCCTTTGTACTTTATTTGTATCGCGCAACTTTCAGGTCAATTTAGGCCAATTATCATCTACCGTAAAACCTGACCCAACTTCCAATTTAATTTCATGGCCCAACATCGGTCCAATCTAATCGACCTAATATATGGTTCTGATCTATTTGAGTCTACTATGCACGTGCCACCTAATTGATCTCCCGCATGCTCCTATTTTATCCATGATTATAAATGACTTAACTTTGTAATTATAACTAAACCTAGCCAAAACCAAACTTGACCCAACACCCAACCCAATTTTATGTAGGCCCCTCTCATGACTACCCAAACACCTCACATAAATTTCTCTATCTTCTCTACTCTAAAATATCTCTATCTTTCTCTCTCTTCTTCTTTAATACACATATCTCCCCCCCCCCCCCCCCCCCCCCCCCCTCTCTCTCTCTCTCTCTTCTTTACTCACACTACACTCCACCCCCCCCCCAATCACCATCAGGACACACCCAGACTTCCCCCTCCCTATCTCCAGCCGACACCATCATCTCCATCACCATCACAGCAACCCCCCCCTCTTTTTTATTTTCTTCATATTCTCCTCCTCCTCCATACTTCTTCTTCTTCTTCCTCACACCATCAACACTACTCACCACCATCCCCACCATTAAAACCACACCACCACCATCACCATCTTCTCATTCTCCTCCTCCCCCTCCGACACCGTCGCCGTGCTCCCCGCCTGGTCCCTGTGCCGTCGTGCGGCCAGCACAGCAGCATCTGCAATGGCAGCGAGCAGTAGCTGCTGCAACAGCCAGCGTAGCAGCTCCGACGGAAGCAGCAGCTGCAGTGGTGCGCCACCGCGCGACAACCAGCCACCCCCTCGGCCGGGCGAGATCCGACGAGTCTCCCCAGGCTACCGCCGTCCTCTCCGAAGCGTATCCTACGCAATTCGGGTGTTTGCATGTGTAAAACCCCTAAATTTCTACTAATTATTTTTTATTTATTTATTAGTATTTGTACGAATTTAAAATTTCGTATTGTACGTCGCGTACTCGTATTGTACGTCGCGCACGAAATTATTTTTCTTGCTCGTCGAGTGCGAATATGGACGAACGTACATATTTTTGAAAAATATTATTTTATTATTTTAATATAGATAAAAATTATTTCTAGCTAATATTTTCAAGTTTATGATCTTAATTATGAAAAGCCTTTCATCTTTCATTTATACAGTTGTAATAATAAATTATTTTTCCTATAAAATGATATATTAGAAAAGTTATTTTCGTAAACATTATTTGTACATACATAAATATTTAGTAATTATTTATTAGTTATTTTAAATAAATAGTGTATTTTCGAAATTTATATTAATAGTAATTTAGAATATATATTTTGAAATTTTTGGATCATTAAAATCTTGATTTAAAAATTTATTAGATTTATTTAAATTGTTAAATATTTGAAATTGATTTATCCCATGGATTTTATACTATAAATTTAATTTGATTTAAATTAGGTATTTAATTTGAAATTAGATTGGGATATAGATTGGATTTGGATTTGGATTGGATTTGATTGGTTTTAAATTAATAGATGAATTATCTAAATTTGGGTTTTAATTCTATTCCTAATCCTATCCAAAGTGGGAATTCCCACATCCTATAAATAGGCAGGTACTCCTCCACATTATTCATCCACAAATTCCTCCACACAAATATTTTCCACCACAAGTGCAGTGCATCGTGTCGGTGTCCAACCTTTTTCCGTGTCAGCCCGTGTCGGCAGGTGTCTTTCCACTATCTATTTCTTTTACAAATACACTGTTCCCCTCCTTCGTGTCCACAGGTTGGACACGATTTCGACACAATCAAAACCCTATCCCTAAACCTAATTCTACTGTCTCCCTGCCGCACCACCCGTTCCCCGTTCCACCTGCCATCTCCGACCATCATCTCCTCTGCCAACCCGTCACCACACGCCATCACCGTCAACACCAGCCCGTCACCACGTCGACTACCGACCACCCCGACGTCCCAGCCACCATCACCCCTGGCTCTTCCCAAACCACCAGCCACCACCCGGATCCACCAAGCCGCCGCCACCATCAGTCATCACCACCACCGTCACTGCCAGCGCAGCCGACCATCCCCAGTCGCCGCCACCAAAACCAACCCAACCGCCACCGCGGCCACTGCCGCGGCAGCCCACGCCCGCCGCCACCATCCAAAGAAAAATAGAAAGGAAAATTTAGAAAACCCTAACACTAAAAACGTACCTCCTCTCCGCTGCCGTCGTCCGACCAGCAGCGTCGCCGCACGCGGCTGCCCCTCCTGTCGACGCCCGGCCAAATCAGCCCTCGAACCCCTCTCCGCCGGCGTGCCCCAACCGCCGAGCATCACCGCCTCTTTTTTCTCTCCGTTCATCTCCGTTCATCCTCCGCCGCCGGTGGACTATCGCGCCACCCGCGAACGCGGTGCTCGCCTCCGGCCATGCCTGTCGAGCGCCGGCCAGCCG
Source organism: Iris pallida (assembly GCA_029216955.1). Taxonomy (NCBI): domain Eukaryota; kingdom Viridiplantae; phylum Streptophyta; class Magnoliopsida; order Asparagales; family Iridaceae; genus Iris; species Iris pallida. The sequence continues at coordinate 1,754,300 of JANAVB010009400.1, forward strand.
CCGTGCCCGACAGAAACCCCCGTGCGCACAATCTCCCAGCCGCCGTGCCCTTTCCTCCGCCGCCCGGCACCGAGTACGCCCTCCGCTGGAGCCGCGTCCGCCGCCTCTGGTCCGCCGCTCGCCTCCCGACACCACCGCCGCGTCGAGTTGTCAAAACCCCTTTTTTGCCAGCGACTCCACCGACCCCTCGTCCCCCTCCGATCATTTCGCCACCGCCCTAAGCCGTACGCCGCCGTCCCCTCTTTCTTCTCCTCCGTCTAGCTCAGCACGCCACCGGCCGAGTTCCTACGGCGCGCCGTCTCACTTCCTCGATCAGCCTCCCGCATCTCTCTTCTTCCGCCCCTTCTCCGCTCACCTCTCCACAGCCGGCGACGAAACCCCCCACTCGCTGGCCATCACCTTCCCCTCTCTCATCTCTCTTTCCCTCGCTCGCGCTCGGCGCTCGAGGAACAGACTGCTACTGCTCTCCTCTTTAGGAGAGAGTGGGTTTTTGAAACACCTCATTATTTTGTTTCCATTTTTTTATTTTTTTATTATTTTTCTTCGGTTTACTATTGGAGGAGAACAGCACCATGTGCTGTGCCTTTTGATTCACCATTCATTTCCTACTGCTCTCTTCCTTTACTTTATTGCTCCTTTTGTTTTTCTTTGATTAAGAGCAGACAACACACGTGCTATGTTGTCTTCTTCTCCAGAGAATACTTTGGTTACTTAGGCCCCTCTCTCTCTTTTTCTCTTTGATTTTTACTTTTTAATACATGTCATGATTAGTTTTTTTGAAATCACAGTCATAGTATTCTCACTATGATTATTTAATGCTTATAATTTTATAAGGATCAATTCGTTTACTTACAAAAGTATGTATTTATAATAATATACTTTTATATCTTATAAATTAAATTAGATAGTGTTTCCATTACATACTTGCAAAATAACTTATTAATATGATCTTTGACATTATTTATTAGTATGTAACTAATTTCCTATTAATTATATTCATGATAAAAATATTGTATTAGATATAGTCTATATTTATTTTCAAATTTAGTTTTGAAGTCCTACATATAATATTTCGTGGTACTAAAAAAAAATTAATAATAATAACTTTTGTCTATAAATGCTATCGCAATATTTTATAGTTTGACCTAGAAAGGATTTCCTTATTTTCAAAGTATTTATCTAGAAACTATTATCTTTGATTAATGAGATGTAGTTTTCAAATATATAATAAATAATTTACTAAAATAATTATATGTATATTTATTTTTATCTAAATATTTTCGTTAACGAGATATGGTTTTCTATCAAAACTTTATCATTACCAACTTAGAAATTTTGGTCTAAATTAATTTTTGGCATATTTTCAAAGTATGTATCAAAAACTATTTTACTCAGTAAATATATTTTCCCTTATTATAGATATTTACTAAAATCATTTATGTATTATTTATCTAATTACCCTTAATTATCCTCCTGTTCGCGACCAGCCCATTTATTCCTTTCTTCCGCCAATTCTAGACTACCCTATGTCGACCCTAACTATTTTGACCCTTCTGGACCCAATGGAACTGTCCGTGTCATCACCCGAGGTCTCCTTGTACAGTTGTTGCACCAAAGTTGCAGATCATGCCACCTTGATTATCGCAGCACACCAGGCGTTCTACCAGGCAAGACACCTTGCCATTAGCTGTTTAATTATTTTAGCTCATATTTTTATGCATTACTTATTTTCTTTATGCAAAATAAACTGTGATACATGGCATAACTGTTCATTTATATTTCCTGCTGTGTATTATTTTTCTCACATTAAACCTAGATTTAAGAGACCACCTTGTGTGTTGCATTCATTGGCCTTGTCATATTGTAAACACGAAGTTGTGTGTCGCATGTAGAACACGGAAGTGCGTGATTGGCTGGCCACCAGTACGTACAAGCCGTGCGATAGGAATAACCGCTAATAGAGATTGCATGCTAGTTTGACTTGGCGGTTATAGTGGTTTGTGTTGTGGATGCAACACAGTAGGCATTGGGTGGAGAGGACAATTCCTTAGCGTATGGGCTTTGATGCACTTTCCTTGTGACCCGGACTCTCCGCTGGAGATACGAGGTTGATGACCCATGCTCTTCCTGCTGGGGCCTCTGGTGCCCAAGAGGGGACTATGCCGATCCTATTCAGCCAAGGCCCATGCGTAGGAAGGATTGTTCTTAACAACATTTCACTTAGAATGGTAGGCTACCCTATCCGTTAGGTACGAGTACTTTTGGTTTGGGTACTTGTATCTGACCGTGGCTTGGAATAATAACTTGTCGCGAATTAGTTTGTCACATCTTGTCCTTGTTTGGTTGTAGGTGTGACTTACTACTTCGATGAGAAGGTATTGAACCTTGTTGGGGTCCGGATACCATATCGGATTCTTAGCATGGAAAGATACGTCGCCGTGAATTAGTTTACCATCTCCTGTCCTTATTTGGTTGGGGGATGGTACGCTCGTTCAGTAGGTGCGTATTGGACCATGTTATAAATTCGATTTACTTATTTATTGAGCAATATTTATTCAGTTTATATGGCATGCTATTATGTGTCTTGTTACGTCCCTCTGAGGACCTGGTTGTCTTGCCAGGTGTGTGCTATTGTCTTTCGCAGGTGCTTTAGCTCTAGCCGTGTTCGTTGCTATTTCTCGAGGATGATTGCACTTGGATCGTCTTCGCTTCGCTCGCCACTCATTTCATTTTCTATGTACTTTTCCTTATTTTGTTGGTAGTGGATTTGTCTCCGCCCAACATATTGTATCAAGACAATTCATTATCTTTATATGATCTTTTATTCATTTATTCTGTGTGGATGAGATTAGTTGTGGTTTTACTGCATTTTACAGCTTATGTATTCATACGAGGTTTCCATATATTGGAGTGTATTTCGTATGAATACAGCTGGCATGTTTATGTTCCTAGTCCTACGTATTTTGGGACTGGGGCGTTACATGTTTTTGTGGTGGCCCTTGCAGGTCTAGATAAATTGTTTGGTTACTTTACCGTACCAAGCAAGCCTGCATATAGGATTAGAAGTCTAGGATCTGATCTGCATACTTGACCACTTTCTTCAATCTACTGTTTGATTCATCGATTGCATCTTGCTTGATTCCTTCTATCATTATCCTTATCTTCCCTTCGTGCTTGCTAGAGATTGACCCTACTAGTTAGTTGTCCCAAAACACCATTAGTTTAAATCTTTAAGTTGGGTAGAATACCTTATGACTTAGCAACCCCTTTGACCTAGTGACCTATATTAGCAAGCTTATTAGATCCTAGAATCTAGAGGACCTAACCCGTCTAGCCAACCAAGGACTCGGACAAGAATACTATAAGACGACTGTATGACTTAGAGTCATTATGCCTTCTTTCAATCTTAAACTCTCGTGCCTATGTATTTACCATTTTGACTAATGATGCTAATGTAGCCTAGTTTTTGCAAGCTTATTCCTTATCAAGCTTGTCCAAGGCATATGTTAATTGGGTCGCTCCCACTAACATATTGTCTATCAGAACCGGTGCATAATGGTCTGATCAACCAAGTGCATTTTGGTTTGCTTTTGCCTATTATTCTACGTGGATGGAAACATAGTTAAGCTTGTCCTCTAGAGTCCCATCCACGACTGCCTTGATAATTCCTTTGAAATTATTCGATCGTCTTTGAATCACGTATTCGTATTCGATAACGCCTCCTTCGAACTCTATACTGCTTTCGCCTCCACCTATTTAGGAGGACGAAAGCGTTATACTAGAAGTTCCCCTAGCTATCCTATCTCTTTGTGACCATTAACACTCAATGTGGCTATATCTTTGTCTTAACTACTCATCCCTTCCCTCGACCCTAAATCTACAATATTGACTTTCTAATCACTTGAATTTAGGAGTGATTACGATAGTCTCTTAATCATATCCTCAACCTAGACTACGACCATGTAAACTTCTTTAAACCCTTCTATCTACCATTGTGCCTTCTTCCCCCTTGTGTCCTCTCACCCCCCTACTAATTCTTAATTTCGAGGACGAAATTCTTTTAAGTTGGGTAGGATGTAAAACCCCTAAATTTCTACTAATTATTTTTTTATTTATTTATTAATATTTGTACGAATTTAAAATTTCGTATTGTACGTCGCGTACTCGTATTGTACGTCGCACACGAAATTATTTTTCTTGCTCGTCGAGTGCGAATATGGACGAACGTACATATTTTTGAAAAACATTATTTTATTATTTTTAATATAGATAAAAATTATTTCTAGCTAATATTTTCAAGTTTATGATCTTAATTATGAAAAGCCTTTCATCTTTCATTTATACAGTTGTAATAATAAATTATTTTTCCTATAAATGGTATATTAGAAAAGTTATTTTCGTAAACATTATTTGTACATACATAAATATTTAGTAATTATTTATTAGTTATTTTAAATAAATAGTGTATTTTCGAAATTTATATTAATAGTAATTTAGAAAAAATATTTTGAAATTTTTGGATCATTAAAATCTTGATTTAAAAATTTATTGGATTTATTTAAATTGTTAAATATTTGAAATTTTTTATCCCATGGATTTTATACTATAAATTTAATTTGATTTAAATTAGGTATTTAATTTGAAATTAGATTGGGATATAGATTGGATTTGGATTTGGATTGGATTTGATTGGTTTTAAATTAGTAGATGAATTATCTAAATTTGGGTTTTAATTCTATTCCTAATCCTATCCAAAGTGGGAATTCCCACATCATATAAATAGGCAGGTACTCCTCCACATTATTCATCCACAAATTCCTCCACACAAATATTTTCCACCACAAGTGCAGTGCATCGTGTCGGTGTCCAACCCTTTTTCGTGTCAGCCTGTGTCGGCAGGTGTCTTTCCACTATCTATTTCTTTTACAAATACACTGTTCCCCTCCTTCGTGTCCACAGGTCGGACACGATTTCGACACAATCAAAACCCTATCCCTAAACCTAATTCTACCGTCTCCCTGCCGCACTACCCGTTCCCCGTTCCACCTGCCATCTTCGACCATCATCTCCTCTGCCAACCCGTCACCACACGCCATCACCGTCAACACCAGCCCGTCACCACGTCGACTATCGACCACCCCGACGTCCCAGCCACCATCACCCCTGGCTCTTCCCAAACCACCAGCCACCACCCAGATCCACCAAGCCGCCGCCACCATCAGTCATCACCACCACCGTCACTGCCAGCGCGGCCGACCATCCCCGATCGCCGCCACCAAAACCAACCCAACCGCCACCGCGGCCAATGCCGCGGCAGCCCACGCCCGCCACCACCATCCAAAGAAAAATAGAAAGGAAAATTTAGAAAACCCTAACACTAAAAACGTACCTCCTCTCCGCTGCCGTCGTCCGACCAGCAGCGTCGCCGCACGCGGCTGCCCCTCCTGTCGACGCCCGGCCAAGCCAGCCCTCGAACCCCTCTCCGCCGGCGTGCCCCAGCCGCCGAGCATCACCGCCTCTTTTTTCTCTCCGTTCATCTCCGTTCATCCTCCGCCACCGGTGGACTATCGCGCCATCCGCGAACGCGGTGCTCGCCTCCGGCCATGCCTGTCGAGCGCCGACCAGCCGCCGTGCCCGACTGAAACCCCCGTGCGCACAATCTCCCAGCCGCCGTGCCCTTTCCTCCGCCGCCCGGCACCGAGTACGCCCTCCGCTGGAGCCGCTTCCGCCGCCTTCGGTCCGCCGCTTGCCTCCCGACACCACCGCCGCGTCGAGTTGTCAAAACCCCTTTTTTGCCAGCGACTCCACCGACCCCCTCGTCCCCCTCCGATCATTTCGCCACCGCCCTAAGCCGTACGCCGCCGTCCCCTCTTCCTTCTCCTCCGTCTAGCTCAGCACGCCACCGGCCGAGTTCCTACGGCGCGCCGTCTCACTTCCTCGATCAGCCTCCCGCATCTCTCTTCTTCCGCCCCTTCTCCGCTCACCTCTCCACAGCCGGCGACGAAACCCCCCACTCGCTGGCCATCACCTTCCCCTCTCTCATCTCTCTTTCCCTCGCTCGCGCTCGGCGCTCGAGGAACAGACTGCTACTGCTCTCCTCTTTAGGAGAGAGTGGGTTTTTGAAACACCTCATTATTTTGTTTCCATTTTTTTATTTTTTTATTATTTTTCTTTGGTTTACTATTTGGAGGAGAACAGCACCATGTGCTGTGCCTTTTGATTCACCATTCATTTCCTACTGCTCTCTTCCTTTACTTTATTGCTCCTTTTGTTTTTCTTTGATTAAGAGCAGACAACACACGTGCTATGTTGTCCTCTTCTCCAGAGAATACTTTGGTTACTTAGGCCCCTCTCTCTCTTTTTCTCTTTGATTTTTACTTTTTAATACATGTCATGATTAGTTTTTTTGAAATCACAGTCATAGTATTCTCACTATGATTATTTAATGCTTATAATTTTATAAGGATCAATTCGTTTACTTACAAAAGTATGTATTTATAATAATATACTTTTATATCTTATAAATTAAATTAGATAGTGTTTCCATTACATACTTGCAAAATAACTTATTAATATGATCTTTGACATTATTTATTAGTATGTAACTAATTTCCTATTAATTATATTCATGATAAAAATATTGTATTAGATATAGTCTATATTTATTTTCAAATTTAGTTTTGAAGTCCTACATATAATATTTCGTGGTACTAAAAAAAATAATAATAATAATAACTTTTGTCTATAAATGCTATCGCAATATTTTATAGTTTGACCTAGAAAGGATTTCCTTATTTTCAAAGTATTTATCTAGAAACTATTATCTTTGATTAATGAGATGTAGTTTTCAAATATATAATAAATAATTTACTAAAATAATTATATGTATATTTATTTTTTTCTAAATATTTTCGTTAACGAGATATGGTTTTCTATCAAAACTTTATCTTTACCAACTTAGAAATTTCGGTCTAAATTGATTTTTGGCATATTTTCAAAGTATGTATCAAAAACTATTTTACTCAGTAAATATATTTTCCCTTATTATAGATATTTACTAAAATCATTTATGTATTATTTATCTAATTACCCTTGATTATCCTCATGTTCGCGACTAGCCCATTTATTCCTTTCTTCCGCCAATTCTAGACTACCCTATGTCGACCCTAACTATTTTGACCCTTCTGGACCCAATGGAACTGTTCGTGTCATCACCCGAGGTCTCCTTGTACAGTTGTTGCACCAAAGTTGCAGATCATGCCACCTTGATTATCGCAGCACACCAGGCGTTCTACCAGGCAAGACACCTTGCTATTAGCTGTTTAATTATTTTAGCTCATATTTTCATGCATTACTTATTTTCTTTATGCAAAATAAACTGTGATACATGGCATAACTGTTCATTTATATTTCCTGCTGTGTATTATTTTTTTCACATTAAACCTAGATTTAAGAGACCACCTTGTGTGTTGCATTCATTGGCCTTGTCACATTGTAAACACGAAGTTGTGTGTCGCATGTAGAACACGGAAGTGCGTGATTGGCTGGCCACCAGTACGTACAAGCCGTGCGATAGGAATAACCGCTAATAGAGATTGCATGCTAGTTTGACTTAGCGGTTATAGTGGTTTGTGTTGTGGATGCAACACAGTAGGCATTGGGTGGAGAGGACAATTCCTTAGCGTATGGGCTTCGATGCACTTTCCTTGTGACCCGGACTCTCCGCTGGAGATACGGGGTTGATGACCCATGCTCTTCCTGCTGGGGCCTCTGGTGCCCAAGAGGGGACTATGCCGATCCTATTCAGCCAGGGCCCATGCGTAGGAAGGATTGTTCTTAACAACATTTCACTTAGAATGGTAGGCTACCCTATCCGTTAGGTACGAGTACTTTTGGTTTGGGTACTTGTATCTGACCGTAGCTTGGAACAATAACTTGTCGCGAATTAGTTTGTCACATCTTGTCCTTGTTTGGTTGTAGGTGTGACTTACTACTTCGATGAGAAGGTATTGAACCTTGTTGGGGTCCGGATACCATATCGGATTCTTAGCATGGAAAGATACGTCGTCGTGAATTAGTTTACCATCTCCTGTCCTTGTTTGGTTGGGGGGATGGTACGCTCGTTCAGTAGGTGCGTATTGGACCATGTTATAAATTCGATTTACTTATTTATTGAGCAATATTTATTCAGTTTATATGGCATGCTATTATGTGTCTTGTTACGTCCCTCTGAGGACCTGGTTGTCTTTCCAGGTGTGTGCTATTGTCTTTTGCAGGTGCTTTAGCTCTAGCCGTGTTCGTTGCTATTTCTCGAGGATGATTGCACTTGGATCGTCTTCGCTTCGCTCGCCACTCATTTTATTTTCTATGTACTTTTCCTTATTTTGTTGGTAGTGAATTTGTCTCCGCCCAACATATTGTATCAAGACAATTCATTATCTTTATATGATCTTTTATTCATTTATTCTGTGTGGATGAGATTAGTTGTGGTTTTACTGCATTTTACAGCTTATGTATTCATACGAGGTTTTCATATATTGGAGTGTATTTCGTATGAATACAACTGGCATGTTTATGTTCCTAGTCCTACGTATTTTGGGACTGGGGCGTTACAGCATGAAATCCCACTGTGACGCGCGCGGAATCGAAGTCAGAATTTGTTCTCGGGACAACGACTTCGTGCATATTTTTCGAGAAATTCGATCGTTGGTCCGTTTCTTCCGTCTCCATCTGGGTATATACCCCTTCACCCTTGTCAAGGTTCAACCGTTAATTCCGTCGTTTCCTATGTCAAAATCAGCCACCAAGTTAACCATTTAAATTGTGTTATTTTTGGACAGTTTTATGGAGCCAACTTCGTGGACTCATATCCCCGCCATCGCAGCTCTGTTTGTCGTGCCACCAGTTTCTATGCACATCTGGTATAACCCTCTTCCTGTCCGTTAAGTTTCATTTTATTGTGAGCTTGTTTAATTGGATGAATTTGACGCCAAAATTGGCCGTCAGAATTCATAATTTCTAACTTTTAAAATCGTAATTTTGAACCCGGGACTCCGGACTCAAATTTTGACACCACCAGTAGACTCATGGCGTCGTTCTAGCACAAATTCATATAAAGTTTGCTTGATCTGGAGGACGTGGGCCCCGACACGCATTTCGGTGCAAGACGGGTCCAATAGTCCGAGTCAACGGACCATTTTAAGATCGGCTCATCGGAATCCAATTCCGGATATACCGTTGAGTTCGTATCGTCATTCTGGACTCCTTGACATATACTTTGCTAGATTTAGTGGACTTTGGTTCCGACATGCATTTTCGTGCAAACCAGAATTTTAAAGTCCTAGTCAACGGACCATTTTATGATCGGCTCATCGGAATCCAATTCCGGATATACCGTTGAGTTCGTTCAGGACTCGTTGACATATACTTTGCTATATCTAAGTAAACATTGGCTTTGATACGCATTTTCGTGCAAATCGGATTCCAATATCCGGGTCAACGGACCATTTTAAGATCGTGTCATTGGAATCCAATTTCGGATATACCGTTGAGTTCGTATCGTCATTCTGGATTCGTGGACATATATGTTTTTAAGATTTTAAGGACTTTTATCCTAGCACGATTTTTATTACAAAGTGGGTCCAACACGGACACCGTTTTGATCCGAAATTACCTTTTTGCTCATGTGTCCAAATTGAACTTATGGGTAGGCTATTCTAGCTATTTTGACCATTCTGGACACGTTGGTGATGGTTGTTCCATCATTCGACAATATCTGTAGACTTTTTCCCTTATCTATCACTATTTGTTATTATTCTTCTCTTCTTGGTTCGTATTTTTAGATCCTTGCATCGAAATTGAGATCCGCCGATTCTAATGATTTCACATCACTGAAATTGATAAGTTGACCATGTGGATGATTATAGAGACTAGCTTTGACCTAGTTTAACCTAGAGTGGACTAGGAGTTGACCAGTTGGCCAAAATCAATTGTAAGTCAACCTTTGACACAGTTTGACTTAGTTTGACCGAGTTTGACCTAGAATAGGCCTAGAAGCATAGAATTAATGTATTTATATATATTGTTTACTCTAGAACACTAAGCAACTCTGTAAATTCATATTAGGTCTTTGTGACGTCGGTTCAGGCATAGACCCTCACTTATTGCTCAAGACCGCAGACGAGTACATTTTCTGATAGTTTTCATTGTCTTGATATCTACTATATCTGATTCAGTTGTAGTATTTTACTTGATTTTCGACACGATGGTACACGGACTAGTATACGTCGGTTCCTGTCATGAGATGTCATTCATGGGTTACCATGGTATATTGGTACATTGTTCGTCTTGTTTCATGTACTTGTATAGACGCCGATTCCTAAGGAGATTTTCTACCCTCTTAGAGAATCACGTGTCATGACGTGACATGTCCGGATCCATGTACTATTCGGGGATGGAGAGTTATTAGAGGTTATGTGATCAATACCCCTCTTGTATTCCTGTTACTACTTGCATCATAGCTTTACCCTCGCCTCACGTAGGGTAAAGCTTGACCTTGTTACTACTTGCCTCATAGCTTTCCATTGTGGCTGGCCTGATCTTGTTTTTCTTATATTTCCTGACTCATAGTCGGTCAAATGGAAGAGCCTGATCTTGATCAAGCCGATCACATAATGCTCTAATATCTCAAGGCACCGTTTATGTTTATATTATACATCAGATATTACTGTCCTGTTCTGCATTCCAGTATTTCATACCCTTACATGATATTCAGTTGTGCATATCCAGTTTATATTCCAGTCTTGATATTTTATCTTGTATTTCATTATAATTGTCTCTTATATAATTTGTCAATTCACATGGAACTGCTATTAGTTTATGTATTCGTTTCCATCCTGACTGGATATATTGACAATATTTTTAGGAGTTGTTATGCCCTCATTATTGGACTACTGGATGATGCTAGCTGAGGCAGGTCTCGACATTCTTTCACCGTGAGTTGTCTCCCAGGAGTTCTAGGTCTGGTAGTTATTTTAGTTTTGTTATTGTTTTTCCTCCATTTCATTTCTTGTCTCATATGATCCTTTGTATATTCTATTTGTTCTAGTGATATTATTATCTTCTTGTCTTATCTTCCTTAGCTTTTGTGATGTGATATGAGTACCTTTATAGTTATGGATCTTTTAGATGTTGTAGTTAGTATCGGGTACTTGACAGCGCTCTACCGCCGATACTGCGGCGTAGGCTGGGCGTGGCCCACGTATTCGTACCCGTATATCCGGGTGCGGGTCGTGACAAAATTATCCTAAACTATAAGACAATTTAGACGAAGAGGTAATATGATACAATTTACTATAGGAATTACATTCGTCTCTATGGCATATTATGTCAAAGAGTGAAGGAATGACAATCTGAATGTTAGTGGACTAGCCAATGCTAACTCTAATTGATCCATGGTCGTTTTTCACATGAATTCAAGGTGCAATAGATCTATTACAGACATTCAAAACCAGGGTCGACTCTCACCTCATGGGGGTCCGAGGTAGGGTGTCAACGAATGCTTATTAGTATGGATGGCAATATCCGTATTCGAATTCGAATTTTTTTTTGTAATATCAGAATCTGATCCGATATCCGAATTGATGTCTCTTTTGACATTTCGAATTCGTATCCGTCTATTTTAGCGAATATCTAATCTGATCAGCTAAAAAAATTCGAATATTATTATTCGAATATCTGAAATCCAAAATATTAAAATTTTAGTAGTTATCCTAATATCCGAAAACCAAATTCAATTGCTCTATTTGAGCCATTTCGTCTTCTGTTGAAAATTCCAATAGTGCTCAACTGACTTGCTTTACATATTGCTCTATTTGAGCCATTTTATCTTCTGTTGAAAATTCCAAGAATGCAATTTGAGCCTTGAGCCCTTTCATCTTTTGTTGTAAATTATAATTAATATATTACTATGATATACATTATATTAAAATATAGAGATAGAAAAGTAATAAATGTATTGAATTATGTAAAACTCGGTTGAAAATAAAATCCGTAATTAATATATATTAATATACATTATACTATAATATATATAAAATTTCGGATATCCGATTTCCAAATCCGATATTCGAAATTTGCAATTTAAAGTCGGATTGGATATTAACGAATTCGAATATCTGAATATCCGAATTCGTATCCAAATAAAGATAATATCCGAAAAATATTAGAATATCCGAATCCGATATTCGAAATTTTGAATAATATCTGAAAAATACGGATACGGAATCGAATCACATTCGAATTTTCGACTATCCATTGACAGGTCTAGTCCGAGGCGAACTCCAAAAATGCAGCACCTATATATAATGTGAGAAAAAAATTAAACAACTAAAATAAAAGTAAATATAACAAAAAAATTTGTTGCTACCATGGTTTAACCTAAATACCTCTAGTAAGTAAGGTTAACATAATAATCACTACACCACTACTTTTTTTGAGTTAAGGTGCCCCATAGTACATCATTGTTCTATTCTAGATATGTCCATGTTGGTGTCCGTATAATCTTTGGGCCATGAACCATCGCCCAACCTACCATGGGCTAGGACTACCCCTTTTCAAAACATGAGAAATAAGATTTTTCTTTCATTTTTTCTTTTTCTTTTTTTTGAGATACGCTGCGTTACAGTAGCTCGATCCACTGATCTTCTGTCATCCATACAGGATCTTATGCCTCTCCCCGATGACCACAAGGGTCAAGATCAACATCATTTATTTTTCAATTTTTCAGGAAGCAACTCTAGATAATAAGAATTATGCCTCCCTATTACTCCACTTTAGGAT